>JAZHEH010002291.1:0-600000 GCA_036589455.1 Ateles fusciceps | reverse complement strand
GCCTGGAGCACCACTGCAGCCAGAAAGCCAGGTACAGGCCTGGGTCCACGCACTCCCCCGTCCACCCGGGAGCGGCGTCCGGCACCACCACGCCATGGCTAGGCACGCGGCCAGCCGTGGGTCTCCTGCCCCTCTGGGCCTGGCCACTTCTCCATGTCCAGGCCTCTTGAGAGCCTAGCCTCACTGCCCCTCTGAAAGCTGGAGTTACTGAGAGACCTAGGAGAGGGCCCGATAGCGCCATGACCTGCCCAAAGTCACGTGGTTGGTGGCGGCAGAGCCATAGTCCAGCCAGGCTTCTCTGCCGGGACATGCTCATTTATGCCCAGGCGGTCAGCACAGACCTGCACAGTGAGGCCCAGCTCTCATGCCTGCCTCTGCCCGGCACCTGGCCGGTCCCTGAGCTGCCGGGAGACCCCGACCAAGCCTTGGTCCCATCTGAAGGCTGCCTGGCTGACCCCGTTGCCCGAAGCCCATGGCGAGCACAGGCCCCTGTGCTCTGTGGCGTCTTAGAGTCCGAGCTGCTGGGGATGCCATGTGGATGGGGTCTGTGAGTGTCCCCTCAGCTGTGTGGACAGAGCCCTTCCATTCTTGGGGTATGTCTGGCCCCACCCCACCGTGTGGTGTCCGGGGGTGCGGCTTCACGGCTGCAGTGGCAAAGCTACTGCCCCTTCCTTGTGCTAAAGTGGGGCCTTGTCCCTGGGCCTGGCTCGTCCCTCTCTGGCACGTTCTGTCGGCTGCCATCTGCCAAACCACAGTGGCACGATGTGGCCCCGGCTGAGGCAGCCCCAAGTGTGGTTGCTGTGGTTTGGGTCTGCCTGGAGGAGCCGAAAGGGAAGGGCTGGGAGGGCATCAGTGCCGGTGGCTTGACACTGATCAGTGATGGCCTGCAGCAAGGCCTGTCCTGGCAGGAAGCCTCCATCCTGTGAGGGAGACCAGCCCCTAACGCAGCTGGGGTTACGGGAGGCAGCACGTGCCTGAGGCAGCCGGCTGTGCACTGATCCCCCAGGGCCTGGAATTTGTTCCATTGACTTCTCAGAAGCAGCCACTCCCTGTGTTGGGCGTTTGTAGGAAATGAGCTCCTAGAGGTGGGGGAGGGAAGTTGGGAGGGAGGTGGAGGGAGGTGGAGGGAGGAGGGAGGGGGGGGTTCCCCGTCACAGGGCACATTCAGCCCCAGGAAGCCTTTGTTAGGAAAGGTGCCTTGTCCCTTCCGGCCCGCTCTTGACTTTAGAGTCACAGTCATTCTGCCAGCGCCATGTGGAATCCCAGATTCCAGTGCACACACAGGCTCAGCCTCCTCCACAGGCCACGGCCGCCTCGGCCAGTTGGTCAAGCACTTCTAGGAACTCCTTTGAACCGGTGACGTTCCCTGCTGACGCAACGCGGAGGCTTGTGCACACTTTCCCCGCTTCCAGGCCGTATGGGAACCTGCACTCCCTCTTCCACAGCACTTCCTTGGAATTCGGGCGCTGGCTGCTTCCTTCCCGTGTGCTCTTGACAGGATGGGCTCCTTGCCCTGAGCCCCACGTCACTGTTTCTGCAGAAGTTCAGGGTTGAGTGGGCTGACCTCTCTGGAGGTGTCCCCAGCATCTGCCTGGGGTCTGTCTCCTACTCCCAGGACCCCCAAGAGGGGCCCCCCAGCTGGCAGGCTGCGCTCACACTTAGGGCAGTGTTCTTTGTCCTGACTTCTGCACTGGGCCCGGGTGGCTGCGGGCGGCTCGCTTGCTCGATGGCAGTGGGTGAAGAAGGTGACAGGCAGAGAGGCAGGCGGTCAGGCCTCCAGTCCTGTCCTCACACCCTGCGTCCCCCGCCCGCAGGGAAGGTGCTGAGCTACTGGTGCTTCAGTCCTGGCCACAGCATGCGCGAGCTGGTCCGCCAGGGTGTCCGCGCCCTCATCCTCACCAGCGGCACGCTGGCCCCAGTGTCCTCCTTCGCCCTAGAGATGCAAATGTACGGCCACCCCGCCAGGGGCCTTGGCACTGGTGACGCCGGGGATGCCGGTGGGGTGCTGGGGCTTGGGCCTCACGGGCTAAAGGGGTGTTGGTACATTTCCCCACTGTCCGCTCCCACTGGTCATGCTCAGCCCTTTCCCCGGTCTGCCTGGAGAACCCACACATCATCGACAAGCACCAGATCTGGGTGGGGGTCGTCCCCAGAGGCCCCGACGGAGCCCAGTTGAGCTCTGCGTTTGACAGGCGGTAAGGGCCTGTCCCTGGGCCCTGCTGGGGTGGGAGGTGGGGGTGCTGAGCCCCAGGCCCTGAGCAGTGGCCTCTGCGCTCTGCAGGTTTTCTGAAGAGTGTTTGTCCTCCCTGGGGGAAGGCTCTGGGTGAGTGCCCTGTGCCCCAGCTGTGCCCATCCTGCATCCTGGACCCCTGCTCCCAGGAACTGGCAGGGACCCCGCAGATGCCCTCGCCTGCCTTGACCCCAACTACGGCACTTGCAGGCAACATCGCCCGCGTGGTCCCCTATGGGCTCCTCGTCTTCTTCCCCTTCCTATCCCGTCATGGAAAAAAGCCTGGAGTTCTGGCGGTGCGCCTCTCCCGGGTGTCCTGGGCAGGGTGGGTGAGGGCAGGGCTGGAGCACAGAGCAGGCGGTGGCCACAGCCCTGTCTGCCCTCATCAGATGGCGGGGTAACCAGGCCTACTGTGTCCCTGCCTCTTCCTCTCCCAGGCCCGAGACTTGGCCAGGAAGATAGAGGCGCTGAAGCCACTGTTTGTGGAACCCAGAAGCAAAGGCAGCTTTTCTGAGGTCGGCATGTGGCCGGGGCTCTGGGCCCACTGCCCCCCATGCCTCCCCTGCCCGTCACGGCCTTCCTGAGGCTGACCACTGGCCCTGACCCTGACTCTTGCCGGCTTCCGGCGGCCTCTTCGGGGCTCCTGCGTTTCCTTCCTGGCCCTGGGTGTTGCCTCTTAGAAAGACCCCAGCACTGGGTGGGTGTGGTGATGGTGGCCCTCCTGTCTGACTAGTCCCAGCCAGCCACTCTAGCCCTGGGGTTCCCCGTGTTTTCTGGGAAGCTCTTAGCAGGCATGGGGTCAGCCCGGGATCCGTGCCAGGAAGAAGCTTCCAGACACCAATTGACCTTCCTGGCTAGGACGATCCTTCATCTTGGAGGATGAGACCTGCGTCTTCCTCATGGGGAGGAAGGGGCCGGGGTGGGCTCCAGGCTCAGTCTGACCGACTCTCGTTCTAGATCATCAGTGCTTACTATGAGAGGGTCACCTCTCCCGGGTCCACCGGCGCCGCCTTCCTGGCCGTGTGCCGGGGCAAGGTGAGCCCTCTGGCCTCCGCCCTGACCTGGTTGCCTGTTCCCTGGTGGGTGCTCATGGCTCCCCCAGCAGACTCTGTACCCTGAGGGCTGCCTGGTCCCTTCCTTGGGTTCCACAAGAGCGCAGCACTGCCAGCCCTGCTGGGAGCGGGTCCTGCTCGGGGCCAGGGGCAGGCAGGATGCAGGAGGTTCCTGGCCACAAGAGGTGGGAGGTGGCGTCTAGGAACTGTGGACCCCAAGTGGGGTCCTGACCCACAGATGGGGCTCTCTCCTACCCCTGGTGTGGGATGGAGCCTCAGGGAAGGTGGCTGGGCTGGGTGTGGGCAGCCAGGGGAGAGGCGCCAGGACAGCCCCAGGCAGCTCCCTGGCCTGTCCCTAGGCCAGCGAAGGGCTGGACTTCTCAGACACAAATGGCCGTGGTGTGATCGTCACGGGCCTCCCATACCCCCCGCGCATGGATCCCCCGGGTTGTCCTCAAGATGCAGTTCCTGGATGAGATGAAGGGCCAGGGTGGGGCTGGGGGCCAGGTGAGTTGCAGCAAGGTGGGGCCGGGGTAAGGCGGCCTGGTGACTGAGCCCCTCCCCCATGACTGAGCCACCGTGACAGCCCCCTGGCCCCACAGTTCCTCTCTGGGCAGGAATGGTACCGGCAGCAGGCGTCCAGGGCTGTGAACCAGGCCATCGGGCGAGTGATCCGGCACCGCCAGGACTACGGGGCCGTCTTCCTCTGTGACCACAGGTGCAGTCAGGGAGACTCCCTCACCCCACTGGGCCCCTGGACTCTCCTTTCCCGTATGAGGCCCCACATCCCCCAGAGCCTCTCTGGCTACTCTGGGTCAGCCTAGGGCCCCTGCAGGCAGATGGGGGTCTTTATGTTGGTGAATTGGGCCCCAGAAGTGGCTGTAGGCAAAGCGGCAGGGCTGTGCCCCGCCCCCAGGTTCGCCTTTGCCGACACCAGAGCCCAGCTGCCCTCCTGGGTACGCCCCCACGTCAGGGTGTACGACAACTTCGGCCACGTCATCCGAGATGTGGTCCAGTTCTTCCGAGTTGCTGAGCGAACTGTGAGTTCACCCCCAGGGAGGGGGTGAGGGTGTTGTCCCCAGAGGGGCCAGAAGCAGGCCCACCCACCCCCATGGTTCTGCAGATGCCAGCACCGGCCCCCCCGGGCTGCAGCATCCAGTTTGTGTGAGAAAGAAGATGCTGTCAGGGTGGCCAAGTCGCCTGGCCCCCCTCCTCTCCACCAGGAAAGCTAAGAGTCTGGACCTGCACGTCCCCAGCCTGAAGCAGAAGCCCTCAGGTGCGGGCAGGTGGCGCCGCGTGCCCGGGGTGAGGCGGCTCACCTGGGTTCATGCGCCGTCCCTGCCACCTGCAAAGGCTGTTACTCCCTCCCAGGGTGGGGCCCCCATGGGCTGGAATCCTCCCCTGCAGGCAGAGAATGCCCCAGGCAAGGATGCCCCCCAGGACCCTTCTAGGCAGGGGCCCCCAGATACTGGGACTGTCCCCCAGGAGGGCCTTCCCCACAGGCAGGGGCCCCCGTGGGTGTCAGTGGGCACTGGGGTGCTTCTGCAGGGTCGCCACCTGCAGAGGACCCCGAGGGCAGCCTGTGTGTGGAGTATGGGCAGGAGCCAGTCCCTGCCGGGGGAGAGGCCCAAAGGGCTGCTGGCTGCCCTGGAGCACAGCGAGCAGCAGGCCGGGGACCCCGGCGAGCAGCAGGTACAGTTCCAGAGCCTTGAGATGGACACAGAAGCCCTGTCTCCTGAGGCCAACCCCACCCTGCCCATCTGGCCTCAGACGCCTCCCCACATGCCCCTGTAAATCCCACCTGGTGGGAACATCACTTGTTCTCTGGTGGGTGGACTTGGCTCAGTGCACTCAAGGTCGGGCGTCCCTGCCACGGCCACACCCGAGGCTGTACCTTCTCCAGGAATGTGCTGAGGCTGGGACCCAGGTTCCTTCTTCCTTGGGGCCTTTGCCCCAGAAGCCCATAATTTCTCAGGCCGACCAGAAGCTTTCTCCCTGCTTCCTGCTGGGGGCCATTCCCCTCTTCCTGCCCGTCCCTGCCCTTCAGGCCCCTGGAGCCCCAGGTGCAGACACCAGGCACGCATGTCCCCTTCCTGCCAGCCCCTCTGCTGTGGTCAGACTCCTCTCTGGACCTGCCTCATGAGTCAGTGGCGTGGCTTGGAAAGGACTGGGTTGTGGCACTGTCACCAGGGTGCACCGTGAGCCTTCCCGCGACCTCCACTCACCAGGGTGTGCCGTGACCTCTCCCCCGGCCTCTGGCTTGGCTGCTTGGGGCCCCAGGGTGCCATCTTCCCTGTGGGCCCAGGTACATGTCTCAGGTACTTTGGGGCCCCAGGTGTGTGGTCGGAACCACAGCCATGTCCTCCTCAGGCCCACAGGTACTCCACCCTGTCCCTCCCATCTGAGAAGAGGCTGGCAGAGGAGCCACGAGGAGGGAGAGAGAAGATCCGACTGGTCAGTCACCCGGTGCGTGAGCGGTGCCTGCACCTGTGCTGGCTGCACAGACAGCTTCCTGGTCCTCTGGGTGCCCCCAGCCAGGTTGGGATGTGGGCCTGACAGGACCAGGGGAGCCATCCCAGGAGCTGATGTTCAGGGCAGCTGTGATGCTGGCAGGCCGGGGGCTCAAGTGTGCGGTTTTCTTCTGCAGGGGGCTTGTGAGCCCCCTGCCTTCCCAGCTGGAATCAGGCCCCACCTTTGGGCAGGCTTGGCTCTAGCATTTCCCTTAAGGGTGTACGAGCACCTGCCCCATGTGAGGGCCCAGCCCATTCCCAGCCTGGGATGAAAGAACTGAGTTACAGCCGGAGCCAGGAAGCCCCCTGCCTGCTGGAAAGCCCCAAGTGTGGCGGCCTTTGTCCCTGTCCCTTGGCTTCTCGGAAGAACTGGGTGGTGCCATCAGGAAGTGGTGGCTATTGAGGGGCCTGGGTGGGGAGTCCCTGGGCCGCCCCTGCCTTGGGGTGTGCAGAGATGGGCACTGCACATTGGGAAGCCCCTTCCTATGAGCTCCCGTCCTGGGAGCCTCAGCTGCATCCGCTGTGGGGCAGGGGGCTTGAGGGAGGAGGAGGGAGATGGGCCCTGCAGGACCCCCAGCTGGAGGGAAAGCCCATCTTCTCTGCCCATTCGCTGCTCTCAGTTCCCTGCCAGCCTGTGACTGTGTGATCTGAGACAAGCCCAGCACCGAGGCGTTCTTGCAGCACGTCCCTATGCCCACCTAGCCAGCCAGTGTCTCAGGCAGCAGCCCGAACCCGGCCCCCACAATCACTGTCCCAGGGAACCCTCAGTGCTCCAGGGAAGCCTGTGCAGCCCCAGGTGGGACGGTGAGGCTGACGCTAACAGAGCCTCGGGCCTCTGTCCTGCAGGAGGAGCCCATGGCTGGTGCACAGGTGGACAGGGCCAAGCTCTTCATGGTGGCGGTGAAGCAGGAGCTGAGCCAGGCCAACTTTGCCACTTTCACCCGGGCCCTGCAGGAGTACAAGGGCTCCGATGACCTCACTGCCCTGGTGGCCTGTCTCCGCCCCCTCTTTGCTGAGGACCCCAAGAAGCACAGCCTGCTCCAAGGTGCCCTGGCCTGCAGAGGCTGCCCACCCTGAGGGCAGTGCTGCCGCTGTGCGTGGGGTGGGGTCTGACTGGACAGGCGCTTCCTTCACAGGTTTCTACCAGTTTGTGCGGCCCCACCACAAGCAGCAGTTTGAGGAGGTCTGCATCCAGCTAACGGGACAAGGCTGTGGCTATCGGCCTGAGCACAGCATTCCCCGAAGGCAGCGGGCACAGCCAGCCCTGGACCCCACTGGTAAGTGCGGCCCCCTATGGGAACTTCAGACTCCTATGAGGAAGGCAGGGTGGTACTGGGGTCCTGGGGTGCCTCTGTTCCCGTATGGGAGTGATAGGGGCCACCTCCAGCAGTAGCAGCACCACTTGTTGGGGGAGACCCTGTGCAACTCCATGTACTTCCCCTGCCCCTCCCACAGCCCCTGACCCCCCATGCACTGCCCTGTCCAACCCCCACGCACTTCCCCCTGCTCCCACCGTGCACGGCCCTGCCCCTCCCGCAGCCCCTGACCCCTATGTACTACGCATGGCCCTGTCCAGCCCTCACATGGCCTTGTTCCTCCTATAGCCCCCACCCCCCAGGCATGGCCCTGGGGGAGTCAACTACACACGCCAGGGTCCTAGACCCCCAGACCCTGTCCTCCCTACTCCTGCCTGTGCCTAGGGCTGGAATCCAAGCCTCCGGGGGGCGGGAACATCTGTGTTGGTGCTTGGTAATGAGCAGCCCCACAGAGTTTCCCTAGTGCAGGGTTCACCTCAGCGGGGGAGCCTAGCTTTGGGAAGACCCCAGACCCCTTCTGGACTTGGTGCTCACTGGGGTGTCCTCACACCCTACCCACCCCGAGGCGCTAAGCTCCCGAGCGGGGCTTTGGTCTGCCCGCCACTTTTCCAGCCCCGTTCCAGCAGGATGGTGTCTCCTCCGCTGCCCCGGCACCTGTGCATGTGCCTGTTTGGGTTTCCCCTCCCTGGTCTGAAGAGGGTGAGGCGAGGCCCCCCGAGCCAGCCCTGCCCCCACCCCGGGGAACTTTCCAGATGCTTGGGACCAGCTTTGTGGCTTTGCGTCCCTTCACCAGGAAGGATGGGGCCGGATCCCAAGCTGACCCTGTCCAAGGCTGCAGCCCAGCAGCTGGACGCCAGAGAGCACCTGAACCAGGGCGGGCCCCACCTGACCCCCAGGCCACCCCCCGAAGGTAGCTGGCTCCTGAGCCATGTGCACCCTGTGAGTTTGTGGGGCCCTCGGTGCTGAGGCTCACACTTGATGTGGCCTCAGAGCCTTTGAGCTGGAGCTACCAGTGGAGCTCCCGCTGTGGTGAGCTATCTCCTGGTGGGGGCTGCTCCCGGTTCTGCACCCCAGGGTCATCCTGAGCAGCTCTCCAGGAATTCCTGAGAGGAAGGGCAGGCAGGGTGGTGGGACTCTCAGCCCTCCACCCCAATGCCGCTGAGCCGTGCTAACTCCCACACCAGGGGACCCTGGCAGCCACCCACAGCGGGGGTCCGGAGCACGCAGAGCAGGGAAGCAGGGCCAGCGTGCCGTGAGCGCCTACCTGGCGGATGCTCGCCAGGCCCTGGGGTCTGCAGGCTGTAGCCAGCTCCTGGCAGCGCTGAGAGCCTACAAGCAGGACGACGACCTGGACAAGGTGCTGGCCGTGCTGGCCGCCCTGACCACCGAGAGGCCCGAGGACTTCCCCCTGCTGCAGAGCAAGTGGCCCCGGGGTGCAGCTGGTGGCGCAGAGGGTGGGGGCAGGGTGGGGCCGTGCAGGGTCTGAGCGATGTCCCCCGCAGGGTTCAGCATGTTCGTGCGTCCACACCACAAGCAGCACTTCTTGCAGACATGCACAGACCTGACTGGCAGGCCCCACGGGGGTACGGAGCTGCCGGGACCCCAGGAGGAGAGCCTTGCCACGCCTCCCGTGCTCGCTCACGGGGCTCGCCGACCAGGTGCGGTGCTTGCCTGGCTGCTCCTGACAGTGCCCCAACCCCATGCCGCCCTGGAAGTGAGCAGCAAAGCCCCAGGCACCCCTCAGACTCACTTCTTTGCCTCCAGGCCCCTCATGGCCAGAGAAGCCCGGAAGACGCAGAGCAAGATCTCATCCTTCCTTAGACAGCGGCCAGCGGGGGCCGTGGAGGCGGACGGTTCGGCGGCAGGGCCCAGCCAGTCCTCCAGACCTCCCCACGGGCCTGCAGCGTCTGAGTGGGGTGAGCCTCATGGGAGAGGCCTCGCTGGGCAGCAGGGAGCTCCGGGAGGAGGGCCCCTCTCAGCGGGCTGTGTGTGTCGGGGCTGCAGGGCGGAGGATGTGGTGCCCTTCCGGTGCCCTGCCTGTGACTTCCAGCGCTGCCAGGCCTGCTGGCAACGGCACCTTCAGGTTGGTGCCTGGCTGCTGCAGTCCCTGCCGGGTGTGGCCTCAGGTGGTGGGCTGAGTGGGAGAGGGCAGGCCCTTGGCCTGGGGGTGGCGCCTGGCAGGCATGTGCAGTAGGCTGGTTGTCTCCCACAGGCCTCTAGAACGTGCCCAGCCTGCCACACCGCCTGCAGGAGGCAGAGCATCGTGCAGGTCTTCTGGCCGGAGCCCCAGTGAGTGCCACGGAGGCCCTCAGCACGCCCGCTGTGGCTTGACCACCTGCTTGTCCAGCTCTGGTGGGCCAAGAACCCACCCAACAGAATAGGCCCACCCATGCCTGCCTGACCTGTTGCAGGCGCCCGGCAGACGGGGCCCATGGTTGGTCCCCCAGTGGGGCCAGATCTGGACTTGCCTCTGAGAAGCCCTGAGCTACCTTGGGGTCTGGGGTGGGTTTCTGGGAAAGTGTTTCCCCAGAACTTTCTCTGGCTCCTAGCCTGTGAGTGGTACCCAAGGGGCGTCCCAGCTGAGCCCCTGACTAGGAAGGAGGAGACCCCTGTGGGCATGTGTCCACTTTTAATTGGGACAGGGCTCTCTAATAAAACTGCTGGCAGTGCCCAGGATGGTGTTTCGTGGCTGGGGGTTGGTGGAGGGATTTGAGGGTGCACAGAGGAACAGGGAGTTGGCACAGGTACCCCCCAGCCCGCCCTGTGACACTGCACTTTCTCCACAGTGGGCTCAGCCCTGCCCTTGTCCTCACAGCTGCAGCCAAGCTGCAATTTGAGGGACCCACCAACACCCTAGGCCTTCTGACCTGGCTGCTGGGTCAGGAGCTGCCCCAGGTGCTGAGGAGGGTGGTTCCCTGGCTGGTGAGGTCCCTGTCTGGGGAGGGATGGCCCCAGGTGGGTGAGGGGGCTGCCTGGGGAGGGAGGGCTTCCCATGGGGCATGACGAGGCTGACCCCGCCCTCTACGCCCATATAGGGCGGCAGCAGGACGGGCTTGGGGGCTGGGGGAGGAGGGGCATGCTGGTCAGGCACGGCAGGGTCTGCGCTGAGCCTCACTCTCCCTGCTCCAGCGAGGACCATGAGGGCACTGGTGGGGCCAGGCCTGTGCTCGGCGTGGGTGCTGCCCACACTGCTGTTGGTGATGGCCATGCGAGGAGTGGCAGAAGCACCCACCTACCCCTCGCGAGACCCGGAGACGGGACAGTGGCTGGTGTGTGCCCAGTGCCCCCCAGGCACCTTTGTGCAACACCCGTGCCGCCGAGACAGCCCCACGATGTGTGGCCCCTGTCCGCCGCGCCACTACACGCAGTTCTGGAACTACCTGGAGCGCTGCCGCTACTGTAACGTCCTCTGCGGGGAGCGAGAGGAGGAGGCAAGGCCCTGCCAGCCACCCACAACCGCGTCTGCCGCTGCCAAGCCGGCTTCTTCGCGCACGCTGGTTTCTGCCTGGAGCACACGCAGTGTCCACCTGGCACTGGCGTGATTGCCCTGGGTGAGAGCTGGTCGAGGGGGAGGTCCCCCTCTGGGGAGTGGTGCCGGAGGTGTGGCAGGTCGGGTTGCCGCTCCCAGCCTTGCACCCTGAGTGAGGACACCAGTTCCCCTGACCCTGTTCTCCCCCTCCTGGCCGCAGGCACCCCCAGCCAGAACACACAGTGCCAGCCGTGCCCCCCAGGCACCTTCTCAGCCAGCAGCTCCAGCTCAGAGCAGTGCCAGCCCCACCGCAACTGCACGGCCCTGGGCCTGGCCCTCACTGTGCCGGGCTCCTCCTCCCACGACGCCCTGTGCACCAGCTGCACCAGCTTCCCCCCTCAGTTCCACGTTACCAGGTGGGCCGGGTGAGCCAGGTGAGTGGAGGACCCACCAGCTGGGCTCTGGGAAGGGCCCATGGCAGATTTAAGGGGTCAGGGGTCCCTCCCCTAGATCCCCACCAAGGCTACCACCTCAGGGGTGGCTGAGGATCAGGATCCATGCTGGCGCAGAGCCTCCCCTGGGGGAGCGCTTGGAAGGTGGGCGGCACACTCCCCTAACTGCTGCAGAGGAAGGTGGCTGCCTGCTCCCCACATGGGGAAACTGAGGCCCAATGGCAACCATTGTTGAGAAGTCGCAGGGGAAAGTGACCCCCTTATGGTCAAGACAGGTCCGGTCCATCTGGGGGTCCCAACTCGCCCCTCCCAGTGGCCCAGGAGCCCCAAGCCCCTGCCTGGGCCCCGTTGCCTCTCCCAGTCCGGCTCCTCCAAGCAGCCGCTCCTGCCCCCGGGCCTTTGCTCCCGGCGGGCATCGATTCTGACCGAAGGCTGCTGCTGCACGGCCGCCCAGCCCACACTCCTGCACCTCTCGCAGTGCCCTCTCCAGCACAGCTCCCTGCACAGGGATTTTCCTCTCCCGCAAACCCGCCGGGTGGGGCCCAGAAAGCAAGGTACCTGGCAGGCCCCCACCAGTGTGTCTGGAAATGACTGGACCCTGCCTCCCCCTCCCCCCCCCCCCCAGGAACGGAGGAGTGTGAGCGTGCCGTCATCGACTTCGTGACTTTCCAGGACGTCTCCATCAAGAAGCTGCAGCGGCTGCAGCAGGCCCTCGAGGGCCTTGGGGGCGGGGGTCCTACACCAAGGGCGGGCCGAGCGGCCTTACGGCTGAAGCTGCAGCAGCGGCTCAAGGAGCTCCTGGAGGTGGGGGACGGGGACGCTGCTGGCACGGCTGCTGCAGGCGCTGCGCGTGGCCAGACTGCCCGGGCTGGAGCGGAGCATCCGTGAGCGATTCCTCCCTCACGCTGAGCCCGGCCCCCTCAACCCCCTTATTTATTCTACATCCTTGGCCGCCACATGCACTAAAAGAGGCTTAACTTTTTTTTTCTTAAAAAATGAGGTTTCTTAAAGCCTTTCCGTAAAATTGGTTGTGGCCTGTTGTGCGGTCACTGGGACGGCAGTGGGGGACACCTGAGCCGCCCGGATCCCTCGGGCTCCCACCACAACTGCTGCCCAGGGCTTCCCCTTCCGGGGTCGGTGAGTGGGCAGCACCCCCTCTGCTCCCTGCTGGCTCTGGCATGTGGCAGGGTCCCCGAAGCTCACAGGGGTCAGGACCTGGGAAGGCATACCTGCTGGATGAACAGGGCAGGGCTCAGGCCGGCCCATCATCGGGGCCCCACAGTAACCCCGCTACCCCCTTTGAATTCCTCCACTCCCAACTCCGGGGATTTCCTGAGGGGACCTGCCAGAGACCGCCCCCAAGCATCCCATGCACTTCCTGGGAAGTGAGGCTTTTCCCCTCTGGGGCAGGCTCTGAAGCCTCCAGAAACATCCAGAGCAACTGGGGCCTGCCTCAGCCACACGCCCCTCCCCAGCGTGGTCAGACATCCTTGTGGCTGGAGGCCCAGCCCTCCCACAGGTCCTGCGAAGCAACCTGCGGGACGTGCACAGGCCCCCCCTGGAGAGGCGCCGGGACTTCCAGGCCTGACTCACGTGAGTCATGGCCGCCCCCACCCTGACTCATGTCCCTTCCCAGAAGCTCCTCCCCAGACCCCCACGTCCTGCATCCGCAGGAAGGGACAGGCCATGGCTCTGGGCCCACCTGGGGAACTGCTCACTTGCCCTCAGCCCCTCAGCAGCCCAGGGCCACCCTCACTGCGTCTGACAGCCAAGAGCTGAGCCTCGGGCCCCCAGGAGGGGAAGGGATGGACAGAGCCAGTCTCGCCATCTTTATTTTGCGCTCACCCTGGGCAGCACCTGGCAGGCAGCTCCTGCCCACAGCCGCACTGGGGGAAGAGCAAAGCACTTGGCAGGCCCCATGGGGGCTGTGCAGGGAGGGCCCCAGGACCAGCCTCACCCCCAAAAGGGACGCAGGCCCAGCACAGCACTGATTCGGGGCCCCACAGAGAAGCCCCCAGCCCACGCCAAGGGGGCCCAGGGCACAGCCTCACCTGGCTGGAGGCGGGCTCTGGACCCCACAAACGCTCCCCAATGTACAGGTGTTGCGCATAAAACAGCCCCTCCCATCAGGACCCTCAGCTGTTTGCATCAGCAAGCTCCCTCCGGGGGGTTTAGGATGAGGTAAAGCCAGCAGGCCTCCTCAGCCCTGTCTCGAGGCTGCATCTGAACCCAGGGCCCCGCTGGCCTTTGGGGGACATGGCCTGGGTCTTCCTCAAGGTAAGTTCAGCCCCAGACCACCTCTCGGGTCACAGGGGGCAGAAGCCAGAGGGCAGCCATGGCCTCACCAACCTCCTCCTTGATGGGCTGGACAGGCAGCTACGGGTTCTCCCAAAGGCCCCACAGAGCTGTCCCCCACGAAGCCCAAGCCAGCCTAAGCACTGGAGCCCCAATTCCCAACCGGGTCTCCCTCAGACCCCCCAGAATGGGCCTAGGAGGGTGGCAGCTGCACCCCGTGGAAGGGCCACCAGAGGGCCCGGGCTAGCCAGGCTGCCTGGCTCCCCCACCGAAGCCTCCGGAGGCCTACGCTTCTCCAGACACAGAAAAGTTTGTCTTCGAGAAAACAAAGCAAACAGAGGAACCCCAAAGCAAAGTAAACCCACCCCCCAGATGAGCAGCACAGCAGCCAACAGGAACCACTCCTCCAGCACCGGGGACCAGGGGGACCAGTGTCCCCATGGCAGGCAGGCAGCGGGCGGCGCCTACGTGATGTCCCCTCTGCCGAGGTGGCCGATGCAGGTTTCGCACGACGCACTTCACCATCCACTCGATGCCCTCTCGCACCCCCTTGCTGTGAAGACAGGGCCGTGAGGGGGCTGGCCTCGGTCCCCAAACCCCCGAAGGTGCAGCCCACTCACCCCGTGAGAGCGGAGCAGGCCTGGGTCAGGCAGTCCCGCCTGCCGATCTTGCCCGTGCAGTCGCTGAAGGCCGTCTTGATGTCAGGGATGGAGAGGCACGTCTGGGGGGAGGCGAGGCGAAAGCCGTAAAGAGCAGACCCCACATCGAGGCCCTGTCCTGCCGGTGGGCCCGGGGCTCTCAGAAGGGCAACGGCCCTTCACCCCAGGAAACAGAAGTCCGCCAGGTCCCAGTGTCTCCCACAGAGGCCATGGCGGTGAGGACCCTGTGCTCGGCCCAAGGCTGCATATGGCTGCTGCTGCCTGGGACAGACTTTAGACGTCCACACGGCTCCAAGGAGCCCACTCCCATCCCCTCCCTGCAGGACACCTTGAGCCCCGAGGTGGCGATCCGAGGGCTGAGGCCTGGGCAGTGCAGGAAGCAGGTCCCGGGGCCAAGAGGCAGGGGATGATGAAGGAAGGATGGGGGAGTCTGGAGTCCCACTGGCTTCTGCTTACGACCACCTGCACAGTCCTCAAAGAGCAGCCCTCCCCTCCCCTTTCCTCCTAAGAGAGAACCCTGCCCTGTGCCAGGTGTCCCTCTTGTCAGCTGAGATTGTGGGGGAGGCCAGCTCTATAGGAGGGGGCAGCAGAGCCACCCCAGAGAAGGTGGGGAAGATTCACCCCGACCCTCAGGACACCAGGCTGCTTCTGTGCAAAGCCCAAGAGGATAGCAAAAACTCAGTGTGGCCAGTGCTCCCGGGGCAGTGGCACCTCAGAGGGTCTTAAGGGGCTGCCCTGGGAGTGGGGCTGGCATAGATGCCAGGTGAGAACAGGTGAGGGTCAGAGCTGACTCCCACTGGGGCCCCAGCATCACTTCTCCAAGCTCCAAGTTTCACCTGAGTCTCAGCCACACACTCCTGAGGCACAGCCATCCTCACAGCTCAGACACACACTCCTGAGGACACACACTCCTGAGGCACAGCCATCCTCCAGGGGAGAGGGCCCTGGGCCTCCTCACAGCTCAGACACACACTCCTGAGGACACATACTCCTGAGGCATGGCCACCCTCCAGGGGAGAGGGCCCTGCATGGCAGGAACAGGCCTCTGGGTGGCTGTCCTGGGGTGGGAGAACCTCCAGGGCTGGCAGCAGCAGACAGAGAGAGGAACTAGGCTGGGGAGCTGGAGGTCCCGGGTCTGCTGGAGACAGGGTAGGCCTTGACAATGGCTCTGTGCCGGCTGGGCAGTCACGGGCTGGGGTGTCCGGGTTCACACTGCTCTCCTTGCGGGGGTGGGGGGGCACCTGCGCCTGCAGGAGCCTGGGGACTTGGGAAGCTGCCGCAGGAGGCAGGGTGGGGCTCACCTCCACATCCTGCTTGTTGGCCAGCACCAAAACGGGGACACCACACAGCGCCTCACTGGTCACCACCTTTTCTGGGGGAGGGTGGGAGAGGCAGCACCTCACACCCAGCACCCTGCTCTGACTGCCCAGGGTGCTCTGACTGCCCAGGGCCCACAGGCGTGCATGCTGAAACAGTGCTTCCCTCCCGCCCCCCACTGAGCACGAGCGCTTCTGACCAGTCACTGGACCAGCCCCAGGCAGAGCTGCTCAAGCTGGTTCTGCCCCTGCTCCCCCATCTGTTCCTCCCAGAGCAGCCAGGCCACACTCACCAAACGCCTGCTTGGACTCTGCCAGCCTCTCCTCGTCGGTGGAGTCAATGACATAGATGACACCGTGACACTCTGCATAATACTGGAAACAGGAGTTGGGGCTCAGTCCCCATCCTGCCAAAGGCCAACAGGGCCAAGCCCATGTCATGGCCACTGTGAGAGGCTCACTTGAGGAAGGGGCAGGAGGGCAGTCCCCAACTGCAAGACCCTTCTGGGATGTTTTCCGGGGCTGCAGGGAGATCTGGTAGTGGAGATGCCCCCCAGGTGCTCCTCCTGAGAACCTGCCTGCAACCTTTCACCTGATGGTGGCCGGAGAAAAACGTGAAAGGCAGGGATTGGGCCGGACGTGGTGGCTCACACCTGTTACCCCAACACTTTGGGAGGAAGATCACCTGAGCCTAGGAGTTCAAGGCCAACCTGGGCAACAGTGAGACCTCTTCCCTACAAAAGTTTATGGTAAATAAGCTTGTAGTCCTAGCTATTCCAGAGTTTGAGGTGGGAGGATGGCTTGAGCCTGGGAGGTTGAGGCTGCAGTGCGTTCTGATCATGCCACTGCAGTTCCAAGCTGAGTGAGAATGAGGCCCCATCTCAAAAAAAAAAAAAAAAAAAAAGGGACAGGGTTTGGGGGCTGGAGGAACCCAGATCACATCCTGGCCAGTTGGGGGCGTGCACCTGTGGGGCAGGGAGGGAGTGTGGCCACGTGGATGACAAGCCTGACCGGAGCCACTGAGGGACGGGACCAGCACTGTCTGCAAAGCGAGCCCTCCCTGCCAGGCCAGGCCAGGGCCAGCGTCACTGCGCTCAGACCTCTGCAGGCTGGGTGTGGTCAGTTCTGGGCTCGCTGGTGGCACTGCTGGGCAAGACGGGACAAAGACCCTGTGGCCTCAGGCATGAGTTCCAAGCCCCGGACCAGGTGAGTCCATCTCTATCCCAATCAGAGAAAACGGGAGACTGCGTCCACATGGGGCAGACAACAGCTCACGTTTGCCACTTTGCCCCCAGGCTGTGCCAGCTCTCCTGCCTGGGCATGAGTGCCCAGAGACCCGGACTGGATGCTGACCAGGTAGGACAAGCTGGCGGTCAGTGTGTTAAGACACCCCACTGAGAGCGTGAGAACCCAGAAGGCACAGCCCAACTCTCTGAAATCCTTATGTGTCCCGAGCAGGGAGAGGCAGACAAGCTTCTGCACCTACACTTCCGACAGCAGAGGGAAGGAAGCTGAAGGCCAGGCACCCGCCAGGGTTCTCCAGACAGGTCCACAGAGGCCACTACAGGCAGACCCTAAGGTGGAGACCGCTGTGGCAGGAGGGTTGGCTCCGTGGAGGCTGCACCAAGCCCAGTGAGAGAATCCCCATGGCCGTGTGGCCCCCGGGGCTTCTAAGCAGGGTGGCAGAAGGTTCACGTGCAACCGGCGTCCTGGACCATGGGACCACGTAGCCAGAGCCGCCCATTACACCTACCAGGCACAGGGTGCACAGCCCAGCAGGGCCAAGTGCAGGCAGGACTCAAAGTCCCAGGCCCAGCAGAGGCGTCACAGCAGTGGTCACTGTGGAGTACCCCACAACGAGGGGGAAGAGGCAGATGTGCGGGCGTGGCTCCTGGCTGGCCAGCTGATGAGTGGGGGGCAGGCCAGAGGTGGGCAGCAGTTGTACTGGCCTCTCTCAGGCAAGCCCTCAAGCGCCAGAGGCCTGGGCACGTCCTCACATGGATGGAGCACCAGGTGGCCCGCCCCGTCCTGCTTCCGTGGGGAAGTCATGGCCCGAGGCTGGCTCGTGGACAGGACTGTGTGCAGCAGAGTGGGCACCGGAGGCCGGGAGTGGGCGTCTCAAGGCCTCCCAGAGCATCCGCCAGAGCCTCTCGGCTGGACGATGGACACACAGGGTGGGGTACAAGCCCAGCGGGATGGGCTCCACTCATGAAGGGTGGAGGAACCACTGCCAAAGGCCCAGCCAGACATGAGCGGCACAGCTGACCCCAGCGGGGCAATCAGAGGGACCTTGGGTCTGAGTTTGTCTCCACAGCAGCAATGGGAGCTCCCCAACTGCAAAGTGCCAGCCAGCCTGAGAGACAGGCATTACAGCAAAGGACCCACACACGGACGCTGACGCAGGGTCCAGCCCCAGGATGAGGCCAACTCCCAGTCAGAGCCCTTTCTGAGCTTGCTTCATGCTGGCAACGCTGCAGCTGCACAGGGGTGCAATGTACAGGAACCAGATGGAAGCAGGAGCCTCCCTTCCAGCCTCTCCCAGTGACCCATGGGGCTCTGCTGTAGACCCTCCCAGCTCCGAGCTCAGCAGGGTCAGGGGTCCCGACCACTAGAGCAGCACGTGCTCAGCGGACACGCTGAAGAACAAACCACAGTTGCCTCAGAGGCATGAACTGCACCTCATGTCTAGGGGACCCTGGTGGGCAGGAGACTGGGCTGCCATCCCACAGCTGGAGACCCAGGGAGCCACTGGCCCCACGGACATGGCGTCCGGAGGAGGACTCAGACTGCCAGGAGGTCACACCCCAGCAGAAGTGAACTGGGGGGGGGGCACTCAAGGAAGAACGCAGCCCCAAGACCAGCTGCGAGGGTGGGCTATAGTGGCCCCGTAAGCCTCCCTCCTCCAGCTTCCCCTCAAGAGAGGCCCTCGGGACCTTGGAGGAACAACTCCCCACTGTGGAAGGTGGTCCACGCAGGGCTGCGGCTGTGGCCAGTGCCGACGTCCGCAGCCCACTGTAGTCTTGCTTCATGCTGGAAACACTGCACCTGCAGATGGCCTCGTTTTAGGTTTCTGTGGGACCCACTTTGACTGCAAAGAGCCATGTTGCCAGGTCACACCTGCCCAGGACAGCCCACAGGCTGTGGTGTGAAGTCCCAGCCATGGCCCCACGTGGCACAGAATGGCCAACTTGCCTCCAAGTCTCCCTGCTGGGGCAACCACAACTCCACAGATCCTGCCGCCTGAGTGGACCTCTCCTTCTTGTCCCCACCGCCTTCCTGGTGCCATTCCCCAACGTGACCTCAACCTCTGTCTCGGCGTCTGTGCCTGAGACACAAGCCTGTGGCAAGAGCATCCTCACCCGTGTCACCCCCCAAGCGCGCTGGGCACTGGACACGCAGGCTATGACTCAGCTTGTCCTGTCTGACTTACGTGGCCCTAAGAGGATCTATCAAAGGTCACTTGGCCATGGGAGAAATGCCCTCTTGGCTAGAAGTCAGGGCAGGAGGGGGACACTTTGGTGGGGCCTAGGAAAGGGGGACTGGGATCGAAAGGAGATCGGGACCTGGGCACTCAGCTCTAGAGACGGCAGCCGGCAAGCATTAGGGCAGCCAAGGCACAGGGCGCCCCAAGCCCACTGTGCCAGCCTCAGGCAGGGAGCCCCTGAGGAAGGCTCTGTCCTGCTCAGCGCTGGAGTCAGTGCTCAGCCCAGGCTGAGGAGGAGACAAACTGCAGCCTGGGGGTGTGGAGGAGGGACACCACACTGGGATCTCAGAAATGCCCAATTTTGACATGCTCAGCTGACACGCTGAGTAATGAACCACATTACCCACAAAGTGGGCGGTGAAAGGTGCTGAGGAAGAGACCAAAGGGTGCACTCTGGAAAGAAATGGACTGGGGGGGCTGGGGTGGGGCTGGTGCTGGCCAGGGAGTCTTACCTTGTCCCACAAAGACTGCAGCTCTTCCTGGCCTCCTAAGTCCCAGAACATGAGGCGAGCCTTTCCCACATCCACAGTGCCGACTGGGGAGAGGGGGGAACAGGCAGGGCTCACGACCTTGGTCCCTGACACACCAAGTCCCAGCTCTCTTGGGGGATGGAGCAACCACTCTGGGGCCACTCAGAGGGGACTTGAGAGGGGCTGACATGGCTCTGGCCACTGGCCAGATGGCCTGTGAACATCACAGCATCCTCAAGGTCCCAAACCCACAGCCCTGCTATTCAGACCCCTTACTGTTGAGACCCACGGTGGTGGTGATTTTGGATAGACTCATCCCCTTGTAGTTCTTGTTAAACCGGGTTTTCGACTGCTCCAGGAAGGTCTGAGGAGACAGGGAGGCAGACACATCAAATAGGGACTACAGTGGTTTCCCAAGTCTTTTTCCCAAATACCCTTACTCAGGCCTGTTCTTTAGAAGACAAAAAACAGAAACAAAGCAACATTCTGCTCTTCAAGAAGCTGGCGGTGACTACCCTGTCTTCTTAGGAGAAGTCTGATTCTGTCTGGGTGGTGAGCATGCAGCTGACATGACACCAGGCCGTGGGGAGGGGCTCAGCAGGGGGAGGGGCGCTCACCGTCTTCCCAGCATTGTCCAGGCCCAGGATCAGGATGCAGTACTCGTCCTTCTGAAACATGTACTTGTACAGGCCGGACAGCAGCGTGTACATCCTGCCCTGGACACCCCAACAGATGTCACTGTGCAGCCAGAACGCACCTCCCCTCCCCCGAGTTTCTCCACGGTGGTCAGTGGTGCCGCACGTCAAGCTGACCGCTCAGGACTAGAACCTGGGGCCGTTCCCGACTCCTCATCTCTCTTCCACCCCATCCCCCCTGTGAGACTCTTCTGCCTCCGTGACTTCTCCCAGATCAGCCACCCTCCGTCACTCCGCTCTTTCAGAACGCAGATCGGCCCCGGCGCCGCCCTGCTCGCGGGACTACCCTGCCAGGTGTCCACAGTGAGCTCGGCTGCGCCCCCGCCCTCCCCCCAGGCTTCGCTCCCACGCTTCACGCGCGCGGAACGGGGAACGCACTTGCAGCGCCGCCTGGGCACAGCGCCCTCGGGCGTTCAGCCGCGCGCTCCACCCAGTGGCAGCCAGGAGCCCCTGCAGGCGCCGGCGGGGACGCCCCATCACCCCCGTTTCTTAAAACGGGGACCGCCTGTGGGAGCGGACCGCAGGGCGGGTGTGCGGCGGCCCGGCCGCTCCCGGCGTGGACCCGCAGGCGGCGCGCGGCGGGCGGGGACGGACTCCCGCGGAGGAGGAACTGCGCTCGGGGCCCCGGGCTCCGGCGGCGCAAGCCCCGGCCGCCAGGTTCGAGGCTCGCCGACAAGCGGCCAAAGCTGGTTCCTGTCGCACCCGCGTCCCAACCTCGAGTCCGGGGCCGCCCCTGGGGCGTCGGGCCCCGCCGCGCAGCCTGCGACCTACCTGAGTCCGCCGCGGCCTCTAAGCCGCCGCCGCTGACCCCGCGCCGACCCCGCGCGGCGCCTGACGGGACGCGGGCCGGCCCCGGGGCAGGAGCGGAATCGCGTCCCGGCGGCCTCTGCGCTCCGCTTCCCGGCTGCCACCGCGCGCCAGGCACTTCCGGAGGCGGCGGCGCCGGGAGGAAGTGGCCGTCGGCTGCGAGGGCGGAAGGGGGGCGCCGGGCCGCTCTAGCCGGTGAGGCCGGCGGGCTCTCTATGGCGGCGGCTGGGAAACCGCGCGGAGGAGGTGCCCGGCCCGGGGCGAGGGGGCAGCGGTTTGCGGGGACGCGGCCCTGGCCGGACGGAAGAGAGGCCGGGCGGGGGCGGGACCGGCCTGCCAGGCTGCGGGCTCGGCGGAGGGCCGGGCGGGGTCGCCCTGCGCGGAGGGGGTGACGCGGGACCCGGCTAGCAGCGAGCCCGGGGCGGCTCGGAAGGGAGGCGCGGAGCCCGAGCGGGGGCAGGAAAGGGGACGTGCCCGTGCCCGCCGCAGGCTGTGGTGGCGGCTGCGAGACCCTCGCTCCGTGTCGGTCGCGAGACGCGGGGCTCACCGGGCTCCTCTTCTCGCAGCTGCGGTCCAGCGCCTCCCTCTCTCAGCATGGACGAGGACAGCCTGGAGGCCGCCCTGCAGACCTACCGCGCGCAGCTGCAGCAGGTGGAGCTGGCCCTGGGCGCCGGCCTGGATTCGTCCGAGCAGGCCGACCTGCGCCAGCTGCAGGGGGACCTGAAGGAGCTCATCGAGCTCACCGAGGCCAGCCTGGTGTCTGTGAGGAAGAGCAAGCTGCTGGCCGCGCTGGACGGAGAGCGCCCGGGCCAGGAGGATGCTGAGTACCAGGCTTTCCAGGAGGCCATCGCCAAGGCGGCGGAGGCACCGGCAGCCGCTGGGTCCGGATCAGAGACCGGTCCTAAAGCAGAGGCGGGGCCAGAATCCGAGGCAGGTGGGCAGGAAGAGGGAGAGGAGGAGGAAGAGCTGAGTGGGACCAAGGTGAGCGCGCCCTACTACAGCTCGTGGGGCACCCTGGAGTATCACAACGCCATGGTGGTGGGCACAGAAGAGGCGGAGGATGGCTCGGCGGGTGTCCGTGTGCTCTACCTGTACCCCACTCACAAGTCCCTGAAGCCCTGCCCGTTCTTCCTGGAGGGAAAGTGTCGCTTCAAGGAGAACTGCAGGTAAAGCCCTTTGCTGTCAGATGGCAACCTCGAGGCGTATGGGGCGCGCACACAGGGTCGGGTGAGGATCGGCCCTCCCTTTGCAGTTGGTCTCAGCTTCCTGGGGCAGCGGGCTGTGACAGCAGTGTCCTTGTTTAGGCATCCACCTCTTTCTTCTGGGATAAAAGCAGGAAGCATGGAAGGAGGCTAAGCGCGGTGGTTCACGCCTGTAATCTCAGCACTTTGGGAGGTCGAGGCGGGCAGATCACGAGGTCGAGAGATGGAGACCATCCTGGCCTACATGGTGAAACCCCGTTTCTACTAAAAATATAAAAACCAGCTGGGCGTGGTGGTGTGTGCCTGTAGTCCCAGCTACTCGGGAGGCTGAGACAAGAGAGTCGTTTGAACCCAGGAAGTGGAGGTTGCAGTGAGCCGAGATCACGCCACTGCACTCCAGCCTGGTGACAGAGTGAGACTTCGTCTCAAAAAGAAAAAGAACAAAAATCAGCCGGGCGTGGTGGCGCGCACCTGTGGTCCTAGCGACCCAGGAGGCTGAGGTTGCAGTAAGCCAAAATCCGGCCACTGTACTCCAGCCTGGGCGACAGAGCGAGGCTTATGTGGAAGAGAATAGGTCCCCAACCTATTGTCAGTTTTGTTTATTTGTTTTTTTGAGACAGGGTCTTACTTTGTCACCCAGGCTGGAGTGCAGCCTGGACTTCCTGGGCTCAAATTGATCCTCCTGCCTCAGTCCCCAAGTAGCTGGGTTACAGACACACACCACCACACCCAGCTAATTTCTGTATTTTTAGTAGAGGTGGGGTTTTGCCACGTTGCCCAGGCTGGTCGCACACTCCTGAGCTCAAGGGATCCACCCGCTCTGGCCTCCCAAAGTGCTGGGATCACCTGGCCCTGTTGTCAGTTTTATTCTCTAGAATTCAACTTTTAAAATTTAATGGAAGTTTTGAAACATGCCCAGATGAGAGAGCCTAGCATAGTCACTCCCACAGTCCATTATGATTTTGCCAGTCTCGTTTTGTCTGTTCCCCTGCCCCACTTTTTCCCTTCCTAGATATTTTAAAGCAAATTTCAGAAGGTACTGGGTTTTTCCAACTATGAATACTTCAGAGTGGATCGCTGATAAGGAAATTACTTAAAAAGTAACTTTTTGGAAGTCTAAGTCAGTATGAAGACAAGAAAGAGTCCCTTCCACAGCATTACAGATACCACGTGTCATGGCAGCACCTCTCCCCACCTTCAAATATCCGCAGCTATTACCGTGATGTCTCCATTTCCATAAGCACATAGCTTTACTTTTGCTCCTTTTTACTTTTCGCTAGAAGAAATATTTACCAAGCTTTCTAGTAGGTAATTTTCTTTTTTAGCCGATAGTTCAGGCTGACCAGGTAACACCCGTAGTTCTTTGGATGTCTTACTTTGTGGGGTTTTGTTTCTGTTTTTTTTAAACAAGGTCTTGCTGCTCTGTCACCCAGGCTGGAGTACAGTGGCACAATCTCAGCTCACTGCAATCTCTGCCTCTCTAGCTCAAGCCATCCTCCCACTTCAGCCTCTTTGATAGCTGATACTACAGGCGTGCACTGCCACACCTAGCTAATTTTGGTATTTTTTGTAGAGACAGGGTTTCAGCATGTTGCCCAGGCTGGTCTCGAACTCTGATCCCCTCGATGAGAGATCTGACACATCCCTGTGGTACTTCCTTTGGGCCAGGCACTGCTCCAGGAGTTTCACATGTGTTCATTCATCTGTGCAGCAACCCGTAGGTAGGCCCTGTAGTCACACCATTTGACGGAGGAGGAAACAGGAATAAAAGAACTGAGTGACCGGCCCAAGGCTGTGAGGCTCAGCGGGCTCCAAGCTGTCCTCAGCCCTCCTCCCATTCCCCCTCTCTGCAGTGTCACTTGCCGTGTCAGCGTCAGGCCTAATCTGAAGGCTTCTGAAGCGTCTTACAGACGCCCACCTTGCCACCACTCGTGACTGATAAGTTCTTCTCTTGGATTTGCGTTGGACTCTTTTTTTTTTTTTTTTTTTTTTTTTGAGACAGAATTTCGCTCTTGTTGCCCAGGCTAGAGTGTAATGGCACGATCTTGGCTCACTGCAGCCTTCACCTCCTGGGTTCAAGGGATTCTCCTGCCTCAGCCTCCTGAGTAGCTGGGACTACAGGCATGCGCCACCACACCCGGTTAATTTTTGTGTTTTTAGTGGAGACAGGGTTTCACAATGTTGGCCAGGCTGGTCTCAAACTCCTGACCTCAGGTGATCCACCTGCCTCGGCCTCCCAAAGTGCTGAGATTATAAGCGTGAGCCACCATGCCCAGACAGCGTTGGACTTTTTGAAATAAATAAGAGGCTGGGCGCGGTGTCTCACACCTATAATCCCAGCACTTTGGGAGGCTGAGGCAGGTGGATCACTTGAGCCCAGAAGTTTGAGACCAACTTGGGCAACATGGTGAGACCCCATCTCTACTAAAAATACAAAATGAGTCAGGCATGGTGGTGGGCGCCTGTAGTCCCAGCTGCTCTGGAGGCTGAGGCAGGTGGATCACTTGCACTCAGGAGTTCAAGACCGGTCTGAGCATCTTAGCAAAACTCTATCTTTATAAAAAATAAAAAATTAGCCAGGTGTGGTGACACGTACGTGGCTAATTTTAGTCCCAGCTATTTGGGAGATTGAGGTGGGAGGGTCACTTGAGCCCAGGAGTTTGAGGCTACAATGAGCCGTGACCATGCCACTGCACTGCAGTGTGGGAGACAGAGTGAGACCCTGTCTCAAAAAATAAAAAATAGCGAGGCATGGTGGCCTGTGCCTGTGGTCTTAACTACTCTGAAGGATCACTTGAGCCAGGGGTTCAAGGCTACAGTGAGCTGAGATTGCGCCACTGCACTCCAGCCTGGGGTGACAGAGACCCTGTCTCAGAACAAAATACAATAAAAGGCTGAATGTGGTGGCTCACACCTGTCATCCCAGCACTTTGGAAGACTGAGGCAGGTGGATCACCTGAGGTCGGGAGTTTGAGATCAGCTTGGCCAACATGGTGAAACCGTGTCTCTACTAAAAATACAAAAAATTAGCTGGGCACGGTGTTGCACGCATCTAGTGAGGTGTGATTCTCCTGGCTCTGCTAAAGGAGGAGAATCACTTGAAACCGGGGGGCAGAGGTCGCAGTGAACCGAGATTGTACCACCGCACTCCAGCCTGGACAACAGAGCAAGACTCTGTCTCAAAAAAAGAAAAGAAAAAAATATGATAAATAATACAGATAATGTTGAAGTAGCCTTGACACTTCCCCTCCACTCCGCTCTCACATTCTCTTCTCCCTCCTGAGAGGCTATCGTTATCACAGCTTTGGTGTTATTTCTTTCCAGCATACAGGCACATGTCATTTAACAGGAACACAGGTGATTTCATCATTGTCTGAATGTTGTAGAGTACACTTACACACACCTGGATGGTAGAGCCCCCCGCACACCTGGGCTGTGTGGAGTCCGTAGCCCTCTCCCCCCGCACACCTGGGCTGTGTGGAGTCTGTAGCCCCCTCCCCCCGCACACCTGGGCTGTGTGGAGTCTGTAGCCCCCCTCTCCCCCGCACACCTGGGCTGTGTGGAGTTGTAGCCCCCCTCTCCCCCTGCATACCTGGGCTGTGTGGAGTCTGTAGCCCCCTCCCCCTGCACACCTGGGCTGTATGGAGTCTGTAGCCCCCCCACACACACACACACACTTGGGCTGTGTGGAGTCTGTGGCCCCCACACACACCTGGGCTGTGTGGAGTCTGTGGCCCCCCCACACACACACCTGGGCTGTGTGGAGTCAGTTCTTGGCTGCAAACCAGCACACTGAACTAAACAGGCAAATGTAACACTGTGGTAAATATCTGTGTCTAAACAGAGAAAATACAGTAAAAATATGGTATAGAAAGATGTAAAATAGCACCCTTGTATAGAACAGAGTTTACGGGACTGGAAGGTGCTTGGGGGGGGTAGTCTGAGTGAAGGTGAAGGCATGAGTCGTTACTGGACGCCACAGTAGACTTCATCAGCACTGCACTCAGGGCACACTGAACGTCTAAAGTGAGAGAGTCGCGCTGTGACATTATGGCAGCCGTGACATCACTAGGCGGTGGGGGAGCCATCAGCTCTGTTGTAACCCTTGGGACCACGGTGTGCCTTCTGTCGTTGACCATGAAGCTCTGCAGGGCGTGACTGTATGGCAGCTCCTTACAGACCTGTGTCTACAAATGCTCTGTAAGAACAAATACTTTATTTTTTGAAACTTTAAATAAATGGTATCATATATTATGATTCATTTAAAGCTTGCGTTTGACTAAGTTTTAGAGACATCCATGTTGATATTTATAGAACTGTTTGGTTCATTTTAACTGCAGTATCATTTCCTCTCATGACTGTGCTACATTTTATTTATTTTGTCCCTTTCACGTGGTTTCCAACTTTTATTTGCTGCAGTCAATGGGCAGTGAACATCCTACACATGCCTTCTCTTGCACTCAGTGCGTTCCTCTAGTATGTGGCCAGTGTAGAGAGTATAGGCACGCTTTTGGTTTCTGTACGACGGGGCCAAGTCCCCCATCTCTCTCTGGTTTCTGTACAACGGGGCCGAGTCTCCCCGCCCCCATCCTCTCTGGTTTCTCTACGACGGGGCCGAGTCCCCGTCCTCTCTCTGGTTTCTGTAGGATGGTGTTGAGCCCCCCTCTCCTCTCTGGTTCCTGTACGACGGTGTCGAGTCCCCCCATCCTCTCTGGTTTCTGTATGACAGTGTCGAGTCCCCCCATCCTCTCTGGTTTCTGTATGATGGTGTCGAGTCCCCGTCCTCTCTCTGGTTTCTGTACGACGGTGTCGAGCCCCCTCTCCTCTCTGGTTTCTGTACGACAGTGTCGAGTCCCCATCCTCTCTGGTTTCTGTATGACGGTGTCGAGTACCCCCATCCTCTCTGGTTTCTGTATGACGGTGTCGAGTCCCCGTCCTCTCTCTGGTTTCTGTACGACGGTGTCGAGTCCCCCATCCTCTCTGGTTTCTGTACGACGGGGCCGAGTCCCATCCTCTCTCTGGTTTGTGTACGACGGTGTCGAGTCCCCATCCTCTCTGGTTTCTGTACGACGGGGCCGAGTCCCATCCTCTCCTCTGGTTTCTGTACGACGGTGTCGAGTCCCCCCCATCCTCTCTGGTTTCTGTACGACGGTGTCAGAGTCCCCATCCTCTGTGGTTTCTGTATGACGGGGGCCGAGTCCCCATCCTCTCTCTGGTTTCCGTACGACGGTGTCGAGTCCCCATCCTCTCTGGTTTCTGTACGACGGTGTCGAGTCCCCCATCCTCTCTGGTTTCTGTACGACGGGGTGTAGAGTCCCCGTCCTCTCTCTGGTTTCTGTACGACGGTGTCAAGTCCCCCCATCCTCTCTGGTTTCTGTATGACGGTGTAGAGTTCCCCCATCCTCTCTGGTTTCTGTACGGCGGTGTCAGAGTCCCCCTACTCTCTCTGGTTTCTGTACGACGGGGCCGAGTCCCCATCCTCTCTATCTGGTTTCTGTACGACGGTGTGGAGTCCCCCCCATCCTCTCTGGTTTCTGTACGACGGTGTCAAGTCCCGTCCTCTCTCTGGTTTCTGTACGACGGGGCCGAGTCCCCGTCCTCTCTCTGGTTTCTGTACAACAGTGTCAAGTCCCCATCCTCTGCTGGTTTCTGTACGACGGTGTCGAGTCCCCATCCTCTCTGGTTTCTGTACGACGGTGTCAAGTCCCCATCCTCTCTGGTTTCTGTACGATGGTGTCGAGTCCCCCGTCCTCTCTCTGGTTTCTGTACGACAGTGTAGAGTACCCCCATCCTCTGTGGTTTCTGTATGACAGTGTCGAGTCCCCGTCCTCTCTCTGGTTTCTGTACGACGGGGCCGAGTCCCCCATCCTCTCTCTGGTTTCCATACGACGGGGCCGAGTCCCCTGTGGTTTCCGTACGACGGGGCCGAGTCTCCCCCATCCTCTCTGGTTTCTGTACGATGGCGTCGAGTCCCCCGTCCTCTCTGGTTTCTGTACGACGGTGTCGAAGTCCCCCCCCCCATCCTCTCTGGTTTCTGTACGACGGTGTCGAGTCCCCCCCCAATCCTCTCTGGTTTCTGGTTTCTGTACGATGGGACCGAGTCCCCGTCCTCTCTCTGGTTTCCGTACAACGGTGCCGAGGCTAACGTTTGATTTTTTTAAACGTTAGCCCCGTATGGTAGTGTGCGTCCGCCCTCAGGAAGCTGCGGGAAAGATGGCTTCAGGCCGGGAGCTTGAGGCTGCAGTGAGCCATGATCTCGCTACCACACACTCCAGCCTGCATGGCAGAGCAAAGCCCTGGCTCAAAAAAAAAAAGTTTTTACACATACGACTCACATTCTCTGCACTGACTTTATGATTGTGTGAGATGACACGGCACAATCCCCCCTTTACTCGGAGTCCCGCACCCACAAGGCGCTGTGTGTGGTGCCCGCTGTCCATGGCATCTGCTGTCTTTCTAGTCATCATGGTTGTCTTAAGCTTCCTTCTGTAGTGGGTGCCCCAGGACAGGATCACAGGAACACTGTCCCTGGAGAGCTGGCATGTTGATGGGCTTTGCTTGTTCCTTTCTATTCGATGGCCAGTTTTAGTGGATGTAAAACCCTTGCTCACATTACTTTCCTTAAATATTTTATTTATTTTTTGGAGAAGAGTCTCACTTGTCACCCTGGCTGGAGTGCAGTGGTGGGATCTCGGCTCACTGCAGCCTCAACCTCCCAGGCCCAAGCAATTGTAGCTGGGATTGCAGGTGCGTACCACCACACCTGGCTAATTTTTATATTTTTTGTGGAAACAGGACTTCATCATGTTGCTAGGCTGGTCTCAAACTCCTGGGCTCAAGCAATCCACCCTCCTTGGCCTCCCAAAGTGCTGAAATTACAGGTGCGAGCCACTGCACTTGGCTTCCTTAAATTTTTTTTTTTTTTTTTGAGACAGAGTCTTGCTCCATTGCCCAGGCCGGAGTGCAGTGGCATAATCTCGGCTCACTGCAACCTCTGCCTCCAGGGTTCAAGCGATTCTCCTGTGTCACCCTCCCGAGTAGCTGAGATTACAGGCATCCACCACCACTCCCGGCTAAGTTTTTATATTTTGTGTGGGGACAGGGTTTCACCATGTTGGCCAGCGCGTCTTGAAATCCTGACCTCAAGTGATCCACCTGCCTCAGCCTCCCAAAGTGCTAGGACCATGCCCGTCCTCCTTAAATATTTTAAATACATTAATACATTTTTTTCTGATATGACGTAGGATTGTCAAAGTTTAGTGGGTAATTTAATTTTATTTCCCTTGTAAATCACAGTTTCTTTTTGCCTATACCTAAGGGAGTTTTCTTTCTCAAAGTTCTGTAATTTTATTATAGTATACTTGCTGTTGATCATTCTAAGTTGACATTCTCAGAATCATGGGATAGCCTTTCAGTAGACAGTTTTAAATATTTTTTATTTGAGCAATGTTTTCTTGAATTACAGGTTGCAGGATGTGTTATTCATATTAATTCCTCTTCACCTATCGTTAGTGTTTGTTACTTTTTCTCTAGACTTTACCTTGTTCTTCATTTCTATTTTTTTAGTTTTTTAACACCTGTATTGAGATACAATTCACATGCCCTGTAATTCACCAATATGAAGTTGACAAGTTGATGGTTTTTTCTACATCACATTTGTTTAAGATTGTGTTAAAATGTATGTAACAAAATGTATTATTTTAACCACTTAAAAATACGCTATTCTGGCCTGGGTGGGGTGG
Source organism: Ateles fusciceps (assembly GCA_036589455.1). Classification (NCBI taxonomy): domain Eukaryota; kingdom Metazoa; phylum Chordata; class Mammalia; order Primates; family Atelidae; genus Ateles; species Ateles fusciceps. Next base: position 570,301 of record JAZHEH010002291.1, on the reverse strand, counting down.
CGCACGCCTGTAATCCCAGCACTTTGGGAGGCCAAGGCGGGCAGATCATCTGAGGTCAGGAGTTCCAGACCAGCCTGGCCAACATGGTGAAACCCTGTCTCTACTAAAAATACAAAAAAGCTAGCTGGGTGTGGTGGTGCACACCTATAATCCCAACTACTCGGGAGGCTGAGGCAGGAGAATCACTTGAACCCTGGAGGCGGAGGTTGCAGTGAGCCAGGATCATGCCACTGCACCCCAGCCTGGGCATCAGAGTGAGACTCCATCTCAAAAAAAAAAAAAAAAAAAAAGCCGGGCGCGGTGGCTCACACCTGTAATCCCAGAACTTTGCGAGGCCGAGATGGGCGGATCACGAGGTCAGGAGATGAAGAACATCCTTGCCAACACGGTGAAACCCCGTCTCTACTAAAAAAATACAAAATTAGCTGGTGTGGTGGCTCTTGCCTGTAGTCCCAGCTACTCGGGAGGCTGAGGCAGGAGAGTCACCTGTACCCGAGAGGCAGAGGTTGCAGTGAGCTGAGATCATGCCACTGCACTCCAGCCTGGGCGACAGAACGAGACTCAGTCTCAAAAAAAAAAAAAAAGGGCCAGGTGTGGTAGCTTACACCTGTCATTTCAGCACTTTGGAAGGCTGGGGTGGGCAGATCATGAGGTCAGGAGTTTGAGACCATCCTAGCCAACATGGCGAAACCCCGTTTCTACTAAAAATGCAACAATTATCTGGGCTTGGCGGTGGGCACCTGTAATCCCAGCTACTCGGGAGGCTGAGGCAGGAGAATTGCTTGAACCCAGGAGGCGGAGCTTGCAGTGAGCTGAGATCGTGCCACTGCACTCCAGCCTGGGCGATAGAGCAAGACTCCGTCTCAAAAAACAAAAAAAAAAGCTATTCTGTAGCATTAAGTACATTCACAATGTTGTATAACTGTCACCACCATCTATTTCCATAACCCATGACCTCCGCCTGTTGCTTTCCCCTCAGCCTCTAGTGACCTCTCTTCTACCTTCTGTCTCCCAAATTTGCCTTTCTGGATACCTCATACACATGGAATCATGTGATATTTGACCTTTATTTCAATTAACAGTGTTTTGAAGGCTTATGTTATGGCACGTCTGTATCAGAATTTCGTTGTTGTTTTTTTTAGACGGAGTCTTGCTCTGTTGCCAGGCTGGAGTGCAGTGGCGTGGCTCGGCTCACTGCAGCCTCCGCCTTCCGATTTCAAGTGATTCTCCTGCCTCAGCCTCCCGAGTAGCTGACACTGCAGGTGCACACCACCACACCCAGCTAATTTTTGTACTTTTAGCAGAGATGAGGTTTCACCACGATGACCAGGATGGTCTTGATCTCTTGACCTTGTGATCTGCCCTCCTCATCCTCCCAAAGTGCTGGGATTATAGGTGTGAGCCACCTCGCCCAGCAGAATTTTATTCCTTTTTATGGCTGACTGATAGTCATTGTATGGACAGACTGGATTTTTTTGTTTGATTTTTTGTTTGTTTTCTCTGAGATAGAGTTTCACTCTTGTGGCTCAGGCTGGAGTGCAATGGCTAGATGTCAGCTCACTGAAGTGGTTTTCCTGCCTCAGCCTCCTGAGTAGCAGGGATTACAGGCATAGGCCACCACGCCCAGCTAATTATTTTGGTATTTTTAGTAGAGATGGAGTTTCACCATGTTGGTCAGGCTGGTCTCGAACTCCTGACCTCAGGTGTTCCACCTACCTCAGCCTCCCAAAGTGTTGGGATTACAGGTGTGAGCCACTGCATCCGGCTGTGGACAGACTGTGTTTTATCTGTTCATCGTTAGATGGGCACTTGGATTGTGTTTGCCTTTCAGTGATAGTGAATACTGCTGCTGTGAACACAGGTGCACTGGTGTCTGAGTCCCTGTTTTCATTTCGTTGAGGTATATACGTAGAAGTAGAATTGTTAGGTCGCTGTTGCCAGACCGTTTCTCCTACGCAGCTAAACCATCTTACGGGCCTCCAGCAACACACCCCTTTCCAGTTTCTCCGCTTGCTGGCCCGTGCTTATTTCCCTTTTTCAGAATAATCGTCACCCTAATGAGTGTGAAGTATTATCTCACTGTGGTTTTGATTTGTGTTTCTCTAGTGACTAATGATGCCAAGCATCTTTTTGTGGGCTTATTGGCTGTTTGGGTATCTTTGGAGAAGTATCTATTCATATCCTTTGCCCATTTGTTTTTGTTTTTTTTTTTTTTTGAGATGGAATCTCATTCTGTCACCCAGGCTGGAGTGCAGTGGTGTGATCTCAGCTCACTGCAACCTCCACCTCCTGGGTTCAAGTGATTCTCCTGCCTCAGCCTCCAGAGTAGCTGGGACTACAAGCGCATGCCACCATGCCCAGCTAATTTTTTGTATTTGTATTTTTTTTCTTTTTCTTTCTAAAAAGATGTAGATGAATGTGCTTATGTAGCTAATTTTTTGTATTTTTAGTAGAGACGGGGTTTCGCTGTGTTAGCCAGGCTGGTCTTGATCTCCTGACCTCGTGATCCGCCCGCCTGGGCCTCGCAAAGTGCTGGGATTAAAGACGTGCTCCCAGCTGCCCATTTTTAATGATATTTGCTCCCATTCTTTGAGTTGTCTTTTCACTCGATATAGGGTCCTTTGATGCACAAACATTTTTAATTTTGATGCAGTTCAATTTATTTTTTCTTTATTGCCTGTGTTTTTGTTGTCAGATTTAAGAAACCATCATCTCATCCAAAACTACGAGGATTTTCACCTATGTTTTCTTCTAAGGCTTCTGTAGTTTTAGCTGTTAAATTTAGGTATTTGATCCATTTTGAGTTAATTTTTGCATATGGTATTAGAGAAGGGTCCACTTCATCCTTTTGCATGTAGATTCCCAACTTTCCCGGCACCATTTGTTGAAAAGACTGCTTTTTTCCACTGAATGGTCTTGACACTCTTATCCAGAATCAGTTGACAGTATATATAAGGGTTTATTTCTGAGCTCTCTCTTCTTTTCCATTGGTGTATATATTTTATGCCAGTCCCATACTGCTTTAATTATTATAGCTTTGTAACAAATTTTAAACTCAGGAAGTAGTAGTTTTTTACCATTTGCTCCTCTTTCAAGGTTGTGTTTCCAGATCCTTTGCAATTTCATACGAATTTTAGGATCAGCTTGACCAGTTCTGTATAAAAGACAGTTTGAATTTTGATATGGACTACATGGAATGTGCAGATCAGTTTGGGGCATATTTCATTTAACAGAATTAAGCCTTCTGGCCAGGCACGGTGGCTCCCGCCTGTAATCCCAGCACTGTGGGAGGCTGAGGTGGGTGCATCACTTGAGGTCAAGAGTTTGAGACCAACCTGGCCAACATGGTGAAACCCCGTCTCTACTAAAAATTAAAAAAAAAAAAAAAATTAGTTGGAGATGGTGCACACCTGTAATCCCAGCTACATGGGAGGCTGATGAGGCAGGAGAATCACTTGAACCTGGGAGGAGGAGGTTGCAGTGAGCCGAGATCACGCTATTGCACTCCAACCTGGGCAGCAAGACTGTCTCAAACTCTGCCCAGGCTGGAGTGCAGTGGCCCAGTCTCAGCTCACTACAACCTCTGCCTCTCAGGTTCAAGTGATTCTCCTGCCTCAGTCTCCCAAGTAGCTGAGATCACAGGCGTCTGCCACCACATTTGGCTAATTTTTGTATTTTTAGTAGAGACGGGTTTTCACCATGTTGGTCAGGCTGATGTCGAACTCTTGACCTCAGATGATCTACCCACCTGGGCCTCCCAAAGTGCTGGGATTACAGGCGTGAGCCACCGCACCTGGCTTCTTCTTCTTCTTATTATTATTGAGACGGGGTTTCAGTCTTTTGCCTGGGCTATAGTTAGGTGGCGTGATCTCGGCTCACTGCAACCTCCACCTCCCAGGTTCAAGTGATTCTCCTGCCTCAGCCTCCCATGTAGCTGGGATTACGGGCGTGCGCCACCACGCCTGACTAGTTTTTTTGTATTTTTAATAGAGACAGGGTTTCACATGTTGGTCAGGCTGATCTCTAATTCCTGACCTCTGGTGATCCGCCCTTGGCCTCCCAAAGTGCTGGGATTACAGGCACCAGCCACCATTTCCCCTGCCCCCTGCAAGTTTTTTTAAAAATAGAGACAAGGTCTCACTGTTTCCCAAGCTGGTCTTGAACTCCTGAGCTCAAGCAATCATCCCTCCTCGGCCTCCCAAGGTGCTGAAATTACAGGTTTGAACCACGGTGCCTGGCTGCCTTTCAAGACTAAAAATGTCATCTCACTGCCTTCTGGTCCAGTAGTTTCTGATGAGAAATTGGCTGTTAATCTCATTGAGGAACATTTGCACATTAACTAGTCACTTCTTTCTTGCTGTTTTAGGAGATTTTCTGTCTTTGGATTTCAGTGGTTTGATTATAATATATCTCAGTGTGGATTTCTGAATTTACCTGGAGTTCATTGGACTCCCTGGATGTGTAGATTCATGCCTTTCATTAAATTTGAAAAGTTTCAGCTACAATTCTTTATATTTTGAAATACTAGTTTTGCCTCTTTCTCTCTGTTTGCCGCTTCTGGAACTCCCACCGTGCATACATTGGTGTGTTCGTGATTTAGGGCAGGGCCTTGGGCTCTGGTCATTTTTCTTTGTTCTTTTTCTTTCTACTCCTCATTTTGGATAAATTCAGCTGACCTGTCTTCAGGTTCACTGTTTCTTTCTTTTTCCTGCTCAAATCTGCTGTTGAAACTTCTGGTGAAATTTTCACTACAGTTATTGTACTTTTTAGCTCCAAAATTCCTATTTAGTGTCTTTCTTTTTTTTTTTTTTTTAGAGGCGGGGTTTCACCATGTTGGCCAGGATGGTCTCGATCTCTTGACCTTGTGATCCACCTGCCTCAGCCTCCCAAAGTGCTGGGATTACAGGCTTGAGCCACCATGCCCGGCCTCTTTTTAAATTTATTTTTATTTATTAATTTTTTTTTCAAATGTAGTTTTGCTCTTGTTGCTCAGGCTGGCGTGCAGTGGCACAGTCTCAGCTCACCGCCACCTCTGCCTCCCGGGTTCAAGTGATTCTCCTGCCTCAGCCTCCCAAGTAGCTGGGATTATCGGCATGTGCCACCACACCCAGCTAATTTTTGGTGTTTTTAGTAGAAACGGCATTTTACCGTGTTGGTCAGGCTGTTCTGTAACTACTAACCTTAGGTGATCCACCCAGCCGGCCTCCCAAAGTGCTAGGGTTACAAATGTGAGCCACCGAGCCCAGCCTCTTTTTTAAGTGTGTTTAAAATAATCAATTTAAAGTTTTTGTCTAGTCATTCAAATGTGTGGGCTTCCTCAGGAACAGTTTCTGTTAATTTCTTTATATTATTTTTTACTTTTTGAGACAAGGTGTCTGTCACCCAGGCTGTAGTGCAGTGGCACAACCCCAGCTCACGGCAGCCTCAACCATGCAGGCTAACATGATCCTCCCACCTTAGCCTCCTGAGTAGCTGGAACTACAAGCCTGTGCCACCATGCCTGGCTGGTTGTGGTGTTATTACTGTTTTAGAAACAGGGTCTTGCTACATTGCCCAGAGTGGTCTCGAACTCCTGAGCTCAAGCAGTCATCCCGCCTTGGCCTCCCAAGGTGGTGAGATTAGAGGTATGAGCCACTGCACCCAGCCTGTTAATTTCTTTATCTTTAAAAAAAAGTTATATAAAAGAAATCAAGTGGAGGCTGGGCACAGTGGCTCATGCCTGTAATCTCAGCACTTTGGGAGGCCAAGGCAAGTGGATCATGAGGTCAGGGGTTCGAGACCAGCCTGACCAACATGGTGAAACCCCGTCTCTTCTAAAATACAAAAATTATCCGGTGTGGTGGTGCTTGCCTGTAGTCCCAGCTACTCGGGAGGCTGAGGCAGGAGAATTGCTTGAACCCAGGAGGCAGAGGTTGCAGTGAGCCAAGATTGCACCACTGCACTCCAGCCTGGATGACAGAGTGAGACTCTGTTTAAAAAAAAAAAAAGTCATCATGCTGCCTTCTTCTAGGCTCCATTGTTTCTGATGAGAAGTCAGCTGTCAGATCGTTCTCCCCTTGTACTTGAGGAATTGTCTTTTGCTTTCTCCAGCAGTTTTAGGACTTCCTCTTAGTCTCTGGCCTGGAGTCGTTCGTGGTGTGTCTCGGTGTGGATATCTTCACATGCATTGTACGTGGGCTTCAGTGAGCTCCTTAGATTTATAGGTTAATGTTTTGTTTTACTGAATTTGGAGAGTTTTATCCATTATTTAATCAGATTTTTTCCTGCCCCTCTTTGATCTCCTTCTGGGACTCCCACTGCTTGTGCGTTGCTTTGCTTGATGTTGTCATGCAGGTCTCTGAAGTTCTGTTCGTTTTTTTGTATCTTTTTTTCTCCTTATTCTTCAAATTGGATAATTTTTTTTTCTTTTGAGACAGAGTTTCGATTTTCACTGAGGCTGGAGTGCAATGGTGTGATTTCGACTCACTGTAACCTCTGCCTCCCAAATTCAAGCGATTCTCCTGCCTCAGCCTCCTGAGTAGCTGGGACCACAGGAGCCTGTCACCACTCCCGGCTATGTTTTATATTTTTAGTAGAGACCGGGTTCACTATGTTGGCCAGGCTGTCAAACTCCTGACCTCAGGTGACCTGCCACCTCGGCCTCCCAAAGTGCTGGGATTACAGGGGTGAACCACCACACCTGGCCTGGATAGTTTTTATTGAATTTGTTTCTTCTGCCATCTCGAATCTGCTGTTGAGTACATCTAATGCATTTTTTAAAAAGGCTCTTTGTTTGTTTTTGAGACGGAATCTTGCCCTGTTGCCCAGCTGGAGTGCAGTGGTGTCGTTCTCTGGTTTCACCCTCCCAGGTAGCTGCCACCACACCTGGCTCATTTTTGTATTTTCTTTTTCTTTTTTTTTTTTTGAGGTGGAGTTTTGCTCTTATTGCCCAGGCTAGAGTGCAGTGGTGTGATCTCAACTCACCACAACCTCCACCTCCTGGGTTCAAGCAGTTCTCCTGCCTCAGCCTCCCAAGTAGCTGGGATTACAGGCATGCGCCACCACACCTGGCTAATTTTGTATTTTTAGTAGAGACAGGGTTTATCCATGTTGGTCAGGCTGGTCTTGAACTCCTGACCTCAGGTGATCCACCTGCCTCAACCTCCCAAAGTGCTGGGATTACAGGCATGAGCCATTGCGCCCAGCCTCTACTTGATTTATTTTATATAATTTCTTTTTAAAGATTTTCTAGGTTGGGCGTGGTGGCTCACACTTGTAATCCCAGCACTTTGGGAGGCCAAGGTGGGTGGATCACCTGAGGTCGGGAGTTCGAGACCAGCCTGGCCAACATGGTGAAACCCCATCTCTACTAAAAATACAGACATTAGCTGGGCATGGTAGCTCACACCTGTAGTCCCAGCTACTCAGGAGACTGAGGCATGAGAATCACTTGAACTCGGGAGGTGGAGGTTGCAGTGAGCCAAGATCATGCCACTGCACTCCAGCCTGGGCAATAGAGTGGGACTCCGTCTCAAGAGAGAAAAAGGACTCCCTATTTCCTGACCCATTGTCATCATCTTTGCATATAATTATTTGAACATACTTATAGTAGCTGCTTTCAAGTCTTTGCTAAACTCAACGTCTGAGCCCACTCAGAGTCAGATTCTATCAGCTGCTTTCCTTTCCCTAAATCTGGACCATGCTTTCTTGTTTACCTGTACTCTACCTGTATGCTACTTACAATTTTTTTTGAAAACTGGATATTTCAGATGATACATGTCTAGATTCTGAGCTGTGTTCCTGAATCTTGTGTTCTGTTTCTTTTAGTTAAATTTTTTGGACTTAAACTCCAAAACCTGCCCACCCACCCCCATAATGTGCAGCCTCTGATATCTCTACTCAGATTTTTTTTTTCTTTTGAGATGGAGTCTCCCTCTGTGGTCAAGCTGGAGTGCAGTGGCGTGATCTCAGCTCACTGCAACCTCTGCCTCCTGGGTTTAAGCAATTCTGCCTCAGCCTCCCGAGTAGCTGGGACTATCAGCACATGCCACCACACCCAGCTAATTTTTTGTATTTTTAGTACAGATGGGTTTCACCATGTTGGCCAGGAGCCAGGATGGTCTTGATCTCCTGACCTCATGATCCACCCGCCTTAGCCTCCCAAAGTGCTGGGATTACAGGTGTGAGCCACCACACCTGGCTCTCTGCTTATCTGCTTAGATTTTTTAATTCTTTTTTTTTTTTTTTGAGACAGTCTCTCTTTTTTTTTTTTTTTTTGAGACGGAGTCTGGCTCTGTCGCAGGCTGGAGTGCAGTGGCGCATTCTCGGCTCACTGCAACCTCCACCTCCTGGGTTTAAGCAGTTCTCCTGCCTCAGCCTCCTAAGTAGCTGGGACTGCAGGCACCCACTACAACGCCCAGCTAATTTTTTTTTTTTTGTATTTTTAGTAGACATGGGGTTTCACTGTGTTATCCAGGATGGTCTTGATCTCCTGACCTTGTGATCTGCCCGACTTGGCCTCCCAAAGTGCTGGGATTACAGGCTCGAGCCGCTCCACCCAGCCTTAAATTCTATTTTTTTAACCTGGCTTCCTAGCAGTTGCGTCTGTGTTTTGGGCAGGAGGGTGTGCTGAAACACTCCTGACCCGAAAGGCTGCCCACCGCACACTGTGGCTTCCAGCACATTCCAAGTTCAGCCAGCCCCTCTCTCTTTGCTTTCACTTTCCCCTGGCATCTGCTGGAGCTTCCAACACCTGCAGCCATTTCCCCCAAGAGCCAGGCCCTTCTTGGGAGAGCTGAGCCCTTCTGTGGCTCTCTCATTTTCAGAGTCTTCCTGTGAAGTATCTGGCTGGCCCAGTGCGCACTCCAGCTGGGATGAGAACTCCAGGTGATCAGGGCTGTCAGTTTTCTTTGTAAGTTTTTATCAGATCACCACTTTTAACTACAAGGCCCTGGGTTTTACCCTCTGTCCCACGTCCACCTCTGCTGCTGCTGGGTTTTGCAGCCAGCCCTGACTTGGTAAAATGCTCAGGTTTGCTGACCCAGGAGTGGGAGGCCAGTGGCAGCCCCAGGTGCAAAGGCTGCAGACTTCCCACTGTTCTGACCCAAGGCCAAACAGGGTTTCAGGAAGAATCTCTTCTCTGTGAGTTCTCAGATTTGGTCAGTTTCCAGAACTCTGAAAAGTTCTGAATCAGTGAGTTTTTATAATTTTGTCTAGTTTTAGATTTTTTGTTTGTTTTTGTTTGTTTGTTTCTTTTGGAGACAGTCTCACTTCGTCAGCCACGCTGAAGCACAGTGGCGCGATCTCAGCTCACAGCACCTCCGCCCTGGGTTCCAGGGATTCTTCTGCCTCGGCCTCCTGAGTAGCTAGAATTGCAGGCGTGCGCCACCACCACCCTCCGCTCTTTTTTTTTTTTTTTTTTTTGGTAGAGGCAGGGTTTCACCATGTTGGCCAGGCTCATCTCAAACTCCTGACCTCAAGGTGCTCACCTCAGCCTCCTAAAGTGCTGGGATTATAGGCATGAACCACCTCGCCCAGCCTCGATTTCCTTTTCTGTGGGGAGGATTCAGCGACCTCTCTACTTGGGTGTAGCTGGAACTCAGAAGCTTCTTTAGTTTCAGACGTTGTTTCTTTTAGGGGTAGGTAAGTCTTACTCTGGAATGTATTTCTGTGAATGCTGTGAGGTAGGTGTTGAGTTGGGATCTTTAATGTATGAAAACCCAGTTTTTAATTTTCTCTAATGAAACCCCACCCCATCTGTGACGCTTCCTCTGCCACGTGAGGCTTTCTGTGTGAGTGGCGGCTCTTCCTGGGGGTCTCCTTTGCTCTATTGATCAATTTGCCTGCTCTATTAGTTTTCAGTTAACTTTATGGATATGCCATTATCTCAACTACTCTCCATGGTTAGAAATTTAGGTTATTTGCAAGTTTTTCATATATGGTTTACATCCTTGGTTACATTCTTAAAAATCATGTCACTGAGGCAGAAGGATTGCATGAGCCCAGGAGTTCAAGACCAGCCTGGCCAACATGGCAAGACCCTGCCTCTACAAAAAAATTTAAAAATTAGCCGGCGCAGTGGCACACTCCTGTGGTCTCAGGTGATTGGGAGGCTGAGGCAGGAGGATTGCTTGAGCCCAGGAGGCCAAGATTGCAATGAGCTATGATCCCACCACTGCCCTTCAGCCTGGGCAAAGAGCGAGACTCCACTGCAAAAAATCAATTAATTAATTAATTGTATCCTAAGCACTTTCTGGGTTACAGAGTTTACAAATTTCAAGGCTTTTAATATTGTCAAATATTCTAGGAGAGGTTTGATTAATTGATGCTGTGGGTGTGTTGAAGGGGGTACATTTAATTGAATTCACTCTGGGTCTAACCCTTGCCTTTTGAACGTGTTCTTTTGCTCCTTTTCAGCCACTCTCTGCTGTAATGCATTTGAGGCACAGTCCTATAGCCCCTGGTGCCCCCTGGCATTGGCAGGGCCTGTGTACCTAAGAGCAGTAGGCATGAGAAGGAACTGCCTGGAATCCTGGCCTGGGGAGGTGTGTGAGGCCACCTTTGTCTCCCCCATGAGACATGACTGAAACTCCCTGTCCCACCTGACTGCTCACCTGCCAGTTCCCACTGGAAAGACAGTGCTGGCTCTGTGTCGGGCTGAAGACCTGTCCTCATTTGCCCTTTTTTTTTTTTTTTGAGACAGAGTCTCACTCAGTTGTCCAGGCTGGAGTGCAATGGCACAATCTCCGCTCACTGCAACCTCCGCCTCCCAGGTTCAAGAGATTGTTGTGCCTCAGCCTCCTGAGTAGCTGGGACTGCAGGTGCACGCCACCACGCCCAGCTAATTTTTGTATTTTTAATAGAGACAGGGTTTCACCATGTTGGCCAGGCTGGTCTCAAACTCCTGACCTCGTGATCCACGTGGCTTGGCCTCCCAAAGTGCTGGGATTACAGGCGTGAGTCCCCGCGCCCAGCACTCAGTTGCTCTTGTGGGGTTAGAACAACTTCCTTTTTGAAACGCTGGCACGCTAGTAGTGGATGGCGGCTTTTCATGTCTTTATTTGGCAAAGTTAAGAGTTGCAGTCCTGTCTGTCCCCATGTTTCCTCTTCATTCTCTCTCTCTCTGTCTTGGTTTTGGTTTTAATTTTACTGGTTCACTGATATCTAAAAGTCAAGGCACCACTATTTTATAACTAGGTTCTGCTAGTTTGGGGGAAAGACTCAGACAGATGAGCACATGCACACCCTCGACACATCTGCCTTGAACTGGTGGTGTGGCTGGCTTCCTGTGTAGTGGTGAGGCCATGAGAGCTGCTGTCACAGGTTGCTGCCACAGTGTGGCTCCAGCAGGGGGCGAGGGGACACGGGGCATGTTCTCCTGGAGCAGCCAAGTCCATCCCAAGAGAGAGAATGCCAGTGGCCGTGTGTGAGTGTGTGTATGTGTGTGTGTGTAAAGGGTACACACAAGTTAGCCCTTGGTATGCGTGGGTTCCATATCCATCAATTCAACCAATCTTGAGTCGAAAATAATTGGGGGAGTAAAAGGATGGCTGGGTGTATACACAACATGTGCAGACTTTTTTTCCCTTGACATTCCTTAATACAGTGTAGCAAATATTTACATGGCATTGACATCGTATTAGATACTATAAGTACTCTAGGGATGATTTAAAATATATGGGAAAATGTGTAGAGGTTGTATGCAAATACTGTGTCATTTTATATAAGGGACTTGAGCATCCTTGGATTTTGGTGTCCACAGGGGGTCCCCATGGATACCAACAGACTATATGTCTATGCAAGTGTGAGAGTGCATGTGTATATGCATGTGTGTATGTATATGTGCATGTGTGTGCACATGGGTGTATGGGTGAGGGTGCATGAGTATATGCGTGTATGACTGCATGTGTGTGTACATGTGTGTATACCCATGTGTGGATATGCATGTGTATATACACATACTGCATGTCTGTCGTGTGTAGAGTGCATGTGTGTATGCATGAGGGCCCCGTGTGTTATGTGTGTGTTTACAAGTGTGTATACATGTGTATGTGAATGTGTGTATATGCACATGTGTATATATGCATGAGTATATGTGCATATATATGCATGTGCATGCCTGTATATATGTGTGTATATATGCATGAGTGTGTATATGTCTGTGTGTATATATATGCGAGTGTATATGTCTAAGTGTATATGCATGTGTGTATGTGTGTATATATGTATGTGTGTATATGAGTGTATATATGCATGTGTATGCCTGAGTGTGTATATATATGCATGAGTGTGTGTGTATATGTCAGAGTGTATATATATATGCATGTGTGTATGTGTGTGTATATATATGCATGTGTGTGTGTATATGAATACGTGTGTATATGTCTGAATGTATATATGCATGTGTGTATGTCTGAGACTGTATATGCATGAGTGTGTGTATATGTGAGTGTATATATGCACGTGTGTGTGTATGTCTGTGAGTGTATGCATATGAGTGTGGGTGTATATGTGAATGTGTATATATATGCATGTGTGTATATGCATGTGAGTGTATATATGCATGTGTGTATATGTCTGAGTGGATATATATGCATATGAGTGTGTGTATATGTGTGTATACGCATGTGTATATGAGTGTATATATGTGTCTGAGTGTATATGTGTGTGTGTATGTCTGTGAGTGTATATATGCATGTGTATGTGTATGTCTGAGTATGCATGTGTGTATATGTGTGTATACATATGCATGTGTGTGATGTCTGTGTGTATATATATGCGTGTGTATGTCTGTGTATATGTCTGAGTGTGTATATATATGCATGTGTGTGTATATATATGCATGTGTGTGTATATGCATGTGAGTGTGTATATATGCATGTGTGTATATGTCTGAGTGGATATATATGCATATGAGTGTGTGTATATGTGTGTATATGCATGTGTATATGAGTGTATATATATGTGTCTGAGTGTATATATATGTGTGTGTATGTCTGTGAGTGTATATATGCATGTGTATGTGTATGTCTGGGTATGCATGTGTGTATATGTGTGTATATATATGCATGTGTGTGTATGTCTGTGTGTATATATATGCGTGTGTATGTCTATGTATATGTCTGAGTGTGTATATATATGCATGTGTGTGTATATATATGCATGTGTGAGTATATCTATGCATGTGTGTGTATATGTCTGTGAGTGTATATATATGCATGTGAGTGTGGGTGTATATGTGAGAGTGTATGTCTGTGAGTGTATATATGCATGTGTATATATGTGAGTGTGTATATATATGCATGTGTGTGTATATGTCTGAGAGTATATGCATGTGTGTGTGTGTCAGTGTGTATATGTCTGAATGTGTATATATGCATGTGTGTGTATATGTGTGTGTATATGAGTATATACGAGTGTGTGTGTATATGTCTGTGAGTGTATATGCATGTGTGTGTATATGTGAGTGTGTATATGCATATGAGTGTGGGTGTATATGTGAGTGTATATATGCATGTGTGTATACGTGAGGTGTGTATATATATGCATGTGTGTGTATATGTCTGTGAGAGTGTATATATATGCATGTGTGTCTGTGTATGTCTGAGTGTGTATATATGCATGTGTACATATATGCATGTGTGTGTATGAGTGTATATATGCATGTGTATGTGTATATGTGTATATCTATGCATGAGTATGTGTGTATATGTCTGAGTGTATATATGCATGTGTGTGTATATGTGAGTGTATATATATGCATATGAGTGTGGGTGTATATGTCTGAGAGTATATATATGCATGTGTGTCAGTGTGTATATGTCTGAGTGTGTATATATATATGCATGTGTGTGTGTATATATATGCGTGTGTGTATATGTCTGAGTGTATATATGCATATGTGTGTGTATATGTCTGTGTATATCTATGCATGAGTGTGTGTATATGTCTGAGTGTATATATGCATGTGAGTGTGTGTATATGTGAGTGTGTATATATATACATATGAGTGTGGGTGTATATGTCTGAGAGTGTATATGTATGCATGTGTGTGTGTCAGTGTGTATATGTCTGAGTGTGTATATATATGCATGTGTGTGTATATATATATGCATGTGTGTGTCTATGTCTGAGTATATATGCATGTGTGTGTATATGTCTGTATATGCATGAGTGTGTATATGTCTGAGTGTATATATGCATGTGAGTGTGTGTGTATATGTGAGTGTGTATATGCATGAGTGTGGGTGTATATGTCTGTGAGAGTGTATATGCATGTGTGTGTGTATATACATGTGACTGTATATATGTCTGAGTGTATATATGCATGTGTGTATATGTCTGACAGTGTATATGCATATGTGTGTCTGTGAGAGTGTGTACATATGTGCATATGAGTGTGTGTTATGTCTGTGAGAGTGTGTATATATATATGCATGTGAGTGTGTGTGTGGCTCCCTTAGGACAGTGCCCAGGGAGATAGGTTAGTGCTCCTGGGTTTGTTTGCCCCTGGTGGCCTGTGTCTGAGCCTTGCCCCCTATGGCTCTCTCTGCAGGTTCTCCCATGGGCAGGTGGTCTCTGTGGATGAGCTGCGCCCCTTCCAGTACCCAGACCTGAGCTCCCCTGCAGGCCGGCTCTGCATGTCTGGCCAAGCACCAGGATGGCCTCTGGCACACAGCACGCATCACCGGTGAGGCTGGCCGTGGAGGCCTCCCAGGAACACCCTCCCATGCTTCACATGTGTTATTACTGGGTGACTACTCTGTGCTTCCTTTGTGTTGAGTGTCAGGACTCCGGCTCTCTGCCCACAGTAAACACATCTGCCCTCAGCCTCTGGCCTGCCTTGTTCCCGATGTCCCGCATGGCTCCCGAGCAGTGGCACCTGCTGACCTGCAGTTTGTCTCTGCCCCTAGATGTGGACAGCGGCTACTACACAGTCAAGTTTGACTCGCTGTTGCTGAGGGAGGCCGTGGTTGAGGGAGACAGTGTCCTTCCCCCGCTGCGCACAGAGGCCACAGAGTCCTCCGACTCAGACAGCGATGGCATGGGCGACTCCAGCTATGCCAGAGGTATGGCAGCAGCTGAGGGGCCCAGGAGGCAGGAAGGTGGGGTCACCAACCATCGACCCAAACCATTGCAGTGTGTGACTGCAGCGAGGCCGCTGTGCTCAGCACAGGTGCCAGCTGTGCCTGGGGAGGCGGTGTGGGGTCGGGGTGAGGAGCATGAGTTAAGGTCGGGGTAGATCCATGGTGGCCTTTGACTTGAAGGAGTGCGGGTGCAACAGCTACAGCCTCACTGATGGGAGGCCGTGGCCGTGGCCGTGGCAGGAGGGGCCTAGAGTTGCCAAGGAAGTCACAGAAGTGACCAACCGATGGAGCCTGCAGTGCAAGAGGGACAGCTTCTCTGAACGGCTTCTCAGACTTGGGACCTGGGTACCTGGTGGACCCTAGCAGACAGAGGTTGTGTCCAGGCAGCGAGGGTGGAAGTGTCTGGACTGGGAACTTGTGGGCAGTGTCCAGCTCTCCAGAGTGGTCAATTAGGGAGGTGTACCCAGGGATCAGTGATGTGAGTTGGTGACTTCTGAAGCCCCATGTCCCCAGTGAAGGAGGAGTGGACCGAGTACTCTGAGGGCAGGTAGGAGCTCACGGCCCCGTGAAGGTGGAGAAGGGCAGGGGCAGGAGAGCGCTGTGGAGGAAGGGTCACGGTGCACCAGGCCGTGGGGACCGCCACGAGCTCTGCCTGGTGTCACATGCCCACATCAGGCCTCGGTGACAGTGCAGAGCCCAAGAGGTGGGGTGTTGGGGCTCTGCCCAGGAGCTGAGCTCATGGGCCAGAGCCCCGGTCACCATGGACAGGCCTCTGGCCTGGCCGAGCCGCTGCCCTCTGTCCATCTCTTGCAGTGGTGGGGTCGGACACCGTGGACTCCGGGACCTGCAGCTCTGCCTTTGCTGGCTGGGAGGTGCACACGCGAGGCGTAGGCTCCAGACTTCTCGCCAAGATGGGCTATGAGTTTGGCAAGGGTGAGTGCCCGCTGTCCTGGAGAGGTGGGGCAGCTGCAGCACAGCCGGGGTCCCACAGCACACAGCATTGCCATCCCCGGGCCTCCTAGGTTTGGGCCGACACGCCGAAGGCCGGGTGGAGCCCATCCACGCCGTGGTGCTGCCTCGAGGGGAAGTCGCTGGACCAGTGTGCGGAGATCCTGCAGAAGCGGACCAGGGTTGGCAAGTCTGGCACCAACAAGCCCCCCAGGTGCCGCGGAAGAGGGGCCAGGCCTGGGGGCCGCCCGCCCCCGCGGAACGTGTTTGACTTCCTCAATGAAAAGCTGCAAGGCCAGGTTCCTGGGGCCCTGGAGGCTGGGGTGGCCCCCTCGGGGGAGAAGCAAGGACATGTACCATGCCAGCAAGAGCACCAAGCGGGCCCTGAGCCTGCGGCTCTTCCAGACCGAGGAGAAGATCGAGCGAACCCAGCGGGACATCAGGAGCATCCAGGAGGCCCTCGCCCGCAACGCTGGCCGGTACGTGTGGGGCCCGGCTCGGGGCAGAGGGCAGCCCAGGGTGGCCGTGCCTCCAGGACACGTGCGGGAGGTCACCTGACCCAGGTGTGGTGGGCAGAGTCCAGGAGGGGTCTGGATGTTGGAGGATGGGTGGTGGGCATGGCAGCTTGGGATTGGTGGCGGTGGCCCAGGAGCCACGCTGACTGGTGGGCCCCTCCCCCAGGCATAGTGTGGCGTCAGCCCAGCTGCAGGAGAAGCTGGCAGGAGCCCAGCGGCAGCTGGGGCAGCTCCGGGCTCAGGAAGCGGGCCTGCAGCAGGAGCAGAGGAAGGCAGACACCCACAAGAAGATGACTGAGTTCTAGAGACCCCGCGAGCACCATGGGGGAAGGTGGACCCAGCACGGGCTGCCCTCCCCACTGGAAGACCTGTGTTGCCCAGGGAGGGCTGGCCTGCTGGCCTCGGGCGTGCGGACGCTGCTGAGTGGAGATGGGGCTGCCGGGCCCCATCTGGACAATTACCTGCCCGTCTGCCAGTGTCTTGGGCATTTCCTTGGCAAGGACATTAAAGTGTTTTCCATCGCAGTGTCATTCAGTGGAGATCAGCTGGCTGCAGGGCCTCTGGGAAGAGAAGGGTCTGTGCAGGGCTGTGGTGAGAGGCCAGCTGGGCTGCAGGGGCCTAGGAGGCCGGCAGTCTCCCTTCTCTGACCAAGGCGGATCAGAGGCCAGGTTGCCTGCCAGGCACAGATGGGTGGAGCTGCCTGACACCCACAGATGGGTGGAGCTCAGTGCTGCTCCGCCGGGCAAGGGCGGGAGGACTGTGGCCCACCACGTGGGGGAGTCTTGGTGAGGCAGGTGGACCTGGTCTGAGGGTTCTGTGCCAGCTCTGCTCACCTGTCCATGTGTGGAGGGGATGTGAGGCTCTCAACAGGGCAGGCTAGAGGCACGCACGTTTCCTCTAGGCCTCGGGTCGGGTGCAGCAGGTGGGTGAGGCTGCGGTGGTGGCTGCAGCCCAGGGTGGGAGGCTGCAGGGGAGGCGCTCGGAGACGCACAGGAAGTGATGAGGTGGGGCGTTCAGCTGAGGGCTGCACAAAGACCTTCCTGGCCTGCCCCGACAGAGCTAAGGACCCCTGGCCGCGGGCTTGGTAAGTGCCTGGGCAGGTCCCCAAGTCCCTTGGTCCCCAAGTGCCCTCCTGGGGTGCAGCTGGGGTCTGGGGGGGGGCTAGCCCCTGCTGGGGCAGTCCTTGGGATGTGGCTGTGGCTGGGGTCAGTCGGCCAGGCTGAAGCCCACTGCCTGGGTCTGGGCAGACTGGCCCCAAACTCCAGAGACCACTCTCACCCCCCAGAAGCTCTGCCAAGCCCCAAGAAAGGCACAGATCCTTTGGCAGAGACAGTGGCAGAGGAGAAGAGTCAGAGAGAAGTGGGGGTGGGGGCACTCGGCAACCCCAGTAGCTGCTGCTGCCTGCTGACCCCGCTTCCAGCCCCTCCGGAGAGGTGTGCGGGTGCGACAGCTACAGCCTCACTGATGGGAGGCCATGGCCGTGGGAGGAAGGGCCTAGAGTTGCCAAGGAAGTCACAGAAATGACCAACTGATGGGGCCTGGAGTGCAAGAGGGACAGCTTCTTTGAATGGCTTCTCAGACTTGATCGAGCAGGGTCCCTCCTGCTGACCAGTTTCCAGCCCCTCTGGGTTCTGGGCTCCATGGCGAGTGGCCTGGAGGAGGCACTACCTGACACAGGAGGCCGGGTCTGGACAGGGCTGGCTGCAGGTGGAGTTTGTGGCCCGTGGCGCACACCCAGGGCCTCCCCCCTGATGCTGGGGTTTGGGCTATGTGACCACAGCTGCCCTGTCCCTCCTCACGGCCATGCTGGGTGTTAGCAGGGTCACCCGCAGGGACACCGAGAGGCCAAGCAGAGCAGCCCTCCCTCACCAGGAGCCCCCTCCAGAAGGGAGGGTGGGCGCCTCTTGGAGGCAGGGCCTACCAGGCCCTGGGGCTTCCTGTGCTGAGTCAGCCTGAGCGGGAGGCACAGGAACCCCCAGCAGGCGCAGATGTAAGGCTGCCAGGTGGCACAGGTCCCCTCGGCCAGCCCCCAGTGCCCCTTTCTTCTGCCCCCAGGGCCCTGGCTTCACGGGATGGGGTTGCAAGTGTCCTGGGCCCCTCCTGCCCTCTGGGTTCTAGGGTGCTGCGCCCTGCTCCTCTGGCTGTGGGCGCTGTGCACAGCCTGCCGCAGGTATGTCCATCAGCCCGGTTCTGTCTGGGCCTTGCTGGGGCTGCCATTGGCTGCCCAGCGCGGGGAAGGGGCTGGAGGCAAGTTCACACACCCAACTCTGCACACGCCCCCGCACCGGGCCTTGGACCCGAGGCTGGTGGCCCTGCCTCCCAACCCCCACCTCTACCCCCCAAGGCCCGAGGACGCTCTAGCCCCCAGGAAGCGGGCGCGGAGGCAGCGGGTGAAGCTGCAGGGCAGTGCGATGCCAGCGGAAGCGGTGAGTGCCAGGCTGTCCCGGGGACCAGGGTGAGGCCCGCAGGGACCGACCAGCCTTCCTTGCCCCCAGTCCCTACTGAGGCGGACCCACCTCTGCTCCCTCAGCAAGTCGGACACCAGATTGCACGAGCTGCACCGGGGCCTGCTCAGCTGCAGGGGTGAGCACGGGGCGTGGGCGGCCGGGTGGGCGGCCGGGGCTTGCTGTGAGCGCCCCAAACTCTGGGCCAGACCCGCTCCTGCTGCCTGCCCCGAGTGAACTCTGCCCCTGACCCCACCCCCAGCCCTACGGCCTGCCAGCGTGGATCTCCTGCGCCCACACTGGCTGGAGGTGTCCAGGGACATCAGTGGATGGCAGGGAGCCCCCCTCTGCCTTCCCCACACCGGGAGCGGCCCCGGGCTCTGCCGGTAGCTGCCAGCGCAGGGTGCGTTGGACCCGAGGCTACCTATTCCAACGTGGGGCTGGCGGCCCTTCCCGGGGTCAGCCTGGCGGCCAGCCCTATGGTGGCTGAGTATGCCCGCGTCCAGAAGCGCAAGGGGACCCATCGCAGTCCCCAGGAGCCACAGCAGGGGAAGGTCGAGGTGACCCCTGCCGCTGAGGTAAGATGGGCCGGGTGGGGCCCGGTGGGTGGGGCCGGCAGGTCCTCAGCAGATTGGATGGTGCTGACTCCTCGCGACGGCTTCCTCTCTCCAGGTGGACGTCCTGTACTCCAGGGTCTGCAAGCCTAAAAGGAGGGAGCCAGGACCCACCACAGACCCGCTAGACCCCAAGGGCCAGGGGAGCGATTCTGGCGCTGGCCAGTGACCCGGCCTACCAGAGCCCCCGGCTCAGGACCCGGATGTGGACAGCGGCCCCCTGGAAAACGTGTATGAGAGCATCCGGGAGCCGGGGGACCCCGCCGGCAGCAGCGGCACGTGTGGGGCTCGGACGCCTCCCGCTTCCAGCTGCCCCAGCCTAGGGAGGGGCTGGAGACCCCTCCCTGCCCTGAACGCTCCAGGACCTGTGCTCCTTCCTCCAGAGTGAGGCCCGGCCGCGCCCCGCCCCGCAGCTGACAGCGCAAGTCCCAGGTCCCCCGGCTGCCAGCCCGTGCGGTCCGTGCAGTCCGTGACGTCCTGGCCGCTCCGACAGCCGCGGCCTCCCCGGCTCCAGAGAAGGCCCGCGTCTAAATAAATCGCCATCGCAGGATGAACGCGGCCAGCCTCGCAGCCGGCTCCTCTTGAAAACTGGGCGCGTTGGGGCGGGGGGAGGGGGCTCGTCTGGAAGTGGGGGAGGCCGGGCCTCGCGGAAACGGTGCTCCTGCCGCCCAGATCCCCGGTCAGCGCGGGGACGGGGTCCGATGGCTCCTGGGGGCGTGCAGCCGGCAGGGTGGCCGCCCGAGCGGGACTTGGACCCCGCGCTGCCCCGGAGGCTCCGCCACCCGCCTGGTGTTACGTAAGGGGCGGGGGGAGGTGGGCGGTCGGGCGTTAAAGAGTAACCTGCCTCCCCGGGAACCCCGCCAGGCCATCGCGGCCCCTTCCCCGGCTCCGGCAGCTCAGCGAGCGCGCCCGTGGGGAACCGGCCCTCCCCGCCGGGGCGCGCGGGGTGGGCGGAGGCGGGGGCCGGCGGCGGGCGGGGCCGCCCTCCAAGGCCAGCGCGGGAGCGACCCGGCGGGGGGCGGGCCCGGGGCGGAGCCTCGAGCGCGGGCCAGCGGGAGCACGGCCGGCTGGGCCCGCCCGCCTCGGTGTGGACGCCGCGCGGCCAATGCGCGCGCGGGGACGGGGCGGGGCGGGGAGCCTGCGGGCGGCGCGGCGCGGGCGGCGGCCGGATCCAGGGCGGGGGTCGGCGGTCCGGCCAGCCCGGCCCGGCCCGGGGCCGCGTCCTGAGCGTCAGCCTCGCCGCTGCAGCCTCGGCGCCCGGCCCGCCCCATGGAGGCCGAGCGCCCCACCCCGCGCCGCCGGCCGTGACCCTGGTGCGCTACGGGCCGAGGCGCCGTGGCTGCGCGCAGAGAGCCCGGGCGCGCGCGCCTCCCCCGTGACGGTGCCCACGCCGCCGCAGGTACCGGGCGCCGGTGGGCGGGGGCGCCGGCCAAGTTCCTCTCGCCGCAAAGATGGCGGCAGTGCCGCCCAAACTTTTGGGCCCCCGGGGGCGGGGCGGGGCGTGGGGGGGGCGGTGGCCGCGTCGGTCCGCGCGCGTCTGTGGGTCTCGCGCGGCTGTGCCCGGCTGCCGGGGCGCTCTTCCCGCCGTGCCGGGCTGGAGGCGGGGCCGGGGGCGGGGCCGCGCGGGCCACACCGGCCGCAGCCGGTTTTCGAGGCGGGCGCAAGCGGATCCGCGGCGGAGGTTGGGGACCCCCCCCCGCGGCCGCCACCTCCGCTGAGCCTGCCCCACCCGTAGGGCGCTTCCGTGGGCGGAGGCCTCGCGGGCTTGGAGTTCGCGCGGCCGCGGGAATCGGAGCTGCGGGCCTCGGAGCTGGGGGCCCCCGGGCCTTGGGCGGGGGCGGCGGCGGGGCCCCGGACTCCATCGGCGCACATCCCGGTGCCGGCGCAGAGGTGAGCGGGGGGCGCGTGCCCAGGCCTAGGGTTCGCAGGGCGGCGGGCAGGGGGCCGAGACGCCTTCCCGTCCCTTCCCTCGGGAGGCCCCGCGGAGGCCCGGTGAGGGCCCAGGTTTCTAGTCGCCACCCGCCCCAAGCCCTGCAGCCCGGAGTGGAGCAGAAATGATCGGGACGTGGAGTCCCTGTGCCTCGCTCCCACCGTCGCTCTTCGGGGCTAGAGCGCGGAACTGGGGAGCGGGTGGCTGCGCGATCGGCGTTGGGCTGCTGTCTAGAAATCCCTGGGGTTCCTCGACCGCCGCCTCCCAACCCCTGCCAGGCCGGACACCTCGGTCTGGCTGCCAGGGCAGGGGCGGGCTCTGGCCTGGCTTGCTGGGGCCTGGGGAGCTGCCTGCGCTTCCAGCCCGGTCTCCCCCTGGCTGCTGCCGGCTGCTGGCCACTCCCACCTCCCCGGCCTGGCGCGAGGCCCACAGCCGCTGTTGCGCAACCCTGGTTAATGTGTGATAGGGGAGGCCTGGGCTTCGCCCGCCCCTCCACCCGGGCTTCGGACCCCTGCCCCGCACTAGGGTCTGAAGGAACCACAGTGGAGCCAGGCCCGCGCTGTGGCAAACTCTGGCTTCGGGAGACCCTGGCCCGGCTCCTGGCGGCTCCCGGTGGCTTTCAGCTCTCTGCAACCTGAGCCGGGGGAGGAGCCAGGCCTCATGCCCAGGGCTGGGAGTGGGGGAGCCTGGTGTGCACGCGTGCCCAGGCCTGCACGTGGACCAGCCAGGGTAGGGGCCCAGAGCTCTGGCTGGGTCACCCGCACCCCGCCCCATCTTCTCCAGAGCCACCCCAGGAAAAGCCCGGCTGGACGAGGTCATGGCTGCCGCTGCCCTTACAAGCCTGTCCACCAGCCCACTCCTTCTGGGGGCCCCGGTTGTAGCCTTCAGCCCAGGTGAGACTCAGATGTCTGCATTCAGGGCTGTGTTGGGGGGAGACAGGGGCTCAGAACCTACAGCCACCCAGCCTCTGTGGGGCAAGCAGAGCCCTCAAACTGGGGACGCCTTTCCCAGATGTGCTTTGGAGCCCCTTTTCTAAAATGGACTCCCGCACCCTCAGCGCCCCACTGGCCTCCCTGACCTGCCCACCTCCATGTGGCTGGCCACGCGCGGCTGCCCACGCTTTCCTGTGCTGGCAGGGCTTCTCCCCCAAGCCCCGGGGCTAGGTCCTCCTCCACGACATTCTGCCCACCTGGGAGTAGTGAACAGGGGCAGCTTGGGGTTAGGGACTCCCCTGGACTCACCCAAAGTTCTGGGGGGCGTGTCCCCACAGAGCCTGGCTTGGAGCCCTGGAAGGAGGCCCTGGGGCGGCCCCCAGGCAGCTACAGCAGCAGCAGCAACAGTGGAGACTGGGGCTGGGACCTGGCCAGTGACCAGTCCTCTCCGTCCACCCCGTCACCCCCCACTGCCCCCCCGAGGCAGCCCACTTTCTGTTCGGGGAGCCCACCCTGAGGAAAAGGAAGGTGAGCTTGGGGGCAGTCCCCAGGGGGGTGGGCATGGCAGTCGAGGCTGAGCCTGACCCCAGCCGGTGTCTCTGCAGAGTCCGGCCCAGGTCATGTTCCAGTGTCTGTGGAAGAGCTGCGGGAAGGTGCTGAGCACGGCCTCCGCCATGCAGAGACACATCCGCCTGGTGCACCTGGGGTGCGGCGGGGCCTTCGGGCTGGCTGGGGGGTGTGAGGGAGGCCCGGTCGGGCCACACCCCCTTCAGCTCCCACTGGCTGTGTCCCCAGCAGGAGGCAGGCAGAGCCTGAGCAGAGTGACGGTGAGGAGGATTTCTACTACACAGAGCTGGATGTTGGCGTGGACACGCTGACTGACGGGCTGTCCAGCCTGACTCCAGTGTCCCCCACGGCCTCCATGCCGCCCACCTTCCCCCGTCTGGAGCTGCCAGAGCTGCTGGAGCCCCCAGTCCTGCCCCGTCCGCTGCAGCCGCCTGCCCAGCCCCCACCCCTGTCCCCTGTCCTGAGCACGGCCGTCGCTAACCCCCAGTCCTGCCACAGCGACCCTGTCTACCAGGTGGGTGAGGCCACAGGTGGCCGAGGGGGCGGGTCTCAGGGCCCTCAGAGGGGGAGTGAAGACCTGGCTGTATCTCCCCCACAGGGATGCCTGACTCCCGCCCACCTGGAGCCACAGCCCACGGAGGTTGGCGCCTGCTCCCTGGCCTTGTCCTCCAGGATTGCAGTCAGCCTGAGGTGCGTGTGGGCTAAGGGGCTGCGGGGCACCAGGTGGGGGAGGGTCCTGTTCTCACAGCTCCTGTGTCCCGTGCCCCTCAGGAAGCCCCGCGGCGATGCTAAGAAGTGCCGGAAGGTGTATGGCATGGAACGCAGAGACCTGTGGTGCACGGCCTGCCGCTGGAAGAAGGCCTGCCAGCGCTTCCTGGACTGAGAACAGAAGCTGCCACCTTCTCCCCCGCACCGCACCCAGGCCTGGGGCTGAAACCTCCCGTGGAGAGCCCCAGGGCCTGGCCTTCACCAGCTGCAGGGTCTGCTTTAAATGGGGGGAGGAGGTTGGTGACCCTGAACCCCCCTGAGGTCGGGAGGGGGTCCCACCACTCAAAGTGCCTCTGAAGAAACCAGCTTTTTGCACTAAAGCCAAACCACACCGCTGTCCCCTTAGCCCCAAGGGCCCTGGGGCAGCCACCCTCCCTGCCTGTTGGCCCGTAGTTTTGTCAAGGGTGTTATGGGCCCCGCTTTGGGGACCGGTCCCAATGCACTTTGAGGGTGTTGGGGGAGAGCACTCCCCACTCGCACTTAACTCAATGGCTCTAGGGCCCTGGGGCGGATGTTTTTAAAGCTCAGGTGTCTCACGTCTGGGCTGCACCAGGCAAAGAGAAATTAAAAATTTGAGGTTTTTCCAGAAGCTTTGTCTGCCTCTTGGGAGGAAGGCCATGGGGCTGGGACCCTGTGTGGGCAAGTTGGTAGAGGCTGGCAGCCAGCTACAGAGGGTTGGGGTCACCCCTCGGCCGCCCCCACACCGTGCCCCAGGCGAGGCGGGAGGAGGGATGTTGAAACACAGGAGGCCTCTGCTTGGAGCAGCAATTTCCCAATTTATTGAAAGTGATCGCTTTGCAAGAATGTCTAAGCTAATCCCGTCACAGAAAGGAACGCACAGGCAGGCCGGGGGCATGCCTAGGCAGACAAGAAACCTGGAGGCTCACCGAAGAGAAGGTCACATTAACCTGTCCTCGGCCACAGAGAAGCAGGCGCAGAGCCGTGATTTCCCCACCGACCGATCACGAAAACCTCTTCCCCCCAATATTAGACACATCTCCAATACAAACACAGGTTTATAGTAAGTAATATAAAGTCAATATAATATAGGCTATCCCCCAGAAAACATCAACAATCTTCAAACACTGCCCTTTTTTGTGTTTGTTTTTGTTGACAGGTTGAAAGCATGTTGAAAAAATAAATATTTAAGAAAAGCACACACAGCACCCTCACTACAAGTAGTTCTAACAGGGCTGCATACAAAACTCAACAGAAGATCTAAAAAATAAACACCATTAAGTATGGCTTTCTTAAGGGCTGCACAAGTCACAGGATGAGCTAAAATAAGATTTTTTTATAATATTGCAAAAAGTTCCAGTTTTTGCATTCTCAGTTTTCTAAAGAGGAAGATGTGCAAACTTGGAAGCAGTGAGCTGTGTCTTCTGAGTCGGGTCCCTACGTAGCCCTGGCGGGGTCCTGTTTCCCAAAGCCCAGAGAGCCCCAGTGTACAACCTGTTCAGGATCCGGAGCTTGATAGAAAAATCGGGGGTGTCCCTGCCCCCTACCCCCAAATAACACCCCCCCCAATGGACTAGCTTCCACTTTGGTGTTGCAAACACCAAAATACAAACAGACACAAACAAAAAAAAATACAAAATGTGAAATGTAATCTACACATTTTTTTCCTCTTCATAAAAAAATATTTATTAGTTTGAACATCGATTTAAAAAAAAAATCAGTCACGTTAAAAAAAAACCCTTCATTACATACGTCTTTTCCCCTCCACGCCTCCTGAGAGATGGATGTGTTCGCCCGGGGCCTGGAGCTGCCACACTCTTCAGTCGGCACACTAAGAACAAGAACTCAGCCACGCAGCCGACACTTGGGGGGGGTCAGTGGGACAGTGTTGGTTTTAGGGAAGAAAATGCCCATGTGGCTCCGACAGGGAACCCCAAAGCGGTCAGCAAAGGCAGGCCACGTGGAGTGAGCAGTCCAGACGGAGCAGGACATCCTGAGTGTGGAGGGGGAGGCAGGCCCAGGTCCTGGGCAGGGTGGCCTGAGAGCAGGGGGACTGGTATAAAACCCAGAGACATCTGTTGGTAGCAAAGGTCTGGTTTCCAAACGCGTTTTATAAGAAAGTCTGTTTAGAAAAGGGGTTTAAAAATCAGGGGAAAGGTACAAAGTTCTGAGACTTAAAGAGGCCTGGGCAAGGCTGGCCTGGGAGGCCTGGGTAGCTGTGCTGTCCGCCGGGGGGGCCCATGTCAGAGCCGCCCACTTCACTGGTAAGAGTGGGCAGGGCTCACTGCTGAGGGGCCAGCGCTTGCCCCGGCTCCTATCCCCCACACTCCGTGTGCAGAAAAATCTTAGCCTCCTTCTCCAGCTTCAGGAGCCCACAGCCTCCCAGCCGAGGGCGTGTGTTATGACAGCTCCAGCCAGGGCACCCTGTCATTGGTAGAACTGGTGGTCCATGTTAAAAACAACAAAAGCTGTGACTCCCGCCAGGTACCTGGAGTCCTCCGAGCACCCCTCTCTCCACAGGACCCTCGGCCAGCCCCAGCCCTCCTGGAGCAGGGAAGCTGGTGCTCCTGACAATGTGGGTAAAAGCCACTGTGGTAAACAAGCTGGAAAAGAGAAAATAAAAATTCTTTCCACGCAGCCACGAAGCTCAGCACTCCTAGGTCTCCTCGCATGGGCAGGTCATGTGGGAAGAAGGCCACCACACCCGCCTCTCATCCAAAGCCTGCGCCAGAGGAGGGGGGTGAGAGATGGACGGTCAGAGGCAGGCGGAACCGGAAGACAGGCTGCAGCAGCCATCCTGAAGCTGTGAGTCTGGCCAGCAGCCTCCAGGACCCCCAAGCCAGGCAGTGCACCACGGCACACAGCGTGGAACCTTTGCTTTGCGCTCAGGGAAAGAAAACATGTAAGCGCTTTTGAAAACAAAGCAAAGGCCGGGCGCAGTGGCTCACACCTGCAATCCCAGCACTTTGGGAGGACGAGGTGGGCGGATCATGAGGTCAGCAGATCGAGACCATCCTGGCCAACATGAGGAAACCCCGTCTTTACTAAAAATACAAAAAAATTAGCTGGGCGTCGTCGTGTGCGCCTGCAGTCCCAGCTACTTGGGAGGCTGAGGCAGGAGAATCGCTTGAACCCGGGAGGCGGAGGTTGCAGTGAGCTGAGATCGGCCACTGCACTACAGCCTGGGCAACAGAGCGAGACTCCGTCTCAAGAAAAAAAAAGAAAAGAAAACAGCAAGAGGACTTGACCACAAACAGGAAAAGCAACCCTATCTAGTTTTGTCGAGTGAGAAAATCATGCCAAACCAGATACTTTTATGCAACTACCTCGATATGTCTCTGACTACTTAAGAATCTGGTGACCCACGTGGAGGGAGGGGGGTGGAAGCAGCACATGGCAGTTAGGAACACCGCCTCCGGTGTTAGCAGCAAAGGCAGGAGCCTGGCTCCAGCCCGTCCAGGAGGGGGTCAGCAGGACTGGCCAGGCCGGGCCATGGGCAGAACAGGGTGGGGAAGAGCCCAGGGTGGACACAGCAGCCCAAGGCTATCCACTGAAGTGCACACGACTGAGCCGAGGCCCTCACAAAGGGAACCTGGTGTGACCTGAAGGCGGGGGCACTGGGCGGAGGGTCCCCCTCGTGGAAGGAGCCCCTAGCACTGTGTCCGCCAAAGATAGCACCTGGAGCCTTGGCCTCCAGCAGGGCTCTGCAGCCGTGTTGTGTGATAAGCACCAAAGCCCAGAGGTAAGAGGGTGGCAGCGCTCTCTGTGCACCGCACCTGGATTCTACAGGCTGCCACGGGCCACAGTGGCAGCCACAGGCAGTGACCTGGCTGCTGGGGGAGGGGAGGGCGGGCTCCAGCCAGGCTGACCGGGTATCTGCAAAACTCTCACACCTGCTCAGGCTGGGGACTGCTGGGCCCAACGCATGACCCTGCCCTGTGCCCACTGGACTTGGCCACAGGGCTGTCACGTGTCCAAGCTAAGCTGGCCAACATGGGGGCCACTCACACCCACACCATCTGCTGGGGACTTAGGACCACACTCTCTCTTCACTCAAACCCGCCCTGTGCTCACCCCCAGTTCACTTCACGTCTGGTCCCCAAGCACCCCCTCGCTGGGGTCGCACCTGCTTTTTAGCCCAAAGGGCTGGTTTCGTTGGGGGGTGGGTTCAGGGAGAATCGGAGGGAGGGCCGAGGGAGGGGTTGGCGTGGCCCCGGCCCCGAAGTGGAGACCCACCGGACACACATAGGTGGACGAAGCGATGCAGCCGCCAACCCTGTGGGCGGCGGGCCTAGGAGAGCCAGGCGAAGTCCTTGTCGGGCCCCCCCAGGGGGGGCTGCGGGGCCGAGGCGAGTCCTCGTCATCTTTGTCATCCGCCAGCAGTGCGTCCTCAGGGGCCAAGCCCTCGTCATCCTCGCCCAGCTCCTCCGCCTCCCCCTCGTGGGTCGTCGGGGTCCTCCAGGTAGGGGCCGTCGGCTGGGAACAGCGCCTCTGGGGAACCCTCGCCGCCCCCGCCGCCGTGGTCCAGGGGCCCGGCCATGCCTCGGCCAGCACAATCGGCGCACACACCGTGGCGCCGGGAGCCATGCCGGATGCCCACGCTGGCGGCAGACATGAACACGCGGCTGCACACCTTGCACACGTACTTCTTGTCCTTGCTGTGGACCTGTGGGGGGCAGGGCAGGGGTGAGCAGGGCCCATGGGGGGCAGGGCAGCTCCCGGCCCCTCAGGACATCTGCACAGGCAGGAGTTCCCGGTGGGGCACAGCCTGGGAGGCGCGCAGGGATGGGAGTGCTCGGACCCTGAGCCCCAGCGCCTGACAGAGCTACATGGGCAGAGCTGTAGGTGGCACCAACGCAGACGAAGCCCTGTCCCCCAGGGGGATGCTGGCACGAGGGCGGTGGTGCCCCTCCCCCTGCAGCCCAGCCCCTAGGTCGGCCAGTCTCTGAGCCCACACCCTGTGTTCAGGCTCCCCCATCAGAGGCACCCCCAGTCGACAGATTTGTCACGGGGTCACACCACCCCCTCTGCCTAAAAGCCTGGCTTCCTCCAAACCTCCCTGCAGGACAGACTAAGGGACCCAAGTTGGACTGGAGTTCACAGAGCAACCCCTGTGCCCCGCTGTGGCTGTGTGCCCTGTACAGGTGCAGGCTGGGGTTAGAGCTGGCATCTGGGCAGGTGGGCCTACACCCCAGCCTGGCTGCGTGGACACCCTCTCAGTCCTGACCCTGACTCCAGGAACGTGAAAAGGAGGCAGCTCCCCCACTCTCAGGCTGTTTTGAGGTCAACTGAGACAGGTAAGAAGAGAGATGAGAATTACGGTCAGAGGAGGAGGGGTGGCTGCCAGGGAAGGCGGCTGTGCCGTGCTAGGCCCGACAGGGAGAGAGGGCAGCCCCTGAAGAGGCCCATGTGGCCGGACGCGACATGCTGGGCTCTCGGAGGGGTCTCAGCACCAGCCCCGAGGCCACAGGGAACCTCCACACACTGCTGGGGACCTGTGGCCCCTGGTAGGCTTCTGCTGAGCATGGGCGGGGACGCCTGTGCTGTGCACAACTGGACCAGAAAGAGACATGGACAAGGATGGGGACGGGCAGTTCAGGCACCTACTCACGGGCACCTCGGCCAGGCCAACTCGAGGCAGCCCTGGGGGGGCTGGCCCTGATGCCTCACAGCACAGCCCAGTCCCTGCCCTCCAAGGATGGGGGCGGACCCACAGAGGACCCCAACAGCAACCCCTGGCTAAGCCCACACCAGGGGCATCTTTGAGGTGGGCTGGCCTCCAGGCTGAGCCTGGCACTGACCCCGAGCTCCCCTCGGCTCTTCCCCTCCATCCACAGGGCTGTCCCCGGCGGCCTTCGGCGCCTCTGAGGATGCATGGAGAACTGAGGCTGGGGCGTGCTTGTGAGTTTGCTTCTTCCTCAAGCCGTTCCAAACCCTCCAGTTCTCTACCAAGAGCGAGTGCGTACATAACCAACGTGTGTCATCGTGGAAGACGGTCCCTCTACACTTGCAAAGACCTCCTGACTGTCGGGCACCACGGCTACCACCTCCCTGTCCTGGGGCTGGGCCTGGGCCCTTACACACTCCCTGTCACTGGCCTCAGCCCCCTGAATCCACAGGCCCGCAGGCCACCCAGCACGCCCTGTCCTCCCCTTCTAGACTCCGTGCGGGCAGAGTTGCCTGTAACTTCCATAGAATCTGGGACCATAAAGATCTTACTTCTCAAACGTTTGCTGCCAGAGCAGCTTGTGTGAGCTCTAAGCACGGCCTGGGATGGGGCCACGCAGGGACGTGAGACCTTCGGGGCAGCTGGTGGCCTTCAGGGCCAGGGCAGTGCCACCCAGCCCCCTGCAGATGCCCAGACACGCTGACCCTGGACACAGAGCCTCAGACAACTTGGTGCCAGGACTGCTCCTTTGGGCTTTTGGTTTGTTTTGCTGAATTTTAAACCAAGGGTTTCCAGAACAAAAATTCAAGACAAGCCACCACAGAAACTTCCCAACAGGGTGATCTGGTGCCCAAAGGCCCAGGAAGGGCTGGAGCGGGGCTAGAGCACCCACCAAGGCCCCTCAAGGCCTTGGCTCTGGTGTGTGCAGGGGCCAGGGCCGGATGGCTGGGCAATGCCCTGGAAGGAAGCAAGAAGGAAGATGGGCACCTTGGCAGCCCACCCAGGGCCATGGGGCACTGTGGCTGCAGGAGCATGGCTGGCCCAACCTCCAGATGGCCCTGCCAAGGCGGCGGGGTGCTACCCCAGCCACTGGAGCTAGGGGAGGGGACACGCAGGCCAGGGAAGGGCTGACAGCACTTGTAAATGCCATCGTGAAAGCGGAAGCTGGACCCGTTAGAGCTGCCGTCTCACACTGGGACTCCTTGCTCTCAGGTCCAGGATCCCAGAGAAGGCCACACGCAGAGCCTCTCCTTAGAAAAAGTCAAGCCCCCATATGCTTACTGGTTTTTGTTGTTTGTTAGAGACAGGGTCTCACGCTGTTGCCCAGGCTGGAGTGCAGTGGCACAATCACACCTCACTGCCCTCAACCTCACTGGGCTCAGGTGATCCTCCTGCCTCAGCCTCCCAAGTAGCCAGGACCACAGGTGTGTGCCACAGTTGGCTATTTTTTTTTTTTTTTTGTAGAGACAGAGTCTTGCTATTTTGCCCAGGCTGGTCTCTTAAGCTATCCTGCTGCCCCAGCCTCCCAAAGTGCTAGGATTACAGGCATGTGCCACCACACCCGGCCCTCCCATATAAGTACACTTTACACGGAATGATGACCCCCTGAAGCCCAATCATGAACCCCAGGATAAAAATCCCAGCCCTGGACAGACACAGTGGCTCATATCTATAATCCCAGCACTTTGGGAAGCAGAGGCAGGTGGGCTCACCTGAGGCCAGGAGTTCAGGACCAGCCTGGGCAACACAGCAAAATCCCATCACTACAAACAGCAAAAATTAGCTGGGCATGGTGGTGCATACCTGTAGT
Source organism: Ateles fusciceps (assembly GCA_036589455.1). Taxonomy (NCBI): domain Eukaryota; kingdom Metazoa; phylum Chordata; class Mammalia; order Primates; family Atelidae; genus Ateles; species Ateles fusciceps. Next base: position 539,082 of record JAZHEH010002291.1, on the reverse strand, counting down.
CCCAGCTACTTGGGAGGCTGAGGTGGGAGGATCGACTTGAGCCTGGGAGGTCAAGGTTGTAGTGAGCTGTGATCACGCCACTGCACTCCAGTCTGGGCAACACAGTGAGACCCTGTCTCTAAAAAAAACAAAAAACAAAAAAACAAACCCTAACCCTATCCAACCAGAAGGAGCAGGCAGGGCAGCCACACGGAATCTCAAACAGGATAAAAACGCTCACTGAGAGGTTAATACGGGTTTGCTAAAGAAAGATGCTGCAATCCACGTTAAAACTTATTAGCACCTATTAGTTTAAAAAACAAGATACAATTTTCTCTGAATAGGAAAGCTGTCAGCATGGTGGAGCTACCCTTCCGGTTTTTCTAAGTGGTCTGTAAGATCTGCCCTGTGGCCTGTGTGAGCAGAGCACATGCACAGTTCCCGTCGCGAAGCTGGGACCTCAGCGGCTCTGCGTGGATGTGAGTCTGCTCCTGCCCTTGCAGACCTACCTGCTCGTGCTCCAGGGTCCCCTCCCAGGACTATTCCTTCTCTACTGCCCCCCCCCCCCCGCCTCACAGGGGCAAGTGTGGGGGCATCAGGGAAGCCCAGAGCCCAGCACTAAGCCCAGCTCCACGCCACTCCAGGCACATCCCAGGCGGCATCCGAGGGCCTGGATAGGCCCTTCACCCACAGCCGGCCAGGTGGACACAGGCTGGCCAGGGCCCTGGCGCCCCTCCAGCTCTGCAACTTGACCCCAAGGAGCTCCCACTGGCTCCTTACCCCAACTGAGTATCCACCACCGCTATGGAAAAGCAGAAACAAACAGAACCTGACCCGAGGAACTTGGTCCGGCCTCCTGGTGGGACAAGCTCGGCCCCGCCCCTGGAGGGTCTCCCCCGTCAAGCTTGGCCCCGCCCCCTGGAGGGTCTCCCCGTCAAGCTAGGCCCCGCCCCCTGGAGGGTCTCCCCGACAAGCTTGGCCCCGCCCCCTGGAGGGTCTCCCCCGACAAGCTCGGCCCCGCCCCCCTGGAGGGTCTCCCCGACAAGCTCGGCCCCGCCCCCTGGAGGGTCTCCCCCGTCAAGCTAGGCCCCGCCCCTGGAGGGTCTCCCCGTCAAGCTCGGCCCCGCCCCCTGGTGGGTCTCCCCCGTCAAGCTCGGCCCCGCCCCCTGGAGGGTCTCCCCCGTCAGAGCTAGGCCCCGCCCCTGGAGGGTCTCCCCGTCAAGCTCGGCCCCGCCCCCTGGTGGGTCTCCCGTCAAGCTCGGCCCCGCCCCTGGAGGGTCTCCCCATCGAGCTCGGCCCCGCCCCCTGGAGGGTCTCCCCAACAAGCTCGGCCCCGCCCCCTGGAGGGTCTCCCCCAACAAGCTCGGCCCCGCCCCTGGAGGGTCTCCCCGTCAAGCTCGGCCCCGCCCCTGGAGGGTCTCCCCGTCGAGCTCGGCCCCGCCCCCTGGTGGGTCTCCCCGTCAAGCTCGGCCCCGCCCCCTGGAGGGTCTCCCCGTCAAGCTAGGCCCCGCCCCTGGAGGGTCTCCCCCGACAAGCTCGGTCCCGCCCCCTGGTGGGTCTCCCCCGTCAAGCTCGGCCCCGCCCCCTGGAGGGTCTCCCCCGACAAGCTCGGCCCCGCCCCCTGGAGGGTCTCCCCACAAGCTCGGCCCCGCCCCCTGGTGGGTCTCTCCATAAAGCTTACCCCGCCCCCTATGGGGGGGGGTCTCCCCATAAAGCTTGGGGCGCCCCCGTGGGTCTCCCCCTCCCGTGGAGCTCGGGCGGCTGCCCCGTCCTACTCCACTCAACCTGCTGACTCCCCTGAGATTCCTAAACTGGAATTGGTGCCCAGTGCCTCTCCCGCCCCACCTGAGCCCCGAACCCAGGGGGAGCCTCCACGGCTTCTCTTCACACACACAGCTGCGCGCCGCCAGCCCCCCGGCCCTGCACCCTGAGACTTGGGGTGCACGTCCCAGGACTCCCCAAACCCCTGGGCTCCCGCGCCTGCAGGCCCCACCTGCCTCACTGGCTCCTCGCGCCCACCTGAGGAGCCCTCTCTCCCGACCTTTTCGTCAAAGCTGCCTCCCTATTCCCCAGGCTGCCTTTTCCTCCCCAAGCAAATCCAGCCACTCCACACCTGCTACCCCGACAACCATGTGCGTGAGCTCCACGGTGGGCGGTGGACGCAGATGGGTCAGCAGGCACAGGGCAGGGTTCCCCCCTCCGGGGACAGGGAGCGCGCAGGGGCGCGGAGGTGGCTGAGTATTGGGGGGCTCCCAGCAGAATGAGCTGAGTCTGCAGAGGCCTGGCTGCCTTGGGGGCCAGCAGGTGGGCAGGGGGGGCTGAAGCCTGGGCGGGAGCCATGCAGCCGATTCACGCCCAGGAGGCCAGTGCAGAGCAGGCCGGGGACTGTGCTAACGGGGGCGGCTCTCCCCTGCCCTGCTGTCTTCCCCACTGCAGAGTGGACCCGGTGTGGGGTCCCTGGCATTCTGCACCCCCCTCAGGACCCGCCTGCCAGACATCGTGGCCACACACAGTGCTGCTTGCTGTCCCGCCCACTGCCTGCCTGCTGCCCCTGCCCTGCTGCCCCTGCCTGCTGCCTGCCTGCTGCCCCAACCGCTGGCTGCCCTGCTGCCCCTGCCCCGCTGCCCCTGCCTGCTGCCCCTGCCCGCTGCCCCCTGACTGCTGTCCCTGCCCGCTGCCCCTGCCCGCTGTCCCTGCCCGCTGCCCCTGCCCCGGTGCCCCTGCCCCGCTGCCCCTGCCTGCTGTCCCTGCCTGCTGCCCCAACCGCTGGCTGCCCTGCTGTCCCTGCCCCCGCTGCCCCTGCCCGCTGCCCCCTGCCCGCTGCCCCTGCCCTGCTGTCCCTGCCCTGCTGCCCCTGCCCGCTGCCCCTGCCCGCTGCCCCTGCCCTGCTGCCCCTGCCCGCTGCCCCTGCCCGCTGTCCCTGCCCGCTGCCCTCCCGCACTCACCAGTGTGTGCCGCTTCATGTGCTCGCGCCGCGTGAACTTCTTCCCGCAGATCTCGCAGGGGTAGGGCCGCTCCCCGGTGTGTGACCGCATGTGGCGCTTGAGGATGCACTGGTGCATGGCTGAGAAGCTGCAGTACGGGCACTTGAACTTCTTCCTGATGACCGTGAACTCGTTCACTGAAACACAGACCCGCCAGGCGTCAGCAGGGCCTGGGGTGTGCTGCCCTGCGCCCACAGACCATGGCTACCGTGAACTCATTCACTGAAACACAGACCCGCCAGGCGTCAGCAGGGCCTGGGGTGTGCTGCCCTGCACCCACAGACCATGGCTACCGTGAACTCATTCACTGAAAGACAGACCCGCCAGGCGTCAGCAGGGCCTGGGGTGTGCTGCCCTGCGCCCACAGACCATGGCTACCGTGAACTCGTTCACTGAAAGACAGAGACCCGCCAGGCGTCAGCAGGGCCTGGGGTGTGCTGCCCTGTGCCCACAGACCATGGCTACCGTGAACTCGTTCACTGAAAGACAGAGACCCGCCAGGCGTCAGCAGGGCCTGGGGTGTGCTGCCCTGCGCCCACAGACCATGGCTGCACCCTGCAGCCCAGCAGCCGGGACACCTGTCTGGCCACCCACCAGGCACTGGTCAGCACTGTGGCAGGCTGGGCTCCCCCGTCTGCAGAGATTGTCCCACCCATGGCCTGAGGGGGCGGCGGCAGCAAGGCTGAGCCCCACGGAGCTCAGGAGCCCCAGCTCTCAGGAGATCTTTCCCTCCAGGCCAAGGGGCCATGGCGCCACTGAGGACAGACCAAGAGCCCCCAGGCCAAAGGCAGGAGGCAAGGGGTGAGGACGGCCAGGGCTGCACACAGCGCCCAGTCCCTGCAGGACCCTCCTTCCAGCCCAGACCCTCTGAGCAGCTGTGGGTAGCAGGCCCTGGGCGTGGTGTCTCCTGGAAGCAGATAAGAAACAAACACTTCGGGGTAACAGGACCCAAGAGTACAGGGGAGACGCGGGACGTGGGAGCCACTCAAAGCCCTGAGCCCTTCCTGCACATGCGGAGAAGCAGCCAGACCCACTTCATCAAGTTCTTCCCCCGACAACCCTGGGACCCAACGTCACTCAGTGGCAGGAACCCCAGAGCATCTCCATGGTGTGTGCCCTGGAGCCAGCCTCAAAACCTGGGGGACCCCCAGCACCCCCAATGCCGTTACGCTACTCAGGCCCAGATATGGACACGTCAGACCTGGGCACAGGCCAGTGGGAGAGTCCGGAGCAGCCACGTCCTCGGCACCCCCCAATAGACCCACCTGAACCCCGTGAGCACACGCACCGAGGGCTGCTCACCCTGGGGTCACGGGGTACTCGCCACTGTGCAGGACAAGGGCCTCTTCCCCTTCACATATGGTGACCACTTTCAATGGCAGGAGTTTTAACTACACAACACACCCTAATTCATTAAACAGGCAATGCCAGTAACACTTGTTTCTACGTTTTCACCTTGTGAACGACACTTCAGTGACACTCCTACAGCTGGGTCTGTGCAGCCCTCTGCCACCTCCTGGACGTAAGTTCTGAAAAGGGAATATGCGCCGCCCTGCTCACCGCAGTCCCCCACTTGCCGTGCCGAGGGTCCACAGAGGCTCTGGGGCTCCAGCGGACAGGCACAGTCCCACGGCTAGGATCTTCCAAAAGGCGGGTCTAACCAGGAAACTCGGCATCTGGCAGGAGCACTCACTTTGTGAAACTGGAGCGTGTCTGTGTGGCCAAGACACGGAAAACCCAAGAGGCCCAGCCTGGCGCGGCAGCGCCTCTGAGCAGCTGGCTGCGTTCCACGCACGTCCCCACCGCACACCGCCCCAGCGGCTCTGGAGGATGAAAACCCAGGCTCTTCCTGGCCTCTCTCCGACAGCCGCACGGTGTCCCTGGCTCTCCTGGGAGTCAGGCAACGGGAGGCTTCTCCTTCCCCACCACACCGGCCCCCACCACCCTCTCACCCTGAGGGCGCCTGTTCTCGCAGTATCACACCCAGCAGGGCAAACGCTCCACACATTCTAGGCTGGAAAAGGAGAGCAAGGAAATGAGCTTTTTGATTATTTTATTTAAAACAACTCTTTCTTTATTTTTCTTTTTTTCTTTTCCTAAGAGACAGGGTCTCGCTATGTTGCCCAGGCTGGAGTGCAGTGGCTACTCACAGGCGCGATCCCACTACTGATCAGCACGGGAGTTTTGATCTGTTCCATTTCTGACCTCGGCCAGTTCACCTGCTGGTCCCCCGCTCCCAGAAGGTCACCATATTGATGCCGAACTTAGTGTGGACACCCGATCGGCATAGCGCACTACAGCCCAGAACTCCGGGACTCAAGAGATCCTCCGGCCTCAGCCTCCCGAATAGCTGGGACTATAGGCAGGCGCCACCGTGCCCGGCTATTTTTGTTACTTTATTTTTTTTCCTCAATTCTTTTTCTTTTCTTTTTTTTTAGAAGGGGTTTCACCATGTTGGTCAGGCTGGTCTCAAACTCCTGACTTCAGGTGATCTGCACGCCTCAGCCTCCCAAAGTGCTGGGATTACAGGCGTGAGCCACTGCGCCCGGCTGTTTTTGTTTCTTAAACAAGATGAGGTCTTGCCATGTTGCCCCAGGCTGGTCTTGAACTCCTGGGCTTGAGCCTTCCTTCCACCTTGGCCTCTAAAACTGCTGGTATTAGTCATGAGCCACTGTCCCTGGCTCAAAACAACTCTTTTGAGAATATATTCATTCATGGTTTCTATTCTTCTTATACAAACTTGAAAATTAAAATCCTGAATTATCCTTTATTTTAGCCATTTCTATTTAATAATTAGACCTACATGTCTGATAAATATTTCTCTGTATAGAAACCCTGTGTCTTTTCCCTAGAAAGACAACATAGAATGGGCACGAGCAGGACTCAGCGTTATGACCCCGTCGGAATATGCGCCACGCAGAGGGCAGAGCCGTAGCTGCGGACGGTCCCCTCACATCCTGCACTGTCTGGAGCTGCCTGCGATGCACGTCAGCTTTTTCTTTAATGCTCTATTTTTGCCTCCCCCGCCCCCCGCCGTAACAAAGCGCCACAAACTGGGAGGCTCAGAACAACCCAGATCCACTCTCTTGCAGCTCTGGAGGCCAGAGGTCGGACATCAAGGCGTCAGCACGGCCTTGCTCTCCCCAGTGACTCCAGGGAGGGTCCCTCCAACCTCTTCAGCCCCCAGTGGTTCCAGCTGTCTCTTGGCTTGTGGCCACACTGCTCCAGTCTCCGCCACCATCTGTGTGGCCTCTTCTGTCTGTCTGTGTTTCTTCCTCTTCCTGTCTGTTAGAAGGACACCTGTGACTGAACTTAGGGCCCGTCTGGACAGTGCAGGAGGACCTCATTTTGAGATCCTTCATCATACCAAACGTCACATTCACAAGCTCTGAGGATCAGGACGGGGACATATGTTTTGGGGGATGTTCGCTACCCAACCCACTACGTTTGAGTGACAGCACTGTGATCATTGAGGGAATTTCACTGGCTGTCATTACTAAAATAATGTCTTACGGGGAAACACCTTGCATGGTTTACTTGTGATTTGCAGTCTATGTGTCTTAGAAAAAAATTAACGTCACATAGTTTCATTCTCATAAACACTAGCAAGGCCTTAAAATCCATTTGGTAATAGTAATTAAATGAAAAAGCATGAAGATCATTCTATGGAAACAGGCACGCTACCGATCTGTCCTGGAAACAGAACCCCTTTGCCAGGAATCAAGCGTTCTCACAAGGAAAAGGCCAACTTCCAAAAGAATAACTGAGAAGCAGTGCTATAAAGGCTGGCACGGATTCCCTAAAATGGGACCTTCGATGGCATCCGGCTGCAGTTGTACAGAATTGTGTCTGTGAAAACACCGCAGCCATTCGTGCCAGGTTGCAGGCCTCCCGAAGCTCAAGGAAGAGCAGAGGTCTCTGGCCTCCCTGTGCCACGCCGAGGCGGCTGCACAGCCACCTGCACTTGGCCGTTCCTCTGTCCCTCACAGCACGCTTCCCGCTGCAGGAGAATCCGACGTGTCCTAAATAGCCACTGTATCAGGGAACAGTCCAGAACCTTTTCATGCCAGTGTCAAAGAAACCAGCAGTGACCCAAACGGACTGGCAGGTTGGCTTCAAGCCGGGCAGGGAGGGGACAAGGCACCTTCAGAAGGGCCCACGTTGCTGCTTCCCGAGTCTGCCTCACACAACCATCTGGATATTGGTCTGGATATAATTTTCTTTTCTTTTCGTTTTTTTTTTTTTTTTTTTTTTTTGAGACAAAGTTTCCCTCTTGTTGCCCAGGCTGGAGTGCAATGGCGTGATCTCGGCTCACTGCAGCCTCTGCCTCCTGGGTTCAAGTGATTCTCCTGCCTCAACCTCCCGAGTAGCTGGGATTACAGGCGCACCACCATGCCCGGCTAATTTTGTATTTTTACTAGAGACAAGGTTTTGCCATGTTGGCCGGGCTGGTCTCAAACTCCTGACCTCAAGTGATCCACCCACCTCAGCCTCCCAAAGTTGGAACTACAGGCATGAGCCACCGCAGCCAGCCAAGATTCACTTTTTTCCTCCATGTTAATGTCCAGTCAGTCAGCACCATATGTTGAAAAAACCATCTGTCCCACACCGAATTGCAGAGGTGGCTTTGTGACCACCTGTCCCATGCTGAGGTGGCTTTGTGACCACCTGTTCCACACCGAGTTGCAGAAGTGGCTTTGTGACCCCCTGTCCCACACTGAGATGGCTTTATGACCACCCAACTCTCACTGAGGTGGCTTTGTGACCACCTGTCCCACACTGAGGTGGCTTTATGACCACCCAACTCTCACTGAGGTGACTTTGTGACCACCTGTCCCACACTGAGGTGGCTTTATGACCACCCAACCCTCACTGAGGTGGCTTTGTGACCACCTGTCCCACACTGAGGTGGCTTTGTGGTGCACCTGGTGGCCATGCACATCAGTCAGCCTGTCAACCCTCATCAATACCACAGCGGCTCCATTACTGCAGCACTAAAGCCTTGATAGCTGCATAGCTCAGTCCTCCAGCTTTCTCCTTCCTTTCCAAGATCAGCTTGTATGAACCCTGCCTTTTACTTCCTGTTTTCTGATGCTCTGACATCTGGGGTCTCAATGACCCTGAAGGGTCTTCCCCTCCTAGTTCCTAGAGATAGCAAATAACTCACCTTCAAGTGCACCTTTCACATGTAAATCAACCCATCCAGAGCTCACACTCCCACCCCCTCCTCCACTAGGTTCTCACACTACGTTGTAGTGTCTGGACTGTTCCAGTTGTATCCCCCTGGGCTGTACAACTAGAGACAGCCCCTCTGCCCCAGAGCCTGCTAAAATTATTCAAATCACACAACCCTAAACCAACTTACCCTGCCTCATCCATTCCTCCCCCACAGAAACCAATCAAAGCTCCAGCCTGGGCCGGGTGCAGTGGCTCACGCCTGTAACCTCAGCACTTTGGAGGCCAAGGATGGCGACTGAGGGCAACAGAGCAAGACCAGCCTGGCCAACATGGTGAAACCCTGTCTCTACTACAAATACAAAAATTAGCTGGGCGTGGTGGCGCATGCCTATAATCCCAGCTACTTGGGAGGCTGAGGCAAGAGAATTGCTTGAACCTGGGAGGCGGAGGTTGCAGTGAGCCAAGATCACACCACTGCACTCCAGCCTGGTGGCACAGCAATACTCTGTCTCTAAAATAAAATAAAATAAAGCTCCAGCCTGCATTTCCCTCTCTCCCTCTGCCTCCTGACTGACCCTGGTGCTTCCCCATGTAGCTCTGCATGGAATGGTGTGCCTCCTATTTCTAGAAATCATTGAGTATAACAAATTTCTTCCCTTTATGATAGTTATTTCTGTGTGTGTCCTACCATACCTGATTAACACAAATCCCCAGGGCCCTTAAATCACTATCCTAGATCCTTTGCATTTCCAAACATATTTAGGAGTTAGTCAATTTGCACACACGTGTGTGCACACACACACACACACACCTCTGCTGGGATTTTAAGAGGAATTGTACTGACCCAATAATATATCAACGCAGGGAGATTCACATCTTAAGAATAGTGAATCTTCTTTTCCATGAACATAGTATACCCCTGCATTTATTTATATCTTCTTTAATTTCTCCCAGCAATAGGTTGAGGTCTTACATATTTTTTGTTTAATTTATTCCTAGGCATTTGATGTCCTATAAAATGAAACTCTGTTATTTATAGAAATACAATTGACTTTTCTATATTGACTTTAGTACACTGACTCTAAATTCAGTATATCTGGTAAATTCTCCTGTTAAAATCGAATGGTTTCTAGATTCTTTTAAATTATCTATATGCATAATCATGTCACCTACAAATAATGACACTTTTACTTATTCCTTTCCATTCATTTCTTGTTCTTTTCTTTTTTTCTTTAGTAAAGACAGGGTCTTGCCATGTTGCCCAGGCTGGTCTTGAACTCCTGGACTCAAGTGATCCACCCGCCTCAGCCTTCCAAAGTGCTGAGATTACAGGGAAGAGCTACAATCCCTGTTCCTTTTCATTTCGTCACCGTATTGCACAGCTTGGGACAAGAGGTGGGACTCGGGGGAGGAGGCAGGGAAAGGGAGGTTCCCTGACACAAACCCTAGGAAGGCAAGAGCTCTCAGGTGCAGCCCTGCACACGCAACCGCGGCCAGGATCTCCAGCCAATTCTGAATACAAGTGGTAACGGGGGGGCACGTGTGTATTGTTCCCATACTCAGATGCAAAGTCGTCATGATTTCACCATGAGCCATGAGGTTAACTTATTTTTTGTAAATACTTTTTATCAGATTCAGAACATTTCTTTATACCCCAAATTTGCTAATTTTTATCATGAATGCTACTAAATTTTATTAAAAGTATTTTCTACTTTTATTGAGGTGATCATAGCAGGTTTTCTCCTTTATTCTGCTAACGCGGTGAGTTACATACATTGATCTCCAAACACTTACTTAACCCTGAGTTCCTGGGATAAGACTGCCTGACCATGTGGTACGGTTCTACTTCTGTATCACTGGATTCAATCTGCTGGTATTTCATAGTTTTGCATCTCTGCTGCGTGACAGAGCCTCGCTCTGTCACCAGGCTGGAGTGCAGTGGCGCAATCTCGGCTCACTGCAACCTCCATCTCCCGAGTTTAAGCGATTCTCCTGCCTCAGCCTCCCAAATAGCTGGGACTACAGGTGCACACCACCAAGCCCAGCTAATTTTTGTATTTTTAGTAGAGATGAGGTTTCACCATGTTGGCCAGGATGGTCTCCATCTCTTGACCTTGTGATCCGCTCACCTTGGCCGCCTAAAGTGTTGGGATCACAGGTGTAAGTCACTGCGCCCAGCCTAATTTCCTTTCTTGTAATGCCACATCAGGCTCTGGGATCAAGATTATACCAGCTCAGACAGGCTGGAGAGTGCCTTTTTTTCTAGTCTTTGGAAGATGTGTGTATTGTTGGCATTATTTTCTTCCATTAAAATTTGAAAGAATTCACTAGTGAGGCCACCGGTCCCTAAGCTTTCTCTGTGGGAAGGTTTTAAAGTTATTAATTCAATTTTCTCAGCAGATCATAAAACTATTGAGCTCTTGTTTGCTTCAGTTTTGATAAATTCTGGTTTTCAGGGAATTTTCTCATTTCCTCCAATTTGTCAAATGTGTTGGCATAAAGTTCTGTATCATCTTATCTATCCAGGCCGGGCTTGGGAGGCCCAGGTAGGTGGATCACAAGGTCAGGAGATAGAGACCAGCCTGGCTAACGTTGTGAGACCCCATCTCAACTAAAAATACAAAAAAAAAAAAAAAAAAAAAATTAGCTGGGCGTGGTGGTGAGTGCCTGTAGTCCCAGCTACTTGGGAGGCTGAGGCAGAAGAATCGCTTGAACCTGGAAGCCGAAGGTTTTGGTGAGCCAAGATCATGCCACTGCACTCCAGCCTGGGTGACAGAGTGAGGCTCTATCTCAAAAAAATAAAATAAAATATTATCTATCCAATATCTGTTGATCAGTTTTAACAGGAGTTTTATCAGTTTTATTAATCTTTTCAACACACTGGCTTTGGGCATTGTTCATTTTCCGGTTTTGGGTTTGTGTGGGAGGAAAGTCTCATAAATGCTGAAGCAGGAGACTGAAGCCTCAGCCAGTTCCTGTTTAATAAACAGAATATAGAAAGAAGAATCTAGTTAGGAATAAGTATCATGAGTGATTAGACATTAGTCTTATTCAATATTAAGCCTTGATTAAAGCCTTCATGTACTTTATGCACAATTATCTAGAAACTTCAGGTTGCTGTGGTCAGGGACTGATAAAGGACACTATGGGATGTGGCCGCCAGGCAAGACTATTAATACCTGGTGGTGATCAGCAGAGATAACCTGTTGAATGTCCCCGACCAAGCCCTCTGTCACAGCCACATCAGGGTTGCTGGAGGGCATCTGGGCAAGCAGCCACTCCTCAGCAGACCTTGGAAGGGAACATCCCTGTCCTTGGGTGAGTCGGAGAAAACTCCACTCCCCGTGCTCTTTTGGAAAAACTGCTATCAGTCAGCCCAGCCCGCAGCTACCCCGGGGCTTAATGTCTCTGCGGTGCTGTGCTGTGTTAGTTACAATCTGTGTCCGACTTCCCTCCCTACTTCTGCGCCTGGTCCCTCTTTTGAAGCCAGTGAGAAGCAGCATCATTCCTGAAGCCTTGGTTCTCACTTGACGGGCATAACATACGTGCTGGCCCATCCCGCTGCCCCTGCTTTGGCTACTTGCAAGCCCTGAGCCCCTGCTCCTTAGATATGTGATTTGCTTGACCGTATCAGTAACTGTGCAGGACTCATCCTACTTACCCTGCCCCCTGTCTTGTACCTAATAAAAGTCAGAGTGTCCAGGCACTCCGGGCCACTACGGGTCTCCGCGTACTAGGTGGTAGAGGGCCCTGGGGCCCAACACGCTTTCTGTTGATCTCGGTGTATCGTGTCCTTATTTCTAGTCTCTCGTCTCTGCGCCCATAGAGAATACCCACTAGACCCAGTAGGGCAGGAACCTACAGTCTGCCCAGGCTGGAAAGCAGTGGTGCAACCACAGCTCACTGTAACCGTCGACTCCTTGGCCTCAAGCCATCCTCTCACCCTAATCTCCCAAACTGCCAGGATTACGGTGTGCACCGCCATGCCCAGCTGCACTGTTCATTTTTGTATGTCTGCTTTCTGCTTCGTACTAGCTACTTTTTTTTTTTTTTTTTTTTTTTTTAGATGGAGTCTCGCTCTGTCATCCAGGCCGCAGGGCACTAGTGTGATCTCGGCTCACTGCAACCTCCGCCTCCAAGGTTCAAGCAAGTAGCTGGGATTAGAGGTGCATGCCACCAGGCCCGGCTGACTTTTTTTTTGTATTTTTAGTCGAGACGGGCTGGTCTGACCCGGCTGGTCTCGAACTCCTGACCTCGTGATCCACCTGCCTTGCCTCCCAAAGTACTGGGATTACAGGCATAAGCCACCTCGCCCAGCTGCTATTTTTTTTTTTTTTTTTTTTTTTTTTTTTTTTTAGATGGAGTCTCCTTCTGTCATCCAGGCTGGAGTATGGTGGCATGATCTCGGCTCACTGCAACCTCCGCCTCCCAGGTTCAAGAGATTCTCCTGCCTCAGCGTCCCAAGTAGCTGGGATTAAAGGCACCCTCCACCATACCTGGTTAATTTGTGTATTTTTAGTAGAGATGGGGTTTCACCGTGTTGGCCAGGCTGGTCTCGAACTCCTGACCTCAAGTGATCCACCCGCCTCAGCCTCCCAAAGTGTTGGGATTACAGGCGTGAGTCACCACGCCGAGCCTCGTATCTATTCTTTATTCCATTCTCTTACTTCTTTGGGCTTAATTTGCTATTCTTTTTCTTACTTTTTGACAAAGAAATTTAGAACCTTTCTTCTGTCCTAATAGGAAATTCGAGCTATAAATTTCCCTTAAATACTGCGTCAGATGTGGCCTAAAAGTTTTGATACAGCATTTTTTCATTATCATTCAGTTTAAAATATTTTGGCTGGGCGCAGTGGCTCACGTCTGTAATCCCAGCGCTTTGGGACGCTGAGACAGGCAGATCACAAGGTCAGGAGTTCGAAACTAGCCTGGCCAATATGGCGAAACCCCATTTCTACTAAAAATACAAAAATTAGCCAGGCATGGTGGCATGCGGCTGTAGTCCCAACTACTTGGGAGGCTGAGGCAGGAGAATCACTTGAACCCAGGAGGCAGAGGCTGCAGTGAGCCGAGATCACGCCACTGCACTCCAGCCTGAGTGACAGGGCAAGATTTTTGTCTCAAAAAAAAAAAAAAATGTACCACCCCCATAGTGACTCATCCTTTGACTCATGGATGATGTGAAGGTGCACTGACGTGCAGGCATTCGGGGATATTCCAGTGTCCTCCTGCTACTGCTTCCTAATTTCAGTTTGCTAAGGTCAAAGAACATACTCTGTATGCTTTCAATCCTTTGATATCTGTTGAACCTGAATTATGGCCCTGACAGGTCTATTTTGGTAAGTGTTTCCTGTCCATCTGAAACATCCTACACTTGTCTGGTGTAACGTTCAAATTGGGCTAATTGTGCTGTTATACGCCAGCGTCTCTGTCAACACAGATGTGAGACTCAAACAAATTATCAGCAAACTGAATCCAGTAATACAGGAAAAGAATAGCAGCTTGTGACCAGATGCATTTACTTCCAGGAATTCCAGGTGAATTTAACACTTGAAAACTGCTCAAATCTTCTCTATCCTTACTGAGATTTTGTTTGCTATTCTATCAGTTACTGAGAGAGAAGTGTTTTAAAACCCCCAATTGTAATTGTGGGCTTATTTATCTCTTTTATTATTATCATTGGAGACAGAGTCTCGCTCTGTCAGCCAGGCTGGAGTGCAGTGGCACGGTCTTGGTTCACTGCAACCTCCACCTCCGGCGTTCAAGCAATTCTCCTGCCTCAGCCTCCCAAGTAGCTGAGACTACAGGCGCACGTCACCACATCCAGCTAATTTTTGTATTTTTAGTAGAGACAGGGTTTCACCATGTTGGCCAGGATGGTCTCGATCTCTTGACCTCGTGATCTGCCCGCCTTGGCCTCCCAAAGTGCTGGGATTACAGGCGTGAGCCACCGCACCCGTCCTTTTTATTTTATTTTATTTTTATTTTTAGAGATAGGGTCTTGCTCTGTCACCCAGGCTGGAGTACAGTGGAACAATCATAGCTCACTGCAACCTCAAATTTTTGGGCTCAAGTAATCTGCCTCAGCCTCCTAAGTAGCTTGGATTACAGGTGTGCACTACCACACCCAGCTAATTATTCAATTTGTTTTAGAGATGGGGTCTTGCTATGTTGTCCAAGCAGGTATCACACTCTTAGTCTCAAGAGATCCTCCCACCTCAGGCTCCCCAAGTGCTAGGATTATAGGTGTGAACCACCATGCCCAGCCTGCGTCATCTTTTCCTGTCTTTCTGTTTTAAGCCTTTCTGTGTCCTTATCTATAAAGTATGTCACCTATAAACAAAATGCCGCCCAGGCTGGAGTGCAGTGGCACCATCATGGCTCACTGCAGCCTCAAATTCCTATCCTCAAGTGATCCTCCCACCTCGGTCTCCCAAAGTGCTGAGATCACAGGTAAGAGCCACTGTAGCCAGCCAAGAATACTTTTTAAAAACAGGCTGATCATCTCTTTTATTGGAGTGTTCTGTCCATTTTTAATAATGTAATTACTGACGTGGCTGGTGTAAGGCCATCGTCTTGATTTTTTTATTTGTCCTTTATATGCTTTTTGTTCTTATCCTTCCTTTCTTGCCTTTTTTAAAAATATTATTTTTCACGCATTTATTCTCTGATTCTTGCCTTCTTTCAAATTAATCAAGTGTTGTATCAGGCCATTCTATAAAGAAATACCTGAGACTGGGTAATTTAAGAGAAAAGAGGTTTAATTGGCTCACGGTTCTGCAGGCTGGACAGGAAGCATGGTGGCATCAGCTTCTGGGGGGGACCTCAGGGAGCTTTCAATCATGGTGGAAGGCAAAGAGGGAGCAGGCGTCTCACGTGGCGGGAGCAGGAGCACGAGAGAGGGTCCTGGGGCAGGTGCCACATACTCTTAACTGACCAGGTCTTGTGAGGCCTCACCATTACGGGGACGGTGCGGAGGGGATGGAGCCACCAGGCCCCACCTGCATCACTGCAGCCCACAGGTGAACGTGAGCTCTGCTGGGGACACAGATCCGAACTGCACCGAGTGTCTTCCCGTTTCTTCTCCGCACTGAGCCTCTGAGTCACGACTTTTACTATTTTTGGCCGTCACTCAAGTGACTATGAAAGAGCAGGGACCACACAGCCGTTAACTCTCATCTATCCCCCCCCTCACATGCTAATAGTGCCATACATTTTGGTTCTATTTATGTCTAAAAACCCCTAATATTATAATTGTTGCTTTAAACAATCAAGATTCTTTTCTATTACTCACACGGTCACCCTTTCCAATGCTTCCTTCTTTTTCTTTTTTTTTGTTTTAAGAGACAGCCTTGCTCTGTTACCCAGGCTGGAGTGCAGCAGTGTAACCACGGCTCACAGCAGCCTCCACTTCCTGGGCTCAAGCGATCCTCCCACCTTGGCCTCCCAAGTGGCTGGAACTACAGGCATGAGCCACCACATCCAGCTAATTAAAAAAAAAAAAAAAATTATAGACCAAGTGCAGTGGCTCATGCCTGTAATCCCAGCACTTTGGGAGGCAGAGGCAGCCAAATCACTTGAGGCCAGGAGTTCCAGACCAGCCTGGGCGACATGGCAAAACGTTGTCTCTACTAAAAATACAAAACATTTAGCCAGACGTGGGGGCAGGCGCCTGTAATCCCCAGCTTCTCGGGAGGCTGAGGCACGAGAATCAGTTGAACCCGGGAGGCAGAGGCTGCAGTGAGCTGGGATCACACCACTGCACTTCAGCCATGGCGACAGAGTGAGACCCTATCTCAAAAAATAAATAAATAAAATAAAATAAATAAATTTTTTTTTTTTTTTTTGGTAGAGATGAGATCTTGCTGTATCGGTCTCAAACTCCTGGCCTCTCCCGCCTTGGACTCCCACAGTGCTGGGATCACAGGCGCGGCCCTGCACCCGGCCCCTCTCTGGTACTTTTTATTCCTCTCTTCAGTTCCGCACTCCCATCTGGGATACTTTTTCTTTTGCCTGAAGGACTTTTTTTAGTACTTCTTGTCATCCGGCAATGAATCTTCTGGTGTTGTTTGTATGACAGTATGCTTTATATGCCCTTAAATTGTGATGAATATTTTTGCTGGGTATGGAGTCCCAGGTTGGCAACTTTCTCCTTCCAGTACTTCGAAGATGTCATTCCTTGTCTTCTAGCATCTATCGTTTCTGGGAAAGTCAGAAACTACACAAGGGAAGTCAGCCATCAGTTCTGTCGTTCTTCTGAAGGTGAAGCATGTTTTCTCTGGCTGCTTTTAAGATGTTTCTGTTTTTCGTTTTCGACAGTTTGACTAGAATGTGCCTAGACTGTTTTTTGTTGTTTTATTTTTTGTTTGGTATTCATTCTGCTTAGGGCTCCCGGAGCTTCCTGAATCTGTGGGTTGATGTCTTTCATCAGTTTTGGGAACCTCTCAGCTACCACCTCTTTGGCCATTGCTTCTGTTCCATTTCCTCTCCCTTCCTCTTCTGGAACTCCAGTTACACATACATTAAACATTTTTACTATTTTCCATACGTCTCTTTGCCTTTTTCCTCACTCTTTTTGAATTTCCTCTGAGCCTTGGCATGAGTATTTTTCAGGGACCAGTTTCCCAGTTTGCTCACCAGACCGTCTGTTGTGTCTAGACTGCTTTTAGACTCTGCAAATAATTCTTTTTTTTTTTTTTTTTTTTAAAGACGGGGTTTCACCATGTTGGTCAGGCTGGTCTTGAACTCCCAACCTCAGGTGATCCACCCACCTTGGCCTCCAAAGTGCTTGGATTACAGGCATGAGCCACCACGCCCGGCCCGACTCTGCAAATAATTCTTAATTTCAGATGTTGTATTTTCAGTTCCAAAATTTCCACTTTTTTTTTTTTTTTTAGGCAGTCTTGCTCTGTCACCCAAGCTGGAGTGCAGTGGCGCAATCTCAGCTCGCTGCATTCTCTACTTCCTAGATTCAAGCGATTCTTCTGCCTCAGCCTCCCTAGTAACTGGGATCACAGGCACGCACCACCACATGCAGCTAATTTTTGTATTTTTAGTAGAAATGGGGTTTCACCATGTTGGCCAGGCTGGTCTTGAACTCACCTCAGGTGATCTGCTCACTCGGCCTCCCAAAGGGCTGGGATTACAGGTGTGAGCCACCTCACCCAGCCTACTTCTCTTTTATACATTCAAATTCTCCTGAAAGTATCCCGTCTTTTAATCTCTTACCCATCATTTCCTCAATCTTCTTGCATATGTTGGTTATAGAGAGCTTCAAGTCCCTGCCTGGAACTGCAGTCTCTGTTTTCCTGGCCGGTTTTAGTCATTCGGCTCTCGTAGTTAACCCGCGCTGTGATTTCCTACTACATGCTACATGTGGCAAATGAAAGGAGGAGGGCCACACTCAGACTCTGGCATCTCCTCCCAAAGACACTTCAGTTGGTGTTTTATTACAGTGGTTGTTTCGCTTCTGTCTCTGCTAAGTAGATGCTGGAGAATTCCTTTGAGCCTGTGAAGGCTTCATTTTAGCCTTTAGCGCTGGTCTGATTCCGTTTTCAGTTTTACTCCTGGGGAATGAGTTGAGGGCAGGAAGCGAGTAAGCTTCAGGACGTCGTCCCTGCGGAGTCTCCCCTGAAAGCCGCATGTTTCCCGGACCCCTCCACCTCGCTGGGATTTGGTCTCCAGGCTGCATCTTCACGTGCACACACAGCCTCCCCACCCAGCGCTGTTCTGCTTCGGTTCTTGTGGTGTCGCTGTGTGTGTGTGCGCGCGCGCGTGTGTCTTAGAGGCTTGGGGTGGGGGGCAGTTGCATGCAGAGTCTGGGGTCCTTCTGTTTCTTGCTTTTTGGGATTCCACCCCTCAAGTCCCAGCTCCTTTGGCTGCCCCGAAGGACAACCTCTGTATCCGTGGCACAAAAGCACGCCGCCTTCCCTCAGGCTCCACCTCCTGCTCCGAAGTTTGGGAAACAGGCCGGCAGTGCCGCTAGGTGAAGGGCACTTGTCTGCGCTCTCTTCTCTCCAGGATCACGCCTCATCCCACCTGCACTGGCTCCCCTCCCGGATAGGTTATGTGTGGGAGTTTCTTTTTCAGACTGCGTCTCACTCTGTGGTACAATCACGGGTCACTGTAGCCTTGACCTCCTGGGCTCAAGTGATCCTCCAGCTCAGCCTCCAGAGTAACTGTAGAGATGAGGCTTCACCATGTTGCCCAGGCTGGTCTTGAACTCCTGAGTTCAAGGGCTCCACCTTCCTCAGCTTCCTGAAGAGCTGGGATCACAAGCATGTGCCACTGCGCCCAGCCTGAAGTAAGTCTTAATTTCTACACACACACACACACACAGACTGTTGTACTGACTGGTACCCGGGTCTGTGAGGCCACCCGCTTGCATTCTGTGAAAATGGTAAACAGGCCAAGAAACCCAAAATGAATTTTTTTTTTTTTGAGACTGAGTTGCACTCTCGTTGCCCAGGCTGGAGTGCAATGGTGCACTCTTGGCTCACCACAACTTCTGCCTCCCGGGTTCAAGCGATTCTCCTGCCTCAGCCTCCCGAGTAGCTGGGATTACAAACATGCACAACCACACCCAGCTAATTCTGTATTTTCAGTAGAGACGGGGTTTCTCCATGTTGGCCAAGGTGGTCTTGAACTCCTGACCTCAGGTGATCCGCCCGCCTCAGCCTCCCAAAGTGCTGGGATTACAGGCGTGAGCCACTGCACCTGGCCCCCAAAATGAATTCTGTAGACATGAATCAAGTTTTGTGGCAGTGAAGGGATCTAAAGACAGAACCAAGCTTTTATTATTGAAATTCTCTTTTCAAGAAAGACTAATGTTACTTGGTACATTTTTAAAAATCTCTTTTAAGTCAATCTCTGAGCAATAATATTTCAAAGTTAACAAAATCTGAGATGGAATATTTAAATGAATTTGCTGAAATTTCTTTGTGTGTTTGTTGCTTTCGTTTTTGAGACACGGTCACACTCTGCTGCCCCGCTGGAGTGCAGGGGTGTAATCACGGCTCACTGCAGCCTTGACCTCCTGTGCTCAAGCGATCCTCCCTCCTCCGCTTCCTGAGTACCTGAGACTCCACATGTACACCACCATGCTCAGCTAATGTTTAAATTTCTTGTAGAGCAGGGTCTCCCTATGCTGCCCAGGCTGGTCTTGAACTCTAACACTTAAGCAGTCCTCCTGCCACAACCTCCCCAAAGTATGGGGATTACAGGCGTCAGCCATTGCGCTCGGCCTGAAAACTTTACATGCTGAATGAATGTCTGTGTAGTTTCAGGGGAAGGAGATGTTAGGAGGAAGGATAAAGTCATACTGCTATCTACTCTAAAAATGTTCTTACGGCATTTATCACTTTACTCCCCCTCGTCCCGTCACTTTACTATCTACCACAAATGTATTTTTTTTACATTCTATGGCACGTGTCTACAATTTTTAAATTGTTTTAAAAAGTTAACCAAACTCCGCCAGACACAGTGGCTTACGCCCGTAATCCCAGCACTTTGGGAGGCCGAGGTGGGCAGATCATGAGGTCAGGATTTCAAGACCAGCTTGACCAACATGGTGAAACCCCGTCTCTACTAAAAATACAAAACGTAGCCAGGCATGGTGGTGGGCTTCTGTAATCCCAGCTACTTGGGAGGCTGAGGCAGGAGAATTGCTTGAACCTGGGAGGAGGAGGTTGCAGTGAGCTGAGATCGCACCACTGCACTCCAGTCTGGGCAACAGAGCGAGACTCCACCTTAGAAAAAAAAAAAAGTAAAAAAAAAGTTAATCAAATTCTTTCATCACAATGATTCAGAGAATCTCTACAACTTCCTTATCAATCCCCCAAGACAACTCTCACCCTGCTGGGTCTCTACCTGCTGCCCACCCTGGAGAGCAAAAGGCCAAGTGGCCATGTGGCCTCTGATGTCTCTGCTTCAGCAGCAGAGTGTGCCCGGTCCGTGAGCACAGAAACCACGCGTGACTAATCTCACAGTCAGACGCCGCCCATTTCTTCTGTCACATGCCCAGGTTGAGACATACGACCTCAGGCCCAACAGCTGAGAGATACTTTTTTTTTTTTTTTTTGAGATGGAGTCTCACTCTGTCACCCAGGCTGAAGTACGCTGGCGCAATCTCAGCTGACTGTACCCTCTGCCTCCCGGGCTCAAGCGATTCTCCTGCCTCAGCCTCCCGAGTAGGTGAGACTACAGGCATACGTCACCATGCCCAGCTAATTTTTGCATTTTTAATAGAGGTGGGGTTTCACCATGCTGGCCAGGCTGGTCTCGAACTCCTGACCTCAGGTGATCTGCCCGCCATGGCCAGCGAACATGCGGGGATTACAGGTGTGAGCCACTGTGTCCAGCAAAGAGATCGCATTTTGACCAACAAAATCAGAAAAGCTTCATTTTCTCTACAACTGACATTAAAACCCCAGCAGGCATTTGCATGAAGCAGCATCTGGCAGCTCGGAAGGTTTGGCCTGCGTGGACGGCTCTCGTGAGTCTCACAGACACCGGCAGACTGTCGTCACCTTTGGAAAAATGCCCCAAGCCTTGCTAGAAATCCCAACTTCAGAAACTCATCTCAGGAACATATTTGAGCAGCTAGGGGAGGCTCTGGCAGACGGGATGGGTTGCAGTAAGGTGGGGACCTTCTGGAAAGGGGGACGGGCTGCTGGGCAGATTGCAGGACGCGTCTCCGGCCTGGAAGTGGGCTCCCCAAGGACACCACCTTCCCGGCCAGATGGCACTTCTGGTTATTCCAGAATCTGGAATGGGGATTCCAGAACAGGTTTTGGGGAATTATTCCAGAACCTGTTTCCCCTCTCGAGCCCATCTGCTGCTCGGCAAAGGTGAGACCTTGCTCCAGGTCCCTGGAGCCCACCAAGTCCATCGCCGCCTGCTCTGAAAAGAAGAGCTGACACTAAACCTCATACGTCCATCCAGGATGGGAGGTGGCACACACGGGGTGCTCTTTCTGAAAAGAAGCACCTTCCTGTGATTCCACGCCAACACGTAGAGCGCTGCACACCTGCCAGGCGCACAACACCAAGATGCTATGGCAGGCTTTGTCCTTAGAGCTTTCTAGAAAGTAGCTGGGTGGAGCTCCATGGCTCCATTTCCCACGGATGGGGACATGTTTTCCTGCCCAGAAAGCCCCGTCCCCCGCACCTTGGCAATCCCATGGATACCAGTCACCTGAACCCCGTCAGGCAGAAGCTGGAGGTCCCCCCGGCCCCACCTGCCCGGCAGCTGGGCACGGAGACACCTTCACCTGGCAGCGGCCGACAAAGGACTGGAGAACTGACCACAGAAAGGCACACACTGGCTCCCAGTCACAGCTCTCCAAGGACGCCCCCTCCCCCGACGCAGCTGTGCAGCCGTCCAGTTCCCCGCTCCACTCCTACACACTTCAGAGTTCTCGCGCCTGGGCAGGCTGCACCGAGCCAGCCACCGGGACCTGGACACCAAAGCCCTGGCTGCAGCATCGAGGCAAATGCAAACGCTGGCTCCAGCACACGGACCGGGGGCACCGCAGTCTGTCCCAGACCACTTCAAGCAGGGGGAGGTGCCTTTGCTTCTGGGGGTCTTCTTCACGGGGCTCCTTAGCTGGCCTCAGGGTAAAGCTGTCAGCACCCACAGAGCTCCAGGTGAGGCCAAGCCATCCTGGCAGTGGCTGCCCCCAGGGCTGGGCAAGTCCATCCAGGCCTGGGCTGGAAGAAGACTCCTCGAGCGTCCTGGACAGGCCACAGGCCCTGCAGAAACCCACCCTCATGCCAGCAGGAGCCAGCTCCGGAAGAGGACTGCTCTGCCCAGGTCTCCACGCCACGAGATGTGTCGATCTGGAAGCAGAGACAGATGCGTTACAGACTGTCAGCACAGGATAAAAGCAGGCAAGACTTCTAGGGTGGACGCTCTGCCGCCCTTACTCACCTGGGACGCTGTCCAATCGCTACAAAGACAGCCTGTCAACAGCCATCTGGAAAGGAAGCCTGTGATTAATTCTCAATGAACAGACACCCAAAAAAAAATGTGCGCTAACAAAACATGAACACCCCCACCAAAACTACCCTGTGAGAGATGACTCGTGTGGAATAGCAATTAATTTTAAAATTCAAAATACGTGGGTGAGGCCAGGTGCAGGGCTCATGCCTGTAATCCCAGCACTTTGGGAGGCCGAGGCAGGCAGATCACCTGAGGTCACGAGTTCAAGACCAGCCTGGCCAACATGATGAAACCCCGTCTCTACTAAAAATACAAAAATTAGCCAGGTGTTGGTGGTGTGCCTGACGGGACACCCTATCCTGTAATCTCAGCTACTCGGGAGGCTGAGGCAGGAGAACCACTTGAACCCGGGAGGTAGGGTTTGCAGTGAGCTGAGATCACACCACTGTACTCCAGCCTGGGTGACAGAGCCAGAACCCATCTCAAAAACAAAAGTGCTTGAGCTCTTGTTAAAGAACTTCTTTTCTCCATGGAGGCAAACACACCCTACGGCCCTTTCTTTGAAGAAAAGACCCTGCAACTTCAGGCACAAGAAGGAGAACACCATCCGTCACCGCTCTGCGCGGCTCGGGCCGGGGCGGTGGCTGAGTGGGGGTTTGCTAGAAACCTGCAGTGACCAGGCCTGGAAGGGACCAGTTGCCATCACTGAGTTCTAAGACTGGTGTTTCCAACCTACTGTGATACGAATCAAATGTCTGCACGATATAAAAACCAATTCCACTTCATACAGCCTGCCGCTGTGGGAGTGGAACAGTAACTGCTGAAAAAGCTAATAGCTCTGCTGACCTCAAGTGGGTTTTCTCTGTACGTGGTTGAGTTGAGGGTGGGAGAGGAGGGCATATGGACAGCAGGTGCCACCAGAGCGCCTCCTCAGAGGTGCCTGGGCTCACTGGGACGTGGTCACATGTATGTGGGTATCAGGGACACCGCACCCCAAGTGTCTGGCCCAGCTGCCCCAGACAAGGTTGGCCACCCTGGTGTCTTACCTGGGCTGGAGGAGGCTGAGGAGGCAGCGCCGGCTCCCTAGGCTGGGCCTGGTGGTTCCCCAGAGCCCATCCTGTGGCTCTGAGGGTGGAGGGTGGAGGGGCTTCTGCTCTGCCATCAGTGACCCTCACAAGGGACCCAGGCCCTGGGAACACAGGAAAGGAGTCTCACCCACGGGAACGTGCACCAGCTGCTGGGTTCTAGAGAGTTCCAGAAGCTCCGACGATCTTCCTGGTAGGCAGCACGTGCCCGGTGATGACCCGAGGGTCTCGCTGGAGGTGGGTGTTGGCTTTGATCAGCTGGCCAACCCCAGATGCCCGGGGTCTCCACCAGTGACTTGTCCAGGGCGGGTATCTCTCCTGGGAGCCAGGTGATTCCAACAGAGGGTTCTGGTGGAGGAAGTCGGGGTGTGAACACTCTGGACTGGAGAAGCTCTCCGGACAGGAACACCTCTGGACTGGAGAAGCTCTCCAGATGGGAACTTCGGCGGCCCGGACTGCCGGAAACAGCAGTGACATTTCCACCAAAAGCCCTTTGGTCGGAAACTGTTCACAGTTCCAGTCTCAATCCAGAATCCAAGTTCTCAACTCACCCTTTAAATACCACAGGGAAAGTCTTTAAACGACCGAAACGAAGACAAGCTGCGAGACTCTTCTCCACAAAACACCTCCCGACGCCTGGGCCCGGCTCTACCAACGGCCCCACGGCCCTTCACCAGGAGCCAGCTGGCTGGAAGGCGTCCCCTCCAGGACAGGACCGCAGGGAGCTGGATGACCTTTGTGGGAGGCGGGACGGCGGCGCCATGGCCGTCCCAAGAATCCTGGCGCTTTTGAACAGAGTGAGGAGGGTTACATGGCCAGGCTGCAGAGGCGCGTCCCACATTCCTGGGTTTGGCTGCCGTGGGGTTGACAGCCTCCTCGGCGGTTTGCAGACGTGAAGGCAGCGCACGCCTCAAGGCCCCGGGGGTCAGGTCCGTGCCACCACAGCACAACTCGTGGGCAGCCACGTTCGGAGCCTGAACGACCCTTTTCACGGCTCCTACTGGGTGAACAAGGGCCGTGAGCAGGGAGGAGGCTGCCTACTGCTGGAAAAGGGGTAGAAGGGAACAGTGAAGTCCAGCAGGATCAAGTGAGAAGCGCGGTCTGTCCTCTGACGGGGGACGTCGGAGACTCACGGTCTCGTAACAAAACTGTCACCTGTTTAACAGCCAAGCCAAGCCTATTGGTCCTACAAATCCAAGGAAACAGTTTTTCTAGAATGTTCCAGAACCACCCCCAGAGGCCCCTCACTCCTCTGCGATGCTGGCCCGCCGCCTGCATATTTAATGGTCCTCTGAATTCAGAACCTGCGACTATCATCCCATTCCATCCCATTCTTATGCAAGATTGCCACACCTGGCCCGTGCTGGTAAAATCACAGCGCATTCACGGCGAGGAGAATGGGGCAAGAGCTGGCATCCCCATCCTGGCGCCCCGCACTGCAAAGCTGCCATCGACACACAGAGAGGACGGCACCGCACCCCGTTTCCTGCACGACGCACCAGGCCACTGGGAGGTGTGCTCGATGGGACACTCTGGAGACTCGCTAACAAGAGCCCCAGCCCCGGAAAGGCTCGTCACAGCCAGCACATGGAGGAGGTCGCATGTCGGGACACCATCCAGCCTGGCACAGCGGCCAGGTCCCAAGACCCTCCCAGGCCCTCTTCAGAGCTGGCCTGAGTGGAAGCTGCATGCCCCGCGCTCTGAGAGCAGGGTATGGGGCCCTCACCCGGCCGAGGCTGCTCTTCTGTCTTCTCTCTTCTGTTGGGGGAGCAGAGGAAAGGAGCAGGCGGCACCCGGGCTCAGGGAGCGTTTCCAGAGCTACAGGATGTGGGCCACCCACAAGCCACAGTAAGCTGCCCCCCCCCCCCCGGCCGACCCCAGTCACCCCCACACCCAGCACTGGGAAGACACAGCACCCACCACGTCCATGCACCTGCAGAAAGCGATGAGGGGAGGGGCGAGACATGGGTGCCCAGCCTGTTGTTCCTGCGCGGTGTTGAGAGAGCAAAACGCTTCTGATCAGCAGACAGTGCCAGACCCCAGCACTCCGCTCTGTCCCTCATCAGTGTCCACCCAGGTACCAGCGAGCGGGGTGGCGTGACTAACTCTGAGGACCTCCCCGGAGCCAGTGATGCCTCCACGCAGCCCCCGCGGCAGCCCTCCCAGAGGCAAGCCACCACCCCACTTCCAAATCACACCGAGCTGCCTCGGCGACGCTTCCCCGGGGCGCAGGCGCTGGCGTCCCCCGGTTTACTTCCGAACAGATTCCACGAGGCCACCATCAGGGACACAATGCCTACAGCAGCGAGGGACGACCACAGAACTTTGGGAAATCCAGGTATTTTCTGGGCTTTTCCAGCATTCACTTCAGTGCAAGCCGCAGACAGGCAGGGGCCGCTCAGGATGCCAGAAAACTATGTTTTGACATAACACATCCCCCGCCAAGCGCTGAGGCCTCTCTGTCATCCAGTCACAGCCCGACCAGCAAAGGATGCTGACAACTTCTAAACCGCATTTACAGAAAACAAAAGGGCAAATTCTATTTTTTTTTTTTGACTGAGTTTCACTCTTGTTGCCCAGGCTGGAGTGCAGTGGCACAATCTCAGCTCACTGCAACCTCCTCCTCCGGGTTCAAGGAATTTTCTTGCCTCGGCCTCCCAAGTAGCTGGGATTAGAGGTGCCGAGCCACCACGCCCGGGTAATTTTTGTATTTTTAGTAGAGATGGGGTTTCATGTTGGCCAGGCTGGTCTCAAACTCCTGACCTCAGGTGATCCACCCGCCTCGGCCTACCAAAGTGCTGGGATTACAGGTGTGAGCCACCACGCCTGGCGCAAAAAGGCAAATTCTTACAAGAGAAGTGGAAAATTTAGAATATTAAAAATGAGGCTGGAGCATAAGAGAAATAACAGAAGACCCAGTAGGCAGCTTCACCTGGAATTAGTCACAGACGTACTAAAATTTGAGACGGGGTCTGTGCAATGGCTCACCTCTGTCATCCCAGCACTTTGGGAGGCTGAGGTGGGCGGATCACCTGAGGTCAGGAGTTGGAGATCAGCCTGGCCAACACGGTGAAACCCCATCTCTACTAAAAATGTAAAAATCAGCGGGGTGTGGGAGCACACACCTGTAGTCCCAGCTACTTGGGAGGCTGAGGCAGGAAACTTGCCTGGAGTCTGGGAGGCGGAGGCTGCTGTGAGCCGAGATCACGCCTCTGCACTCCGGCCTGGGGAAGAGAGCAAGACTCTATCTCTTAAAAAAACAAACAAACAGAAACCCAAAAACATACAGCCTCAGGAGTGCTGAGTGTGCCCTCACCCCGCCTTCAGGATTTAGGGCACACGCAGCATTCTCCCTGCAGGGAGGGCCCTGGGAAGAAGCCCCAGCCCCGCGGCCACCCGCCACGTACTGGGGCTCACCTCCTGAAAGGGGCCCCAGAACAGAGAAGCCCAGAGGAGGAAGGGGAAAAACTGCCAGGGCCACCAAGGCCAAGTGGGGTGTGTGTTCCCCAAGGTCAGACGCTGGCACCGGGTCCCGCTGCTCGGCCGCCACAGTGAGATCGATGTCTCCAGGCAAGCCATGCCCTCTGACCCATCAGCTGCACACGCAGATCCCCAAAGGCTTCCTGGACAGAGCCACACCGTGGGAAGCTGTCGGGCGCAGACACAGCAGAAAAAGCACACACACATCCTTTCCCCCTCAGTCCAATGGCATTTTTTTTTTTTTTTTTTTTTTGAGACAGGGTTTTGCTCTGTTGTCTAGGCTAGAGGGCAGTGGTACGATCACAGCTCACTGCAGCCTCAACCTCCCAGGCTCAAGAAACCCTCCCACCTCAACCTCCTGAGAAGCTGGGACTATGGGCACACGCCTCATCATGCTTGGCTAATTTCTGGTAGGGACGGGGTGTTGCCACATTGCCCAGACCCTCAGAGTGATTCTTAATGACCAAGACGAACCAGCCTGACCTGGGGTGCTCCGCAGGAGCCGGGTGTGTGGAGGGTCCCTGCCCTGAAGGAGCGTATACAACCATCTGAGAGCACCCAGAGGGAACAGAAGCGCCCAAGCCCTGAGGTGAAAGGCGATGGAGGGCAGGGACGGAAGGAGGCCTGGGGCTCCCCCTTCGACCACACCCAAAGGCGCGCACCCAGCCTGTCCCCTCCCCGATGCACACAAAACATGCCCAGCGGTCCCTCTGGCCAGCCGGCTGCGGGGAAGCCCATGCGCCCTGCCTCTGCCTCCTGAAAAGGCCCAGGGGTTTGGTCAAATACAACCATTTCTGCCGACAAGCACACTTTTGCATTTGAATAGGGACACGGCCAACATTTTGAAGCATAAATCACACACACTCTGCCTGCACCATGTTCCATATTTTAGAAACGCTATTTTGTTTGAATTCACAACAGCTGTGTGAGTGGGTGCCCGTGCCCCGTTTTTCAGATCTGGAACGTGAGGCCGCAGGACACCCCGTGAAGCCCAGAGCCCGTAGCACGTGCCACCTGTGCCAAGCTCGGCCCAGGCCTCCCTTCCACGGCCAAAGCCCTCCAACCCCACGGCTGGCCACTGAGCACGAGGAATGAGGGGCCATGAATGCTGCCTTCCACCCGTGTCTTCATCAGCCACACGGGTCCGGTCCGTGCTCGAACCAATGCAAAACCGCGAAGAATATTTCAGTGCTCGTGAAAACCAACTTGTAAAATTACCGTAGACAAGCTTAAAGAATCAGATACTCGATATCTAAGGGCAGTGGCGATCAAAAAAAAATCAGATTCACTTCCCAAACCCCAGCACCAGAGGCAGCCGGCACGTCCCTCACTTCACTCAATACTCGGGAAACAAGGCGTCCACACCCCTCAGCATGCACCCGGGGACACAGCCCTGGGGCTCCACGTCCCGAACCCGGGGCCTCCTCTCGTGAAGAGAAACAGGGCCTCACTCACCCTCACCCCCTCACTCACCCTCACCCCTCACTCACTCTCACCTGCACGCTGAGTGCCAGTGCCAGGTTCACCCAGGGGCCCATGTGAGTGTGGGAACAGAAGGCAGCTGGCTGGGGCTGGCTGGGGTGGGTTTTGTTTTTGTTTTTTTAACTCTGAAAGCTAAATGCCCCCCTTGTCTTGCCAGGAATTCAGTAAGTCTGGGGTGGGCCCGAAACAGCAGTGGCAGGACCTTGGCCATATCTCGGCAGGTATGTCATCACTTGGGTTCAGCTGGGGCGCTTACACTTTGAACACAAATCCAACACAGCTTTCAAAAGTCTACACATCACCTGCATTATCCAGCGAAGGTGATGTGCGGTGAGGCCCCAGTGTGATCGGCAGCCACCACACCATCTCCCTTCCACCGCCCCATCTCCCTTCCACCACCGCCCATCTCCCTTCCACCACCACCCCATCTCCCCTTCCACCACCGTCCCATCTCCCTTCCACCACCGGCCATCCCCCTCCACCACCCCCATCTCCCTCCACCACCGTCCCATCTCCCTTCCACCACCCCATCTCCCTTCCACCACCGCCCATCTCCCTTCCACCGCCCATCTCCCTCCCACCACCGCCCATCTCCCTCTCCTCCACCACCGTCCCATCTCCCTCTCCACCACCGCCCATCTCCCTTCCACCGCCCATCTCCCTTCCACCACCGTCCCATCTCCCTTCCACCACCGGCCCATCTCCCCTCCACCGCCCCATCTCCCTTCCACCACCGTCCCATCTCCCTTCCACCACCGCCCATCTCCCTTCCACCACCGCCCATCTCCCTTCCACCACCCATCTCCCTTCCACCACCGCCACCCATCTCCCTCCACCACCGCCCATCTCCCCTCCACCACCGCCCATCTCCCTTCCACCACCGCCCATCTCCCTCCCCCCCCCCCCCCCCCCCCCCCCCCCCCCCCCCCCTCCACCATCCGGCCATCTCCCTTCCACCACCGCCCATCTCCCTTCCACCACCGTCCCATCTCCCTTCCACCGCCCCATCTCCCTCTCCACCACCGTCCCATCTCCCTCCACCGCCCATCTCCCTTCCACCACCGCCCCATCTCCCTTCCACCGCCCATCTCCCTTCCACCACCGTCCCCATCTCCCTTCCACCACCGCCCATCTCCCTTCCACCACCCACTCCCCCTTCCACCGCCCCCATCCCCTCCACCACCGCCCCATCCCTCCACCACCCTCTCCACTCCCACCCCCCATCTCCCTCTCCACCACCGTCCCATCTCCCTTCCCACCACCGTCCCATCTCCCTCTCCACCTCGTCCCATCCCCCACCCACCGCCCCATCTCCCTCTCCACCACCGCCCATCTCCCTTCCACCATCGCCCCATCTCCCTTCCACCACCGCCCATCTCCCTTCCACCACCGCCCATCTCCCTTCCACCATCGCCCCATCTCCCTTGTGCAAAACGCGTCTCAGCACAGAGGCGACAGAGTGGCCAGCAGGGGGCGCCCGAGCCCATCCCTGGAGCACAAAGACCCCCAGATCCTGCCCCGAGCCTGCTACCACCCAGAGCGGGGTTGTGGGGGACAGGCTCTCGTTTCCCAGGTTTGTTAACTCCACGTGTACATATTCAGCCCAACGCCTTGGGTGAGCGACACCCCACCAAGCACTCAGCTGTTCCCCTGCCTGCCACCCTCACGGCCACGTCCATTCTCTCCTCACTCTACAGCCAACTCCCCATGGCACCCCAGAGTCCCGTCCAGGCTGTGACACGCCTCCCACCTCCCGAAACAGGGAAGCCGGAAGGTGGTCGAGCAGCAGGGACAGACCCTCAGCCTCGTCTCATCTCAGGGACTTGCACCTCTCAGCCTTCACACCCACAACGAAGCCAGGCGGCCCCCAGGGCCTGCACTTACGGGACAGTGAGTGGGCCCCCTCGGGGCAGGTACTCGAACAGCAGCGAGCCATCGTCCCCCAGCACGTCCGCCTTGAGCGACAGCAGGCTATTCTTACTCATGAGCGCCGCGCGCAGGTTGGCCACCGCGGTGGCCTGGTGCAGAGCGTCATCCGTCTCCGGGGTGAGGGGGAGGGCCCAGATAGCTGGCTTCTCCTCCCAGGAGACCCTCCTCAACCTGTGCATAGAGCTCCGGCCTCTCTCCCCTCGGCTGTCTGAGCTGCTGGCTTCGGTGACGGTCAGGTCTGCATCTGGGGACAGAAGGGACACATGTCAGAAGACACACAGGTGGTTCCCAGACTCTCCCAGTGGGACAGGCGACAAATTTAGGACACGACCGGCTTCTGCCTGAGCTACGGAGCAGCATGACGTCCAGCCCACCATGGGTGCCGGGCATCTGCCCCCACAGCACAGCAGCTCCAGCCCGGCCCGGCCTTTCCTGCCCACCCAGGCCCCATGGCGGCGTTGGCGGAGTCACAGCCAAGGCTTTGGAAGGCGGCTCACCTCACAAGAGTGGGCTTGCCCTCCCTGGACGGGGGCAGGCTGCAGACCTGCTTCCAGGCTCTGCTCTAGGGCCGAGGAACCGAGAGTCAGAAGCTCCTGGGGCTGCAGGATTCCCGTCTCTCAAGGAAGAGAAGCTCAAAATGGACCAATGATGTGAAAGCTAAATCCCTAAAATTCACGGAAGAAAATCTGCATGGTCTCAGATTTGTAACAGGTTCTTAGATACAAAAACAACAGCACAAGCAGCAAAATAAATCGGATTCATCAAAATGAAAACGTCTGTGCTTCCAAGAGCACTACCAAGAACGTGCCATCAGGTGCCGTGGCACACACCTGTGACCCAGCACGGTGAAACCTCATCTCTACTAAAAATACAAAAACTAGATGGGTGTGGTGGCGCACGCCTGTAATCCCAACTACTCAGGAGGCTGAGGCAGGAGAATCGTTTGAACCCGGGAGGTGGAGGCTGCAGTGAGCTGAGATCACACCACTGCACTCCAGCCTGGGCAACAGAGTGAGCAAGGTTCCATCTTAAAACAAACAAAAAACTGCAACTCATATATCTGATAATAAAACTACAAATACTGTAACTCAACATAAAAACGAGCATAAAATCTGACTAGACATTTGTCCAAAGGCGGCATATAAATGGCCAACATGTGCAGGAAGAGAGGGCCAACGTCACCAATCACTGAGGAAATGCAAAGGAAAACCACAGTGTGACTCCACCACAACCCGCTAGGATGGCTGGAAACAAAACGCCAGGCCAGGCACCATGGCTCACGATTGTGGACCCAACATTTTTGGAGGCTGAGACAGGAAGATTTCTTGAGAACAGGAGTTTAAGACCAGCCTGGGCAACACAGCAGGACAAAAAATTAAAACAAAATTGGCTGGGCACAGTGGCTCATGCCTGTGATCCCAGCACTTTGGGAGCCCAAGGTGGGTGGATCACGAGGTTAGGAATTCAAGACCAGCCTGGCCAAGATGGTGAAACCTCATGTCTACTAAAAACACAAAAAGCCAGGCACAGTGGCAGGCGCCTGTAATCCCGGCTACTTGGGAGGCTGAGGCAGGAGAACTGCTTGAACCTGGGGAAGCAGAGGTTGTAGTGAACTGAGATTGCGCCACTGCACTTCAGCCTGGGTGATAGAGTGAGACTCCATCTCAAAAAAATAAATAGATAAAATGAAATCAAACAAAATTAGCTGAGCATGGTGGCTCGTGCCTGTGGTCCCGGCTACTCAGGAGGCTGAGGTGGGAGGATCACTCGAGCCTGGGAGGTTGAGGCTGTGGTGAGCTGTGACAGAGCCACTGTACTCCACAGTCTAGGTGACAGAGCAAGACCCCATCTGAAAAAAGTAAATAAATAAACCAGATAATGTTGGCAAGGATGCAAAGAAATTACTACCCTAGAACCCTGCAGTTAACAGAGTAAAATGGTGCCACTTTGAGGAGGAGGAGGAGCAGGAGGTCGGCGGGTCCTCACAACAGTAAGTACAGGAGTCGCCATGTGGCCCAGCAGTTCCATGTGCACGCACGCAGATACCCAAGAGAAATGAAACACAAGCCCACACAAAACCTCGTCCAGAATCCTCCTAACACATTATTCACAACAGCCAAAAGGTGGAACCGCCACCAAGTCCATCGATGGACGAATGAACAAACACAACACGGTCCATCCGCACAACTGAACATTATGCAGCCATGAAAAGGAATGAAAAGCCTGACACAGGCCCCCCCGCAGAGGAGACGTGAAAACACACTCCGAAGAAAACCAGACACAGAAGGCCACGCCACTTCATTTCCATTAACTATCAGACAGGCAAATCTAGAGAGACAGAAAAGAGATTTGTGGCTGCAAAAGGGGCTGGGGAAAGGGTCTCAGGTGAGAGCTAAGTGGTCCAGAGTTTCCTTTTGAGCTGAGGACAGTGTTCTAAATGGACTGTGCTCATGGCTACACTACGCTATGAATATACCAAAAACCTCTGAGGTGCAAACTTTGGTGAATGGTGTGTGAATCATCCCTCAACAAAGCTGCTACGTAACAACAAAAAAAGGCGACAACCTGAGTCATGAATTCAGTGGATCCCTTGAGTGTCCCGCTCGGGACTCGGGCCGGCTAAGGCTTCATGGAGAAGCCTCCCCCCCTCCAGTGGGGCTGTGTGCGGGGAACGAAACACCCCCAGAACGTGCTGAGCCATGTGTGATCTGCAGACATTTTGCCACAGCAAGAGAATGGATTTTCCACTGTGGTCCTTGACAGGAGCCAGGATCGAACCACAGAAACAGAGAAGCATGGGTTGGGGGACTCGGAGCAGGGGGCACAGGTGACGTCTGCAAACAGCCCTAGGAAAAACAAGCACACATCACTTGCTTACAGGCGCGCTCACAGACGCCCACACACACACCCTCACACCGCGCTCACAGCTGCTCACGTCCTCACAAGCCCTCATACACACCACTCAGTCACCCTCACAGACGTCCTCACACACACACACCCCTCACACACACCCCCACACCGCGCTCACAGCTGCTCACAGACGTCCCTCACAGAAGCCCTCATACACACCACTCAGTCACCCTCACAGACGTCCTCACAGACACCCACACACACCCCTCACAACACCCTCACACGCCCCCCCCCCACACACACCCTCACACACGCGCTCACAGCTGCTCAGACGTCCTCACAGAAGCCCTCATACACACCACTCAGTCACCCTCACAGACGTCCTCACAGACACCCACACACACCCTCACACACACCCTCACACACGCCCCCACACACACACCCTCACACACGCGCTCACAGCTGCTCACAGACGTCCTCACAGAAGCCCTCATACACACCACTCAGTCACCCTCACAGACGCCCTCACAGACACCCACACACACCCTCACACACACCCTCACACGCCCCCACACACACACCCTCACACACGCGCTCACAGCTGCTCACAGACGTCCTCACAGAAGCCCTCATACACACCACTCAGTCACCCTCACAGACGTCCTCACACACACCCACACACACCCTCACAGACACCCTCACACACGCCCCCACACACACCCTCACACACGCGCTCACAGCTGCTCACAGACGTCCTCACAGAAGCCCTCATACACACCACTCAGTCACCCCTCACAGACGCCCCTCACATACACCCTCACACACCCTCACACACACGCCCACAGACACCCTCACACACACGCCCTCACAGACACCTTCACACACACCCTCATACATGCCTCACACACACGCGCCCACAGACATCCTCACAGACGCCCACACACACCCTCACACACGCGCTCACAGCTGCTGCTCACAGATGTCCTCACAGAAGCCCTCATACACACCACTCAGTCACCCTCACAGAAACACACACACACCCTCACAGATGCCCTCACAGACACCCTCACACACGGCCTCACACATGCCTCACACACACCGCCCACAGACATCCTCACAGACGCCCTCACACACGCACTCACAGACACCCTCACAGATGCCCCACGGCTCGCGGACGCCGCACAGCTCACAGACACCCCACGGCTCGCAGACACCCCACGACTCCGCAGATGCCCCACGGCTCACAGACACCCCACGGCTCGCACACACCCCATGGCTCGCAGCCGCCATCGCAGATGCCCCACGGCGCACAGACACCCCACAGCTCGCAGACACCCCACGGCTCACAGACACCCCCACGGCTCGCAGACACCCCACGGCTCGCAGACACCCCACGACTCCGCAGACGCCCCACGGCTCACAGACACCCCACAGCTCGCAGACACCCCATGGCTCGCAGCCGCCATCGCAGATGCCCCACGGCGCACAGACACCCCACAGCTCGACAGACACCCCCACGGCTCACAGACACCCCACGGCTCGCAGACACCCCACGGCTCGCAGACACCCCACGGCTCGCAGACACCCCACGGCTCGCAGCCGCCCTCACAGACACCCACAGAGACGCCGCTCACAGCCGGCCCAGGGGTGGTGCCGTGAGCCCAGCGGTGGAGCGCCGGGGGCTGCAGGTGCACAGACCCCCCAGGGCAGCCCACGGTGAGTGCAGCCTGGCGGGAGCGCGTGGGAGTCTCTGGGGGACGTGGACATGTGGACTGTCAGGCTACCTGTGACTTTTGGAGGCTTCTGGAGGAGATCTTTCCAAACCATACTCCGTTTTTCCAACCTATACTCCTTTTTATATATTTTTGCAAGTCCCTTGACGGTACATCCTGTTAGCGGTGCATTTCTAGGAACTAAATATACAGGTCACATCCAAACTTACGTCAAGGCTTTGTCTTAGCTCGGGATGCCGTGACAGATCACCGCAGGCAAGGCGGCTTCACGACGAAAGCCAGTTTCCTCACAACCCAGAGATGAGGAGGTGCAAGGTCAAGGTGCCAGCAGACCTGGTGTCTGGCGAGGCCCCTCCTGACCGGCAGCTGCGGCAGGTGAGCCCTCGGGGCCTCTCCTCGGAGTCTGGGAGCAGAGCGGGCGCTCCGTTCTCACAGGCACAGCTCCGGGGATGAGGCCCCAACCTTGGCAGTTCACCCCATCGCTCCCTTCAAGGCTCTCCCCAGATGCGGCCACACGGGGCGGGGGCTTCAACATGAGTGTGGGGTTGCACAAGCATTCAGCTCCTAGAGGTTTCAAATAAAAATCATCGAACTTCATTTATTTATTTTTTGAGACAGTTTTGCTCTTGTCGCCCAGGCTGGAGTGCAGTGGTGCGATCTCCGCTCACTGCAACCTCCGCCTCCAGGGTTCAATCAGTTCTCCTGCCTCAGCCTCCCAAGTAGCTGGGACTACAGGCGTGGGCCACCATGCTTGGTTAATTTTTGTATTTTTAGTAGAGACGGGGTTTCTCCATGTTGGTCAGGCTGATCTCGAACTCCTGACCTCAGGTGATCTGCCCCCTCAGCCTCCCAAATTGCTGGGATTACAGGTGTGAGCCTCCCTGGCCAAAATTACTCATTTTTAAAGCCAAATTTTAAATCTGAATGGTCATAACAAATTAACGTGAAAAACACATAAAAGAAATCAGGACCAGCTAGAAGAATTCTCCCTCATGTGAAATGCTAAAAGTTGGGTTTTGGCTGGGTGCAGTGGCTCACGCCAGCAATCTCAGCACTTTGGGAGGCTGAGGCAGGCAGATCACAGTGTCAGGAGTTCGAGACCACCCTGGCCTCCACCAAAAATACAAAAATTAGCCGGGCATGGTGGCACACACCTGCAATCTCAGCTACTCAGGAGGCTGAGGCAGAATTGGTTGAACCCAGGAGGTGGAGGCTGCACTGAGCAGAGATCACTGTACCCCACTCTGGGTGACAGAGCGAGACACTGTCTCAAAAAGAAAAAAATGGGTTTCAGGGCTGGGCGTGGTGGCTCAAGTGTGTAATCCCAGCCTTTGGGAGGCAGAGGTGAGCGGATCACTTGAGGCCAGGAGTTTGAGACCAGCCTGGCCAACATGGTGAAATCCTAACTCTACCAAAAATACAAAAATTAGCCGGATGTGATGGCACGTGCCTGTAATCCCAGCTACTCAGGAGGCTAAGGCAGGAGAATCGCTTGAACCTGGGAGGCGGAGGTTACAGTGAGCCGAGATTGCACCACTGCACTCCAGCCTGGGCGACAAGAGCAAAACTCTGACTCAAAAAAAAGAAAAAAAATTTTAAAAATAAATTAAAGTAGGGTTTCAAAACAGAACTCAGCTGGGCCCTGCTGACCAAGAGTTCCTGTTCATAGACAAAATGAGTTGGCGCGGGTGACAGCGGGGCCACAAAGCACAAGGCTGCATCATCCACAGCTGTGGCATTAGCCACGAAGACAAAGCCACGACAGAGGTCCAAATCAAACTGGGCCACCTCCCTAAGACGAACAATGACGAGTGAAGGCCCACAATGTGTAGGATAACATTACAGGAATGTTTTAAAATCTCTGTACCTGGGCCAGACGCGGTGGCTCAGGCCTGTAATCCCAGCACTTTGATAGGCCAAGGCAGGTGGATCACGAGGTCAAGAGATCGAGACCATCCTGACCAACATGGTGAAACCTTGTCTCTACTAAAAATACAAAAATTAGCCGGGCAAGGTGGCACGCGCCTGTAGTCCCAGCTACTCAGGAGGCTGAGGCGGAGAATCGCTTCAACCCAGGAGACGGAGGTTGCAGTGAGCTGACATTGCGCCACTGCGCTCCAGCCTGGTGACAGAGCAAGAGTCCGTCTCAAAAAAAATAAATTAATAAATCTCTGTACCTGAAAAATCCCCAAGTATTTGTAATTCAGGAGGAAACTAAACTCACACACCCAAGCAAAGCTGCTGCAGGCACCTTTGACAAATCGACAGCTTCAATGCAGTCCAGGAACCGGCACTGGCGGACCCTGTGGGTGCCTGTGGATGGCGAGGGCCAGCACAGAGCCGTGTGAGCAAATGGACAGAAACGTCCCCGGGTTCTGGGCTCCATTTGCCATGAAGCAAGACCAATGTTCCCCAGCCCTAAATTGATCAAACACATCAGAAATTTACTGGCATGCCTAATATATTATAAGGTTAAAATCATTATAAAGAAGCCTTTAGGGGCCGGGCATGGTGGCTTACGCCTGTAATCCCAGCACTTTGGGAGGATGAGGTGGACGGATCACGAGGTCAAGAGTTCGAGACCATCCTGGCCAACACCGTGAAACCCCGTCTCAAAAAAAAAAAAAAGAAACCTTTAGAGAGACCGGAAACAGTGGCTCAGCACTTTGGGAGGCTGAGGCAGGAGGATCGCTTGAGCCCAGGAGTTCAAGACCAGACTGGGAAATATAGCAACACCCCATTGCTACAAAAAATATAAAAATTAGCTACTCAGGAGGCTAAGGAGGGAGGATTGCTTCAGCCCAGGTGGTTGAAGCGGCAGTGAGCCATGACCGTGCCACTGAACTCCAGCCTGGGCAACAGAGCAAAACATTGTCTCTAAATAAATAAACAAAGCAAGCCACAGCTAACAGGTCTGAGTCCCCGTCCCAGCACAGCATGAGTGACATTTCTTCCACCCTTTCCAAAGAGGCAGCAAAGGCCCCATCCAAGATAAAGAAAACAGGATATGATTTCTGATAAAATTTCTTTTTTAAAACAATCCTTCAGGCCTGTAATCCCAGCACTTTGGGAGGCTGAGGTGGGCGGGTCACGAGGTCAGGAGTTTGAGATCAGCCTGACCAACATGGTGAAACCCCTGTCTCTACTAAAAATACAAAAATTAACCAGGCATGTTGGTGGGCACCTGTAATCCCAGCTACTCAGGAAACTAGGGCAGGAGAATTGCTTGAACCTGGAGGGCGGAGCAGTGAGCTGAGACAGCGCACTCCAGCCTGGGCGACAGAGCAAGACTCCATCTCAAACAAACAAAAAACAAACAAAAAAAAAAAACACAGAATCCTTTAGGGTAAAAAATAATTATGAAATCAAGGGTGATGTGTGAATGAGTGAGTAAAGTGAACCACGCAGGGGCAGTCCTCCGGTGTCTGACACCCGCGCTTCTGTGGTGAACCCTGGCTCAAGTCATCTGGGGTGGGGCAGAGTCCTTCAAACAGCTGAGTTTGGAGGTGTAGGGGCGAAGCCCCCCAGTGCCTGTGGGCACAGCCCTCCATCTGCCCTCACCTCCTTCAGGCTGCCCAGCCACAGGCAGGAGCTCCCAGCCACGGGGGCACACAGCTGCTCTTTCTGGCAGCAGGGCCGGGCAGGGCCCTCCCTCACACCACCTGTGTTGGGGCGTCCAGGGACACAGGGCCCCAGGCAGACGGAGTTGGCCTGGCCTGGTTCTGGAGCTGCCTGCTCTGAGATAGGAGAGGAATGAGGAAAACCAGCAAAACAAGGCCAAGACCTACAATCTCAAAGGAGGGCCTCCAAGTGCAGGCTGTGGCTGGGCCCGTCCTCCCACTTGCCCTGTCTACCACCCAGGGCAACCCTGCCAGAGACAGGAGATGCGCCCAGGAACCGGCCCCTCCCCCCAGCTGGCGACAGGTGTAGGGGGGATCAGACATCAAACGCGTGTGGGGTTTGCTCCTGCAACAAGGATCTGGAGTTTCAAAGTCCAGAGTCCTTCTCCCGGGCCATGGGCCATGATAATTTCCTTCCCAAAGTTCTAGAAATAACATTCAGGATATTTCCTAATGTAAGAATAGCACCACTTAAGTAAAATTTTAAAGTAACCGAACGCTTCAAAATACTAGACTTAGAAGAACAAATGAACAGGCCTGGTTATATGTGAATATACCATAATAATCTAAGTCCATGAAAACTACGATGACCGCTTGTGCTGAATGTGACCTTGGTGGGTTCTGGCTGGTTTCAGCATCCTCTTTGGCAGTGACTTTTAGAAGAGGGAGTGGAGCCGGAGCTCTGGCCTGAATGTCTGTGTCCCTCCAAAATTCATGTCGAAACTAAATCCCCGTTGTGTTGGTCTCTTAAAAGTGACAAGGTCACGAGGGCCCCTCCTGGTGCATAGAATGGATTCGTGTCCTTGGAAAGAGGCCTTGAGAGCTGCCTGCCCCTGCATCTCCCACGCCACCTACGAGGACAGAGCAGCTCCCCACCAGACACAGAACCTGCTGGCATCTGAATCTCAGACGTCTGCACCTCAGAACTGTAAGACATCTATTCCTACTGTGTAAAAATCACACCGTCTGTGGCCTAAGACAGCTGGTCTTCTGGGAATTTATCATCCTGGCAATGGAAAGGGAAGGAACCAAGTGGCCAGGCGGGCGTGTGTATGATTCGATGCTGCTCCCCAGGTTCTAATCCTCGTGCCTCTGGAGGAGAGAAGGAGCCCAGGCGAAGGTGGGAGGCGCCCCTGACAGGCAGGCATGGCAGGAAACTGGCCCCAAGGTGTGAGAAGGATAAATGCAAAGGCCACTCTAGACCACGGGTGGAATTCAGGAAGAGAAACTGAGGTGTAACGACATCAAAAATGAAACCACGAGGCCAGGCGCGGTGGCCACGCCTGCAATCCCAGCTACTCAGGAGACCGAGGTGGGTGGATCACTTGAACCCAGGAGTTCAAGACCAGCCTGGGCAACATGGCGAGACCTCATCTCTACAAAAAATTAGCTGGGTATGGTGGCATGCACTTGTGGTCCCAGCTACTCAGGAGACTGAGGTGGGAGGATCGCTTGAGCCCAGGAGTTCAAGGTTCCAGTCAGCCATGATTGTGCCACTGCACTCCAGCCTGGGCAA
Organism: Ateles fusciceps; assembly: GCA_036589455.1. Taxonomy (NCBI): domain Eukaryota; kingdom Metazoa; phylum Chordata; class Mammalia; order Primates; family Atelidae; genus Ateles; species Ateles fusciceps. The sequence continues at coordinate 499,305 of JAZHEH010002291.1, read as the reverse complement.
TGGAGCAAAACCGAAATTATGCAAACAGAACAGGAAGCTAAAAGCAGTATTTACATATTACAACCAATTTGCATGTAAACAAATTAGAATCTGTTGTTATACAACACCACAGAAAACGCTTTTATTATTGTTATGAAAAAGCTAAAACCAGCCAGGCGTGGCGGCTCACACCTGTAATCCCAGCACTTTGGGAGGCCAAGGTGGGAGATCCCTTGAGGTCAGGAGATCGAGACCATCTTGGCCAACATGGTGAAACCCTGTCTGTACTAAAAATACAAACATTAGCTGGGCGTGGTGGCGTGCCCCCTGTAATCCCAGCTACTCGGAGACTGAGGCAACAGAATCACTTGAACCCGGGAGACAGAGGTTGCAGTGAGCCGAGATCTCGCCACTGCACTCCAGCCTGGGTGACAGAGGAGACTCCGTCTTTTTTGTTTGTTTGTTTTGTTTTTGAGCAGCGGGGGAGGGGAGGGGTGTGCCCCCCCCGAACCCCCGAGACTCCGTCTTAAAAAAAAAAAAAACAAAAAAGAAAAAGCTAAAACCCGGCTGGGCATGGTGGCTCACGCCTGTAATCCAAGCACTTTGGAGGCCAAGGTGGGTGGATCACCTGAGGTCGGGAGTTCAAGACCAGCCTGACCACCATGGTGAAACCTCGTCTTTATAAAAAAAAAAAAAAGAAAAAAAAAAAAGAAAAAGCTAAAACCCTTCACATTAGTCAAGGAGGCTGTGACTAACTGGCAGGAGCAGGCGTGGACCCGCGTCTGGTGCGGCCCCGAGTGCAGCCTGGAGTGCAGATCCCGAAAGAGACGCTCTTTAACAAACACAGCGAACAGGATGAAAACATCGAAGCCTCACCGTAAAGGGCGAGGTGCAAAGACGGACTCCAGAGTGGGAAAGCGACTTCCCTTCTTCCTGTGAGTGATACTTGACAACATACTGGAAACGTAGCTCACTTAAAATGTTGAGCTATAAAGAGATTGCAATTAAAACAAGCAGATTTTTTAAAAGATTAAACTAGATCATGCAGTGTTAGCTGCAAAGCGGGGCATAAATAGATTATGGAACAGGAAAGAGAAAGGGGCCTAGGCCTGGGGAGCTGAGGCCCCGCGGGGCCACAGAGGGAGTAGGGATGGTGGGGGAGGGGAGTGGGGGGCCAGGCTCATACCTGGCCGGAGGCAGGATTCTGCCTCTAAGACTTCTCACTGTCTCCACTCTGCACTTCCTAACAATGCCGAATGGTGCATTTGAGAAATTCTGCAGGCTCACCCACCCGACAGATCCTCCCACATGCCTGGTACACCCACGGCAACAAATGGAGACTTCCGGAGGACTCCCGGCCTTACCTTTCAGAAAGCAATTCACGCACCACCTTTCACTGCGTTTCACAGCCCACACAATATAAACTTCGACAAACCTCATGAGGCCAGGCGCTATGGCCCACGCCTGTAATCCCTACACTTCGGAAGCTCAAGGTAGGAGGATCACCTGAGTCTGGGGAGTTCGAGGCTGTAGGGAGCTGTGATTGTACCATTGCACTCTAGCTTGGGCAACAGAGCGAGACCTTGTCTCTGAAGAAAAGGAAAACAAAAGAAATGTATAGAAAAACGCTTACAGATATACTTTGTTTAGAAGTACCTTCTCATTTTATGTATTTACTCCTCATTTCTAAAGTGCCATGTTTCTTATCTGCATTAAAATCAAGTTTCCTCATTAACTATAACTATCAAAAAGTTTTTACAGCCAAGCTCGGTGGCTCACACCTGTAATCCCAGCATCTTGGGAGGCCGAGGCGGGACAGTCACCTGAGGTCGAAAGTTCACGACAAGCCTGGCCAACAGGGTGAAGCCCCGTCTCTACTAAAAACACAAAAAATCACGCCATTGTACTCCAGCCTGGGCAACAAGAGCGAAACTCCACCTAAAAACAAACAAACAGGCCGGGCGTGGTGGCTCACGCCTGTAATCCAAGCACTTTGGGAGGCCAAGGTAGGCAGATCACCTGAGGTCGGGAGTTCAAGACCAGCCTGACAAACATGGTGAAACCTCGTCTTAAAAAAAAAAAAAAAAAAACATGAAGAGGAGTCTAAGAATCGAACCACAGTGGTTAAGCTTTTTTTTTTTTAAATGGAGGCTCACTCTGTTGCCCAGGCTGGAGTGCAGTGGCACAATCTCAGCTCACTGCAACCTCTGCTCCCAGGTTCAAGCAATTCTCCTGCCTCAGCCTCCCGAGTAGCTGGGACTACAGGCGCCTGCCACCACGCCCGGGTAATTTTTTGGGTTTTTAGTAGACAGGGTTTCACCATGTTGGCCAGGATGCTCTTGATCTCCTAATCTTGTGATCTGCCCACCTTGGCCTCCCAAAGTGCTGCGATTACAGGGGTGAGCTATGAGACCTGGCTTTTTTGTTTGTTTTAAGAGAGGGAGTCTTGCTCTGTCGCCCAGGCTGGAGTGCAGTGGCACAATCTTGGCTCACTGCAGCCTCTGCCTCCTGGGTTCAAGTGATTCTCCTGCCTCAGCCTCCTGAGTAGCTGAAACTACAGGTGCACACTGCCACACCCGGCTAATTATTTTTTGGTATTTTAGTAAGACGAGCTTTCGCTGTGTTGCCTAGGCTGTTCTCAAACTCCTAAGCTCAGGCAATCTGCCCGCTTTGGCTAGGATTACAGGCATGAGCCACCTCGCCCAGCCAGTTAACATTTAAAAGACAAACAATATCAAATGCTGGTGACAAGGAAAAGCAAACGGAACCTCACAGCCCGCTGGCAGGACTGTAAAATACTACAGCCACTGGGGAAAACAGTTTGGAGGTTTCTCACAAAGTTAAACATTATGGCCCAGCAGTTCCACTCCTATGTATTTACCTAAGAGTAATCAAACCACACATTCACAAAAAGATTTGTACAAAAATGTTCACAGCGTTTTATTTATAATAGCTCCAAACTGGAGATAACCCTAATGTCCATCGACAGGTGAAGGAATAAGCAAATTGTGTTAAAGCCAGAATATGACGTGGCAGTAAAAAGAATGAGGCACTGACTTGTGCAAGAAGAATGACCCTCAAGGACACACTGAGAACTACGGAGTTGGAGGTGGACTGACAGTGGCCAGGGACAGGAGGAAGCCACATGGGGCTCCCTGTGGAGCTGAAGCTGTTCAGTCCCTTGGCTAAGATGGCTATACAAACCTACACAGGTGATAAAAATGCATGAGCACAAGTAAAACTTGAGAAATCTAAGTAAGGTCAGTGGACTCTATCAGTGTCAATATCCTGGCCGTGGTGCTGACTGCAATACCATCGGAAAAACTGCATAAAGGACGTCCCAGTTCATATTGTGCTGCTTAAGAGACTGTCACAGACTAGGTAATTTATGAAAGACAGAAAGGTGTTTCTCACAGTTCTGGAGGCTGGGGAAGTCCAGTGCCAAAGTGCCGGCATCTGGCCAGGGCCCTCCTGCTGCATGCTCACATGGTGGGAGGAGGAAGGGAAAGGAGGGCACGAGGGGCTGAACCTGCCGCGGATTTTTCTTTTTCTTTTTTCTTTTTTTTTGAAACAGTCTCACTCTGTCACTCAGGCTGCAGTGCAGTGATGCAATCTCGGCTCAATGCAAACTCTGCCTCCCGCGTCAAGTGATTCTCCTGCCTCAGCAACCTGAGTAGCTGGGATTACAGGCGCCCGCCACCACACCTAGCTAATTTTTGTATTTTTAGTTGAGACGGGGTTTCACCATGTTGACCAGGCTGGTCTCAAACTCCTGTCCTCAAGTGATCCACCCACCTTGGCCTCCCAAAGTGCTGGGATTGCAGGCGTGAGCCACGGCGCCTGGCCGAAGTTACCCTTTTATAACAGCAGCAACCCCACCTACAAGGCAGGAGCCCTCACGGCCTCATCACCTACGGCCCCACTCTAAATAGTATCACAATGGCAGTTAAATCTTAACATGAGTTTGGAGAGGAAAAACATTAGCCATAGTGAAGGGTGTACAGGACTTCTCTGTATTATTTCTTGCAACTGCATTTGAATCTATGTATCTCAAAATGGAAAGAAAAATAAAAGGCTGGGCTGGGAGTGGTGGCTCATGCCTGTAATCCCAGCACTTTGGGAGGCTAAAGTGGGCGGATCATGAGGTCAAGAGATTGAGACCATCCTGGTCAACATGGTGAAACCCTGTCTCTACTAAAAATACAAAAATTAGCTGGGCATGGTGGTGTGTGCCTGTAGTCCCAGCTACTTGGGAGGCCGAGGCAGGAGAATTGCTTGAACCTGGGGGGTGGAGGTTACAGTGAGCCGAGATCGCGCCACCGCACTCCAGCCTGGCGCCTGGTGACAGAGTGAGACTCTGTCTCAAATAAAAAGAAAAAGAAAAGGCTGATTATAAGACAGATGCAAGAGTGGCCAGGCAGCTGCTGATACGAACTGGGAGTGGCTGCCCCAGGGTCGAGGGATGATCAAAAAGGCACCAGGGAACCTTGGAGTGAAGGAAATGGCCTTCGCCTTGATGGCACAGGTGAATGCGTTTGTGAAAACTCATCAAACTCACCACTAGAGAGGCTAAAATAAAAGTACGCAAAGTCAGTGAGTGGAGGAGTGACCCAAGTCCTCGTACACTGTGGGTGAGAAGATGGGGCACCCACTCGGGAAACTGCCAGGCAGTTTCTATAAATCCAAACACACCCCTTCCCTGTGGCCCCGGCCTCTCCACTCCTATGTATTCACTCAAGAGAAACAGGCTTGCCAAAATGTTCCCAGAAACTTCACTCACACTAGCAAAAACCAGCAACAGCCCAGGTGTCTATGGACGGGATTGGATGTAGTAAACGTCAGAACGTTCAGACACTGTAGTACCACACCCCAACAAAAAAGGTGAGAACCACAGGTAGACACGGCAGCATGGCTCAGCCCAAGCACACCGAGGCAGGAAATGAGCTTCGCCCAAAGGCCAGCTGGAAGCCTGAGGAAGGTCCTGGGAGAATGCGCTATACCTTGGTAGAGTCTGGGTACATGCATTTATCAAAACTTCTCAGGCTGGCACAGTGGCTCACACCTGTAATCCCAGCACAGTGGGAGGCCAAGGTGGGTGGGTCACTTGAATCCAAGAGTTCAAGACCAACCTGGGCAACATGGCAAAACCCCATCTCTACAAAAAATACAAAAATTAGCAAGGCGTGGTGGTGTGCACCTGTAGACACAGCTACTCAGAAGGTTGAGGTAGGAGGATCACTTGAGCCAGGGAGGTTGGGGCTGCTGTGAGCTGAGATCGCACCACTGCACTCCAGCCTAGGTGACAGAGCGACACCCTGTCTCAAAAAAGAAAAAAACCCCACAACTTCTCAAAAGGTACATTTGAAGTGAGGCTTGGTGGGGCAGACCGATGGTCCCAGCCGCTCGGGAAACTGAGGCGGGAGGATCAGCAGAGCCCAGGAATGCAAGTCCTGTCTCTAAAAAAATTAAAATAAAACCAAAAGGTACATTTGAGATTGGCACATGTCAGAGTTCACAGAATGCAATTGAGAAATGTGAACGTGCTGAGTGCTGACATGTTTTGGGATGAGGTATACTGATGCCTCCCACTTGCAATGAAATCCGCTGAAAAATAAGAAGTGTTGGCTGGGCGGGGTGGCTCACACCTGTAATCCCAGCCCTTTGGGAGGCCGAGGCAGGCAGATCACCTGAGGTATGGAGTTCGAGAGTAGCCTGGCCAACATGGAGAAACCCCGTCTCTACTAAAAATACGAAATTAGCCAGGCGTGGTGGTACACACCTGTAGTCCCAGCTACTTAGGAGGCTGAGGCAGGAGAATCACTGGAACCCAGGAGGGGGGAGGTTGCCGTGAGCTGAGATCGTGCCACTGCACTCCAGCCTGGGTGACAAGAGCAAAACTCCATATCAAAAAAAAAAAGAAGTGTTTTTGAGTGATAAGATGGACAAAGGTATCATGAAGCAAACACGGCAAAATGTCAACACCTGGAGGGTCCAGGTAGCAGGCATGGTCACCATTTCATTTTCTCAACTTTTCTCTAAATGTGAACATTTTCCCAATATAGTGTTAGAAGCAGAAACAAGAAACTATCCAAACCATACACTTGAACTCTGTGTAGTTGACTGTGTATATTATATCATACCTCAAAAAAATAGCAGAAAGGGCCGGGCACAGTGGCTCCCGCCTGCAATCCCAGCACTGGGAGGCCGAGGCGGGCAGATCACCCGAGGTCAGGAATTCAAGATCAGTCTGGCCAACATGGTGAACTCCCATCTCTACTAAAAATACAAAAATTAGCTGGGCGTGGTGGCAAGCGCATGTAGTCCCAGCTACTCGGGAGGCTGAGGCAGGAGAATCCTTGAACCCAGGAGGCGGAGGAACCCAGGAGGCGGAGGTTGCAGTGAGCCGAGATTGCACCACTGCACTCCAGCCTGGGCAACAAGAGTAAAACTCCATCTCAAAAATAAATAAATAAATAATAAAACAAAAACAAAAAGCAGCCATGTTCCTGTGAAGGGTGTTACTGTCTCCGTCCCAGTCACCAGCTGCTCCCCCCAACAGCCTGTATTATGGTCAGAACTGACTGCAGGTAATTCTGCTCATACCTGAAAGGAAAAACACCTAGAGAAGGCGCAGCCGAGTTCTCCAGCTTCCCAGGACAGGACTGAACAGGGGGTAGATGAAAACCGCCAAGCGCAGTGCCTCCGAGTGGCTGTGGGATCGGCGTGTGGAGCCAGACGCCCTTCCCGCCCCATCACTGACCAAAGCACATGATGTCATCTTTGGTTGAAACCCTTCCACCCAAAAAGTACAAAGGCCATCCCAAGTGCAGATAATTTTCTTCAACAGACACGACCAGATCTGCCACGCTGCTGAAACGGGCCATGAAAGGCATTCAGGTGGCGAGACACTGTTCACGAGGCCACGTGGGGAGACCTCGGTTCTGTTGGGCGCCAGGAGGCCTGAGATGCCGCAGGCATTCTGGACAGGAGTACCGGCGTGGACGTAACCTCAGAGGCAACTCTCGGCCCTCAAGTGGTCAGGACGGCTAGAACGTGGGGGGTTCCTCCTCCCCAACCTTCGTGGAGAGAAGGAGAAAACACCAGAAGGGAACACAGCCACGGCCGTACCCCCCTCTACCCTGCTTGCCAGTTCCTGCTTCACCCCCAGCAAGAGGCTCCGGGGGCTGTGAGGAGCTGCTGTCAGCACAAAGGAAGAGAAACTCTGGTCCTCACTAGAGGCAGGCCGGCCTGGTCCAAGAAGCAGCTCGAAGACCCCCCCGACCCTGAGAGCTGAGACCCTTACTCCCCCACCCGGAGCAGACAGAAGGCTTACAGGCAGCTCTGGGTACCCGGAGAGGCTGTCGCCCCCCACCTGGAGCTCCCACAGTTCTGATGTATGCTCAAAAGTCCCAACATGTCCAGTTCCCGTCACATCAGGGTTCAATAACACACTTTACAAGACACATGTGACTGCAGCAGCACCTTTCAGGCGTGTGCAGGGGCATCTAATTGGGGCACCTGAGCTGTTCCTTTACCACCTTCTCAAGTAGTAGCTACACATTCACTTTGTCAAGGCCTCCCCAGTCAGTCACCTCCCAGGTCCCTACTGTGCTCCCTCCACAGATGAGAAGAGGAGGCCAGGGCCTGGGGGAGGCGTGGGTCTGCCTGCCTGTCCCAGAGCTACACACAGGAAGCTGCACATTTAATGCAGTTTCCCACAAGCTCTCCCAGAAGTGAACTGCTGCGACTCCGAAATAAATTTCAAGGGATATTGTTTCCTGGAAGCTGCTAAGTTAAGGGTGCATTTGGCCTCCTACTTAGACAATCACTCTTTAAACAAACGGGCCCTGGGGTCGCCAGGAGCTGGACGACACACAGAGGGGTTAGGGCATCCCCGTCGAATGATCCGAGGTGACCACTTGACACGTGTCCGTAGAAAAGGGACTTTGTGGCCGGGCGCGGTGGCTCATACCTGCAATCTCAGCACTTTGGGAGGCTGAGGCAGGCAGATCACCTGAGGTCAAGAGTTCAAGACCAGCCTGGCCAACATGGTAAAACTCCCATCTCTACCAAAAATACAAAAATTAGCCGGACATGGTGGTGGATGCCTGTAATCCCAGATACTTGGAGGTTGAGGCAAGAGAATTGCTTGAACCTGGGAGGCGGAGGCTGCAGTGAGCTGAGATCTCGCAAACGCACTCCAGCCTGGGCGAAGCTCTGTCTCAAAAATAAAAAAAAAGGGCCTTTGCTTCTATAAATGTGATGAGAATTAAAAACCCTCTTCTCTACGATGTAATAAATCTTATGGAAACAAACTGACCTCCATGGGATCACGGCTTACTTCCAAACCCCAAGCTTCCAAATCCCAGCCCAAGGGCCTGGGCGGAGGACGGAGCTCGGGGAGTCAGCGGCCGCCCACGGCGTGGGCAGAACACCCTCTCGGAGCTCACAGCCTTGTGTCCTCGCCTTAGCAACTCAGAATCATCTAATGGGAAGAGTTTTGCAGTTGCCTTGGAAACCCCAGGGATTTAAGACTCTAACAAAAGTACACAGCCAAAATCACTTGTTGGATTCTATAAACACCTTCTGCTTGACAACTGCATTTAAAGCATTCAGCCCACGGGCTCAGGGAGTGCACTACTTCTCAGTGCCTGGATCGACTCTCATAATATAAAGGCGTCCAGCACCGGCCCCTGCCAGTGACTCGCACACGCACTCGAGGCGTCCCCGGACCGGTAGGAGGGGTCTGCGTGACGTCGGACCCTGCAGCACATCTGAAAACACCAGAATACTCCCCCCAAAGCCGTGCCACTTGCCAGGGACCACTGCTTCTCAGGTTTTGTTGGAGCTAAGGGAAGATTATAAACAGTTACGAGCAGATGGAAAGGCCGCTGCCCCTGGCCTGCTGCCCGTACACCCTCCACATGTACAGGAGCAGAGAGAGAAACCATTTTCCCAACTGGTAATGTCTGCAGACATTTTTGGTTGTACCAATGGGGGAACCAAAGGCAGGTGCTTCTGGCAGCTGTGGGTGCAGGCCGGGGGTGCTGCTGACACCCGGCAGTGCCCGGGACGGTGCCACAATGGAGCACAATTCAGCCCGAGGCTGAGAAACCCTAGTTAAACCAACTGCTATGTTTTTTGTTTGTTTTGGGTTTTTTGTTTTGTTTTGTTTTGTTTTTGAGACAGGGTTTCAGTCTGCTGCCCGGGCCGGAGTACAGTGGCATGATCACGGCTCAGTGCAGCCTCGACCTCCCAGGCGCAGGTGATCCTCCCACCTCAGCCTCCTGAATAGCTGGGACACTACAGGAGTGAGCCACCACACCTAAATTTTGTGACACAGCCTTGTTTTGTTGCCCAGGTTGGAGTGCAGTGGTGTGATCTCAGCCCACTGCAACCTCCGCCTCCCAAATTCAAGCAATTCTCCTGCCTCAGTCTCCCGAGTAGCTGGGACTACAGGCACCAGCTACCACGCCTGACTAATTTTTGTATTTTTTTTAGACGGAGTTTTGATTTTGTTACCCAGGCTGGAGTGCAGTGGCGCGATCTCAGCCCACTGCAACCTCTGCCTCCCAGGTTCAAGCAATTCTTCTGCCTCAGCCTCCCGAGTAGCTGGGACTACAGGCGCGTGCCACCACGTCCAGCTAATTTTTGTATTTTTAGTAGAGACGGGGTTTCACCATGTTGACCCGGATGGTCTCGATCTCTTGACCTCATGATCTGCCCGCCTCAGCCTCCCAAAGTGCTGGGATTACAGGCGGGAGCCACCATGCCTGGCCAATTTTTTATTTTTAGTAGAGACAGGGAGTCACCAAGTTGGCCAAGCTGGTCTCGAACTTCTGACCTCAAGTGATCCATGCACCTCAGCCTCCCAAAGTGCTGGGATGACAGGCATGAACCACCATGCCCAGCCACACCTGGCTGTGTGTTAGTGAGGGGGATTTCACCACTTTGCCCAGGATAGTCCCAAATTCCTGGCCTCAAGAGATCCATCCTCCTGCCTCAGCCTCCCAAAGTGCCTCCAAAAGGGATTCAGGAGTGAGCTACTATACTCTACCACTATCTTTTACTGAACATCCAGGGCTTGGCCATAGCTCAGCACAGGACAAACAGCAACAACTGAGTGGAGAATGAGTAACAGCTACATTGTGAGAACGTGGAACAGCGCTCACTCTAACAAAAGCTACATTGTGTCAATGCAGAAGAGCGTTTACCCGCAGGTGGGGGTAGAGGCAAGGGAAAGGTCTGAGTCATGGATACAGTTTCCCTTTGGGATGATGGAAAAGTTCTGATTGCACAACAACTTCGTGTGCCACAGGAGGACAGACCACAGATAACGACCGTGGTCCCATCGTGGTCCCGTACATGAGAACGAAGCTGGGAAATTCCTGTCACCCGGTCACATCACAGCCATTGCAAGGTCCTAGCACAATATAAAGAAGTAAGTTGAGTGTAGGCTCTGCGCAGTGCTTGTAAGTCTCCAGCAGGGCACAGTCGCATCCTCAGCCTTCACCCTCACTCACCACTCGCTCACCCAGAGCTACGCCAGGCCGGCAAGCTCCATTCACTGCAGGTGCCCTACCCAGGCATGCCGTTATCTTTTACACCCCATTTTTACCACACCCTTCCTATAGACACACAGACACTTCCCATGGCGTCATAGCTGCCTGCAGCGCGTTCGCTGCACTGGGGGATTCGTGCCGGGCCTGTAACCGGCGGCACTTCCTGGAGGTCTGTGCCGGGTGCTCCACGATCCTGATCCCAGAGCAACAGGATTGCCTAACGATGCATTTCTTAGAACCTATCCCTGTCATCAAGCAACACGTGACTGTACTTCATGCCGGTGAAATGTACATTTAAAATGGTTAAAACGGTAAGGTTTATGTTATGTATATTCTACCACAATGATAAAAGCTAACGTATTGAGCTGCGTTCACTCCTGGCTCTCAGAGATCTCTCAGAGATGGACAGGAACCAGGGTCAGGAGAAGAGGCCACACCCACCCTGCCGAGGAAACCCTCTAGCCCGGGGGAGCAGGTAGCCTCTCCCAGCCATGCCACCCACACACACTTGGCACCTGCAACAGTTTTCAGGGCTCTCGACCCTGCCATTTGCTGCCTTCGTCCTCCGCCCACTCACACGCCCCACATTGATTTCTTGGCTTCATCCTGGAGGAGGTCCCCATGGGCAGCACCTGCTAGGAAGCCTCCACTCCTTCGTTTTTCATTAAGAAACAGGGTCTGGCTCTGTCGTCCAGGCTGGAGGGCAGCAGCAGGATCATGGCTCACTGCAGCCTGGACCTCCTGGGCTCAAGCCACCCTCCTGCCTCAGCCTCCCAAGCAGCTGGAACTACAGGCACAAGCATCGCCACACCCAACTCCAAATATCCTTCCTTGACTGGGTTGCAGCCTGGGGAAAGGGCAGACGCCAGATCCCCACAGTTACTGCTAATATTACATGCTCAGCACCAGGAAGAGTGGCCAGTATTCAGCGAACATTTCATTTATTATTTGCAAGTCTGGAAGACACACAGGAGACAGCCATTCCAGTGGTGACGTCCAGCTTCAACAAAGCTAAACTCAGAGCCCCTTTGCAGTAAATAACAGGCAGGACCCAAGGCAAGACCCTACACCATGCAATGTAAGAAAAACACATCAGCTGGGCACGGTGGCTCACACCTGTAATCCCAGCACTTTGGAAGGCCGAGGCGGGAGAGTCACCTGAGGTCAGGAGCTCGAGAGCAGCCTGACCAACATGGTGAAACCCCGTCTCTACTAAATTTACAAAAATTAGCCAGACATGGTATCACACGCCTGTAATCCCAGCTACTCACGAGGCTGAGGCAGGAGAATCGCTTGAACCTGGGAGGCAGAGGTTGCAGAGAGCCGTACTGCACTCCAGCCTGGGTGAGAGAGAGACTCTGTCTCAAAAGAAAAAAGGCCGGGCGTGGTGGCTGACACCTGTAATGCCAACACTTTGAGGCCAAGGCTGGTGGATCACAAGGTCAGGAGATCGAAACCACTATGGCCAACATGGTAAAACCCTGTCTCTTCTAAAATACAAAAAAATCAGCCGGGCGTGGTGGCAGGCACCTGTAATCCCAGCTACTTGGGAGGCTGAGGCAGGAGAATCACTTGAACCCGGGAGGTGCAGGTTGCAGTGAGCCGAGATCGCACCACTGCACTCCACCCTGGGTGACACAGCGAGACTCAGTCTCAAAAAAGAAAAAAGAAAAGAAACAAACACCGTCCGTTGGTTTAGACAGGCAGAACCCACACTTGTCAGCAAATACAAACCCCCTTCCCGTGAAAGGCTGCTTCAAAACTGTAACCCCCTCAGATCCCCGGTCAAGGCGCGCTGAGTTGCCAAGGACAGAGTGCACTCACACGATGTGTCTGTTCAACATTCACTATAGCAACAGCGACCAAAGGCCAAAGTCCCCGGATGAAAAGGCTGGACTGAAGGCCACCCTGGTAACTGGCCAGCTGTTACCCCCGTTGGGGCTCATGGGAGGGTCCCACAGGCCAGGGAAATGGACCCTGCAGGCCACGCCCTCACCAGGGCTGAAGGGGTCCCTCCAGGAGTCACCCCACTCACGCCCCTTTGGCTTCGGAGGGGCCCAGCCCAGGCAGCCCCCGTGTGTGGGTGACACCAGCGCTGTGCTGACAGGGACAGATACGCAGGGTGGGTCTCCAGGGGCCCTGGTGCTGCCCTGGCTTTTGAGATGCACTGGCTGCATTCCCTGAGGTCACAACCACTTCCTGTAAAAGAAAGTGACCCCAGGAAGCCACCAGTGTGAGCGTGGACATGCATCACCCGTTCCCACAACACACGGCTGTGAGCCTGGACACTCCGGGGCCGCTGAGCCCCGGAACGAGTGAAAGGCTTACTTGAGTCTCGGCTGCTGCAGCGGCCACCCCGATGTCGCCAGGAAGGACGGCACCGGGGGAGCTGGCCCGGCTGTCATCCTCCACCTGCTGCGTGATGTGCCGGACAGTCTCTTTGTTCTTCCGATTCTTCCTGCGGCCCGTGGGTTGCCAGCCGTCGCCAGCGCTCTGCTCCGAGAAGGAGTTCTGTGCCACGCCGTCCTTGGCAGAAGGCAGCTCACTCCCTCCGTACTGAGGCGGGGAGATCTGCTCTTCCTTGATGCGCAGAGGCCCGTAGCCCACGTCTCCAGGCCACAGGGACTGCGAGGAAACGTCGTCGGGGCCGTCGGCCTTGGGCTCTTGGTCCTCCTTCCCGTAGCTGCTCCCGCCGTCGTGGCAGCTGGCGATGGCCGAGTCCCCGGAAGAATTGGCCGGACTCGTTCGCCGTGCCAGCCACGGGGAGATGCTCCTGCCGGCCATCACGGCCGAGATGAGCGCTTCCGTGCTGCTGCCGGATGAGGCGCCGATCTCAAACTCCGCGAGCTCGTCCGAGGTGTCGGACTTGATGCTGATGTCCAGCGCGGCCTTGATGAAGTCGTGGCATGCCTGCACGATGTCTGTCATCTGCAGGAAGCTGGCGGCGGACATCACCTCGATGACGTTCCTGCTGGTGAGTGCCAGGTGCGCGGAGTACATGAAGTCGATGATGGCCTTGAAGCCCTGGGCCGTGACGATGTCTAGGTGCGTGACCGTGGCCTGTTCCGACGTCTTCTGCACCTGGCAGTAGAGCGTCTTGAAGTAGCGGCTGCTGCCCAGCAGGACGTTCTTGTGCGCCTTGAAGACCTTGCCCTCCACGACCACGCAGACGTCACACAGGACGCCGTGCTGCCTCTGCTCGTTCAGCTCCCGCAGCAGGTGCCGGTAGTGGGACGCGATTTCCATATCTTCCTTCCGGTTGTTCATTTGGAAGCTCTGCTGTCGCCTCTTCTACAGACTCTGTGGAGGTAAGAACAAGAGTTACCCAAGCTAAGCACAGGCAGAGGCCGTGAGAGGCAGCGCGGAGACGCTGGGCGGGGCGCGGGAGGAGGGTCACACGAGAGCCCGTCCATGGGTGTGCAGGGGGAGGGCTGTGTCTCCGCCTGAAGCAGGGCGGCGAACGCCGGAGGGCACCAGCGCGACCAGAGTGGGACATCTGCCGCGAGTTTCCGCTCACAGCTAATGGGGATCTGAACAGAATCCTACACACAGCAACTCACATATCCCAGCAAGATGAAAACAACCAGCCATGGCTGAAGCAGCTCCCCACTCAAACTGAGAACTCAGTTAAATGACCCACGTTGTGGCCATCCCTCACGCTTAAAGAAACATTCTTAAGAAAAAAGAATAAAATTTCCTACGTAAAAAAAAAAAACCCACAGACCAATAAGGCTTTAAAGCATTCATAGCCTTAGTCCTGAAAATTTCCAAAACTCTGGGCTCAAACCAGCTCAAGGCTCCTGGAGGAGGGAGATTTCCTGGCTTAGGGCTGGTCCCTGCCCAGCACCGGGACAGGGCCAGAGGAAGCTCGGGCCCTGAGGCTGCCGGCGCCCGGTCATGGAGACATGCCGCAGTCCCCAGGTCCCTGCATCGGAACATGGCCCTGCCTCGCAGTCGCAGGACACACGAAATCATTTCTGAATTTGGTGCCCCTGTCCCGCTCCGGCGTCACTTCCGTCTCTCCTTAGACTCAAGGATGTTGCCCTAACGAGAGGCCACTGCCCGGATGGCCTACACAACCGAAATGTGTTCCCAAGTCCAGAATCAGGATGCCAGCCAATCTGGGGGCATCCGTTCCAGCCCATGCCGCGGCCGCGTCCTGTGTGGAGGCTGTCTTGATGCGGCTTCTCCCAGTGTGCACGTGTCCCAGTGTTGCCCTTTCACAAGGACAACGGTCGCCTGGGAGTCGGGGCCACCCCCCACAGTGACCCCGTTTCCAACTAAGGCCACATCTAGCCCCTAGGGGGCCAGAACTTCCATGGACGAACTGCTGGGACACGTTCACCCACAGTCCTCCCTGGGAAAGGAGCAGTGGTTGGGTCTCCCCCGTTACAAACCCCGTTTTCCTGCTGATGAGTTGAGTAGGGCTCATCTGAAATGCCAAATGCGTTTAACAGGAGAAAACTAAGCAAGCATGGGAATATTCCACCCCCTTCCCGCAAGGACCCCCTCAAACAGCCACACACAGCCCTCACGGGGGACGGGGCTGGAGTCGGGGGGGTCGGCAGCTTTGTGTCACACACTCCTGCGCTCGGACTTGTTACAACACGCACATCTTTCCTTAGTCATGACAAAACTTTTTTCCTGGAGATGGAGTCTCGCTCTGTTGCCCAGGCTGGAGTGGAGTGGCGTGATCTCGGCTCACTGTAACTTCCACTTCCTGGGTTCAAGCGATTCTCCTGCCTCAGCCTCCCAAGTAGCTGGGACTACAGGCGCCCACCACCACGCCCGGATAATTTTTTGTATTTTAGTAGAGACAGGTTTCACCATGTTGCCCAGGCTGGTCTCCAGCTCCTGACCTCAGGTGATCCGCCCGCCTTGGCCTCCCGAAGTGCTGGGATTATAGGTGTGAGCCACCGTGCCCGGCCTAAAATGTCCAGGGAAAAGTAATTATTCCCCTCACATTTCACCGGCGGGAAAATGAGGGAGAAAGAGAGGCCTCTGTCCCTCCCTGTCTCTGCCTTCATGGTCCTGGGCCATCCCCGACTTAGATGGTGTGAGGTCTCCAGCCCCCCACAGCAGGTGTTGCCTGGCAGGAGACGTGCTGCAGAAGACCCAGCCTGGCCTCCCCTTCACTCCCTTCCCGCTGGGCACAAGGGCTGTGACAGCCATGACCACTGACCATTACAGGCCAGGACTCAAGCCCCCGTGATGACAAGACCGGGCCCCCCACCTGACTCCAAGTGCTGCCTCAACACCAGGGCCATGGCAGAGAACAGAGGCCCCATCCCGCCCCACACTGACATTGGACATGAGGGCCGGAGGCAAACGCCAGTTTCTCCCACGTCAGCAGCACTATGTGTGTACCAGCAGTGGAACCTGCCCCAACAAGGGGCCACTGAAAAGGAAGACAAATCACGTTCAGAGCAGGTGCGGGGAGGGGTCCCACGTGAGGCCGGGGGAGCAGGTGCGGGGAGGGTCCCGTGTGAGGCCGGGGGAGCAGGTGCGGGGGAGGGTCACGTGTGAGGCCGGGGGAGCAGGTGCGGGGAGGGTCACGAATGAGGCCGGGGAGCAGGTGCGGGGAGGGTCCCGCGTGAGGCCGGGGGAGCAGGTGCGGGGAGGGGTCCCGCGTGAGGCCGGGGAGCAGGTGCGGGGAGGGTCACGTGTGAAGCCGGGGGAGCAGGTGCAGGGAGGGTCCCGCGTGAGGCCGGGGAGCAGGTGCGGGGAGGGTCACGTGTGAGGCCGGGGGAGCAGGTGCGGGGAGGGTCCCGCGTGAGGCCGGGGAGCAGGTGCGGGGAGGGTCACGTATGAGGCCGGGGAGCAGGTGCGGGGAGGGTCCCACGTGAGGCCGGGGAGCAGGTGCGGGGGAGGGTCCCGTGTGAGGCTGGGGAGCAGGTGCGGGGGAGGGTCACGTGTGAGGCTGTGGAGCAGGTGCGGGGAGGGTCATGCGTGAGGCCGGGGGAGCAGGTGCGGGGGAGGGGTCACGAATGAGGCCGTGGAGCAGGGTCACGCGTGAAGCCAGGGAGCAGGTGCGGGGGAGGGTCACGTGCTGAGACCACCCATTGGCTCTCGACCGAAGATCCTTGGGGCCCGAGGAGTGTGGGGGATGACCCAGGGGTTTGGGGAGAGCGAGGCAGCAGGTGTTCCACCAGGTACAGCTTCACCAACATGAACTAGGCATCGGGGGGAGGGACCAGAACACACGTCAAACTCAGGAAAACCACCACTCAATCCCCCAAGCTGGGGGGTCCACGACCGACACCTGGCTTCGGGCCATGTGATGGAACATGACAAAAGCTCCAGGTACCCTGTATTCAAGCCAGGAAGCCGAATGATCATATTTGATTTCCTACATGAATAAAACATCTCTTTATGCCTCAGGTAAACAGAGCCTGTAAGAATTAAGGAGAATGATGAAAAAAAAAAATGTCAGAGGTGTTACAGAAGCAGGGACTGCCTCACAACAGTTCCCACGTCTACGTAGGTTCAACTCAAATCAAAAGTTCTGAAATAAATTATCCAATCAGGGCAGCTTAAAATCAGTTATGTACTCAGAGATTTGATAGTTTAAAAAACAGTAAAATTTTCATTTGGGGAAAAAGTTTTCTGTCCACTAAAAAGACAAAAGCAATCTTTGCAGTGGCGCAATCTCGGCTCACGGCATTCTCCGACTCCCGGGCTCAAGCGATCTCCTGCCTCAGCTACCTGAGTAGCTGGGACCACAGGCACACACCCCAGTGCCTGGCTTTTTCATTTTTTGTAGAGACAGGAGACTTGCTTTGTTGCCCAGGCTGGTCTCAAACTCAGGCTCAAGCAATCCTCCCACCTTGGCCTCCCAAAGCACTGGAATGACAGGTGTGAACCACCAAACCCAGACAAAAACGATAATCTTCAAAAGAGATCAGTCTGCTATGGAAGTATTAAGAATATACATAATCTCTCTAAGCGCCAGGGAGGTTCTAGGAGAATACTTGAATTTGCATTTCAAATCTGATAATCTCTCATCATCAGAAATCCACTCCTGAGCCATGTCAACCCCACTGGAGTAGAAGAGCAGCTGCAACCCCAAAACAGAAGCACCCCGGGGCCACGCAGGCCCTACTGCTCAGCACTCAACAAGCAAGCAGCAGACTGGAGCTCGCAACCTGTATTCTTTGTGGGAAGCGCCCCCAGGTGCACGGGACGCTGTGGAGTTAGTTACACGCTCTGCCCTGGAGGAGTATACCATCTAATGGACACACCTGGCCACAAGACACACCTCTATTCACAGGACACACATGTGGGCAAACAGGTGCATTGATGGGACACACAGCTGTTTGCTGGACACACCTGTGGGCGGACAGGTGCATTCATGGGATACACAGCTGTTTGCTGGACACACCTATGGGTGGACAGGTGCATTCATGGGACACACAGCTATTTGCTGGACACACCTGTGGGTGGACAGGTGCATTCATGGGACACACAGCTATTTGCTGGACACACCTGTGGGTGGACAGGTGCATTCATGGGACACACAGCTGTTTACTGGACACACCTGTGGGTGGACAGGTGCATTCATGGGACACACAGCTGTTTACTGGACACACCTGTGGGTGGACAGGTGCATTCATGGGACACATAGCTGTTTGCTGGACACACCTGTGGGTGGACAGGTGCATTCATGGGACACACACCTGTTCACAGGACACACCTGTGGGTGGACAGGTGCATTCATGGGACACACAGCTGTTTGCTGGACACACCTGTGGGTGGACAGGTGCATTCATGGGACACACACCTGTTCACAGGACACACCTGTGGGTGGACAGGTGCATTCATGGGACACACAGCTGTTTGCTGGACACACCTGTGGATACCACACAGGCTCACAGGCACTTGGTGCATCTCAGGTCCCCCCGTGGCAACTCCCGTGCATGAGGGGCCCTTTCAGAGAGGAGCTCCGGATCCACACTGGGGCACAGATGTCAAGTCTGCACAGGGTGGGTGCTGCAGGCTGCAGGGACCAAGGGGCAGGGGGATCTGCAGCTGCACTGACAGCCACCCGAGACCCTCATCTACTTTACTTATACCTCAGGAATCTCGATCCTTCCATTTCAAACAGCATCGCTTATGAAACAGACATCAGCATAACCACTCTGGTGACCACAACAACCTGAAGCCACGCTCTAAACTCACAAGCTGCTTTCCCGTGCGGGTTCTGGGGCACAAACTCACGCATGGCTCTGCCCCCACCACGGATAACCAGGTACAAGGACACTGCGGAGTCTGTTACACGGTGCGGGCCCCCGCCCCAGGTACACGGGATGCTGTAGAGTTAGTTACACGGTACGGGATCCACCCCAGGTGCACGGGACACTGTCCAGAGTTACACTGTGCGGGCAGCAAGGGTGGCTGCATGCAGCCCGTCCTGCCAGGCTGGCAATGCACCAGGTCGCTGTGCTCCTGGGGGCCATTTCAAACTCCAACAGCCACCAGAAGACCGGGAGGGGGTCTCCACGGTGCACGCTGAGGAACTGAGGGCCTCAAAACCAGCGCTGCCGGGAGAGATTGAGCGAGAAGCCTGTGCTTCCAGCTCCAAGCCCGGGTGCTCCCACCATTGTGCCATCAGTGCTGGCACCAGGTCTGCCGCCTCTTCCCGGGGTCCAGGGAGCAAGGTCATGGCACCTGCACCTCCAGCAGCATGGCCTGATCCGCCAAACGTGGCTTCCATCCTCCTCCTCCCAATGACCCTAGGGCCATCTTGGAAGTGGCAGTGCCCATCCCAAATCCTCTCTGCAGCAGACTCCGGAAGGTGACGGGTGTCCGTCATTGAGCGCCTTTAAGACTCACTGCTGTTGAGGATGCACATTTCCTACCCAGTCCAACCCTTTCACATGAGGATGAGTGCACCCTGGCCGCAGCCTGGACACTTTACAACAGCCTGGACACATTACACACAGCCTGGACACGTGAGGAGGAGCCCGCCCTGGCCACAGCCTGGACACGTTACACGCAGCCTGGACACGTGAGGAGCATGCCCTGGCCACAGCCTGGACACGTTACACACAGCCTGGACACGTTACACGCAACCTGGACAAGTGAGGACGAGCGCACCCTCATCGCAGCCTGGACACGTTACATGCAGCCTGGACACGTGAGGATGAGCCTGCCCTGGCCGCAGCCTGGACACATTACACGCATCCTGGACATATGAGGAGGAGCGCACCCTGGCTGCAGCCTGGACACGTTACACGCAGCCTGGACACGTCAGACACAACCTGGACACGTGAGGAGGAGCACACCCTGGCCACAGCCTGGACACGTTACACACAGACTGGACACTTCACACATAGCCTGGACACATGAGGACGAGTGCGTGCTAGCCGCAGCCTGGACAGATCCCCGTGACACAGGACGAAGAGCCGTGAAATCTGAAAACCTCTATGAATACATTTCATTTGCTGTACTGTGTATTCAAAGTATTAATTTAGGGAGCAGGGTGGGGTTATTTTTCCCTGTGTCCCTAAGGAGCTCTGCCGGGAAGGCTATTTGTTTTAATAAAAATGTAAAACAGCAGGTGCAATTCAGGCGGGGGCGCCTCTGCAACATCCACCCGCCGAGGCCGCCTGCTCAGGGCAGGGCACAGACCTGGCTGCACCCCTCCAGGCGGGAGGGTGGAGGCCTCGGGTGCCCCCTGCTGGCCGTGCCTGGCACGCAGCATTGTCCCCCCGCCAGTGCCTGGTCGCATTCCAGCCTCCTCTGCTTCCCAGCAGCTCCACAGGCGTGAACGTCTCTCTCAAACACCAGCTCACACTGTCTTACCACATCCACGCTGGATCTCACTCCTTTACCTCTGACTTGAAATCTGCATTTCTGGTTAGGCTCCAATTAAACATTTCATTTAAAATGTTGGTTACGGCTGGGCATGGTGGCTCCTATCTGTAATCCCAGCACTTTGGGAGGCTGAGGCAAGTGGATCACCTGAGGTCAAGAGTTTGAGACCAGCCTGGGTGACATGGTGAAACCCCATCTCTACTAAAATACAAAAATTAGCCAGGCGTTGTGGCTGGCACCTGTAATTCCAGCTACCCTCGAGGCTGAGGTGGGAGAATCACTTGGGCCTGGGAGGCAGAGGCTGCAGTGAGCCAAGATGGTGCCGCTGCACTCCAGCCTGGGTGACAGAACGAGACACTGTCTCAAAACATAATAATAATAATCTTAACCAATAAATCACCATTTTATAGTGGAAGCAAGATACCCTTGGCTTAGAACCAAACTGCCAGTGGCGAGGAGCGCTCTGCGAAGGACAGAGGTGGCCACAGCCATCTCTCCAGACCAAGTTCAACTCAGCTACTCTAGGAACTGCTCTTCATAATTATTTTGGAAAAACAGTTTTGTTTTCAGGCAAGATGCCACTCAGTCACCCAGGCTGGAGCGCAGTGGCATAGTCAGGGCTCACTGCAGCCTCCACCTCTGGGTTTAAGCAATCCTCCCCCCTCAGCCTCCTGAGCAGCTAGGCCCACAGGTGCACACCACCACACTCAGCGAATTATTATTTTTTCTTTTTTTTTAGGGACGGGATCTTGCTATGTTGCCCAGGCTGGAGTGCAGTGGCTATTCACAGGCGCGATCCCACTACTGATCAGCACGGGAGTTTTGATCTGTTCCGTTTCCGACCTGGCCCGGTTCACCTGCTGGTCCCCCGCTCCCAGGAGGTCACCATATTGATGTCGAACTTAGTGCGGACACCCGATCGGCATAGCGCACTACAGCCCAGAACTCCGGGACTCAAGAGATCCTCCAGCCCCAGCCTCCCGAATAGCTGGGACTACAGGCATGCACCACCACGCCCGGCATTATTTTTTTTCTTAGAGACACAGGGTTTCACTGTGTTATCCAGGCTGGTGTTGAACTGCTGGGTTCAAGCCATCTATCAGCCTCGATCTCCCAAAGTTCTGGGACTACAGGCGTGAGCCACCACATATGGCCTGGTGAAACTAATTTTTTTCTCTCTTTTTTTTTAGATGTAGTCTCGCTGTCGCCCAGGCTAGAGTGCAGTGGTGCGATCCTGGCTCACAGCAACCTCCATCTCCTGGGTTTAAGTGATTCTTGTGCCTCAGCCTCCCGAGTAGCTGGGATTTCAGGTGCCTGCCCCCACGCCCAACTAATTTTTGTAATTTCAGTAGGGATGGGGTTTTGCCATGTTGGCCAAGGCTGGTCTCAAACTCCTGGCCTCAAGTGATTCGCCTGTCTCAGCCTCCCAAAGTGCTGGGATTACAGGCGTGAGCCACCATGTGTGGCCTGGTGAAACTAATTTTTTAATGGGAAAACATTTTGAACAGACACATCGCAAAGAAGATACATCAGCAGGTAGACACAGACAGAGGGTTCCCCCGGCCATCAGAAGTGTGTCCAGAACCACAGTGAGCTCCCCCATGAGGGCAGCCGGGACTAAGAGGCAAGGTCACACCACGTGTCCTCGAGGACGCGAGCACCTGGAGCCCTCTCAGCTGCTGGGGCATGTGGAATGGCAAAGCTGCTGCAGAAAACAGTTTAGCAAACCTAAACACCACCGGACCCGACGACTCTGCATACCTACCCGAGAAAAGCAAAAACACCTGCCCAGCAGACTCATGCACAAACGTTCACAGCAGCTTCGCTCAGAACAGCCAAGGCTCAGCAACAACCCAAACGTGCACCAGCAGGTGGGCAGGTGAACACAGGAGACGTCTCCAAATCACACAGGCAGCTCGGGAGGGAGAAGGGACTGCTGGGCTACGCAGGTGAACACAGGAGACGCCTCCAAACCGCACAGGCAGCTCGGGGAGGGAGAAGGGACTGCTGGGCTACGCAGGTGAACACAGGAGACGCCTCCAAACCGCACAGGCAGCTCGGGAGGGAGAAGGGACTGCTGGGCTACGCAGGTGAACACAGGAGACGCCTCCAAACCGCACAGGCAGCTCGGGAGGGAGAAGGGACTGCTGGGCTACGCAGGTGAACACAGGAGACGCCTCCAAACCGCACAGGCAGCTCGGGAGGGAGAAGGGACTGCTGGGCTACGCAGGTGAACACAGGAGACGCCTCCAAACCGCACAGGCAGCTCGGGAGGGAGAAGGGACTGCTGGGCTACGCAGGTGAACACAGGAGACGCCTCCAAACCACACAGGCAGCTCGGGAGGGAGAAGGGACTGCTGGGCTACGCAGGTGAACACAGGAGACGCCTCCAAACCGCACAGGCAGCTCGGGAGGGAGAAGGGACTGCTGGGCTACGCCCGGCCTCGGCGACCTGGGGCACCTCCCTACTCAGCCTTCCATCCCCCATACAAGTCACATCCACCACACAGATTACCCCACAACAATTACGCTGAGTAAGAGAAGCCAGTCACCAAGGCGAGCGTGTGAGTCCCTGTATAGGAAACACTAGACAGAAGAGAGGACACGGTGGCAGACGGCCAGCCGGGGGCTGCCTGGGCTGGAGTGAGGGGGAGAGGCTGCGGGAAGCTCCTGGGGTGATGGGGGATGGCCTGTGTCTCCAAGCTGCTGGCAGCTCCACTCCAGCTCCAGCTTGGCTGGGCGCAGTGGCTCACGCCTATAATCCCAGCACTTTGAGAGGCCAAGGTGGGCAGATCACCTGAGGTTGGGAGTTCGAGACCAGCCTGGCCAACACGGTGAAACCCCATCTCTACTAAAAATACAAAATTACCCGGGCACGGTGGCGCACAGCCGTAGTCCCAGCTACCCAGGAGGCTGAGGCAGGAGAACTGCTGGAACCCAGGAGGGAGGCTGCAGTGAGCTGAGACTGCGCCACTGCACTCCAGCCTGGGCGACAGAGCAAGACAATGTCTCAGAAAAAAAAAAAAAGGCCAAGCGTGGTGGCTCACACCCATGATCCCAGCACTTCGGGAGGCTGAGGCGGGCAGATCACAAGGTCAGGAGTTCAAGACCACCTGAGCAACAAGGTGAAACCCCATCTCTACTTAAAAAAAAACAAAAATTAGCTGGGTGTGGTGGTACTCACCTGTAATCCCAGCTACTCAGGAGGCTGAGGCAGGAAAATCACTTGAACCCGGGAGGCAGAGGTGGCAGCGAGCCAAGATCGTGTCACTGCACTCCAGCCTGGGCGACAGAGTGAGACTCAAACTCAAAAAAAAGGGTTTGAGCTCATCAAATTATACTCTTCAAACAAGTGCCGTTTTGTTGCATGTAAATTATGCCTCAATAAAGGATTAGAAGCTTAGTTTTGTAAAACTATTCTTCCTCAGCTATAATCCTGCACTCATCCATCCAGGCACCTCACTGCCATTTGTTACGAGTTGAGCCGCCCCCACCTCCGCTCCGACTCCCAAATTCATGTTGAAGTCCTAACCCCTCATACTGCAGAATTCCACCTTATTTGGAAACAGGTAATTTCAGGTGCAAATAGTTAAATGAAGATGAGGTCACTGTGGCTCACGCCTGTAATCCCAGCACTTTGGGAGGCCGAGGTGGGAGGATTGCTTGAGACCAGGAGTTCAAGACCAGCCTGACCAACATGGCAAAACACCCCCTCTACTAAAAATACAAATATTAGCCAGGGTGGTGGCGCACATCTGTAATCCCAGCTGTTCGGGGGGCTGAGGCAGGAGAATTACTTGAACCAGGAGGCGGAGGCTGCAATGAGGCGAGATTGAGCCACTGCTCTCCAGCCTGGGTGACAGTGAGACCCTGTTTCAAAAAAACAGATGAGGTTACTGGGGGCCCCTAATCCAGTACAATAGGTACCCTTAAAAAGGGGGAGAAATTTGGACACGGGGTGGTGCGAAGCGGCAGCAGCAGAGGCCCCACTGGAGGCTCAAGAGAGGCCAGGAGCAGACCCCCAGCACCCTCCTAGGAACCAGGCAGCCAGCACCCGAACCTCAGACTTCTGGCCTCCAGACAAATGTCTGTTGTTTAAGACCTTCCCTTTGTGGCTCTCTGACGTGGCAGCCCCAGGTCACTGACGTCCCATTCCTGCCGCCAACAGGCGCGATGCCACGGACACCGACAGCAGGACGCACACGTCTGTTTACGGGCAGCTCCACTCACTCTCGAGAGAAACCCTCCCCACCCAGCTCCCCCAGGACCGGGCGTGGGCACCATCCCCTCACACCAAGGTGTTCATGGTTTGCCACCTTCTGAAAAAATCAAGGTTAAGACATGAAGACTGTCGGACAGATTAATTCTACGTACATCGCATTATCATCGTTCACGGTTGCATTTTAAAATTGTTTAACGAGCTCCTGACTAGACAGCACTCCAAGACACGTTAGCAGAGTCTCTGGACAGCGAGACAGGTGGCACTATCCAAATGCTCATCATCCAGTGAGCAAGTGGGCGCTGGCGATGGAGGACTAGGTTTTCCACATGGCAGCCCCACGTGACCATCTGAGGACGTAAAGCCGTGACTGCCAGCAGGGGCTGCCCAGGTCTCTGTCTGCGGCTCTGCCAGCCCCGCCCCTCCCTGCCCGCTGGCCCCTTTCAGTTCCTTCACCTCCAACCCAACTCCAACACCCAGGCTGCCTCCTCTGCCTTCCGGAACCTGCCTAATGCCACTTCCTTGTTTTTGTTTCTGAAATGGGGTCTCACTCTGCCGCCCAGGCTGGAGTGCAGTGGAGCAATCTCGGCTCACTGCAGCCTCCACCTCCCAGGCTCAAGTGATCCTCCCACCTCAGCCTCCTGAGCAGCTGGGACTATAGGGGCACACCACCACACCAGCTAATTTTTTGGTTTGGTAGAAACGGGGTTTTGTCACGTTGCCCAGGCTGGTCTTGAATTCCTGGACTCAAGCGAACCTGCCGCCCTGGCCTCTCGAAGTGCTGGGGTTTCAGGCGTGAGCCGCTGCACCGGCCAAAAGTCACTTCCTTCTGCGGGGCGTCCTCAGCCAGAGCACACTTCCCCTTTCCAAACACCTCACTGCCCCGCCCTGCCCCATCTCAGCCCCAGCTAGCACGGTCTCGGTGGGGCGTTGAAGCCCCTCTAGGCAGGGCCCCCATTCCCACCTCAGCACAGCCAGGCCTCAGCCCCCCTCCGGCTCCAGCCAGGTGCCCACCAGCCACACGCAGGGGGAAGCCTGGAGCAGTGCCAGGCTTGGGCCTCATGTGAGGGTGGCACGGGTGCTCCCAGATGGGCAAAAGGTGCTCTGGGCACCCAGGAGGGGGTTGGGACCAGCACACCCTCGAAGGGTGGCAGCAGACCTCGGAAGAAGCCCCAGGGAGCCCACGCAGGATTCGTGGCCTGACTGGCCCCCCAGCATGGACCTTGGCCTGTGACCCCTAACCAACAGAACAAGGCAGATGCCCGTGCGAGGCCCCGTGTGGGCCTGAGCCTCCCCATGGGAAGCTCAGCTCTTCCGCCAGACAGCATGGAGAGAAGGGCCCCAGAGCCCCAGCCCAGACCAGTCCAGCCAGGCCTTCCCCACCAGCCCTGGACCGCCGAGTGGCCACTCCAGCATAGCCCTTCTGGACGATGTCACTGGGAGCAGGGGCAGCTCGGCTGAGGCCCAGCTCGGAACCTTGAGAGGCTGCTTTGCACCTGTGACCTAGGGCAGTCGGACTGCAGGGAGGACGGCTGGGACTCCGGGCCAAGAGCTCAGCTCTCCGGGGGGAGTGTGGCAGGAGACTGGGAATGCAGTACCCCAACACACAGAGCTGCAGAATCAGGAACAGCAAGATGGGGCGGTACATCCTGCTTGGAGGCTCTGTGCTGGGGGCCCAGGTAGAGGCCACGTGGCAGCCGCCAGCAGGTGGCTCTGGACTTGCTGACCCGGGGCCCAGGGAAGGAGACCCCAGGTAAAGGAAAGGATAGAAAAGGACCAGCCCACGGGCATAGGCTGAGAAGCCTCCCCCTGGGGAACTGCTGGCAAGGCTGGGTCAGAAGCTCTGCGAGGGCCCAGGGCCCTGCACCCAGCGAGCCTACTGGGACCATCTAGGGCTTCCAGCTGCTTTGCTTCAGCCTAGAGGAAGTCGGCCAGAAGAAAATGCTTTGTTTTGTGGGGTCGGGAACACAAAGGGGAAGGAGCCACTTCTTTACACTCCAGGGTACCTCCCGCTGGACTGGCATCCGGCTCCTAGGCCTGCCTTCCATCTTCAAACCACATTTTTTTTTTGAGACAGAGTCTCGCTCTGTCACCCAGGCTGGAGGGCAGTGGCGCGATCTCGGCTCACTGCAACCTCCACCTCCCCAGTTCAAGAGATTCTCCTGCCTCAGCCTCCTGAGTAGCTGGGATTACAGGTGTGAGCCATGGCGCCTGGCCCAAACCACACTTGATTGTAACAGGCAGCTGAGCTCCTGGTCACTCTTCTGGGTTACGGACGGGGCATCCGGCAATACACTGGAACGGGTCAGGTCTGCGAAGGCGAATCCTGCCATGCACCACAACAGTGGTCCTGAGCCCTCTCAGCCACTGGACACCGCCTCCTCCTCCTCTTCCAGGAAGCCCTCCTGGGTGTCCCAGTAGGAGTAGCGGCTGTTCTTACACTGACAGCACACACCCCACCTCTCTGCCTGACACTGCCCTGCCCTCCTGTCAGCCTAGGGATCACATCTTGATGCTGGACAGGCCCAACACATACACTTGAGGTCAACAAAACTACCCTACCAGGCCGGGCGTGGTGGCTCATGCCTGTAATCCCAGCACTTTGGGAGGCCACGGCGGGAGGATCACGAGGTCAGGAGCTCGAGACCAGCCTGGCCAACATGGTGAAACCCCATCTCTACTAAAAATACAAAAATTAGCTGGGCGTGATGGCGTGCGCCTGCAGTCCAGCTACTCGGGAGGCTTTGGCAGGAGAATCGCTTGAACCCAGGAGGCGGAGGTTGCAGTGAGCTGAGATCGCACCACTGCAGTCCAGCCTGGTGACAGAGCAAGACTAGGTCTCAAAAAAACAACAACAAAAAAACTATAGTACTTTTTTAACATTAAATCTGCAATACTGATTTACAGTATTTTAAAAATATCTTGTACTAAGCGCTCATAAAGTAAAATAAAACAGCAGCTGGGAGTGTGTGGCACACGCCTCTAATCTCAGCACGTTGAGAGGCTGAGGTGGCAGATCACTTGAGCCCAGGAGTTGGAGGCTGCAGTCAGTGAGCTCCGATTGTACCACTGCGCTCTAGCCTGGGTGACAGAGCGAGACACCCCCCACCCCCAGTCTCTAAAGAAAAAAAGGGAGGAGAGAAGGTCATATGGCCACAGGCAGAGATTGGAGTGGGGTAGCCACAAGCCATAGGATGTCTGGAGCCTTTTCCACCAGGAGCTGAAAGAGGCAGGAAGGGCCCTGCCTAGAATTTCCAGAGGGAGCACAGCCCTGAGACACCCCAAGTTCCAGCTTTGGGCTTCGGAACTGGAGAGAAGCCTCTGCTGCTGAGGGCTGCCCAGTAGGTGGTAATTTTCACGACGGCCCTGGGAAATCAACACACAAGGCATGCATCAACTTTCTTTCACCCAGGCTGGAGTGCGGTGGTACAATCTTGGCTCACTGCAACCTCCACCTCCCAGGTTCAAGCAATTCTATGCCTCAGCCTCTCAATTAGCTGGGACTACAGGCGTGCACCACCATGCCCGGCTAGTTTGTTTTTGGGGGGGGGGGGGGGTGTGTGTGTGTGGGTATTTTTAGTACAGACGGGGGAACTGCCATGTTGGCCAGCCTGGCCTCGAACTCCTGACCTCAGGTGATCCACCTGCCTCGGCCTCCCAAAGTACTGGGATTACAGGTGTGAGCCACCATGCCTGGCCATTTTTTTGTATTTTTAGTAAAAACAGGGTTTTACCATGTTGGCCAGATTGGTCTCAAACTTCTGACCTCACGTGATCCACCCACTTCAGCCTCCCAAAGTGCTGGGATTACACGCGTGAGCCACCACACCAGGCCTCTTTTTCCCTTTTTGTAATTTTATTTTGAAACACCTTCCAAATTATGGAAAAGTTGTCAGAATAATTTAGAGAACTTCTCCACACTTCTTACCCAGCTACTCCGCTTTTTTACAATTTGCCCCGTCTGCTTCCATCAAGCAATAGGACCAAATCCCTAATCAGTTACTTTTTGCTTAGAAGCTGTGCTGCTCGAAACAGGCGAAGCCACCCACCCGTGCAAGGCGCTGGCTGCGCAGCTGGTCGGGCTCACGGCGGCGCCTCAGGCCTCATCCTGAGCAGCCCTCGCCCCAGCGTCCGGCCTCCGAGGCCTTGCGCCCAACCCCCGCCTCGCACGGCGAAGGTCCTTCCCACAGGGCACACTCACGGAAGTTGAACGAGCCGCCTGAGTGAGCAGTGGAGCACCCTCCGTCAGTGCAGTGAGGACCCCCCCCCAGCCCACTGCATTTCACCACTGGCTGCCTTCCACGGCGGAGTCCTCAGGCTCCACATCTACATGGCATAGATGGAGCGGGGCCTGCGGGGGACTCGAGGGGCCCCAGCCATGAACCAGTGAGGGGTCCCTTGTACCCTGTAGGCCACTCAGGCCACCCTTGCCAGGGCAGGGCCGGGAAGGCAGAGGCCACAGAGCGTGGGGCTTCAGGGGGGCTTCAGGGCAGGCCTGGCAGGAAATGGGTCCAAGGCGGGGATCAGAGTCATCCAGACCCACAAGGAGCCTCAGCCCTGCGGGGAGGGAGGGGGGAGGCCAAGCTCTTCCACCTTGGGCAGGACTTGGGCTCTGGGGCGGGGTCACCTCCCACCCCTAAGCGAGTCCTGCCTCCCCATGAGACCCGATCGCCTCCAGCGTGGGAGGGAGACAGAGCCTCCCCCCAGGGAAGGCCCTCCTGTGTCAAGTGCTCAGCCAGGACAGGCTCCAAGACTGCCTTAAGAAATAAAACTCCATGATTCCTGATTCATGAGGGAAGACCCGGGAACTGCTGGGACTCAGAGCCTCGGGGGACGCCCGGGCAAGAGCAGCTTGCAGCTCCGGGGCTGAGAGGCAGAGAAGGGGCTCTTCACAGTCACCTTTGAGGGGCTGCAGCACCTGGGGGGGCTTCGCCACGGGCTTGGCTGAGGTGGGCACAAAAGGAGCAGGCTCAGCAGAGCCAAAGGGCCAAGGTCAGCAGCCCTGGAGGCCACGCCCTGGAAGCCCCGACCAGCGTTTCCCATCCCCATGGCTGCGTCTGTTCCAGGAATGGGGTCCTGGGGCTTGGCACAGGCCTGCTGCGGTGGTGGCCCCACATCTCACCTGTGTCCCCCATATTACACCCAAGGGAGCACCAAAGGCCACCCCGGGTCCAGGCCTCAAAAGCCCTGAGCCCAGAAGACAGCAGCGCCCTCACGCCCATCCTCAGCAAACCTGCCAGAGCGCAGGCAGGTGGAGAGGACTCCTGGGGACAGCAGAGCCCCCCCTTCTCCTCCCCTCTTCTCACAAAGTTAACCCTGTGGTGGCCAATTTGGCTTAACTCAATGATAACATTTTAAAGATTAAAATGATACCATTTAACCCCTGGAACGGGCTTAAAAGCCATGTGTTTGACTCTGAGCAAAGATTTCAAGGCCGGGCACAGTGGCTCATACCTGAAAAATCCCAACAGTGAGGGAAGCCAGGGAGATGGCTTGAGCCAAGGGGCTCAACACCAGCCTGGGCTACATGGCGAGAACCCTTCTCTACAAAAAACAAAAAGTTAGCTGGGCGTGGTGGTGCACACTTGCAGTCCCTGCTACTCCAGAGAATGAAGTGGGAGGATCACGTGAGCCAGGGAGGTCGAGGTTGGAATGAGCCAAGATGGCGCCACTGCACTCCAGCCAGGTGACACAGCAAGGCCCTACTTCAAAAAATAAAAACTCTAAATACATGAAATTCGCAAAAATTAACGTAAAGTTGGCAGGGCGCAGTGGCTCATGCCTGTAATCCCAGCACTTTGGGAGGCCGAGGCAAGCGGATCACGAGGTCAAGAGATCGAGACCAGCCTGGCCAACATGGTGAAACTCCATCTCTACTAAAAACACAAAAATTAGCCGGGTGTGGTGGTGGCGCCTGGAGTCCCAGCTACTCAGGAGGCTGAGGCAGGAGAATCGCTTGAACCCAGGAGGCAGAGTTGCAGTGAGCCGAGATCTCGCCACTGCACTCCAGCCTGGACAGAATGAGACTCCATCACAAAAAAATAAAAATAAAATAAATAACGTAAAGTCATTATGAAGGTGGCTGTGACACAGGAGGCCGGAGCACGACCCTCCAAGCACCTACAAGTGGGGGGTGAGGACGGCAGACACCTCTGCCTCTTTGACTAATTCTACTTCCGAGACTCTACCAAGGAAATAACCCAAAAAGCTAATTGGTTCCAAGATGTTCCTAGCACTGCTATGGATCACAGTGAAAAACAGAAAAAGACCCAAGCGCCCGACAATTTGAAGATGGCCCAGAAAACCGTGAACATTTAAAATGTCAGTTATGTGGAGGCTCAGAAGTTTATCAGAAATTAACGGAAAGAAACAAGGAACAGAAAGCCCACCCAGTGTGTCCGCACAGGCTGACACACACCGACCACACTCAGGATAGGCACCAAAACTCACCTCATAAACCAAGGTCCTTATTTATAAAACACAAACGTAGTCCCAGCACTTTGGGAGGCCGAGGTGGGCGGATCACCTGAGGTCAGGAATTCGAGACCAGCCTGGTCAACATGGGGAAACCCCATCTCTACTAAAAATACAAAAATTACCCAGGCGTGGTGGCGGGCACCTGTAATCCCAGCTACGAGGGAGGCCGAGGCAGGAGAATCACTTGAACCCAGCAGGTGGAGGTTGCAGTGAGCCGAGATCGTGCCACTGCACTCCAGCCTGGGGATACAGCAAGACTCCAATTCAAAACACAAAACAAAAAAATAATTAAAATTAAAATTAAACACAAACTCGAGAGCATTCCGACCAGCGCCGAAGCAGGGCAGGTCAACGCCACAGGAAATCAGCACCCGGAGGAGAACAGGGCATGAATACCAGAGCAATCTACGCTTCTTTTCTCGCTCCTATGAGGACCTCCAGCCGGAGGGCACGCTCTGCTCTGCTTTGACTTTTCACAAACTCAACGGGCAGGTGAAGAGTCTGCCTCTCTGGGTCACAGAACCCCACAGGACCGGCATGAGTGTCCCCAGCTCACAGGGGTGAGGAGCAAGAGGTGACAGCAGGTGGACAAGATGCGAGCCACCAGCCCACCAGGACCTCGGAGCCATCACGGGGTGGGTCTCCCTGAAGAAGACCCGAGCAGCCTTCCTCTCCCCAGCCGAACCCTGCTTCTCATACAGAAGACACCACAGCCTCCAGCCTCCCAGCTCTGACTTCCAGGAGCAGAAATTCTTCCGCAGGGCAGCAGGGGCTCTGGCAGGATGCAGCTGTCACCTCCTCTGAAAGAATTTCCAGGGAGCCCACTGTGCCCACGGCCACGCAGAGAGCCAGAAAATCTCAGGGGTACAGAGAGGGGGCAGTGCACGGGTGACACAGGACAACACCGCTGTGGCCAACTTAGTCGCCCCCCCCCCCCCCGAGTTCTTCACGTCAGCTGAGGCTGGGCCAGCAGACAGCCAACCCTGACCCGGGGCCTGGCAGACATCAGCACATGTTGAAAGGGTCAGCTCTGAGCTGGATGACAGGCCAGCCTCTCACTGTGCAGCCAGGCGAGCTCTATTCCACTGGGAAGGGAGCTGCCGCTGTCTCACTCCTGCCACACGAGGACACAGGTCACACTGAGTGGGTAAACCATGCTGGAAGAACAAACCCCTTTCACCCTGCCAAACTTCCTGTGTTTTCCTCAGGAGACGAAAAGGTTAGACTGGAAGCCCGTGCCACCAAGCAGCACACCTGTTTCACCAGCTCACCCTTTCCTAGTGGCCCCCACTCATACACTGTTCAGACCCAGTACTTGCCATGGATAAAAATTATTTACCTGGGAAAAAAAAACTAAAGTAAAAATAGCTCTTGACTCCAAAACTGGGAAGCATTAAAATATTCAAAAGAACTGATCCTGGCCAGGTACAGTGGCTCACGCCTGTAATCCCAGCACTTTGGGAGGCCAAGGCGGGCAGATTACTTGAGGTCGGGAGTTCGAGACCAGCCTGGACAACATGGAGAAACCCCGTCTCTACTAAAAACACAAAAATTAGCCAGGCATGGTGGTGCATGCCTGTAATCCCAGCTACTTGGGAGGCTGAGGCAGGAGAATCACCTGAACCCGGGAGGCGCAGGTTTCGGTGGGCCAAGATTGCACCACTGCCCTCCAGCCTGGGGAACAAGAGTGAAGTGGCTCACGCCCGTAATCGCAGCACTTTGGGAGGCCGAGACAGGCAGATGACAAGGCCAGGAGTTCAAGACCAGCTTGACCACCATGGTGAAACCCCGTCTCTACTAAAACTACAAAAATTATCCAGGCATGCTGGCATATGCCTGTAATTCCAGCTACTCAGGAGGCTGAATGAAGCAGGAGAATCGCTTGAACCCGGGAGGCAGAGGCTGCAGTGAGCCAAGATCGTGTCACTGCACTCCAGCCTGGGTGACACAGAAAAGACTCCGTCTCAAAAAAAAAAGAACTGATACTGTAAATATTGAAACAAGGCTTTCGCACTGACCCACCAAAGCGGCAGCGATCTTTTTGTAAAAAAAAACTCTCGATAATAGGAAAATCCAAATTCAGGCAAAATTCACATCAACTTTTCCTACCTAAGAAAGAGAAGCAACGGTAAAGTACATTTGCATTTCTAGTAAAAACTAAATGAAAATCAACTTAAAATAAGAAAATTAAGGTTAAAATTTTTCACAAGACCCGACAAAATGGCTCAGATCTGTGATCCCAGCACTTTGGGAAGACGGGGCTGGAGGACTGCCTGAGCCCAGGAGTTCAATACCAGCCTGAGCCCAGGAGTTCAAGACCAGCCTGGGCAACACAGCAAGCTCCCCATCTCTATAAAAGAGTTAAAAATTAGCCAGGAATGGAGTTGCATGCCTGTAGTTCCAGCAACTTGGGAGGCTGAGGCAGGAGGATCACTTGATCCCAGTAGGGGGAGGCTGCAGTGAGCTGAGATCACACCACTGGACTCCAGCCTAGGAAACAGATCAAGACCCAGTCTCAAAAATGAAAAATAAAAAAGGCCCAGCACAGTGGCTCACGCCTGTAATGCCAGCACTTTGCGAGGCTGAAGTAGGTGGATCACAAGGTCAGGAGATCGAGACGATCCTGGCTAACATGGTGAAACCCCATCTCTACCAAAAAAAAATCAGTCAGGCTTGGTGGCATGTGCCTGTAGTCCCAGCTACTCAGAAGGGTGAGGCAGGAGAATCACTTGAACCCAGAAGGGGGAGGTTACAGTGAGCTGAGATCGCGCCACTGCACTCCGGCCTGGACGACACAGGGAGACTCCATCTTAAAAAACTAACTAACTAACTAAAATAATCCATGGAAGTCTCCTTAGCAAAAAGCATGTATGTCTTTAAAAACAGGCACTGGCTGGGCTCATGCCTATAATCCCAACACTTTGGGAGGCCAAGGCAGGCGGATCACCTGAGGTCAGGAGTTCGAGACCAGCCTGATCAACATGGAGAAATCCTGTCTCTACTAAAAATACAAAACAATTAGCCAGGCGTGGTGGCCCATGACTGTGATCCCAACTACTCGGGAGATTAAGGCAGGAGAATCGCTTAAACCTGGGAGGTGGAGGCTGTGGTCATGCAACTGCACTCCAGCCTGGGCAACAAGAGCGAAAACTCCACCTCAAAAAAAAAAAGAAAAGAAAAGACAGGCACCAAAATATGAAACAGTCCATGCTTTAAAATGCATTAAGTTGGGGCCGGGTGCGGTGGCTCACGCCTGTAATCCCAGAACTTTGAGAGGCTAAGGCAGGTGGATCACCTGAGGTCAGGAGTTCAAGACCAGCCTGGCCAACATGGTGAAACCCCTATCTCTACTAAAAACACAAAATTTAGCCCGGCATGGTGGTGCACACCTGTAGTCCCAGCTCCTCGGGAGGCTGAGGAAGAGAATGGCTTGAACCCAGGAGGCAGAGGTTGTAGCAAGTTCACATTTTGCCACTGTGCTCCAGCCTGGGCGACAGCCAGTTCCAGCTCAAAAAAAGAACAGGTAGGTAGGCAGGCAGGTGGCAGATAGACAGACAGATAGACAGATAGACAGATAGACAGACAGACAGACAGACAGACAGATAGACATAGACAGATAGAAAGAATACACTAGGTTGGAAATTCCAACATAAGCCTTGTGGCTGCAAGCCAGAGTACCTGCTCCCTACCACTGTCCTGGGCAGGCGAGTCCCGGCCCTCCGGCCTCTACCTGGCTCTACTGACGGCGGGCACAAGTTCAAGGTCACACGACTGCACCCTACTAGACCTTCAGGTAGGAAATGCCACAGAACCAACAACCGATTCTTCAGCAATAAATAGCAGGAAACCAAAACAGGGTTTTCACAGAAGAAATGGAACTTCAGAGACACAAGCACACACTTGCAGCACACGCCCTCATCCCAACCCTGACTCAAGTAAAACCACAGTGAAAGCGTGCATGACACCGGCAAGAGCGCTGAGCCCAGCCCAGCATCGAGACACTGAGGACGTGCCGTGGGGTGCCCACTGTGTGGCAGCCACACACAGTGAAGCCCTGAGGGTAAAACTGAGATCTGCTTTAAAATACTTTCAGGAAAAAGCAGCGGGAGAGGTAAGTGAGACGAGAGCAGCGTGCTGGGAACCCCAGCCAGGCGACACGGACGTCCTCTCTAATTTTGTGCACGTTTGAAAGCTCCGAAGTAAGTTTTTAAAAATATAATGATTTATGAAATAATAATTTAACTTTTACAAAACTGGGAAAATATGTAATCCAGAGATGCAAATGCAGTGAGAGAGAATCTCATCTGGAAACCCACAGGCAGCCCGGCCCTCAATACGAGGCCAAGACCTGTGTCTGCAGGGGAGCTGCCTCCTCCCACCCCCAGGTAAGTCCTTATTTGGGGGTGGCCTCTCCAAGGAGTGCAGCAAGCCTGGGCCTCGGGAGTCTGACTCTGGGTGACAAGCCACAGAACATGTCCACATGGGAGCATGGCTGCCGCAGGCAACTCAGAATACTCAACACTCACTCCTCTTTAGAATTAGGATATCAGACGCACCGGTCACAATGCCATGTGCCACATTAAAGGTCCACCTGTTACTACCTCACAAACCAAACTTTCCTGAATTTTAGCAACTGTATTTCAGGGGTTGCTACTCTTCATTTTCCAGGGATCTTACTGGATGCACTAAAAATGCTATCGTGAGCTGGTCATGGTCACACATGCCTGGGGTCCCAGCTACTCAGGCAGCTGAGGCAGGAGGATCGCTTGAGTCCAGGACGTCGAGGCTGCAGTGAGCTGAGATTGCACCACCACACTCCAGCCTGGGTGACAGAGCAACACCCTGTCTCAAAACAAACAAATGAACAAAACATGCTATGCTGAAAAGGAGCCATAGATCTCACCAGCAGCTGAGAAGAGAAAAAAGGCCAAGAGCCCAGGTCTAACCTGGAAACACAGGTGCAGGTGGGCACAGGTGCAGGTGGGTGCAGGAGCAGTGGGCACAGGTGCAGTGGGCGCAGGTGCAGTGGCCGCAGGTGCAGTGGGCACAGGTACAGTGGGCACAGGTGCAGGTAGGCGCAGGAGCAGTGGGCACAGGTACAGTGGGCACAGGTGCAGGTGGGCGCAGGAGCAGTGGGCACAGGTGCAGTAGGCGCAGGTGCAGGCAGGTGCAGGTGGGCATAGGTTCAGTGGGTGCAGGTGCAGGTAGGCGCAGGTGCAGTGGGCACAGGGTGCAGTGGGCACAGGTACAGGCAGGTGCAGTGGGCGCAGATGCAGTGGGCACAGGTACAGGCAGGTGCAGGTAGGCATAGGTTCAGTGGGTGCAGATGGGCACAGGTGCAGGTGGGCACAGGTGCACTGGGTGCAGGTGCAGGTAGGCGCAGGAGCAGTGGGGACAGGTAGAGTGGGCACAGGTGCAGGGAGGCGCAGGAGCAGTGGGCACAGGTACAGTGGGCACAGGTGCAGGTGGGCGCAGGAGCAGTGGGCACAGGTGCAGTAGGCGCAGGTGCAGGCAGGTGCAGGTGGGCATAGGTTCAGTGGGTGCAGGTGCAGGTAGGCGCAGGTGCAGTGGGCACAGGTGCAGTGGGCACAGGTACAGGCAGGTGCAGTGGGCGCAGATGCAGTGGGCACAGGTACAGGCAGGTGCAGGTAGGCATAGGTTCAGTGGGTGCAGATGGGCACAGGTGCAGGTGGGCACAGGTGCACTGGGTGCAGGGTGCAGGTAGGCGCAGGAGAAGTGGGCACAGGTACAGTGGGCACAGGTGCAGGTGGGCCAGGAGCAGTGGGTTACAGGTGCAGTAGGCGCAGGTGCAGGCAGGTGCAGGTGGGCATAGGTTCAGTGGGTGCAGGTGCAGGTGGGCGCAGGTGCAGTGGGCACAGGTGCAGTGGGCACAGGTACAGGCAGGTGCAGTGGGCGCAGATACAGTGGGCACAGGTACAGGCAGGTGCAGGTAGGCATAGGTTCAGTGGGTGCAGATGGGCACAGGTGCAGGTGGGCACAGGTGCACTGGGTGCAGGTGCAGGTAGGCGCAGGAGAAGTGGGCACAGGTGCAGTGGGCGCAGGTGCAGCGGGTGCAGGTGCAGGTCGGCACAGGGCCAGTGAGCAAGGCAAGGGGGGTGGCCAGAGGAGGGCCCGAGTCCTGCTTTGGATGGGGGAGGCACAAGCAGCCCTGGTAACTCAGCTGCCCCCCCCCCTGGGCTCCATCTCTGCTCAGCCTCAACCTAACTCCCTCCCCCACGCGCCCCCCGTGTCTCTCCTCACAGGCTGGCAGGCTCAAATCTCCCGAGACACTCAAAACACCTCCTCCGTCTGCATCCCCCACACCCTCTGCCAGACGCTCAACCCAGCAGAGCAAGGACTCCAGGAGCTGCTTGTACCCAGGCCAGGAATCCAGCCTGCCACAGGACCAGGGCTGCGTGCACACGGGCTGAATGCATTTTCTAATATTTTGGTGACGTTGGTTACTTGCCACCTCTGCTGTAAATAACAGCAGCGTCAAGGATACAGCGGCCACGAGAGGTGGCAGCTGCTGATGCGCGGAGAAGCCTCAGTAGAGCAATAGTGTGGAAGACGCATCCGAAAAGCAAGCTCCGATACTGTTAAGGGCTGAAACGAGTCTGCTGACGTCCTAAACCCAGGGTGCCCGCAAATGTGACGTTATTTGGAAATCGAGTCTTTGCAAATATAATCAAGTTAATATGAGGTAATAGTGGGTTGGGGCGGGCCCTCACCCAATAGGACTGGATTCCTTAAAAGAAAAGGGAAGGGCGAGGTGTGGTGGCTCACACCTGCAATCCCAGCTCTTGGGCAGAGGTAGGAGGATCGCTTGAGCCCAGCATGGACCGCATAGGGAGACCCTATCTCTACAAAAAGTAAAAAAAATAGCCAGGCATGATGGCACATGCTTACAGTCCCAGCTACATGGGAGGCTGAGGCGGGAGGATCCTTGTGTCTGGAGGATGGAGGCTGCAGTGAGCTGTGTTGTGCCACTGCACTCCAGCCTGGCCCACAAAGCCAGATCCTGTCTCAAAAAAAAAAGAAAAAGAAGAGGCCGGGCATGGTGGCTCACCTGAGGTCAGGAGTTTGAGACCAGTCTGGGCAACATGGTGAAACCCCATCTCTACCAAAAATACAAAAAAAAAAAAAAAAAAAAAACCAGACACTCTCGGAGCAGCCCTGCGTCCAAATCCCTGTCCCCTCCAGCAGGGCTGCGTAAGGAGGGGCAGCCCTGGGTTTTCATGAGGAGCAGAGCAGCTCCGCAGAGAGAGGGTGGGCTGAGCCAGCCCAGACTCCCACGGTGTGGTCCACAGTGGGTGGCCACAGCTCCGGTCAATGCCTGGACACTCAGTTATGTGTTCACGTCAGCGTGTGTCAAGAAAAGCATCACTGGCCAGGCATGGTGGTCACACCCTAAACCCAGCACCTTGGGAGGCCAAGGTGGTTGGATCATGAAGTCAGAAGTTCAAGACCAGCCTGGCCAACATGGTGAAACCCCATCTCTACTAACTTAAAAAAAAAAAAACACTACAAAAATTAGCTGGCGTGGTGGCACACGCCTATAATCCCAACTACTTGGGAGGCTGAGGCAGGACAATCACTGGAAACCGCAACTGGAAGGTGGAGGCTGCAGTGAGCTGAGATCGTACCACTGCTCTCCAGCCTGGGCGAAAGGGCGAAATCTGTCTCAAAAAGAGAAAAGAAAAGAAAAGCATCACTAAGACACCAACTCATGACTTCCTGGATCCAATTTCTTCTTAAAGCAAAAATCAGGTTAAGTAAACAATGAGGTTGTTACCAGTGGCATGAAGTGAACAGCGAGCGCACCCGGGATGCGGACGGTGCTGCCTGCCAGTTCGGCTCCCTCCAGGAGCACATCCCGAGGAAGATGAGCCGTCCCTCGCCAGGGTGCAGGTGTGTGTCTGGCACCAACGCTTCCTGATCCTGCGTCTCAGGCTCACCTGGAGGCATCTGTGGTCACAACTCTGCTGCCTGTGAGGGCTCTGCCATGGGCGCTGGACGTGGCCTTATGCAGACACAGGGTCCCACAGACGACAGGACCTCCTACCCTCCCTTCTCCCAAGGCCTCTGGCAATTTCCACATGGAATAAAGCAAAAACAGCAACAGTGCCCCAGAGGCCAGACCAGAGGCCAGACCAGAGGCAAACATTAAAAAGGCCACTTCTGGCCAGGCGCGGTGGCTCACGCCTGTAATCCCAGCAGTTTGGGAGGCCAAGGCGGGCGGATCATGAGGTCAGGAGTTCGAGACCACACTGGCCAACACAGTGAAACCCCGTCTCTACCAAAAAATACAAAAATTAGCTGGGCCTGGTGGCTCATGCCTGTAATCCAAGCTACTTGGGAGAACTGCCTGAGCCAGGACCAGGGAGGCGGAGGTTGCAATGAGCCGAGATCGCACCACTGCACTCCAGCCTAGGCTACAGAGCGAGACTCCATCTCAAAAAAAAAAAAAAAGCCTGCCTCTCGGCCTCCCTGAATGTGACTCCACCATCCAGTCAAATCCAGTGAGCGACTGTGAAGATGGCTTTAACTAAACGGGATGTTGGAGTGAGTGCCACCTCTTAACTCCTGGCCTCACTCCACCAACGTGTAATTAAAGCAACCGGGATACTGGGAGCCTGACAGAGCTCATTCTGCTGCCCGGGGGTGAGCCACGGACACGCGCTTCCCCTGCCCAGAATAGGGTGCCTGCTAATGATTTCCGAAAAGTTGTTCAAAACACTAAGAACAAGTCTATGTACAAACTAAAATAAAAGCAATGAAATACTACAGATGTGTTTCCATATCTCCACAGGTAGCAGAAAGTAACCATTTCCTCAGAGAAAAACATGTAAACTCCCAATGTATGAAATTACCAATATATAACTGATAAAAACAGTAAACAGTCACCGTTTTTAAGAAATATTTATTGGCCAGGCGCGGTGGCTCAGGCCTGTAATCCTAGCACTTTGGGAGGCCGAGGTGGGTGGATCACCTGAGGTCAGGAGTGCAAGACCAGCCTGGCCATCATGGTGAAACCCCATCTTTAAAAAAAAAAAAGGTATTTATTTATTATTACTTATGATAATTATCACTTATTTACTGTTTAGATGGAGCGTTACACTGTTGCCCAGGCTGGAGTGCCCTGGCTCACTGCAACCTCTGACTCCCAGATTCAAGCTGTTCTCCTGCCTCAGCCTCCCAAATAGCTGGGGACTACAGGTGTCCGCCACCATGCCTGGCTAATTTTTGTTTTTGTTTTTTAGTAGAGATGGGGTTTCACCATGTTGGCCAGGCTGGTCTCAAACTCCTGACCTCAGGTGATCCGCCCACCTTGGCCTCCCAAAGTGCTGGGATGACAGTCGTGAGCCACCATGCCTGGCCATTATTATTATTATTACTTTTTTTTTTTTTTAATCTTAGAGAGGGTCTTGCTATGTTGCCCAGGCTGGTTTTAAACTCCTAAGTTCAAACAATCCTCCCACCTCAGCCTCCTGAGCAGCTGGGACTACAGGCAGGCACGCTTTTAATAATGTGATGCTAAAATGAAATACTTAAAGTACAGAGTGACATTAACCTGAAATGTTTCATTCACTTGGACAAGAACATGAGCCACTGTTTAGGAAGCACTAGGCAGCTTTAAATGTCCTGCCTCCCTCAGTTTCCCTTCAGAAATAAAAATCTCTGTGACACCACTAACCATTTCCAGAGCACACAGCTGTCCTGCAGCCCGCCCCAAGCACCTACCCACCAGGAAAATCCAGCCACTCGCTCAGCACACTGTGAGAACTTACACCTTTAACTTCCTCTAAGAAGCTTTCTGCAGGAAAAATTACCATCTGTGCTTTTGCTCAAAACTGAGTTCTTGCTATTAACATTTTAGAAACACGAACGCAGCCCTGGTCACGCAGAACTGATACACACGTGAAGCAGGCGGAAAACCCTCAACACACCTGCACCACCAGCCGGCACAGCCGCAGCCACAGTGGTTTTGGGGGACTGGGGGTGGCTGGAGAACGCAATCAACGACGGAACGCAGGTCCAGCCTTCCTGAGTTCACATGCCCTGAGTTAACCCAGCAACACACGCCTGGTGAAGACTAGCGTTTCTGTGTGTGGCACAGGCCCCAAAAGACAAAAGCCTTGGGTACTCCCCCTACAGCGGACACATGAACACACGTGCAAAACCCAGCCTGGGACGGAGGGGCTTGGCCCCAACAGAGGAGCACAGGAGGCGGGTTCCATGTGAGCACAATGGGTTCCCTGATTGGCCAAGGCTGGGCTCAGGCCCACATGAGATTAACAGCTTCCTCACCCTCCCACGCTTGGGTCTGAAGATGTGTCCACAGGAAGATGTGCCATCCGTGAACGGCTGCTGTTAGGAGAAACAGGAACAGCACCTACCACATGGTGAGCACGGGGCACAGCCAACATGGTGAGCGTGAAACCTGAGGGAGTGAAGCCCAAGGTGAGCCTCAGAATCCCAGACCACAGGCCAGGCGCAGTGGCTCACACCTGCAATCCCAGCACTTTGGGGGTGAGGTAGGATAAGTGCCTGAGCTCAGGAGTTTGAGACCAGCCTGGGCAACGCAGCGAGACCCTCTGTACAAAACATGTTTTAAAAATGGAAATAAAAGGTCAGGGGCAGTGGCTCACACCCGTAATCCCAGCAGTTTGGGAGGCCAAGACAGGTGGACAAAGAGCTCCGAAGTTCAAGACCAGTGTGGGCAACACGGCAAACCCCGTCTCTACTAAAAATACAAAAAAAACAAAAATTAGCTGGGCGTGGTGGTGCATGCCTGTGATCGCAGTTACATGGGAGGCTGAGGCAGGAGAATAGCTTGAACCTGGGAGGTGGAGGTTGCAGTGAGCCGAGAAAGCACTCCAGCCTGGGCGACAGAGTGAGATTCCACCTCAAAAAAATAAAAATCAATAAAAATGGAAACAAAGGCCAGAGCAGTGGCTCATGCCTGTAATCCCAGTACTTTGGGAGGCCACTTGCACTCAGGGGTTCAACACCAGCATGGGCAACCTGGCAAAACCCAGTCCCTACTAAAGAAAATATAAAAATTAGCCGGGTGTGGTGGCACACGCCTGTAATCACAGCTACTCAGGAGGCTGAGGCACACGAATCACTTGAGTCCAGGAATCAGGGGTTGCAGTGAGCCTTGATCATGCCACTGCATTCCAGCATGAGCAACCGAGTGAGACCCTGTCTCAAAAAAAACAAACAAAAACAAAAAAAATATTAAAAATTAGCCAGGTGTGATGGGTGTGCTTGTAGTCCCAGCTACACAGGAGGCGGAGGTGGGAGGATTGCCTGAGCCAGGTCAAGGCTGCTGTAAGCCGTGACTGTGCCGCT
Organism: Ateles fusciceps; assembly: GCA_036589455.1. Taxonomy (NCBI): domain Eukaryota; kingdom Metazoa; phylum Chordata; class Mammalia; order Primates; family Atelidae; genus Ateles; species Ateles fusciceps. Next base: position 456,894 of record JAZHEH010002291.1, on the reverse strand, counting down.
GCACTCCATCGGTGCTTTTTACTCAACAGTGAGTTCTTGCTATTAACATTTTAGAAACATGAACACAGCCAGCGCTGGTCACGCAGAACCGATACACACGTGAAGCAGGCGGAAAACCCTCAACACACCTGCACCACCAGCCGGCACAGCCGCAGCCACAGTGGTTTTGGGGGACTGGGGGTGGCTGGAGAACGCAGTCAACGACGGAGCGCAGGTCCAGCCTTCCTGAGTTCACACGCCCTGAGTTAACCCAGCAACACACGCCTGGTGAAGACTAGCGTTTCTGTGTGTGGCACAGGCCCCAAAAGACAAAAGCCTTGGGTACTCCCCCTAGAGCGGACACATGAACACACGTGCAAAACCCAGCCTGGGACGGAGGGGCTCTTGGCTCCAGCAGAGGAGCGCAGGAGGCGGGTTCCATGTGAGCACAATGGGTTCCCTGACTAGCAACAGGGCAAGACCCCTTTTCACAACTTAAATTCAGACCACAAAAGAGGCCCATGTCCACTGTCACACTGCACCCGTCACAAGCTTCCCAGAGCAGGTTTCTCATCACGGTCGGTGTCTTCCAATTCCTTTCCTCTGTCCTGATTCATATTCTGATCTTTATCCTCCAGAAACTTTTCGGGAGTGTGTGTTTGTGTGAGCTTCCAGACCGCTCCACTTTCTGTTTGTAAAAGGAGATGTAAACCACAGAATGGGCTCCCCACAGGACAAACGTAAACGACCAGATTACACTTGAGAAGTGGAGACTTTAGTGTGGAGAGGAGACTGCAAGTAACTCAAGGCTTCTGTAGAGACCAGAGGCTCAGGGCAGGGTCTCAGGCCAAAGCACTGCTTCCGTGAGTGGGTAACAAGCAGACACATCCCACCTTACAGGCTGAGCGTCTCTGATCTCCCGTGAGTGGGTAACAAACAGACACATCCCACCTTACAGGCTGAGCGTCTCTGATCTCCCGTGAGTGGGTAACAAACAGACACATCCCACCTGTAGAGGCTGAGCGTCTCTGATCTCCCGTGAGTGGGTAACAAGCAGACACATCCCACCTTACAGGCTGAGCATCTCTGATCTCCCTGAAGCGTGAGTCGTCCTGAGTCTGCAGACTCCACACCAAAATCGGAGGAGGAAGAACAGTGCTGGGCCTGGGCAGATAAGTGCCTTCCTCAGCCAGTTTGTTCTCTGCCCCTCAAGAAGCTCAATAATCTCTACTTTTTTCAAAAATACCTAGGTTGGCTTTGAACTTGCTAAGTAAAAGGAAACTGCTAGTCACCAGATTCAATACTTTAAATGGGATGGAAAGAGAACACATATTTTATTCTAACAGGGCCACACCGAGACAAGAAAGACTATACACCGTGTTGTCTTTAAAGCTAATTTAGCAAATATCAGATAACTCAGTTGGTGGTCACCACACAAGCCCTGACCCACGTCCTTTTTCCTGAAACCTCAAGGTCTGCAGGACAACTCAGTGGTTCTAATCCCACCCAAAATTTCACGTGGCCAAGGAACACTTACTGCCTTCCCCTCCACCCCCGTTCTTCTGGGTGCCCTGAGTGGTTATGTTTCAATCACTGCACCCCCCATCTCACTTATCAACAAACGCTCCATCCCCCGTCTTCCCATCCCTGTACCCGCATCTCACTATCAACAAACCCTCCCTCCCCATCCTTCCCTCACTGTACCCCCATCTCACTTCTCAACAAACGCTCCGTCCCCGTCTTCCCATCCCCATACCCCCATCTCACTATCAACAAACCGTCCCTCCCTGTCCTTCCCTCACTGTACCCCCATCTCACTATCAACAAACCCCACCCGGCCGGGCTTGGTCGCTCACACCTGTGATCCCAGCACCTTGGGAGGCCGGGGGCGGGGGATCACTTGAGATCAGGAGTTCAAGACCAGCCTGGCCAACACGGTGAAACCCCACCTCTACTAAAAATACAAAAATTAGGCCGGGCACGGTGGCTCACGCCTGTAATCCCAGCACTTTGGGAGGCCAAGACGGGCGGATCACGAGGTCAAGACCATCCTGGCCAACATGGTGAATCCCCGTCTCTACTAAAAACTACAAAACTTAGCCGGGCGTGGCGGCGCGCGCCTGTAGTCCCAGCTACTCGGGAGGCTGAGGCAGGAGCATTGCTTGAACTCGGGAGGTGGAGGCTGCAGCGAGCCGAGATGGCGCCACCGCACTCCAGCCTGGCGCCTGGCCACAGAGCGAGACTCCGTCTCAAAAAAAAAAAAAAAATTAGCCGGGTGTGGGGTGAGGTGCCCGTAAACTCAGCTTCTCCGGACGCTGAGGCAGGAGAACGGCCCGAACCCAGGACGCAGAGGTCGCCGCGAGCTGAGACCGCGTCACTCCCCCTCCAGGGACAGAGCAAGACTCAGCCTCGAAGAAATACAAACAAACGTCCCTCCCACCCACACCTCACTACGATTAAACCCACCGCAGCCCCGCGGTCTTCCCAGGGCCCCTCGGCCCCACTCTGCACAAACAGCCCTGCGCACGCGGCCATCAGCTCCGACCTGCCCTCGCGGTTCCTCCGCCACTTCTCAGCCCGGCCAGCGGCCGGCCATGGCCAACGAGTGGGTGATGCGTGTTTCCAGAAAGCGCATGTGTTTGGAGGTGCCCCTACGACCCGGAAATCGGCCACCAGGCCTGGCGTTTCCTCACAACTCAGAAGTTTCTACTCTCTGTGACTTTCTGGGGATCATTTCAGGGAAATCAGTTGGGAAAGCGGCCAATCAGCGCTGCAGACGGGGGAAAGCGGCCAATCAATCAGCACTGCAGACGGGGGAAAGCGGCCAATCAATCAGCACTGCAGTCGGGGAAAGCGGCCAATCAAGCACTGCAGACGGGGAAAGCGGCCAATCAGCACTGCAGACGGGGAAAAGCGGCCAATCAGTGCTGCAGACGGGGAAAGCGACCAATCAGCACTGCAGTCGGGGAAAGCGGCCAATCAATCAGCACTGCAGACAGGGAAAGCGGCCAATCAGCGCTGCAGACGGGGAAAGCGGCCAATCAATCAGCACTGCAGACGGGGAAAGCAGCCAATCAATCAGCACTGCAGACGGGGAAAGCGGCCAATCAATCAGCACTGCAGACGGGGGAAAGCGGCCAATCAGCGCTGCAGAAGGGGAAAGCGGCCAATCAATCAGCACTGCAGACGGGGAAAGCAGCCAATGAGTGCTGCAGACGGGGAAAGCGGCCACTCAATCAGCATTGCAGTCGGGTAAAGCGGCCAATCAATCAGCACTGCAGATGGGGAAAGCGGCCAATCAGTGCTGCAGACGGGGGAAAGCGACCAATCAGCACTGCAGTCGGGGAAAGCGGCCAATCAATCAGCACTGCAGACAGGGAAAGCGGCCAATCAGCGCTGCAGACGGGGAAAGCGGCCAATGAGCATTGCAGTCGGGTAAAGCGGCCAATCAATCAGCACTGCAGACGGGGAAAGCGACCAATCAGCACTGCAGTCGGGGAAAGCGGCCAATCAATCAGCACTGCAGACGGGGAAAGCAGCCAATCAGCGCTGCAGACGGGGAAAGCGTAGCTTGCGGAGGCTTCTCGTGCTCCTGCCCAATCACGAGCCAGTGTTGCTCCCCGGCAGACACGCAAAGCTTCCGTCCGGCAGGTGACCACACTGAGACGATGACTTCCGCAGAGGAGCGTGGACCACGCGGTCCAGCTGTGTCCACCCCTCGCAGACACAGCTGTCAACACCTGAAGTTCCTAGACCGCTGCAGGCGGCCCGAGGCCCGAGAGGCGCCTTCTCCCCCACATCTCCACAGAGGAGGCCCACGCAGGCCTCGTGAACAGCAACAGCGAACGGGAAGGTTTCTGTGCAAGAGGCTTCATTTTCTTCAGAGTGCTTGGAAGGAGAGACAAAAAAGTGTCTGTGTGTCCCATGCGGGTAGCAGTGACGCCCGACTTTCAGATAAATGAAGACGTTTTTAAAAACTGATCATTCACACGTGCGTATGTGGCTCTTCCCCATTTTGGGGGCAACTGAGAAGGGCTGAGGCGCCAGTAAGTCAGAGATGCTGAAAGAGAAACCACGAGGAGCCGGGGCAGCACCTGGGCTGGCAATGACGGTGGAGGAGAAAGGCTTCGCCAGCACCAGGGACCGTTCCAGGAGGACAGCAGTGGCCCTGGGAAGGGACTGTGTGCGCTGAACCAAGTCTTCGGAAGGCGCAACGAGAAACTCAACGGCTCCTCATGCCCACCCCACAGCTGACCAGCTCCCAGAAGCTGCCTCTTACAGTGGCCCTGCCCTCCGGCCGGCAATCCACCCTCTGAGAAGCGGGGGCTGGACTATGACTCGCTCCAACAGGACCGGCCAGTTGCCGGGTCTGGAACCATGGGGGCCGGTCTCCGAGGGAACCCCCTCCCCTGAGTCCCCTTTGGCCCTCCCCACAGCAGTCTAGGCGCCCTCCTCCAGCCCTGGGGGGCTCCTCACCAGCCTCTGCCACCACGTCGCACCCCATCAGCGGCTTGTGTGTGCCCCCAACCCACCTCTGTGGGAACTTTCTCACCAACCTGCCCTAAAGGCTGGTCCTAGAGGCCCTCCCTAACGCCAAAAAACTGACACAAATAGGAGACCCCGAGTGTCTCTAATAAGCCTCAAAAACACATCCGTCAAAACACAAAAGCTCTGCAAGTGCTTTCGAAAAAAACAGTTTCCCAACTCTCTATTCTAAAATAGCTATGGTAGCAATTTCTTAATCCAGATAACGACGTTTAAAAACATTTAAAAGTTTTACATTGTAAATTAGAGTAAAACAGCACTGCTGATAACAGAAAAGTTTGCATAAATCACATTTCAGTCAAATTGGACAGGTTTGGACCTGGTTTGGGGCTGGTTTGGGGGCTGGTTTTGGACCTGGTTTTGGACCTGATTTGGGGCTGGTTTTGGGCTGGGTTTGGACCTGGTTTTGAACCTGGTTTGGGGCTAGTTTGCGGCTGGTTTTGGACTGGTTTGGGGCTGGTTTGCGGCTGGTTTGGGGCTGGTTTTGGACTATGGTTTTGCTTGTTTTTATGCTTTAACAGAACAATGTTTTATTTGCTTTTTTTTTTTTTTTTACTTAATTTTATTTTTTTAGACAGGAGGTCTCACTCTGTTGCCCAGGCTGGAGTGTAGTGGCACAATCATAGTTCACTGCAGCCTCAAACTCCTGGCCTTAAGCAACCCTCCTGCCTCAGCCTCCCAAAGCACTGTGATTACAGGCCTGAGCCACCACGCCCAGCCTCCGATCAGAACCATAGATGTTTTCCGTCTATAAACAACATCCTTGGGGCCCTCTGTCATCACAGCAAACCAGAACAGCAAGCCTGGGTCTGCATATGTGAGGTACTCAACCTGTTTAAGTGATAACAGCAGAAAAGCAGGAAAATCCCACCCACTGATCCCATGGTCTAAGACCCCAAAACCCTGCACAAGCTCACAGCCACGCCAGAGCCACGGCAGAGGGCAGGAGGACCCTAATCAGGGCAAGGCAGCCGCATTTCAAAGCCCTGAATAAGTCTGTGGCCTTAATAGAGATTTTTAATCGAACATTTATTCTTAGGAGCCAGGCCATTCAAGCAAACTTAACAGTAACAAGAAGAATTTTTTTCCCCCAAGGGAGGGGATAGATTCATAGGGAAAATTTTTTTTAATCCTCTAGAAAAACCAGTAGACAAGTGTCAAACCATCACTCAAGGTCACTCATGAGACTTCCAGGTAAAACACGCCAAGTCCAGGGAAAAGCAGCAGCCTGAATTTTTACAGGAACGATACCTGGGCAAGAACACGAGGTCCCCGGGACAGGGAGCCGCCCATGGCAGACGCTCAGACACTGGGTGTGGGGGATGGGAGGGGGCTGTGGCTTCTAGCTCTTTCCTCTCACTTGAATTCAGCCACGGAGAGGGCGCCTGGGCACCAGGCATGGCAATGGGAGGAAGTAGCCCTAGTTCTCGGGCTGGCGGCACGGTCGAGGCACCGGGCACAAAGTGGGTCTCCTCGGCTCTGCGAGGCTGGGCTAAGACCTCTGATGGAGAACGGAGCACCGGAGCTGCACCGCTGTCCCAGAAACACAGACTACAGGGACACAGTGGCCCAATTTCCCTTAATTTGAAAAGTCCCACATAAGGACAGTGTTGGAAAGTTCACTCTGCAGAAATGTAACTCAGTAACAGTGTTTGTAAATAACACAGCCTCTGACAATGACGGTGAACACTTCGGGCATTTTTCTCTCTGTTCACAGCGTTGACATCATGACCTCTGTGACCACCAGGGCCTGGGGAGGGACAGGGGCACAGAGCACGGGGTCAGCCTGGCCCTGGTGTCACTGACCTGGGGTCCTTAGGTACTAGTCCACCCATCCTGAACATCTGAAAGAGGAGTGGAAGTGAGGTCTGAGCACAGAACGACTCATCTTCACACGCCAAACAGCTAAACCCGAACAGAAATTACCTCATCGAAGCAAAAAGAAAACTCTCAGCTCCAAGATTACACCGCCAGTGAGAGGCTTAATTAAATGTTTGTCCCCCAGGCCGGCCTGAAGGCGGCAAGACTGAATTTTGGATTTCTAAACACCGCAAAGTGAGTGCGTTCCACCCCCCAAGGAAAAATCCCCGAGTAACTCCCCCCCCCCTTCCCTTCAGTAAAGGAGACGAAGCTGTCCAGCTTTTTGGGGAACACAGTGTGTAAGTTTCCGTCTGGACGTGCGGTAACTTGTGCCCCATCTCCCCCTCACTCCTCAGTCCTTCCTGCAGCCACAGGGCTGAAGTGCCCAAAGGTTTCCGTGGGAAGCAGGTAACTATCACAAAACACACGGAGTAGAAAGGCTCCGCTCCGATAAACACGGTCGCTGCCTTCATCGTTCACGCGAAAAACCCCTTCTGTACGTTTCCTTTCCAAGAACAAACTATTCTCCACTCTCGCAGCGTGAACCGCTGCCTTCACAGGCGACGCGGGTGCCAGCAGGAGAGGCGTCTCCGCAGCCTGTTACCAAAAGCGAAGTCACTCTGCGGATAGAGCCGCTGGGAAGACCCCACGATCCGTGCGATCCAAACGCCCGCGAGCTCTGCGCACAGGTGTCTGCGCCCAGGCCGCCCGCGGAACGCGTTTTAATTAGCATTTCTTTAAACAATGCTGATCACAATCTCGCCGCCACGATCCACGCCAGACGCGTCGCTGAGATTGCAGCTCCGAAGAGAGAGGAAATTCGCTGCGAATCTCAGTCAAACTTTCTTTTGTGTATATTTCTTGGGTGTCAGAAAATACCTATTCCACGCCCCCACCCCCGGCCTGCGCCGGAGCCCCTGGTCCCGCCCTATTGTGAGCGGTTCGCGGAACCTACAAACAGTGCATCTGTCCGCAGGGCCAGGGGACCCCCAGCCGGCCGGAGCCCTCCCCGCGGCGGCGCCGAAATCCCCCGTCGCCCTCGGAACTGAGTTGCCAGACACCAGCTCCGGCTCCCCCGCGAAACTGACATGTCTATTTACAGAGAAACAAAGACGCGGCTCCAAGCGGACCCCGCTCCCTCGCGCGCCCCGTCCGCCCCGCGCGCCCCGCACCGCCCCGCCCGAGGCCCCCGCGCCCGGTGCGGCCGGCGATTAAGATGGAGACCAGGCCGGCGTCCGGCGTCAGTCGCCCGGGAGACAATACCCCCGCCCCGGGCGCCCGGACCCGCCCGCGCCCACCGCCTGCAGTTCCGACTCTTGGCAAACTCGGCGCGGGCGGCTCCGGGCGCGGCCGGGCAGCGCCGGCGGGGGCGCGGGCGGGGGCGCGGGGACGCCCCCCGGGCTGCCTCGGGGCCAGGCGTTGACGCAGCAGAAATTACCAGCTGGAAAATTCCCCTTTCGGAGGTGCCGGGGGAGGGCGCGGCGGCGGCGGCGGCGGGAGGTGCCGGGGGCCGAGGGGCCGGGGCAGCCCCGCCGCCGCCGCCGCCGCTGCCGCGCGCAGCCCCACGGGGACCCCGCGCCACCCCCGCGCGCCCCGCCCCGCGCCGCCGGCCTGGGAGGAACCCGCGGGGACCGGGCCGGGGTCTCCTCCGCCGCCCCCGGAGCCCGCGCCGCAGCCGGGCGCGCCGATGGCCCCCGGGAGGGCGCCCCCGCGGGGCGGGGCGTGGCGGGGCGGCCGGCGGCGGGGGCGCGCCCGGGCTCGCAGCGGCCCCGGCTCCCCGCTCCGGCTCCCGGCCCGGCCCGGCCCCCGCCGCGATGCGCCCGCCCGGCCGAGCGGACAATGAGCCGGCGCCGCTTACCTGTGACCCCATGGGGCGCGCGGGCGAGGGCGGGCGCCGCGGCCGCCGGGCGGGCGCCGGTGATCGCCGCCGCCGCCGGGCGGGCGCTGCGTCCGGGCGGGTCCGAGCTGCGCGCTCGCCGGGGCTGCTCGGTCCGTCCGTCCGTCCGTCGGTCCGTCAGGCCGGCGCGCGCCCCCGCGCCCGCTCCAACCCCGCGGCCCCCGCCGCCGCGCGCGCGCGCGCCCCGCCCGCGGACCCTGACCCCGCCCCCCGGCGCGCGCCCGGCTGCCGCTGATTGGCCCGCGCCGCGCCCCGGCCGCGGCCACCGCCCCGGGCCCCGCCCACGCCGGCCCGGCCGCCGGCCCCGCCCCTCGCTCGGCTCCGGGCGCCGCGCCGCGGGGTCGGAGGGGGCCGCGCCGGGGGTCCGTCTCCCCCCGGCGGGCGGCCGGACGGCGGAAGTGCGGGTGGAGCTCGCTGGGCATTGTGGGAAGCCCCCTCCCCTGGGCCGGCGGGGGCTGGGGCGACGCGGCGCGGGGTCCCCCCTGGCCCGGGCGCGCCCCTGCCCCGCGCGCGCGGAGCGGGCCGCAAACCGCCCCACGGAGCGGCGACCCCGGCGTGGGCACCCGGTCCCTGCCCGGGCCGCGCACAGGGCGCTGCCCACGCGCGGGCTCCTCGGGGACGCGCGAGTGCCCGGGTCACGGGCGGTCCCCGCGCCGACGCGCCGTTGCGCTGCGCGCGTCTCGCAAACTTCGCGACTCCCCCGCCCGGCCGGGCCTCTCCGCGGTCCGCTGGCGGGGCAGAAAAGACGCCCGGAGGCCGCCCGGGGCGCGGGGTCCCGGAGGGCCTGGGCACCGCGCGCGCCCATCTTCGGGGGCCTCGGCGCACCTGTGGCGCGAGCCTCGTGGGGCGCCCGCCGGTGTAGCTCGCTTTGGGCTGGCCCAGGGCACCGGCGGTTGCGCGTGGGTCCCTCCAGTCGTGTCGACTGCCCCGTGGGGACGAAGGGTCCCGGGAAGGGGCGGGAACCAGCGGCCCAGGCCTCGCCCGGGCCCCGCGTGCGGTCGCGATCTCAGCGCCTGGGACGTGTCTCCACCACCCGGAGCCTGCGGGTCGCTTCTCGCCGGCGTTGCCCTCAGCCCTCGGGCGGGTGGGAGTGGGAAGCGCGGCCCCGCATTCCTGGCTGGCCTGCGCAGGGTAAAGGCCACCTCGCTTCCTCTCCCCGGGCGCGGCGGCGGGAAGGGAGGTGAGCCTGTGGCCGGCAGCGCGCGAGGGAGTCGAGCCCGACCGGGCCAACCAATGGGGAGGCGCCCGGGCCGTCAGCCGGCCTCCCTGCGGGCCCAGCGCCGCGGATTCCTTGGGAGGTGGGAGGCGGCGGCCCTGTGGATGCTTTCAAATCAGGATGTGTGAAGCGCATTCAGGAGCGGCGGTGGGAGGCAGTGGGGGCTCTCCATGAGTGAGCAAAGGCGAGCAAGGTCTGGCTGCTGGGACGAACGCCTGGACACTCCCTTCTGCCGTCGCGGGCGCCTGGAAATGGCTGTTCGGCCACCCCGCCCCTCCCCTCGCCCAGGTCGCCGGGATGGCACTGCGGCCCAGGAAGCCTCGTCCCCGGCCTACCTCGCGCAGCACCCTCTCGGTGGCACCGCCTGGTCTGGTCTGAACTGCAGGCCCAGCGTCCCCGACCCTCGGGAGGTGGGGGGCTGAGCACAGCCACCGTGAGAAGAGGCGGCTTCCAGGAGGGTCCGGCGGGTCACGTACCTCTCCTGGGACCGAGGGCAGTGCCTGCGGGAGTCCCTACCTGCCCACCCGGAGCCCAGTTGTACCCCACGCAGGAAAGGAGGCATGGGGAGACAGGAGAGCTCGGGCCCACCTAGCCAAGGCAAGAAGGGCCAGAGCACGGATGCCAGCCCTGGAGGCCTCCCCACAGAGCCTGCCCGTACTATCCTGCCCCAAAGAGAATTCCAGTCTCTCCCAAGATGTCTGATCTCTCTAGACAGCCTCCAAGGAGAGCAGTGCTGATGGTGTGCCGTGTCTGTTGTTTATGCAGGAATGGAGAGCAGCAGCTGCCCCGCCAGAGTGCACCATGGTTGGTGCCCAGTCATTGCTTAGAAGGCCTGCCCATGAGAACCGAGCCTTGGTCTCCCCCACGACCCAGGCCGACCCCATCTGCCAGGTTGGGGCTGTCTGTCTTGGTAGAAACTTGCTGAGATCTGGAATGGGGATCTGGGCAGATGAGGCTCTGGGGCCTCTCTCACCTGGGAGCCCCACTCCTACCTCCCACCCCCTCAGCAATGCTGTCAGTGACTGGAGACGTCAGACTCCTGACTTTTCTGCTCCAAAAACCAACGGAAGTTCAGGCAGCCTGGAGATGAAGCCAGTATGTCAAAAAGGAAGAACCAAGCCCAACCTCAGAGACAGGACCCTGATGAAGTCCTGCCTGAAGCCCCACCTACCCGTGGACCGCTATTCTGGGAGGTAATACATCCCTTTACTATTTAAAAGAAAAACCAAAACCAGCAGTTGCTGCAGCCTCTCAGCTGAACTGGTAGAAGGAGGGTGGGGTAGTTGGGACCCTACAGCAACCTGGATGTGTCAGCTCTGACGGACATGCTCCCCCCGTGGCCCCGGGAACCTCAGGTTTGTTAGAGCCCAGAGCCCAGCGTCTGCTGAGCTGCTGCTGGGATTAGACATGAGACAGGCAGGTGCTAGGCTGGACTGCAGTGCCCTCTCTCTTCCCAGAGCCCCTGGGAACACTTGTGCAAGTGACACACACAGGGATCTGCTGTGTGATGACCGGCTGGGAGGCAGCTCTGGGAACAGAGGATGCGAATCGTGGCCTCAGCAGCGCTGGGATCAGCACATGGGTGTCTAGGAGGGTCCAGAGGGTGGGTCCCTGAGGGTGACATGATGAACTGGACGTGATTCCTGACCTCGTCAAGTGGGTAAACAGGTCTCTGCAGGGCACACTTGTCCACAATGCATGACGAGGTCATTCCTGAAAGTCACCCCCAGCTATCTGGGTGAGCAGGCCGGGAGCCCGTCCCAGGGACCCCGAGGCCTATGAGGGATGAGCAGCAAGCCAGGAGTTCTGGAGGATGGGGCCTCAGGGCAAGGTGCAGAGGCTGGGCGGGCCCACGGATGTACCTGCTGGGGGGCGTGCCCCCACAAACCCCTGGAACAACTGATCAGAGTCACGTGGCCAGCAGGACTCCCGCAGGGCCCAGGCACAGTCTCGAGCTTACGGCCTCTCTGCAGGCCTGTGCTCACAGACCCCTGCCCTCTGCCCTCACTGTGTGACTTCTGGGGGCCGGGGATCTGGGAGGGGACCCAGCCCCATTCCAGGTGCCCTGATACCACCAGGAGCGTAGGGACCTGCCTCCCATCCTCAGGAAGGATGGCCTGGGAGGAGCTTTGGGAAAGAAAATTCCTGAGAACAGCAGATACCCCTTCCTGTCTTTCGTCCCCTGGGCAGCTCCCCTACCTTGCAAGGGCCTTTGCCGCCCCATCTTCTCCCAAGGCACCATTTCTCGTCCACCCCCAGCTGGGGTTTCTATGGTTGTCTTTGTCTCAGTGACTGGTCAGGGAACCTGCCTGTTTATTCACCAGCCAGTGGTGTTGCTCAGTCGTCCCCATGGCAACAGCCCTGAGAGTCCTGCCCCCTCCCAGGGAACTGCCCAGAACCTGTCCCTGCCCTCTCCCAGGCCTCTGCTGGGAGCCCAGAAAGAGGGAAAGGCAGAGGGCAGGGTGGGGAGAGAGGCCCGCCGCCGGCCTGAAGATGCTGGGGGCTGTCCAGGGAGCCGCCCACCGCACGTCATCCTGGGTCCTGCGGGTGGACCCGGAGGCCAGCCGTGGGCTGCAGCAGAGCCCCACCCACGGGCTGGGGGAGGTGGCCTTGCTGAGGCCAGATCGAGGTGGCCTGCCCCCGGGCTTGGCTTGGCCAGGTCTAGTGCCAGCTGGCCCTGCCCTCCCACCCAGGCCTCCCCAAGACCACCCTCCAGAATTGCTCTGGGGCCAGGGGCTACCTGCCAACCCACGGCTGCCCCACCCCAGCTGTCCTTCGGGCCTGCGCCCCTGCCAAGCCCCAACTGCCGCTCCAGCTGCCACAGCCAACTGTCGACCAGTCTCCCTTCCAAGCGCCTGCTCACCCCCAGTCGTCCTTCCAAAATGCTGCTGCCAACTACCAGCCCCCTTCCTTCCTGAGCCCCGGCTCCCACCGCCATTCCAGGCCACAGCACCAGGGCTCTGCACTCCAGACCTTCCCACGGGACGGAGGCCAGGCCACACCTGTCCTGCGCCTGGTGGGATGGGGTGCGTCCGGGGGAGGCACTGAAGGTCTGAGACCCGAGGTGTCGGCACAGAAGGGCAGAGCGGGCGATGGGGCCAGGGCCCAGCAGACGGAAGGAGAGGGCCAGGGAGACGGCGGGCAGAGCCGGGGGAAGGGGAAAGGGCAGGGCAGACTGTCCTCAATGCCAGGGCCCACGCCAGCCCCAGCACAGGGGTGGGAAGGCAGCCAGAGCCCAGCCCAGGCAGAGCTGGGCCTTTCCTTGGAGGATCTGTGAACAGCTTGGCCTGACCAGACCCTGGGAGGGTCCTCCCTGCCATGTCAGGAGGCACTGGTCCCTCCCCCACCAGCCTGCACAGCTTGGAGCGGAACCAGCTCCCAGGCCTCAGCCGTCCCAGGCCAGCCTGGGCTCCCTTCACCACCTGGCACCCGGGGCCTGTCTGAGTCCCTTTAGGCTCCAGCATTCAGCCTCTCAGTCCCGGCCCTGGCCTTGCGGCCCCTTCCCTCCTTCAAGCCTCCTTTCTGCATTCATCCAAGTGGTCCCTGATCCCCACCTCCAGCATGGAGCCCCCACAGCACCCAGCCTGCAGGACCCTGTCCCCCGAACACAGCAGGTGTCCGAAAGTCGGCTCCCCAGGCCTAGGGGAGGCACTGCTGCCCTTGCGGGTCAGACCTGGAGCTGTAATTCCATCCCAGGCTCTGGACCAGCCAGTCAGGACCAGGAGGTGATGGGGCCCAGGGCCTCAGTCCCGGCTGAAAGGGACACAGCTGCTCCCCAGGGGCCCCTGGCCTCGGAGGGCTCGCATTGCAGAGGCAGCGATGGCTCCTCAGATAGCCACCGCAGGTGAAAGGGACACCTGGCTCTCCCTGTGTCCCCTCTGGGGGTTGCTGCTGGGCAGGCCGCCTTCCAGGCTGGGACACAGTGGGGCAGGCAAGAGGGCCATGTCAGCCTGTCAGTCAGGCTGGCCCTGGAGGAAAGGGAAAGACGGACATGTTTGCCAAGCACCTATGGAGTGCCTGGAATGTCCCTACATGGGGAACAGAGAGGAGAAGGACTCGCCAGGGTCACCTGGCCCACCTCTGGAGCTGGGCCTGGGAAGGGGAGAGAGAGGGAGGTGGCTGTGGCCCCTCCCCCTCCCACCAGAGGGGGTCTGCTGGGGTTCCCTTGGTGGATATGGGGAAGCCCCAGCCCTGCACAAGGCCAGCCGGTTGCCTCAACTGTTTCGCTCACTCACTTGTAGGGCAACATTCACGGGTCAAGGAATCCATCCCATGCCAGGACGTGCTAGGTCTGGAGACCCAGACAAAACCCCTTGTATTCCAGGAGTAGGGACTCAGTGACAGGTCAGCAAATTCATAAGCAAGAACTCTTCTGAGATGAAAAGGAACTGGGAATGGGTCCCTTGGGAACATAGCTGGTGCTGGGGCAGAGCAGAAGGCAAGCTGAACTCCTGGCCATGGTGGGAATGACGGGGCAGAAGGGCCAGGCCTATGGGCATGGGGTCCTGGGGACCCCAGGGAGGAGAACAGCAGAACCGCTTGGTGCTGGCTCATGACCCTGAGCTGGGGCACACGCTCATGTAAAAAACAATTAAATGCAAGAGAGACCAACCTTCCCTACAAAAGAATTCCAAGTAATACCTGTAGGTTCCAGGAGCAGAGATTACCGCTATGCACCACCTTGAGTGTGGACTGGGGTTAGGGACTCCTATCCAAAGACAGAGTCCAGATAGGCAAAGAGGAGCTCGGCTCAACAGGTGACGGGCGGGCACCATGTTGGCCAGGTGACCCGTCGTCAGGCGACCGTGCAGACGTCGGTCACCCCTGATGCGGTGGGCCACGAAGGGCACCGCACCTCTGCGAAATTCTTTCCAAACTCAGAACCTCCGTCTACTCCTGAGAAGTACATCAGACAAGCCCAAACTGAGGGACTTTCTGTTACTGTTTTTGTGTTTGAGACGGAGTCTCGCTCTGTCGCCAGGCTGGAGTGCAGTGGTGCAATCTCTGCTCACTGCAACATCCACCTCTCAGGTTCGAGTGACTCTCCTGCCTCAGCCTCCCGAGTAGCTGGGATTACAGGCACCCCCCATCACACCTGGCTGTTCTTTGTATTTTTAGTAGAGACAGGGTTTCACTATGCTGGTCAGACTGATTTTGAACTCCTGACCTCAAGTGATCTGCCCACCTTGGCCTCCCAAAGTGTTGGGGTTACAGGCGTGAGCCACCATGCCTGGCCACAAACCAAGGGACTTTCTACAAAACATCTTCTCAATGATCCTCAAGGTCACCAAGAACAAAGAAATCTGAGAAACTGTCAGACAGGAGAGCCTGAGACAGGACAGCTCCAAGCACTGTGCCACCCCAGTGGGACCCTGGAGCAAACGGGCCATCGATGGCAGGACCCGTGGACTTCAAATAAAGTCTGCTCTGCAGTGGAGGTAACTGGACCCCAATGTGGGCTTTCTGAAGCACCCAGCAACACAGGATGGCGATGTCGGAGGCTTCGTGATGGGTGCATAGGACTCTGCTTTCTGATGTCAGACATTCCATTGCTCAAACTGGAGTGCAGTGGCGCGATTTCCACTCACTGCAACCTCCACCTCCCAGGTTCAAGCGATTCTCCTGCCTCAGCCTCCTGAGTAGCTGGGATTACAGGCGGATGCCATCGCACCCAGCTAATTTTTGTATTTTCAGAGACAGGGTTTCACCACGTTGGTCAGGCTGGTCTTGAACTCCCGCCTCAGGTGATATGCTGGCCTCAACCTCCCAAATTGCTGGGATTACAGGTGTGAGCCACCACGCCCCTCCTGCAATGTCGCACATTTTCTGAAGTCTAAAATTATTCCAAAATAAAGCTTATTTTTTTAAAAAGGACAAAATACAAAACCAATCAATCAATGAAAACCACCTCCTTTTGGCTCTGGCGTTGGGAGTTAAGCAGCCTCTCCAGCCCTATCTCAGCCAAGATGCTCATTTTCAGCTTTAGAATCCACGGGTTCAGGGTGCTCCTGGCTCTGCCCAGCCTGGAAGTACACGCAGGCCACAGGAGCCACAGAACTTCCAACTGAGTGGGAGTGCGCCCCGTGTGTAAGGATGGTTGGTCCCCCACGTTCACGTGCACCTGCGCGTTATGAACTGTGAGTCCTCACGCCGCACAAGAGACTTGCCAGAACACTGTGCTGAGAGACAAGAGTCTCTCAGCCTGGCTTGGCCAGCACCAGCCATGGCCCTAGAAGGTGATTCCAGCTCTGTGTTGAGTCTTTGCTCAAGATAACAGAATACTGCCAAAATGCAAAGTGCAAACACCCTGTCCCAATGCAAACTTCCCATATCCAAGCCACTTTCCGTGTTTTCCACTCAGCCCTTCTGTGATTTTTCCATTTACCCCAACACCTTTTGGGGTCCCCCTTTGTCACTTCCCCATACCCCTTTTTGTTTCCTTTCTGTTCTCCCTTTAAAAACCCAGGTTGGGCCGGGCGCCGTATCGCGTGCCTGTGGTCCCAGCTATTTGGGAGGCTGAGGCTGGAGGCTCTCTTGAGTCCAGGAGTTCTGGGCTATAGTGCGCTATGCCGATCGGGTGTCCGCACTAAGTTTGACATCAATATGGTGACCTCCTGGGAGTGGGGGACCACCAGGTTGCCTAAGGAGGGGTGAACAGGCCCAGGTTGGAAACGGAGCAGGTCAAAACTCCCGTACTGATCAGTAGTGGTATCGCGCCTGTGAATAGCCACTGCACTCCAGCCTGGACAACATAGTGAGACCCTGTCTCTTAAAAAAAAACAAAAACAAAAAACCCAGGTTGACCGAGCGCAGTGGCTCACACCTGTAATCCCAATGCTTTGGGAGGCCAAGGCAGGCGGATCACCAGGTCAGGAGTTCGAGACCATCCTGGCCAACATGGTGAAATCCCATCTCTAGTAAAAGTACAAAAATTAGCTGGGCATGGCGGCAGGCGCCTGTAATCGCAGCTACTTGGGAGGCTGAAGCAGGAGAATTGCTTGAACCCAGGAGGCAGAAGTTGCAGTGAGCTGAGAAGGCGCCACTGGGCTTCAGCTTGGGTGACAGAGCAAGACTCCATCTAAAATAAAAATAGTCACCTTTGTCTGGGTTGGAGCTCAGCTACAGTCAATACTGCAGCCTCAGCAGAGTGTGGCAGCTCACGCCTGTAATCCCAGCACTTTGGGAGGCCTAGACAGGCGGAGCCCCTGAGATCAGGAATTCAAGACCAGCTTGGCCAACATGGTGAAACTCATTCTCTACTAAAAATACAAAAATTAGCTGGGTGTCATGGCGCGCGCCTGTAATCCCAGCTATTTGGGGGCTGAGGCAGGAGAATTGCTTGAATCTAGGAGGCAGAGATTGCAGTGAGCTGAGATCGCTCCACTGCACTCCAGCCTGGGCAACAGAGTGAGAATCTGTCTCAAAATAAAACATAAAATACTAGCCTGCGTCTCTGCCACATGTCTGTGCTCCTGCCTGCGGGCACCTGCTCCTGTGTGTCTGTCGATGGTGATTGCGTCTGCCTTCGCGCCCGTGTGTGTTGGGTCCGTGTCTGCCGTGTGTGGCAGGTCTGTGTGTGGCAGGTCTGTGTGTGGGCGCTCTGTGTGGCGGGTCCGTGTGCTTGCTTGCTGGTGGCTAACCATGTCTGTGAGTGTGTCACGGCCACTGTAGTGCATTTTCCGATGTCATCTGCGAGTCACATCTGATTCTGGATATTGGGCAAAACATGGCCCTGCCCTTCAGGGGCTCACCCTACCAAGGGTGAGTCTTGAGCCAAGTCTCAGGATCGAAGGCAAAGTGCCCCTGTTGGGGGAAGTGGGGCTCTGGGAAGCTTCCTGGGGGCCGTGGCCATGGAGATGGGGGAGGATGGGGAGTGCCCAGCTCCAGCTGGGCAGGGGGCGGGCAAGCCCTGAGCATGCACACGGGGAGTGTAGAGAGGCTCGGTGGCCTTGCTGGGACCACGGGGAATGACACGGAGCGTAGAGAGTCTCGGTGGCCTTGCTGGGACCATGGGGAATGAGCCAGTTTCCAGTAACTAGCTGCCGAGCCAGGGCTTCTGAGCTTTTCCTTGGGCTGAAGATGCTATTAGGACTTTATTTATTTATTTATTTTAATATTTTTAATTTTTAAATAGAGATGGGTTTCTCCATGTTGGTCAGGTTGTATTTATTTATTTACTTATTTATTTATTGAGACAGAGTGTCACTCTGTTGCCCAGTCTGGAGTACAGTGGCGTGACCTCGGCTTGCCATAACCTCTGCTTCCCGGGTTCAAGTGATTCTCCTGCCTCAGCCTCCCAAGTAGCTGGGATTACAGGCGCCTGCCACCACACCCAGTTAATTTTTGTATTTTCAGTAGAGACGGGGTTTCGCCATGTTGGCCAGGCTGGTCTTGAACCTCTGACCTCAGGTAATCCACCTGCCTCAGCCTCCCACAGTGCTGGGATGACAGGCATGAGCCACCACACCTGGCCGCTGTTAGGACTTTACAAGTAGAGACAGACTTCATTTAATAGGATCAGTCAGACGAATTTCCAGGATGTGGGGCTGATGTGCGTAGGATTGTAGGAGACGGGAGAGAAGTCAGAGGAGGGCCGGCCTCTCTTCACAGGCAGTGGGTGGTGGCAGATGGTTCATGGCACAGAAAGCACAGGGGTGTGGATGTGGTACCCAGGCTGGAGGAGAGAGGCCAGGGCTGCTGGTTCGTCCTATGGGGAGGAGGCTGGGAAGACCCTGGAGGAAGCCAGAGGGAGCAGAGCTGGGACCTCCAGGATGAGCAAGGGCCAGGGGTCAGGGGAGACTGTGCAGCGGTGAGGGGCCCCAAAGCACTGCTTCCTCTTCCCTGTTTGGGGTTTCAGAGGTCCCTTGTGCAGGGGCCAGGGAAGAGCCACGTCTCTAGGACACATAGGCCCTGGGTGGGCTTCCACAAGCTGCTTCCAGAGGATGGAGACATAGCACCCAGTCCAGATTATAACCTGACCCAGGACTCTCTCTCTACCTTAGCTGGGGTTTGGGGCAGCAGAATCTGTTCTCTGGGCTCTGGGTCCCCATCAAAACGGAACAGGGTGACCCGCAGCCCCAGTCAGGTAAGACTAGCCCATTCTTCTCCTGCACAGCTCTGGCTAAAGCCCCCACCCCCCAAGCAGGTGATATTCCCTCCCCAGATGTCCCACACAGCTCAGACTCCAGGGTCCCTTCCGGATTAGCACAGTCTGATGAGAGAAGAAAACATCTGAAATGAAAATAGAACACCTGTAATCCCAGCATTTTGGGAGGTTGACCACAGGAGTTTGAGCCCAACCTGGGCAACATGGTGAGACCCAGTCTTTACAACAAACACAAAAATTGGCCAATCTCGGTGGCTCACGCCTGTAATCCCAGCACTTTGGGAGGCCAAGGCAGGCAGATCAGGAGGCCAGAAGTTCGAGACCAGCCTGGCCAACATGGTGAAACCCCATCTCTATTAAAAATACAAAAATTAGCTGGGTGTGGTGGTGCTGGCCTGTAATCCCAGCTACTTAGGAGGCTGAGGCAGGAGAATTGCTTGAACTCAGAGGCGGAGGTTGCAGTGAGCTGAGATCGCGCCATTGCACTCCAGCCTGGGTAACAGAGGAAGACTTGATCTTGGGGGGGCAAAAGAAAAAAAAATAGCCCAGGGCCTCTGGAAGTGGAAGGGGTGGGGTGGAGGGAGGAGAGCTGGAGGCATCATGGCTGCCCAACCGAGGGCGGGTTCCCCTGGGCCCAAATCAGTGTTCCAGCCGGCTCCAGCAGGGTGAGCCCCACATCCACAACCCCACCTTGTGGCCTGTGTGGCCCTGAGTCCTGAGGGCTCTGGAGCTGTCCGGGTTGGAACTGGAGTTACCACCTGCCGTGGGGCGGGGCGAGTCTCCCACTGCTTTGAGTACCAGGCTGCATCAGGAGAACCCACCTCGTGAAGGAAGCCCCAGAAGCACCGCCTTTCTTGTGGGCATCGTTACCCTAAGGGGGTCAGCAACTGCAAGGTGGGGGCTGAGGGGCGGGCGTGGTGGGGAGCGCTCAGGGGACCGAGGGCCCCTCCCTGGCTGTGGCTGCACTTGCAGATCTTGGGTGCCCTGTGGGCACTTCCTTCCTGTTGGGATTTGGGCTCGAGGTGATTGATCCCTGGCTGCTTCTGGGAGCCCTGAGGGGCTAAAGGACCCCAGAAGAAGGCTGCACTGGAGAAAAGGTGCTTGTCTGGTCCCGGGAGCTGGGCAGATATGTGGGTGGTGAGCAAGACTTGGGAGCGTTCCCCCATCTGGGCCCCCTGCCCCTGAGGGTCCATCCCAGTACAGGATCAGGTAGCATCAAAGGGAAAACCTAGGCTGAGGGACTGGAGGGGGACTGGGGCCTTGGCCAAGGCCTGGGGGGTGCCCTGCCCAGGGGTGGGGCTGCGGGAAGGAGTGGCCATTCCACCTGAGTTGGCCACCCCTGCCTCAAAGCTCCCAGACCCGGGACACTCAGGGCTCCCTTCTCCTGGAACCTTGCAGGAGGCCCTCCTGCTCAGGGGCTGGTGTGCACCAGGAGCCGGGTTCCGTAGCCCCTGCTGCCACAGGCTGGGCGGGCTCTGGCCCCTCCTCCCTTGGGGGGTCCTGGTGCCGGGGTGGTTTTGAAAACCAGAGACTGGAGGCCTTATCAGACCACAGGTTTTCCTGAGGAAGGAAGGGTGGGTGTGGGCCTCCGGGATGGGCGCCTCCTCTGGGTATGCCCGGCCTGGTGGAGGGCGCACATGCGCTGCCCGTCCCAATTGGGGGACCCCAGTCCAAGCCCTGCTCCACCAGAGACAAGCAGACTGCAAAGGCTGGAGGGACCTGGTAGGGTGTGGGTTAGGGGTTCAGGCCCAGGGTGGGGTGTGAACTCCCTGAAATCACAGCAAATGCCAGCATCCTCTGGGGTAGCATTCCTGGCTCCCCCAGCAGCGGCCGAGAGGAATTTGCGGGCAGTTCACCGGCAGTTCCACTGCTAGGGATGTGCCCAGTGGGAGTCCATGCTTGGGTTCACCAAAAAACAAGCAAGGATGTTCCAAGCTACCCTATTCATAATAGCCCCAACCCGGAAAACGCAAATGCCCATCAATGCTGGGTGTGGCCTGTCATCCAGGGACAGTGACTGCAGCCAGCAGGAGCCACCTTCAACCCCCTGTGCCTGAGTCAAAGGTGAGAATCGTGGGCAGAGCTGGTGCCCAGCAGGGATCAGGTTCAGGAACAGGCAGGGCCAGTGCAGGTGGATGGAGTCCAGGAATGAAGGCCTCCGGGGGCATTGTGCCTGAGGGCCTCCTGGGTTTGGCAATGTCCTGTTTTCTTGATCCAGGTGTTGGCGACAAGAGGCATTCAGTTTATGGACATTCAGGAAGCCGTATACGTAGGATGGACGTGTGACACTTCAATACAAAGTCACACACACGCCTGTCATCCGAGCTCTGTGGGAGGCCCAGGCGGGCGGATCACCTGAGGTGGGGAGTTCAAGACCAGCCTGACCAACATGGAGAAACCCCGTCTCTACTAAAAATACAAAAATTAGCCGGGCGTGGTGACACATGCCTGTCATCTCAGCTGCTTGGGAGGCTGAGGCAGAAGAAGCGCTTGAACCTGAGAGGCAGAGGTTGCAGTGAGCCGAGATTGCACCATTGCACTCCAGCCTGGGTAACGAGTGAAACTCCATCTCAAAAAAAAAAAAAGTCACACGCACGGGCTAGGTGAGGTGGCTCACACCTATAAACCCAGCACTTGGGGAGGCCGAGGTGGGCAGATCACGAGGTCAGGAGTTCAAGATCAGCCTGACCAATATGGTGAAACCCCGTCTATACTAAAAATACAAAAACTGGCCAGGGGTGCTGGCGGGCGCCTGTAGTCCCACCTATTCGGGAGGCTGAGGCAGGAGAATCGGTTGAACCCAGGAGGCGGAGGTTATAGTGAGCCAAGATCACGCCACTGCACTCCAGCCTGAGCAACAAAGCGAGACTCCGTTTCAAAAAAAAAAGAAAGTTACACACACAAGCAGAAACCCTCCCTGACCCTTCCAGAGGGAGGAAATGTTCCCCTGAGGCCTGCCTTCCTCCTGTCCTGTCCTGCCTGGGCCCAGCCCCTGAGGCGACCTTGCTCCCTCCAGGGAAGTTGAAGTCGGCCTGGGCCAAGAGCCAGGGAGAGAAAGCCCAGTCATGCCCCCACCCTTCATGGAAGGAGCCAGAGGAGGGGGCAGGAGAGAGCCACCCCTGAGGGAGGTGTGGGTGGGGCTGAGCTCAGAGCAGGGCAGCCAGGCGGATGCCCCAGGGCCTGCTCCACCTTTCTTGGAAGAGCCTGAAGGAGCCTTGTGGGGTGAGGGTGTCTCACAGCCACGCAGGTGGGGCTGCGGATGTTGGGCTCACCCAGCTAGAGCCAGCCTGGAGCTCTGGCTTGGGACCCAGGGGAACCCGCCCTCGGCTGGTCGGCCAGGATGCCTCCGGCTCTCCTCCCTCCATCCCACCCCTTCCACTTCCAGAGGCCCCGGGGCTATTTTTAACTTGGCACAGCAGCCCTCGGAGCTGAAGGTGGACTGAGCACTGCAGGGCCTGGGGAGGAGGGAGGAGCTGCAGCTGCCGGGGCTCCACCCCTCCCCTGGGCTCCAGCTTTCTGGCCGGGTGGTGGTGGGGGTGTGCTGGTCATCCTTGACCTTAGAGGAGAAACCGCATCCACCCTGCAAATATAGTCACACTCAGAGGCCACACCGATACTCCAAGATTCAGACACAAGCCTGAGACACAAATTCAAAAACCCACACCTCAGGGTGCACGCAGACTCACTGGGTCACACACACAGATACACACACACAGACACTGACACAGAGACACACACACTCTGCGCAGGGACAGCTCAGGAGTGTGTTAGGCTCACGGAGCCTCAGGACACAGGGGCAGATGTGTGGACTGACTGATGCTGTTGGCAGACCTCACCAGATGCCTGGAGGCTCAAATGCCCTAGAGGCCAGCCCCACACAGGCACAGACACCCAGAGACACCAGCTGTGGGGTGTGGGGGAGGACCCTCTGGTCACACCCAGAGGCTGAGGTGGGGGGAAGCTGGGGGTGGAGCTGCCACTCGCCTGCTCTGGTCCCTCCCCCAGCACCAGCCCAAGGTCCCTGAAGCCCACTGAGTGGACAAACAAGCTCCACGGTCTCCACACCCTTCCCACCGAAGAGCAGGCTTGTGGCCTCCCCCGTCCCCCATGCTTGCCCCCCCACACTCTCAGGCAGGAAGCCCTTAGAGAGGACAGGGGCAGGGGAGGCCTTGGAGAGCTGACCTCAGAATGTGCTCAGCCGGCCCCTTCCTCTCCTGCCCCCACTTCCCCTCTCCTCCCCCAGGCTTTGTTCCCGGGAGCAACTGCCCCCTGACCCCGCTGAGGAATTAGATTCAGTCCTGGAAAAACCCCAGGTGCTGGGCTGGGGCTGTGTCCCTGCGGATCCAGCAGGAGGAGGGAGCTGGGGGCTGGGAGAATTGGGGCTCAGGTGCCAGGGTGAGGGCCAGGGCTGGCTTCCAGCTCCAGCCCCTGCCCTTCACACCCACCTCCACCCCAGGAGGCCCAGGGGAGCTCCACGAGGAGCTGGAGGGCAGGGGAGGGGACAGGACATCCTCTCCACAGGACACAGGACGCCCAGTCCGGAGGTTCCCGGCCCTGGGCAAGGCCACAGGAGAAAAGGTCACTGGGGCCTGGGGCTCAGCAGTTCCACCCTCAGCCAGCAGTGTCCATGGCCTGTCCAGGTCACCCCCATGGGGGCTGGAGGCGGCAGCAGATGAGGCCACGCCATGGCTGGTGTGGAACGGTCTCCCCCGCCAGGCTGATCCATTCTGAGGGCCCCACGTGTATGGGAGGGACCAGCAGGCCTGGGGTTGTCCTCAGCTTTCACTCACGGGGCCTCTCCTCCAGGCAAATCTTGGGCTCACCACCTGCAGGAGAGGCCTCAGGCTGGCCCTGGCCCTCCCTGGCCCAGGAGAGGAAGCCCAGGGACAGTGGGTTGGGATGATGGCCATGGGGACCCCAGCTCCTGGGGGCTAAGCAGCGGCAGGGACTGGCCCCCCGCTCACTGCCCTGGAAGATGAGGGACCTGGGAGGGGCCTCAGGGCACCAGGAAGAGAAGGACCTCCTGCGCTCACCTCACCCGTTCAGCCAGGACCCATCAGACCCCGCCAGTCTGGGAGACCTAGAGGGCTCCGCCCCTGCTCCCACATCAGTCTCCTGGCTTCAGCCTCATGCCCAGCACGTGAGCCGCTGGTCATCTGTGAACACTTCTGCCCGTCCGTCCCAACCACATGAGCAGGAAATGGTGCTGTCATCTAAAAGCAAACTTTAAAATGAATGGCTTCGGCTGGGCTCGGTGGCTCACGCCTGTAATCCCAGCACTTTGGGAGGCCAAGGCGGTGCATCACGAGGTCAGGAGTTTGAGACCACCCTGGCCAACATGGAGAAACCCCCATCTCTACTAAAAATACAAAAAAAAAAAAAAAAAAATTAGCTGGGTGTGGTGTCGGGGCACCTGTAATCCCAGCTACTCCAGAGGCTGAGGCATGAGAATCACTAGAATCCGGGAGGCAGAGATTGCTGTGAGCTGAGATTGCGCCACTGCACTCCAGTACGGGAGAACAGAGCAAAGCTCTGTCTCAAAAAAAAAAAAAAAAAAAAATGTGCTGAACACAGAGCTTCAGTCTCAACTTGCCTCAGTTTCCCTAGGACTTAAAATTCCCATAGGGGATCTTAAGTGCAGTCACCACATGGCCCAGGATTTCTGCTGCCTGGTGTCCATACAAGGGGAATGGTGCCCGAAGTGAGGCACACTCCAGGTCACACCTCCCGGGGGCGCCCTCTCCTTCCTCCACCTCCTCTAACCTTGTGTTTTTTGTGGGTCCCTCAAAATCTTTACATGTTTTTAAAAATTGTGTTTTATTGAAGTATAATTTACATACAATGATATTTACCAATTTTAAGCATTCCACTCGAAGAGCTTGGACGTTTGGACTTTGCTAGGATTTCACATAAACGGAGCCCTAAGCACGTGGCTTTTGTATGTGGCTTCTCTCACTTAGCATCTTGTTTTTGGGATTCACCCCGGAGCCTCGGCTGTGTCTTCCCACCGTGGGGGATGAGCCTTTCCCCCGGAGCCTCGGCTGTGTCTTCCCACCGTGGGGATGAGCCGCACCCCGTAACCTCGGCCGTGTCTTCCCACCGTGGGGGATGAGCCTCGACCCGGAGTCTCGGCCGTGTCTTCCACTGTACAGGTGAGGCACGATTGCTGATCCACTCACCGGCTGATGGATACCTGGTTTTCCAGTTTCAAGAGCGCTGCTGCTGCAAACGTGGAGACAAGTCTTCGTGTGGACGTGTTTCATCTGTTTTGAGTAAATCCTACGAGTGGGATGCGAAGTCATTCTGCACCTCCTTTTCTGATTCTCTTTTTTTTTTTTGAGACGGAGTCTCGCTCTGTTGCCTGGAGCTGGAGTGCAGTGGCGAGGTCTCGGCTCACTGCAACCTCCACCTCCCAGGTTCAAGTGCCTCAGCCTCCTGAGTAGGTGGGACTACAGGTGCCCACCACCACGCCTGGATAATTTTTTTGTATTTTTAGAAAGGACGGGGTTTCACCACGTTGGCCAGGCTGGTCTCAAACTCCTGATCTCGTGATCCACACCTTGGCCTTCCAAAGTGCTGGGATTACAGGCGTGAAGCACTGTGCCTGGCCTCTGGAGCTCTATGTTTTGGTCACCCCCTGACCCCACGGCCGCACCTGAAAAGCAAATACTTTGCCCATGCAACTCCTCCCCGGGGGGTCTTCTGAACAGACAGGACCCACGGGGTGAGTG
Source organism: Ateles fusciceps (assembly GCA_036589455.1). NCBI lineage: Eukaryota > Metazoa > Chordata > Mammalia > Primates > Atelidae > Ateles > Ateles fusciceps. The sequence continues at coordinate 431,560 of JAZHEH010002291.1, read as the reverse complement.
AATGGCGGCGGGGCCAGGACGGTGGGTCCTGGTGATGCTGAAGAAGTGACAGTGGGCTGGAGGCATCACCCAAGACGCTGATGGGGCTGCAGGGAGGTGGCGGCGCCAGTGCCGTCAGCAGTGATGCAGCTGGTGGTGCTTGTTTGTGATGGGGGAAGACCTCACGCAGGCTGGAAACGCCTCCTTCCTCCCTCCCTCCTCCTTCCCTCCCTGAACCCTAAACTCACCTGGGAGATGTCCTGGGGCTCCTCACTTCCCCTGACTGCAGACACCCACGCTCGCTCACACCTTGGAGCTGGCTGTCACCAAACCCTCCGAAATGGCTACTTCCAGTTTCCCCCGTGTGGCACAACTGCCCCCTCCCCGCTATCACGCTGCTGCCACACCTCACCGCAACCGCTCCGCTCCGGGGACAACCCTCCTTTCTCCAAAACAGCAGCCTTCCCGTTTCTCTGGCTTCCTTCTCATCCAGTTCAGACTTTGTGGTCCACCCTTAGCCATTCTCGAAAATGTGGGAAGTCTTCAAATGTCCCTCCTTTCATGGCACCCTTCTGAGAACTGCTGCCTTGCCAGCACCTAGACCACTGCCCATTGTTGGGAAAATCAAGCCAGGAAGATGGGGGCCACCAAAACCCATGTCTGGACATTCTGCTGCACCGTGCTCCTGGGGCGCAACCACACCTGGCAAACGGAGACATCTTATCCACTCGCCCCCTCCCACCCTCCTCAACCCCTCACCCCTGCTGCACACCTTGGCCTTTACCAGGCACTCAGGACAGTCTCTGGATGGTCCTGTGTGTTCACCCATTCCCTGCCCTCCAGCCTTCCCACCAGCACTTAGCACCCATTACCTCTCCGAAATGCAGACAGAAGCCTGGAAATGTTCTAGCTGAGACATTTTCAGGGGCTTCTTAGAAGTGGCTTCCTTTCCAACTCCTTGCCCCAGTTTGCAAAGCCCTACCTATCTTCCCACTCCCCTTCCCTAGCCTCATTCCACCCTGTCCCTAAGGTCCCAGCCACAGGGCCTCAAGCCTCAGGCCTCAGTCCGTTCTTAGTCCTTCAGCCCTAGGGCCTCTCCCAGGATCAGCCCCAAGCCCACAGCCTAACCCACAGGGCTAGTTGGACCTGTCTCTGCTCTCAGCTCCTGATCCACCTCCCCCTCCAGGACGGCAGCTGCTGGTGTCTGCTCCCTGCAAAACCCTTCTTGGCCGAGCTCAGCAGCTCACGCACTTTGGGTGGCCAAGGTGGGTGGATCATCTGAGGTCAGGATTTCGAGACTGGCCTGGCCAACCACGGCCATCACGGTGAAACCCCGTCTCTACTAAAAATACAAAAATTAGGCCAGGTGTGGTGGCTCACACTTGTAATTCCAGCACTTTGGGAGGCCAAGGCGGGTGGATTACTTGAGATCAGTAGTTCAAGACCAGCCTGGGCAACCATGACCAACGTGGTGAAACCCTGTCTCTACCAAAAATACAAAAATTAGGCCAGGTGGGGTGGCTCATGCCTGTAATCCCAACACTTTGAGAGGCTGAGGTGGGCAAATCACTTGAGGTCAGGAGTTCAAGACCAGACTGGGCAACATGGCCAAACCCTGTCTCTACCAAAAAATATATAAATTAGCCAGACATGATGGCGTGAGCCTGTAATCCCAGCTACTCGGGAGGCTGAGGCAGGAGAATTGCTTGAACCTGGGAGGCAGAGGTTGCAGTGAGCAGAGATCATGCCACTGCACTCCAGTCTGGGAAACAGAACAAGACTCTGTCTCTAAATAAATAAATAAAATTTTAAAATAAAATCAGCCTCAGTGGCTCACACCTGTAATCCCAGCACTTTGGAAGGTTGAGGTGGGCAGATCACCTACGTCAGGAGTTTGAGACCAGCCTGGCCAACACAGAGAAACCCCAGCTCTACTAAAAATACAAAAATTACCCAGGCGTCGTGGTGGGTGCCTGTAGTCCCAGCTACTCATGAGGCTGAGGCAGGAGAATCACTTGAATCTGGGAGGTGGAGGTTGCAGTGAGCCAAGATCATGCCACTGCACTCCAGCCTGGGCCACAGAGCGAGACTCCATCTCAAAAAAAATAAATAAATAAAAAATAAAAATAAAATAAATAAAACCCTTCTTCGGGTTAAATCCCTACTTGTGCACAGCAAGCACCCTAAGGGCAACGATGGGACCGGCCAGTGCTTCACCCAGCAGCCCTCAATACCTGTCTGCCCAATAAGCGATTCTCATTGAGGGTGCTAAAGGGGGAAGGTGGGGAGGTCAGGTCAGTACCAGATGCAGAGAAGGACTGAAGCAGGGAGAACGCCCTCATCCTGCCCTCCTTCATCCACCCAGGCCCAGAAGGACACCATCTGGCCGACAGGGAAGCCCACCTGGACCGTGAGGGACTCCAGCCACCCTCACCCTCCTGGTCCCTGCCCCCACTCAGGTCACAGGCACTGCCTGGGACTTTCCAGGGGGCTGAGCAACTGACCAGGAGCCTTTGCTGGGGTGGCCAGGGCACCCGGGCACTTCCTGCACCTCCTCCCTCCTTGCAGCCCCAGCTCCCGGGCCGCTCCTCCTCCCCCCGCCCCAGGGGCTTTCCGCAAAGCCTGAGACCTGCTATTTTTAGCTGAGGGAAGAGGGACCAGTTCCTGGCCCCATTGCTGCCCTGAAGGAGCCTGGGCTAAACTGGGGCTGGGATTGTTGGGCCTAGGGGTTGTGGGAGAGGCTGCCGTCCCCAGCCCAGGCACACCTGAGGTGCAAGGGGGAGGCTACAGGCCTGGGCTCCCAGCCCAGTTGGTCGGCTGGGCGCTCACCCTGGGGAGGTTGGGCTCAGGGCCTGGGTGGGCTGCCGCCCACTTCCTGTGGCCGCACCCCAGCACTTCAAAGCTGCTGGACGCCCTGTGGTCAATCCAGGCTCCCACGCAGCTGGAGGGGCTGGGAGGGCACACGCACCCAGCAGCTGCCCCCTCCCCTCAGGGGCAGCTTCAAAGCAGCAGTGGGGTGGGCAGCGCCCCCCGCCACTCCCCGCCACCCCCACGCCCCGCCACCCATGGTTAGCTCGGATCCCAGCGCTTGCGCGGGAGCAAGAGGCGGTCACGGGGCCCTGGCTGAGCCCCTGCTCTGCTCCCCATCCCACTGCCTTCCTGCGGGGGCTCGGGGCAAAGACCCAGGTGCTTTCCTGGCTCCCAGATCCTGTCCTGAGGCAGGGGCCACCTTTAGGGGTGCCTGTGGGTTTAGGCGGCCTGGCCATGGAGTCAGTCCCGGTTAGAGAAGCCACAGGAACCAGGGTGGGGGCACCTCTTCAGGACCCCTCAGGACAGCCTCTCTTTCTTTGCCCTTCCCCTCCCTTTCTTCCTCCCCATCTCCAACTGGAAGCGGGGCAGGAGGGGAGGAACCATAGGGAAGAAGGGGCTCCCTGTCCAGGCCTCCGGGCTGTGGTGGGGCTTGACCAGGCGCCAGCTCCCGGGGGATGGCCAGGGCGGAGGTGTTGGGGGCAGGGACCTAGAAACAGCCGCCCCAGAGGACAGAGAGTGCTGGGGGGCGGGGGGCAGCTTTCAGGGTCCCCTGGGGTCAGCTCTGGGACAGTTGCCATTTTTAATCTGCACAAGTGATTTAGAAGGAGTCGCCAGGGCTGCAACCTAGATCCGCTCAGAGCGAGCTCGGGAAGTGCGGGAGGCACAGCCCAAGTACCACCCCCTCCTCCCAGCTGTGACCGCAGGGCAGTGGGGACCCTGCAGGAAGCTTCCTCCTCTCCTGCCGGCCAGAGCCTGGGCTCACAGTGACCCTGAATGTCCGAAGTCTGTCTGTGGCCTTGCTGGGCCCCTCCTGCTCCAGGCTGGCTCCCCCTCCCTGCACCCCTTCCCCTCCTCCTCCACTCTGGGGCATCCACGGAGGACCAAGGCCCAGCCTGGCTGCAGAGCCGGGGGATTCCCCCAGATCTAGGGCCTGGAAGGATCCCCATCCCTGGGCTCACAGCACAGACACCAGGCCCTAGTGGACCCCGCTTTCAGCCCACCTGCTCGGCAGGTGGGAGCCACAAGCCCCAGCAAGGAAGGCCTGGGGGTGGGTGAGCTGCCAGGGTCCCCCACCAGGACCTTGACTTGGCTGCCAGCGACCACCCCACCCCTGCTGACGCAAGCTGGGCGCCCCTCCCACAGTCTCCGGGCACAGGGAGGGAGGAAGGAAGGGAGGGATGGAGGGCTCAGTCCCCAGTCCCTCTGACCACCCCGAAGGCCTGTGCCTGCTTGCGGCCCCATCCCCCACCACCCATCACCTGAGCTGCAGGTGCCATAGAGGCAGGGAGGGGAGAATGCACAGGGGTCCTTGGGCCACCGCCCTGAGGGATTTTCGATGGTTCCACGACTTGGGGGAACCAAGAAAGAGGGGCAAGCTCTGTGGCCTCCCTTGGACTAGGCGCCCCTCATGGAGTTGGAGTCCCCAGGAGAGACTCCTATGGGGAAGCACGTCCTGAACCCTCTGGGCTGGGCCCCTGGCCTGCCCGGGTCATAGACTGGGGAGGCCAGATGCAGGGGCCAGGAAGCACCGAACTGGCTTTTAGGCCAAGAGCCAAGGGACTCCTATCCCTTCCATTCATCAGCCATCAGGGCCCAGCGGCAGTGCCACCTCCCCCTCCTCACCCTCCCCTGCCCCCTCCAGGGCTGACAGGCCGAGATCCACACTGTGGTCTCCCTCCCGTCACGTGCCCCCCAGGTGAGGGTCTCCATAGGGCAGCAAAGGAAAAGCTGGAGCGGATCAGCTCACGGGGCGGAATGGCTGCTGGTGCCGCCTGGTCAGAGGCCAGGATCGGTATTTGCTCAATACACAACGCAGAGCGACCAGTGAAAATAAGAGCTGCCGGTGTGGTGGAAGAGCCTGCAGAGAAGCTCCCTCAAAGACTCACAGGCGACACAATCACAACCTGTGGAAAGCAACCGGGGCAAAGCTCTCGGCTTGGGAACACCCCCTTGGATTGAGCTGGGCGCTGCTGGAAATCTAGCTTGTAAGAGAAGCAGCTAGAGGCCAGGGTCCTTGGACAACGGTGTGCCATGCAGCGTGTCTGCGGCAGGGGAGAGACCTGCAGCCCGTGTGTCCCGCAGCAGATGTGGACACAGTGGTGCCAGGGCAGGAACTCCGGGGGGGAGGCGGGGCACTCGCAGGCCTGTGCACGAGTCTGCAGCACGCTAGGACGCACCTCGGAGAAGAGCGAGCCTGCTGCAGAGCCACGTGCACCAGGTCTGTCTCTGTCCGAGCAAGTGACAGATGACCCCTAGATAAGACTCTATGTACGTATGTTTGTCACAAATAGAGAGGGTGTGAAAGGACAGACTAGCAACTCTGGATATCCAGGAGGGAATGTAGAAAGAACGGCTAATCGTCTTACGTCCCTGTGTCACTGGATGCGATGAGAATGTTAGCACTCACCTTATATCAGAAACTGGCTACTGCAGTGAGGGAAGAGACCCTGCTCTAGAGTTTTCAAAGCCGGGGTGAGCCCTGGGCCCTGAATGTACCCTTCACACTGTGTGTGGGGGGCCCAGGGGACAATATGCCATTCCTGCATAGAATCTACAGAGATGGTGCAGACTGCCCCGGAAGAATTCAGCCCACATCACACAGGCCAGCAGGCCTTTTTTTTTTTAGCACAGCAGTGCCATCACAGCTCACTGCAGCCTTGCACTCCTGGCCTCAAGCAATCCTCCCTCTGCAGCCACCAAAGTCGCTGGAACCACAGGCTCGACTCACCATGCCTGGCACCTGCAGGACTCTTGACCCCCAACCCAGACTTTACCTTGATGTGGGGAGCCGTCCCCCTCCCTCCCTGACAGTGCAGGTGACGTCAAGGATTCTGGAGGGACCCCGGCTCATTCCCACAGCTGGGAGCACACCTGGGAGGAGCCGAATGCCAGCATGGGGGTCCAGAGGCTCCAGTGGCAGTGTTTGTAGGCAGGGAGGACGGTGAGCCTTCCACATACACACAGCACAGTCACCCAGGGGTGTGTGCTGGGAAGGGTGTTGGGGGGTACTCTGGGGAGGGCCGCTCACTGGTGTCCTCCATCCTGGGCAGAAGAGACGCCGGAGCACAGCCCCTGCGGGGGAGCCAGGACCGAGAAGGCAGTGTGCACCGCTCCCCACCAACCCCACCATCCTTGAGGGCGCTGAGTAATTAATTCTCTGCGACTCCAGATGTTCAGCAGCTGTCTTGACCATTTCCGCCCCTTCTCCTGACCCTGCATCCTCCAGGAAGCATCCCCTCCTGTCCTTGGGCTCCAAGCCACCCCCCACCTTCCCTGCACCCCATTTCCTGAGCAGAGGCGTTTGTGCAGACTCAGCTCCTGCACCCACCAGGGTAGCTTCAGGTTTCCCAAGGCCTGGGCACTGCTCCCTGAGTCCGGGGCTGCTGTGGTGGGCTTACTCCCTGACGGATGCCCTCTGCCTGGGGCTCTGATCCTGGCTCCTGCCCCTCCAGCCTCTGGGACTGGTTTTCTCTCTCTCCTCTCCTTTCTTCTCCAAGGTTGGCTCTGCAGGCTCCTGCGGCATAAATCAAGGGCCTCCAGGGAGGCCCAGCAGAACTGGCCAGGGAGAGAGCCCTGCCCCAGTGTGGGGAGGGTGGGAACCAAGGGGTGGAGGGCTCAGAGATGGGCAGGCCCTGTGGGGGGTGGGGTGCACGCTCAGATGTCTGCCTGGAGGGCACTGGGGTGCCAAGGGGAGGGGTTGCCTCCACAGACTGATCAGCAGGGACACAGCCACCCCCCCCCCCCACCTTGTGGACACTTCCTTGAGCTGATGGGGGGTGGGGGCACAAGAGGTCACGGCTGCTGCAGCTGGTCCAGTCTGGGGGCTCTTCTGAAGAGGGGGACAGCTCCCTTCCTGTCACATGCTTTCCTGTCTCAACAGAGCTGGGGGTTCTGGGGCACTTGGGCTCCCGTGGGCTGGTGGGGTCAGGGACTGGGCCAGACACAGGATAAGGCATGGAACCCCTGGGGGCCAGCGGCTCCAGCCCGCTGACCTCTGCCCCTCAGAATCCGGTCCCAGGCTCTCCCCTCCTCCTCTCAAGAACTTCCTGCTCTGTGTGTGTGTGTGTGTGTGGTGTGTGTGTGCGTGCACGCATGTGTGTGTGTGTGTGTGTGTGTGTGTGTGTGTGTGTTTGTTGCAGAGGAAGCTAAGGGCAGGTGGGCCTGGCTTAAGAAAATCCTCCATTTCCAAACAAGTCCCAGAGCAGATCAAGCTGGAAGACTGCCCCCAGGAGGATGAGGTTTCTCTAAGCAGAATCTGTTCAGGGGGAATCAAAATAAGTTTACTCCATCCAACATCCTGTGTGAACAGCCCTCCAGGACCCCTGCCGCCACCAGGATCTATATTGAGGAGGCAGGGACCCCTGTCAGGGCCTCGGCTCTGTTGCTGTCTTCACTCCTGTGGTCTCACACAAAATGGGCCGGGAGCCTTTGGGCCCACAGCCCCCACCCGCCTAGGGCAGGCAGCCACTGAGTTTATGAAAGAGGCTCCTGGAAAAAGGAATCGTCTCCTACCCTCTGCAGAAGTTCCCATCTCCGCCCCTAGCCACAGGGGTGGACACTTGAGCGGGACTAGAACCACTGATCCCACGGGAAGCCCTCTGTCCTGGGGCAGGGCTCCTGTTGCTGCCCAGGACCCAGTGGAAAGGATGGTGTGACAGGTGCACCAGTGGACCCCGAGACACCGTCTTTGTCCTCAGAGCCTGACCAGTGAGCACAGTAGCCAATCTGAGCTCAAAGCTGGATAACCAGGAAAATCTGGATCTCAGCTGTGTGGGCGCCTGGGGATAGGACTGCGGATTTAGCAAAACAAAAACAAACTTAAAAACAGAATATCCAGGTGCGGTGGCTCACGCCTGTAGTCCCAGCTACTTAGGAGGCTAGGGCAGGAGAATCGCTTGAACCAGGGAGGCAGAAGTTAGAGTGAGCCGAGATCGCACCATTGCACTCCAGCCTGGGCGACAAGAGTGAGACTCCATCTTATAAACAAACAAAATCCGGGATATCCAGTTAAATCAGAATTTCAGATAAATAATTTTAAAATGTATGTCTCAAGCAATATTTTGAACATACTTATATCCAAAAAGTATTTGTTTATCTGTAACTCAAAATTTTTTTTTTTTTTGAAACGGAGTTTCGCTCTTATTACCCAGGCTGGAGTGCAATGGCGCCATCTCGGCTCACTGCAACCTCCGCCTCCTGGGTTCAAGCAATTCTGCCTCAGCCTCCCGAATAGCTGGGACTACAGGCATGCGCCACTACGCCCAGCTAAGTTTTGTATTTTTAGTAGAGACGGGGTTTCACCATGTTGACCAGGATGGTCTCGATCTCTTGACCTCGTGATCCACCCATCTCGGCCTCCCGAAGTGCTGGGATTATAGGCGTGAGCCACTGCGCCCGGCCTGTAATTCCAATTTAACTGGTATATCATTCTGTATTTTATCTGGCAACTGGAATGGGGGTAATCGCCCCCAAATCACTTGCTTTGTCAATTGGTTCCTGTCCTTCTGTTCCCCAACCCCTAAAGACAGCAGCAGTCCTCAGCTGACTCCCCCAAGCTGGGGGCAGCGGGGCTGTTTGGGTCAGGTAGTGCCTCTAACCCAGACATAGAGCAGAGGGCAGAGAGAGGGTGCTTCAGCCTGGAACCTTCCCAGAAGGCTGGGGTCAGGCAGACATGGCACCTGGCTCAGAGGCTCTGGCTGGATTTGCAAAACTCCCTGATGGTAGCATTTCTGTTTCTGGTCTGGGGAGCTGCTGAGTCCCTGGAGCCACCCCCTCCCTGGGGCTCCCCCTGGCGGGCAGCCTCTGACCCTACCCTCAGGTGGGCTGGCCCTTTCCAGGGCAGGGGAAAAAGGGGAACCCACCAGACCCCTCCAGAAAAGAAGGACGTACAGCCTGGGAGTTGGGCTCAACCAGGGACTGAGAAAGAGGAACCCCAGCCAAGCAGGACCTGTCTGAGAAGGTCACTGCTGCTCCTGGCAGCCAGTGAAAGAGGATCCAGAAAAGGAGGGGGCTTGTTTCTGGTCTGCACCCAAGAAGGAAGGTGTACAGGGGAGGGGCCAGCAGGCCAAGAGCAAACGCTGCCTTTCTGGTGCAGCAGCAGCTCTCCTGGGACGATGAGATGTAGACCAGCGGACCCTGAAGGGGTAGGGGGAGGGAACCCTGCAAGCCTGGCACAGGTGGAGGAAGCCTTGCCTTCTTCCTAGTGAGACCCTAGCAGTGGCAGGGAGAAGTCAAGGCTGCCCCTTTCTGGCCTGTGAGGTTGCCCATCTCCAGTTTAAGGAAGAGGGAGGCTGGACACAGGGATTCACACCTGTAATCCCAGCACTGTGGGAGGCAGAGGCCAGAGGATGGCTTGAGCCCAGGAGTTCAAGACCAGCCTGGGCAGCTCAGCGAGACCCCATTTCAATTTAATACATAAATAAGGAAGAGGGAGGCAGTCGTTGCTCAAAGCATGGGTGGGGAAGGCTGGGCCTGGAAGTGTTTCACTGGTGGGGTCCCGGCCAAGCGGGGGACAGGCAGAACCCTGGGTCCATCATCTCCGGGAACCCTTTGTGTGCTCATCACCTAGCAACAGGATGCAGCCTCCCCTGACCCTGGAAGGCCAAATCACAAAGGCCATCAGGGCCGGCCAAGTGCCGGCATGCCTTAAGATGGCTGGGTGCCCCTCGCGGGCGCGGAGTGACCACAACCACTGCCCATGTGCGTCATCTGCTTCGTGAAGGCGCTGGTGCACGTATTCAAGATCTACCTGACCGCCAGCTACACCTACACCTTCCGCGGCTGGCCCGTGGACTTCCGCTGGGATGACGTGCGCGCGGCGGGCCGAAGCAGCAGCCACCGGGCGCTGACCTGTGCGGGTGCCGCGGCGGGCGTGTGGCTGCTACGGGACGCGGCGCTGGGCGGGGAGGCGCCGGGGCGGCCGCCGCGCAGGGCGCGCAGCCAGGCGCAGTGCCTCCTGCAGCAGCTCCTCGAGCTGCCCGGCCAGCTCGCCAGCTACGCGCTGGCCCACTCGCTGGGCCGCTGGCTCGTGTACCCCGGCTCCGTGTCCCTATGACGCGCGCGCTGCTGCCGCTGCTGCAACAGGGCCAGGAGCGCCTCGTGGAGCGCTACCACGGCCGGCGCGCCAAGCTGGTGGCCTGCGACGGCAACGAGATCGACACCATGTTCATGGACCGGCGCCAACAGCCGGGCAGCCACGGGCACGGGCTGCGCCTGGTCATCTGCTGCGAGGGCAACGCCGGCTTCTACGAGATGGGCTGCCTGTCCGCGCCGCTGGAGGCCGGCTACTCCGTGCTGGGCTGGATCCACCCTGGCTTCGGCGGCAGCACGGGCGTGCCCTTCCCCGCAGCACGACGCCAATGCCGTGGACGTAGTGGTCAAGTACGCGCTGCACCGTCTGCGCTTCTCGCCAGCGCATGTGGTGGTCTACGGCTGGTCCGTCGGCGGCTTCACGGCCACCTGGGCCACCATGACCTACCCAGAGCTGGGTGCGCTGGTGCTGGACGCCACCTTCGACGACCTCGTGCCGCTGGCGCTGAAGGTCATGCCGCACAGCTGGAAGGGGCTGGTGGTGCGCACCGTGCGCGAGCACTTCAACCTCAATGTGGCGGAGCAGCTGTGCTGCTACCCAGGGCCGGTGCTGCTGCTCCGACGCACGCAAGACGACGTGGTCAGCACCTCGGGCCGCCTGCAGCCCCTGCAACCTGGCGACGTGGAAGGCAACCGCGGCAATGAGCTGCTGCTGCGCCTGCTGCAGCAGCGCTACCCCGCCGTGATGGCGCAAGAGGGCCAGGCCGTGGTCACGCGCTGGCTGCGCGCTGGCAGCCTGGCGCAGGAGGCTGCCTTCTATGCACGCTACCGCGTGGACGAGGACCGGTGCCTGGCGCTGTTGCGCTCCTACCGTGAACGCTGCGAAGAAAAGCTAGAGGGCGAGGAGGCCCAGGGGCCACACGGACCCGGCTTTCCATGGCTGGTGGGTCAGGGCCTGAGCTCAAGGCGGCAGCGGCAGCTCGCCCTGTTCCTGGCTCGGAAGCACCTCAAGAATGTGGAGGCGACTCACTGCAGCCCTCTGGAGCCTGAGGACTTTCAGTTGCCCTGGGGGTTGTGACCTATACCCCTGTGGGGGGATCATGCACTCAAACACCTTCCTGGCCTTCCTCGTTCCCCTCCCCAAACCCCCAACCAGTAACACTGGCACAGCGTGGAGGGTGGCGGTAGGGGCCCCTAACCTGCTGTTTGGGGGCGAATGGGCAGAACACAGGAACTTTGTGCTCTCCTTCCTTCCCTGGGGCGTTCTGACCTTCCCTCTGTTCTTCCTTGCTCCGTCCCCTCCTTTCTGTCTCTTCCTCCCCACAAATACTTTTGGACGCCCCCACCCAGCTCCTAAAGGAAATGCAAAAATTAACCTGACCCAGTTTATGGCAATCCTGTGTGATGGGTGCCTCTATCACCACAAAAGGATGATGGGAAGAGGGGCTGTGGGGTCACAGGGAGGAGCCCCTCACCTGGCCTGGGTTACAGCTGGCTCCTAGGAAAACAATGCCAGCTGTGCGCTGAAAGTCTGTGCAAGCTGCTCCATGAAAGGAGGACACTGGCATCAAAGGGTTGTAGGCAGGTCTCAGTGGCTGAACATTCCCAGTAGTTTATACTCTGTAGGGCTCCCTCCCCACCTCCAAACTATGGGCTTCCACACCAGGGCATTCACAGATGGACTGCAGACTCACATGGTGGCATGTGAGGCTACAGATACACCTGCACAGGCCAGGGGGACACTACTGGGTGTCCCCTGGAGCCAGGCCTGGGCTGGACTTTGTCCCTGGTTGAGGGATGCAACACAGAATGAAAGACAAGGCCTCTGCTCACCACCGTCTGTAACGTCACGTCTCTGTGCTCTGCCCTGAATTGCCTGAAGCAGGGACTACTAGCTGTGCTTGTCCCTAGTCCCTGGGCTGGTCTGGTTGGGTTGAGCAAAAATCTTTGGAAAGGCAGCAAATGGAGAAAACATTACTGAGAGCACCAGAGCAGGGTAAGGCCATGGCAGTAAGAGACTCCCGCCTGTGCAAGAGTACCAGGAAGACACCTGTGGGAGGAGGTGGCCAGGTGAAGGAAGGGGCAGCGGGAGGAGGGTCCAGAACCACCCCAGGCTGGAAGGCCAGAGTGCAGTCCTAAGACCTCATATCCTAAAGGGCTTGAATACCATTTAAGGCTTTTCTTCCAGGAGCAAACAGGAGCCAAAGAAGGGAAGTTGTGGGACTTGTTTTCGTGGGGCCAGTTGCCTGATGGTTACACGCCTCTCCTCTGAGGTCAGGCATCCTGTTCCAGAGTATCCTGGTAGCACTTGCGGAGTGACCTGGGGCAAGTCACTTTAACCTCAGCTTCCTCATCTGTGGAGTGGGGAGGGCGCAGCGTTGCCTGGGTCGCGGTGAACAGGAAGTGAGACAAGCCCCGGGGTGCACAGCACACTGGCCCAAGCTGCAGGGGCCATGCCCAAGGCTGGCAGAGTAGAGGACTTGAGGAGCTGAGTCACCTCCAGTCGGGTCTCGGCCACCAGGTGGGCAGCCGCGCCTGCAGGGCGAGGGGCCGAATCGAGGTGTTTTTCAGGGCAATCCGCATACAGTAAAAAATCCCCATCAAAAGGACAAACTAGCTGGGTGCTGTGGTTCACGCCTGTAAACCTAATACTTTGGGAGTCCGAGGCGGGAGGATCACCTGAGGCCAGGAGTTCGAGACCAGCCTGGCCCACGTGGAGAAACCCCATCCCTACTAAAAATACGAATATCAGCCGGACCTGTTGGGCGCACCTGTAATCCCAGCTAATCGGGAGGCTGAGATAGGAGAATCCCTTGAACCTGGGGACGGAGGGTGCAGTGAGCCGAGATCGCACCATTGGACTCCAGCCTGGGCAACAACAAGGGTGAAACTCTGTCTCGAAAAGAAAAAAAAAAAAGGACAAACTAAAAAACAGAAAATAAATACAGGACTCACGGGGGAAGGCTGACCCCCAAAGTCAACGGTCGGGCTGGAAAGGATCTCACGGGGTCAGAGTCGGAGCCGCCGAGGCGCGCGAGCCCCGGCACTAGTGAGCAGCTGCATCCGCCCGGGAAGGTCCCCTGGGGCCCTGCGGTGGCTCTCCACAGCGCCATGTTGGACGGTCCTCCGACTTCCCACCCCCACGTGCTCCCGCTACTCTGACCGTTCTACCTGTGCATCTCGCTGGTGGAGTCAACCTGGAATGGATTCCCTCCGAACCCCTCCTCCCTTTCCCTGCTTCGCCCGCAGTTTCGACCTATCGGGTTGAGTCAGATAAACCAGGACGGGCCAAACACGCTCTCATTGGACATCACTGGTGGGGCGGGAGGAAGGCGGAGCTCTCGCCCGAGCGGAAGTAGCCGTCGCGTCGCTGATTACGTAACGTTGCGGGGCCGAAGCACTTCCGCTGGCTAGTGTGTACGCGGCGAGCCAGTCCAGGCGCCGCCCGCTCGGCTCTTTTAGCGCCCGCGACAGCGGTCCGGACGCCGCCTGAAGATGGACTCCGCCGGCCAAGGTACCTGCGGGGCCCGGCGCCTTCGCCGCAGATGGGCCCAGGCCGCCCGGTGTTCCCCCTTTCCCGGGGTCGCCTTTGCGACTCTCGGTCCTCCCAGCCTCTGCTCTCCCACCCCTCGCTCGCCCCTCTTCAGCTCCCGGGCCACTGACCTCGAAGCTGACGATGGTCGTGGTGTGCGTCTTTCGCCTGCGATCCAGACCGCTTCCTGGGCTCTCTCCTGCCGCCCTCCCGGTCTTCTTTGGGACCTCTCCGAGGTCTGGTTCCCTGGCGGCTGCTGTTGCTCCCGTATTTGGGTTCCCTCGGTCCAAGCAGGTCTCACTTATGCCGCCCCCTCCCCCCCGCCCCGTCCTTGCTTGCTCTGCCACCGCGGGGTCCCTGCGCGGGGCACCTGGACCCAGTCCGAGGTGTTGAGGACGGCTCCCGAGAAGGGAGAAGGGGTGGTGAAACAGTTTTCGCGTTCAGCAGAGCTCCCCTTGGGTGGCAACTCTGCTCGCAGCTCAGCGTACTTAGGGGGTTGCCTCGTGGAGAGGGGTGGAGGGAGTCAGGGGCACCCGCAGGATACCATGCCTGTTTCCAAAACAGTCACCTCGGAGCAGTACGAGATGGCCACTGAGGGATATGGAGCGAACCCAGGAGATTAAAATCTTGAGAAGATGATACACGTCTGTCTTCCATTTTGGGCTCTAGAGAGGGATGCTAAATTTCTACGTTGAGGTAACCACACAGGATAAGTTCAGGAAGCTTTCCCACTGTTTAACCTGCAGCTACATATTAAGCATTATTTGAGAGGGAGTCTCGTTCTGTCGTCGGGATGGAGTGCAGTGGCACGATCTTGGCTCACGGGATTCTCCTGCCTCAGCTTCCCTAGTAGCGGGGATTAAAGGCACGTGCCACCATGCCCAGCTAATTTTTGTATTTTTAGTAGAGACAGGGTTTTACTGTTTTGGCCAGGATGGTCTCGATCTCTTGACCTCGTGATCCACCTTGGCCTCCCAAAGTGCTGGGATTGCAGGCATGAGCCACTGCACCAGGTTGCATATTCAACATTATAATTCCTGGGTGCCACTTTGTTCTGCAAGGCATTTATTTATTAATTTGTTTATTTAGAGACAGCATCTGTCTCTGTCACCCAGGCTGGAGTGCAGTGGTAGCTCACTGCAATCTTCCAACTTCTGAGCTCAAGCGACCTTCCTGCCTCAACCTCCCAAGTAGCTGGGACTATAGGACTACAGGTGTACCTCACCAGGTTAATTGGTCTTTCTACTTTTTTTTGGTGGGGGAGGACAGTTTCGCTCTTGTTGCCCAGGCTGGAGTGCAATGGCATGATCTTGCCTCACTGCAACCTCCACCTCCTGGTTCCAGTGATTCTCCTGCCTCAGCCTCTCGAGTAGCTGGGATTGCAGGCATGCATGACCACGCCCTGCTAATTTTTTATTTTTAGTAGAGATGGAGTTTCTCCATGTTGGTCAGGCTGGTCTTGAACTCCTGACCTCAGGTGATCCGCCTGGTTTGGCCTCCCACAGTCCTGGGATTACAGGCATGAGCCACTGCTCCTGGCTTCATTTATCTTTTTTCAAATAGAAGAGAAAGGCTGGGCTCGGTGACTCACGCCTATAATCCCAACACTTTGGGAAGCCAAGGCCGGTGGATCACTTGAGGTGAGGAGTTTGAGACCAGCCTGGCCAACATGGCAAAACTTGGTCTCTATTAAAAATTTAAAAATTAGCCAGGCGTAGTAGTTCGAGCCTGTAGTCCCAGCTGCTTCGGAGGCTGAGGCAGGATAATTGATTGAACCCGGGAGGTGGAGGTGGCAGTGAGCAGAGATCATGCCACTGCACTCCAACCTGGCTGACAGAGTAAGACTCGTCTCAAAAAAAAAAAAAAAAAATCAGAATCAGTTGTTAAAACAGTGGATAAACTTCACGTAGTAAGCATTTGTCAAGTGCCAAGAAAGTGCACAGCTCCAGTCCTATGGGACATTTGAAGGGAATGAACTGCAGCCAGCTTTTAAAAAGGGTATCTTTGTTAAGTGCATTCAATCTGTTTGTTTTGTTTTGTTTTTTAATTGAAAAGGCGTAGTTTTTCTTTTTTTTTTTTTTAATAATTTTTTTCGGCCAGGTGGGGTGGCTCACGCCTGTAATCCCAAGCACTTTGGAGGCCAAGGCAGGCGGATCACCGGAGGTTGGGAGTTCAAGACCAGCCTGACCAACATGGTGAAACCCTGTCTTAAAAAAAATAATAAAATAATAATAATAATTTTTTTTCATACCAGATCAACTTGTAAGACTCCTTGGGATTTATACAGTTGACAAACATATCTATAATTAGGGACACTTCCACATCTTTCCAATCTATGCCTTTTATTTTAACTTACTTTTTTTTTTTTTTGAAAGAGTCTCACTGTTACCCAGGCTGGAGTGCAGTGGTGCAATCTTGGCTCACTGCAATCTCCGCCTCCCTGGTTCAAGTGATTGTACTGCCTCAGCCTCCCGAGTAGCTGGGATTACAGGCATGTGCCACCATGTCCAGCTAATTTTTTACATTTTTAATAGAGAGGGGGTTTCACCATGTTAGCCAGGATGGTCTTGGATCTCCTAACCTTGTGGTCTGCCAGCCTCCTAAAGTGCTGGGATTACAGGCGTGAGCCACCACACCCAGCCTTATTTTAATTTACTTTTAAGGTCGGCTCAGTGGCTCACACCTATAATCCCAGCACTTTGAGAGGCCAGGATGGATCACGAGGTCAGGAGTACAAGACCAGCCTGGCCAAGATGGTGAAACCCCGTCTGTACTAAAAGTACAAAAAAATTAGCCGGGTGTGGTGGAGGGCACCTGTAATCCCAGCTACTTGGAAGGCTGAGGCAGAGAATTGCTTGAACCCAGGAGTTAGAGGTTGTGTGAGCCAATGGCGCCATTGCACTCCTGCCTAAGTGACAGAGTGAGACTCCATCACAAAAAAAATCACAAAAAAAAAAAAAGTGGAAGATTTGTTAGATTGAGCTGCTTTCTTTGTAGCAAGGGCTTCCTGCCTCTGAAGATAGTATTCTCACTGGGAAGCTGGAATTAGGGTTTGGCTGCCTTGGGGCAGCATTTCTCGTGCTCTGAAGCAGCACAAGTGGTATTGGATTTTCGTCTCAGGTGGCTCAAGGTGCGGCTGCCCTAGTCTAACGCCCAAGCTGTCCTCACAGACCTTTCAGAGAAGAGCTGTGAGTCTCTGGGGTCTCCCTCCCTCCCACCTTTGCTTTTGTCCTGTTAGAGACCTCTACCGTATTTACCTGGAAGTAAGTAACTTACTTGACACTTTCTGGCCTCATTTTGTCTCTGGCAGATATCAACCTGAATTCTCCTAACAAAGGTCTGCTGTCTGATTCCATGACCGACGTCCCTGTCGACACAGGTGTGGCTGCCCGGACTCCTGCTGTTGAGGGTCTGACAGAGGCTGAGGAGGAGGAGCTCAGGGCTGAGCTGACCAAGGTGCTGTGGCTTGGCTGTCTTTTCTGGCGTGAATTGACGTTAAGGCCCTCTTGGATTAATGAGAGGCCAGGGTACTGGCTATATTCCGGAGGAATTGCCCTAGGTGGCCACCCACTCTGCTCTGCCTTCCCGTGGATAGTGGGGTTCTCTTTGTATGTGCCCAGCTCCATGCACTGGACTCAGAGCCACCTGGCAGTAGAGACAGGGCATGACTTCCTCCCCACACCTCTGCCTGGTCCTTGCTGAGTGCTCCAGGGAGAGTGTTCACACACAGACTGCCTCTGAGCAGCCATCTGCTGGGAGTGTCTCTGTTGGAATTAACACTTGATAATCTTTTTTTTTTTTTTTTTTTGAGACGGAATCTTGCTCTCTCGCCAAGGCTGGAGTGCAGTGGTGCGATCTTGGCACACTGCAACCTCTGCCTCCCAAATTCAAGCAATTCTCCTGCCTTACTCTCCTGGGTAGCTGGGACTACAGGCGCCCACCACCATGCCTGGCTAATTTTTTGTATTTTTAGTAGAGATGGGATTTCACTGTGTTGGCCAGGGTGGTCTCAATCTCCTGACCTCGTGATCCGCCCACCTCAGCCAGGTGTGAACCATCTCACCCAGGCTAATTTTTGTATTTTTTAGTACAGGCAGAATTTTACCATGTTGGTCAGGTTGGTCTCGAACTCCCAGCCTCAAGAGATCTGCCTGGCTCAGCTTCCCAAAGTGCTAGGATTGTAGGCTCAAGCCACGTGCCCAGCCAAGAAAGAAAATTTTTTTTTTTTTTTTAGGACGGAGTCTCACTGTCGCCCAGGCTGGAGTGTAGTGGCATGATCTTGGCTCACTGCAGTCTCTACCTCCCAAGTTCAAGTGATTCTCTTGCCTCAGTCTTCTCAGTAGCTGCAATTATGGGTGCACACCACCACGCCTGGCTAATTTTTGTATTTTTAGTAGAGATGGGGTTTTGCCGTGTTGGCCAGGTTGGTCTCAAACTCCTGACCTTAGGTAATCCGCCTGCCTCGGTCTCCCAAAGTGCTGGGATTACAAGGAAGAAAGATAATTCATTTTTTTATTTTTTTGAGACGGAGTTTCACTCTCATTGCCCAGGCTGGAGTACAATGGCGCAATCTCGGCTCACTGCAACCTCCACCTCCCGGGTTCAAGCGATTCTCCTGCCTCCCGAGTAGCTGGGATTACAGGCGAATGGCAGCACACCCGTCTAATGCCAGCACACCCGGCTAATTGTTGTATTTTTAGTAGAAATGGGGTTTCATCATATTGGTCATGCTGGTCTCAAACTCCTGACCTTGTGATCCATCCACCTTGGCCTCCCAAAGTGCTGGGATTATAGGCACAAATCGTTGAGCCCAGCCAGGTTTTTCACCTTTTTAAAAACATGCCCAGTCCCAGGAAAGAAGTTGGACAAGCCTGGCATGGTCATCCTGGGTCATTCCTCATGACTGCAGATGGACACAGTGATTGCTAGCTCTTCCAGAACCATTTAGCTCGGGGTCATGGGACAGTTCTCCGGAGTCCAGTTCCTAGTACCAGATTAAAACAGATGTCTGCTGGCTGGGCACGGTGGCTCTTGCCTGTAATCCCAGCACTTTGGGAGGCCAAGGATAGTGGATCACCTGAGGTTGGGACTTCAAGACCAGCCTAACCAACGTGGCGAAACCCCGTCTCTACTAAAAATATAAAATTAGCCAGGCATGGTGGTGGGCACCTGTAGTCCCAGCTACTCTAGAGGCTGAAGCAGGAGAATCGCTAGGACCTGGGAGGCGGAGGTTGTGGTGAGCCGAGATCGCACCATTGCACTCCAGCCCGGGCAACAAGAGCAAAACTGTCTAAAAAAAAAAAAAATCTGCTGTAGACACTATTCCTAGGATGAGTTAATTCTTTGGTAAGTGGAAAGTTCTTGTGTAACTCTTCTGGCACTGTGTATGAGGATGTTAGTCACTTCCTGCAGTAGTGATGGCTCATCATGTTAACTGCATGCTTTGCAGGTGGAAGAGGAAATTGTCACTCTACGCCAGGTCCTGGCAGCCAAGGAGAGGCACTGCGGAGAGCTCAAGAGGAGGCTGGGCCTCTCCACCCTGGGGGGGGGTTGAAACAGAACCTGTCCAGGAGCTGGCATGATATGCAGGTCTCTAACGCGTAAGTACCTGCCCCAGCCGCATGCCGGGGGGGGGCTGGAGAGAACGTGGACCACACGTGTTTCTGGCTTGTGGTGGGGGGAGTGTCTTCATGCTCAGGGATGAGGTCCAGCCATGGAGTTGAGTGGCCTGTTTGGAAGGAGCCAGTGGGAGGCTCTGAGCTCTTGACCCAGGGATTCTGCCTTTTTTGTTCAAAGAGCTTGGAGTCTACATGTGTTTTATTTATTTTTAAATTTTTGTATATTTATTTTTTTGAGACAGAGTCTCTGTTGCCCATGGTGAAGTGCAATGGCGTGATCTTGGCTCACTGCAACTTCCACCTCCCAGGTTCAAGCAATTCTCCTGCCTCAGCCTCCCAGAGTAGCTGGGATTACAGGTGCACACCACCACGTCTGGCTAATTTTTACATTTTTAGTAGAGACGTGGTTTTGCCATGTTGTCCAGGCTGGTCTCGAACTCCTGACCTCAGGTGATCTGCCCACCTCGGCCTGCCAAAGTGCTGGGATTACAGGTGTGAGCCACCACACCTGGCCTTTTTTTTCTTTTTGCGATGGTCTCACTCTGTCACCCAGGCTGGAGTGCAGTGGCGTAATCATGACTCACTGCAGCCTCAACCTCTTGGGGTCAAGCAATCCTTCCATCTCAACTCCCTGGTAGCTGGAACTATAGGCATGCACCACCATGCCTGGCTAATTTTTTCATGTTTTGTAGAGACAGGGTCCTGCTTTATTGCTTCGGCTGGTCTGAAATTCCTGGGCTTAAGCAATCCTCCTGTCTCGGCCTCCCAAAATGCTTGGGATTACAGGTGTGTGCCACCACACCCAGCTTATGTGTTTTAAAAAGGCAGATGGACACGCTGACAAGTTGTCCAGGTGGAAATTGATAGGAAGAATGTGTTTCAGGGTCCAGACTTGAGAGAGCACTGATCAGGTCCTTGGCAAGAACGGTTTTTCTGTGGTCCTTACTGTGGGTGTGGCATGGTCACAGCCTGTGAGTCAGATTTGACCATATGGGCTGGGCTGAGTGGCTCATGCCTGTAATTTCAGCACTTTGGGAGGCTGAGGTGGGTGGATCACTTGAGGTTAGGGGTTCAAGACCAGCCTGGCCAACATGGTGAAACCTCCTCTCTACTAAAAATACAAAAATGTGGCCAGGCATGGTGTTGTGCACTTGTGATCCCAGCTGCTGGGGAGGCTGAGGCAGGAGAATCTCTTTAACCTGGGAGGTGGTGGTTGCAATAAGCCAAGATTATACTACTGCACTCCATCCTGGGCAACAAAGCAAGACTCTGTCTTAAAAAAAAATACAGATACGATCATATTGTCCCACAACCCTAGGACCTCTGACCTTTTATGACTACGTGATCCCGTAACCCTGGGATCTGTGTCCCACATGTGGCCCAGCTCTCTGAATTTGGGGCATGCTGCCTTCTCACTTGGCCCTTTCCACGTGGCTTTTCTGAAACATACCCTTCAAGGTGGGGGCGGGCGTGGAATGTTTCCCGGAAGCCATGTTCCCACAGCAAGATCGAGTTACGCTTCATAAATCTCAGGTATGAAAAGCCCATGTTTTTGTCCTAGGACATCGTAAGTTTTGAATCCCAAGGTGTTTTGGAGCTATGGGCTGTGCCCTTCCAGTCCCCCGAAGCTCACCTGGCGGCCTGGGGCCTGCACAGGGCGTGTTGGGGCTGTGGACGCTGTTCTCGGGCCGCCTGTGGAGCTGATGTTCTTGCCAGCTGGTCCTTCTTTGTAGTCTTTGGAACCTCACCTGCAGTTTGAAGCCTGAGTTAAAATTGTTCTTCTAAACAATTCACTGTAGACTTTCTGTTTTTAGCTATGTGAAAACTTCTGAGAAACTTGGAGAGTGGAATGAGAAGGTGACCCAGTCAGACCTGTGAGTGCCTGTGCCCTCAGCACCTGCTCCTTCCTCCTCTCCGCCTCCTGACAGTCAGGAAAGGGGGCTGTGCACGCTTAGCACAAAGCTTGTTTTGGTGTTTGCTGGCTATTTTTTCTCAATATTACTTTTCCTCTCTCAGCTGAACTATCCTTTAAACTTTTGGGGAACGGGGGGTGGTAGCTGAAGGAAACTTTCAGCCACCTGACCACACTGAAAACTCCCTCTGCCTGACACCATCCCTTAGATTAGAGGCCTGCACTGGTCCCAGCTTCATCTCTCACTGATAGAGCTCCTTGGCTTCCCATAGTGCACAAGCTGGACAACACCACTTGGCCTGATTTTGTTGGTGGCAAATTTTTGTTTGTTCTAACCCTAACCTTTTTTCCTGCTTAGCTCCAGCTGGTGGGTCTTGGAATTCCTTTCATCCTTTAGAGGTAGTTCTTGAGTGGAGGGTGTGGTGTAGGATGTGCTGGTGGAATTCAAAGTCCTGGTGGTCTGGGAGGCGCCGCACTGTCAGCAGCCAGTGTGGATTAAGTGTGGATAATTGTATATGTGTGTGTCGGGTGTAGTTCAGAGTGACTCCTAATGTTTGGAGATCCTTCAACTAGATAATTGCACTTCATTGATTTGTGCTCTGATCTGATTATAACTTCTTTAAACTGAGTAGAGGAATATTTCTAAATAGTCTCTGTGGGAGTTTTCCATCAGTTATTTAGAAGGAAGCACTGTCATGGTTGCCACAGAAGATGGGCAGAAAGTCCTCCCATGTTTGGCTGAAAGGAAGCGGTTGCTGGCAAGCTTGTCTTGAAGGTCCTGGGGGGGCCAGGCTGTCACTTTGTGTATGTGGAGCCTTTGTGTCTGGTGTCACAGTGGGGGGTGGTGTCAGGACCTGGCAGTTTATGGGCATGGCTATAGCAGCCAGCTGTTGACCTAGGTATTCTAGCATTGGCGGGCTGTGTCTTTAGGGCTGCATTGAACAGTGACTTTGCTGGGCTGCAGATGTTTCTTAGGTTGGGACAGTGATGGTTGTCCTTGCAGTCTGGGCATCAGGCAGGTGCACAGTGCAGACTCAGTCTGCGAGTAGTCTTAGGAGACCTCAGTGCTGTTCTGTAAAACCAACTCACAAAAGAAAGCTGCCAGGATCCTATTCCAAATAGTGTTTCAGAGCTCTTGCTTACAGCACTCAGAATCCTGACCCCTCTGGAGAAACCTGTGGCTCAGCATGGATGCATATGGCCGGTGCGTCACCTGGCAGAGGCCATTTCCCTGAGGTTTCACCCCAGTTCTGAGGGGAGAGCTGTCAAACTGACAGCTCCAGAGTGGAAGCGTTTCTGTCCCAACAGTCCTGGGGGGGGGGGGGGGAGGGTGGATGGGGCGGGTGGGGCAGGGCGCAGTGGTCTCTACCCCGGACATCCCAGGTGGAGGGCAATGGTCTCTACCTGGGCGCCCGTCCCAGGTGAGGGCGATGGTCTCTACCTGGACTGCCCAGGTGGGGGCGATGGTCTCTACCGGGACGGCCCAGGCTGAGGGCGATGGTCTGTACCGGGATGGCCTAGGCGGAAGGGACACGGCTCGGGAGGTGGGGCCTGAGGATGTGGCCGAGACGTGTGCTCCTCCCGGCATGTGCTCCCCCTGGCTGGTGCCTCTCCTAGTCAGGTTTCAGGAGATGGGCTGCGGGCTGCCTCCACTGCCCAGAGCTCTTGCAGAGAAAGGAAGGCAATCAAAGCTCCCTGCATCCTGACCCACTTGTTTGTAGATCCTTTCAGCCAGGGGCAGTCTGGAGGACGGGAAGGAGAGCGTGGCTGGTGAGTGGAGTGTAGTGCTGGTGCTTGGTCCCGTGAGGCTGTGATGCGGCCACATTCTCCTCAGTGGGTCATGTCTGACTGCGAGAGCAGCCCTGTTCTGTGAGTGGTGAAATGATTGCCTTGTTGGATTCTATTTATAGGCAGAGCTAACTAAAAATCCCAGTGCTAAGAGGGGCATTGTGTAGATTCTGGAGTTACGAAGTGGTTCACTTTGAGTTGTTTTGGTTGCAGGTGACAGAAAGCATGACTCAAGGTAGCATCAACCAAACGGGGAGTGGGGGAGCACTCAGCTGGCAGAGAAGCCCCAGGGATCGGGGGAGCACTCCCCTGGCAGAGAAGCCCCAGGGAGTGGGGAGCACTCATCCAGCAGAGAAGCCCCAGGGAGTGGGGGAGCACTCCCCGGCAGAGAAGCCCCAGGGAGGGGGGAGCACTCACCCAGCAGAGAAGCCCCAGGATGGGGGAGCACTCACCCGGCAGAGAAGCCCCTGCTCCAGCTCTGCAGCCTAGCAGTGTGGCCCCATGTGGGTCTCCCTGGACTAATGGCTGTGGCCTGGGAGGTGGTGTGCTCTGGCCAGGCCTGGATCACCTGTCCACCGTGAGTGGGAGTGGGGGCAGCCACCAGAGGAAGACTCAGGAGAAGGGGAGTGCCAGGATGTCCACCAGGTGCCCTGTGCTGGCCAGGGGACAGCTCACTAGCTGTGGGACGAAACTGCTCTGTCCAGGGCTCTCTTCCTAGAAGGTCTTAGTAAGTCCCAAATGGGGGTGTTGGCTGGGGTTGCCTGGCCTGGTGCTCTCAGGTACAGCTGAAGGTAGTTATTGGGTGCAGATGCTGGCTCTGGGCTCTGCCCCTTCTTCCTGGGCCCAGCTTCCTCATCTGTCATGGAGTAATAACAGCCCTGCCTTCTGGTTCATTTGAGGAATGTGTGTGCCTGCGTATTTGAGGCTCTCAGAACAGACCTGCAGCGCTGTGAGCCTTGGAAGGGGGACCTCACAGCTGCTGCTGCCGCCACTTCGGAGGCCCAGGATGGGACTAAGAAGGGGAAAGGAGAGGTCAGAGCCACAGCTGTGGGGCAGGGACCTGTTGTAGGAAGAGCAGGCCAGGGAGGCGCTGCTGGGGGCCTTAGGCCCTGCAGGGGGATGCCCATTGTTTTCAGGGCCATCCGAAGTTTGGAGGTTCCTGTTTCCGGAGGAGGTTCCCTTGTGACCCCTTGTTCTCACACCCAAGCAATGCTCGGGCTGTGGAGCCACCAGGGCTTGAGTGTGGTTTATTGCGTGGCACAGCAGGGATCACAGTGGCCCCTTGTGTCAGCGTGACCCTCAGGACCCTCCTCCTCCTCGGGCGGGTGGTCCTTACCCACCCATAGGTAACGCTCAAGACCCCTGTCTCGTTCTGAAGGCAGTGCCAGGCACGGGTGGTGGTTTTCTCTCCGACTTGTTTCCCCATCCCCCACTCTTTGAGCACAAATGCAGGTGCCGTGAGGACCTTAGAATCCTCTGCAGCAGACTTTGCTTCAGCAAACCACAGAATGTTCACGCTTTTATGCATTTATTATTTCAGGGAAAATCGAGGTTGAAGATGTTTTCAGAATTTGTATTTTTGAAACTGAATGTAGCAGGTCGTTGTTATTTATACCTGGTGTTTTATCTAAAAACAACAAAAACAGAAACAGCCGTGGTTCCAACTGCACAGTCTGGGTGGGAAAGTGCATCCTCTGGGCCGGGCGCGGTGGCTCACGCCTGTGATTGCAGCACTTTGGGAGGCCAAGACGGGCGTATCACCTTAGGTCAGGAGTTCGAGACCAGCCCGGCCAACGTGGTGAAACCCTGTCTGTACTAAAAATACAAAATTAGCCGGGCGCGGTGGTGGGTGCCTGTAATCCCAGCTACTTGGGAGGCTGAGGCAGGACAATCTCTTGAACCCGGAGGCAGAGGTTGCAGTGAACCGAGATCACACCACTGCCCTCCAGCCTGGGTGACAGAGTGAGACTCCATCTCAAAAAAAAAAAAAAAAAGTGCATCATCTGGGTAGGCCTTGGGCTGGGGGCCCGAGCAGGCACCGGGCGGGCACGAGAGCTCTGTGCTAGGATGTGCTGTGAGTGCTCACCTGCTGTGTCCCACATTCATGTCAGCTGCTGGGGGCTGGTGAGTAGCAGCACTCGGCTCACACGGGGCCTCCTGCAGGGAGTGCTTCGGAGGGTCTGTGAGTAAGGACTCTGGAAGGCTCATCGTTGGTGCCTGCTGGGATCTGGTGTCGCCAGCGGGGGTGGGAGGAGCTTATGCCTTCTCTGGCACCCATTCCAGATGCCACCCAGTCAGGGCTTGGGCTTGCCAGCTCTCCAGGTTGGCACTGGCAATGCCAAGATGGCCCTGGGAGCTTGTCTCTATTCAGCCTTGAGCTCCCTGACTTCATTCAGGGAGGAGCTGTGGCGAGGTGGCTGTGGGTTCGCATTTTGGTTGTGGGCTTTGTTACTGGAGGCTGCCATGTTCTATGCTTACGGTGGCAGCTGGATGAGGGCCGGTGATGTAGGTGTTGACTGTTATGGTGGCCCGCGTGTCCCTACAGCCGAAGCATCCTGCCTGCTGCCCTTGGCCTGTCCCGTGGACGCCATGGCCCCCAGAAGTTTCGTTTGGTGGGATGCACCATGTGGGAGGACACTTGGGGAGCTGGAGGGGGATGGAAGCAGGGCCTTCACTAGGGGCTCTGTGAGAAGAAGCGTGGGGAACGGAACTGTCCCATGTCTCCGTGGAGCACACAGGGCTCCTCGTGGGCTGCATGGCCACGCTGTGAAGCTCATGTCCTGCAAGCCTGGTTGAGCTGCGTTCCCCCCCTCAGCACGGTCTCATGTGGGAGAAGGAAAGGGGACCCGCACGCATATGTCAGGGTTAGGGATCTGAGAGGCCTTTCTGCTCTGGCGCTGCCTACACGCCTGCACCTCAGGGGGCCCATCGCTCTCTAGCAGGCAGATGGGGCGTCTTCTCTCTAGTCAGAGGGACTGTGAGAAGTCAGGAGAGCGGGCTCAGGAGGTTTCGGGTGAGGGGTGGCGTTGGACTGTGAGATGAGAAGGCAGCGTCATTGCAGGGCTGCGGGCCGTGACTCACAGTGTTGCTGAGAGCTCCTGGGCGAGAGCACAGCGCGGGCTGCTCCTCGCTGCAGGGGCCTCGGGGCCTGGGGGCTCTGGGCCTGCACCCCTCCGCAGCCACCCCTTGTTCCAGCTCCTTTCCTTGGTTTCCCCTCGGGTGCGCTCCCAGTGCTTTGCTTGGCTGTGGGTGGTGGCCCACCCATGCTGTCTGGTTGGTTTAACTGGTGTGTCTTCTTCCAGCTACAAGAAGACTCAGGAAACTCTTTCACAGGCAGGACAGAAGACTTCAGCTGCCCTGTCCACAGTGGGCTCTGCCATCAGCAGGAAGCTTGGAGACATGAGGTGAGACCTGGCCAGGGCCAGTGCGGGGTGAGGCGTTGGAGGTGCTACAGGAAGCCTGCCTGGAGATCAGGGCTCAGGCACACTGGCTCAGGGATGTGGCCGTCATGGCCCCCGACCAGTCTGTGTGCAGACCCTTGCCTGGGAGGTTCGTCCGTCCCCACTGGCTGCTGTTCTGCCATTTCTGTATTCTTCAGGGAGGGTGGCTGCCAGTGCCGTTGGGTTACTTGTGGTGCTCAGGGTTGGTGAGGGACGAGTGTGCTCCTTGACACCACATTGAGAGGCAGCGACCCCAGCCTGGGGGTCAGGGTCAGGGTGGTATGGTAGTCCTCCACCATCTCCAGGACAGGTGCTCGGCGTGGTGCTTCCTCAGGGTGTTGTCCAGGTCTCAGAGAGCGCAGTCAGACACCAGGAGGCCCTGAATGAGCCTTCTCTCCTGGAGGCTGGTGACAGCCACCTGGCCGTCGGAGGTCCCTCAGCAAGCAGTGCTGGGCCCAAGGGCTGAGCAGGGGGCCGGCGCTTTGCGGCTGGTGCACCTGCCCTGCCTGCCCTGCCTGCCCTGCTCTGGGCTCCTTGACCACAGCATGGTGATCAGGGGATTGAGCCAGAGGTCTGGGTATGATGCTTGGCTGGGCTACCTCCTGGCCGGGCCTTGGCCGGACCTTCCCTCACAGGGGCTGTAGGAGTGGATGATGTGGGTTGTCCCTGTCACCGGCATCCTGGTCCCAGCCTCCAGGTGCTGCTGCCCACCCTGCCCTGACCCCTTTCCCGTTCTCAGAAGTGGTCTTCTGGCTTTTGGATCTCAGGGAGTGCCTCCCTGTAGCTCCAACCCAGTCATGGCAAAGGTGGGTGCGGGGTTCCTGGAGGGCCGGTGTGCGGTCACAGCACTGACCCCGCCGAGTCCTCCCCCTCTTCCTGTCTTGTGGCCCATGCAGGATTTAGAGATAGGTGCATCTCCTGCTGGGCTGGCTCGCTGCTCCCTGCCTGCCTGCCTTAGGTTAGGTGAGTCCTGCCTTCCAGCCTGGAGTTGCCAGGTGGGGGTCGTCCTGCACCAGCCCCTTCCCCTGACCACTGAGCCAGAGGCCAGGACACAGACAGCCACACACCCGGGGGACCCACCCTGCCAAGCAGAGGGGACGACCAGTGCCCAGGAGCTGTGCCCACTTTTAATTTTGTTTGTTTGAGGTAATCTATCCTCCCATCCCTACAACTTTTATTTCAAGAGGTGTTCAACTGGAGAAGCTGCACAGTCATCAGTACGCAATGTGTGTGTTTCCTCTGTATACGCTCACACGCCCAGGGCTCCACGCTCCCTAGCAGCTGTGACTCGGGGGGGGGTCCTTGTGGGCCACCCTACAGATGCAGGTCTCCCCCACCCCCTGCTGAGCTTTGCACCCACCTCCTGAGCCTCGGCTGAGCTCAGCCTTGCAGGTCTGTTTCTCCCCCAAAAATGCCGGTTTCAGCACAGAGCATCTTCAGGAAGTAGCAGGTGTCTGCCATGCCTAGGCTATGCCGGCCATCAGGAGGCGCCTCGCCCACCGTGAGTGTCCTCACTCCCTTTTGAGTTTGTTCAGAGCATCGTGGTGGAAATCCAAGGGCCGGCAGAGCCTCAGCACTGACTGGAACAGCCGTGCACAAGCCAGTCCTGGCTGTTCTGATTTGGGCATTTCTGTGTGTGGCCTATTTTTCTCGGGAAGCACAGGGACACAGTCCCGGTTCCCTGCTCCCTCTCCTCTGACGGGGAGAAAGGCTCTTGCTCTCCTCAGGCCTGGGGTTGGCAGCCGTCTCTGTGTGTAGCCTCAGGGTGTGGCTGGGAGTGAGCAGAGTTCCTGTTTCAGTGACGCTGGCACAGCTCTGTCAGTGTGCCCAGCCACACTGTGTCACGTGTTTGCACGTGTGCCCTGTACATGGGGCTGGCTGGGGTGAGCGGGGCCTCAGGCTGACCTGGGAGGAGCCAGCTCGCTCCACTTGGCCGGCCGTGTTCACGGTGCCCGTGGTGATGCCCTGTGTGCTGCTGTGTCTTGCCCTGCTTGCTCTTCCGTTTGTGTTTGTAGTGATGGTGTAAACTCTGACATCTGGAGCGCCTGGTGTATCCCCCCTCATCTCCAAGCAGTCACAGGTGCTTTCTGAGGTCTGGGCCTATTAACATCTTGACTTAGAGACTGAGATTGAGAGCTCTCTGCTCCCTGAAAGTGAAAATTAGGCTCCAGGAGGGTTATATCCTGAGTTAGGGCTGGATAAACCCAGCAGACCCTCCTGACCCTTGGGCAGAAGCCCCTTGGGCCAGCTGCCAGCACCCACGTCTGTGATGGGCCTGCCCTGGAGCACCGGTGATGGGGATGGGGGAAGGGGCACTGGATGCAGGTCAGAGAGGGGTTTACACCAGGGTCAGTCACCCTCCGGCTCTGTGGTCTCCTAGACAAGGCACCTGCCCTCTCGGAACCTCGAGTGAGTTGAGCATTTGTGGGTTCTTCAGTGGTTCCTTCCGTGTTGGAGTGGACCTGGTTGCAGTGCGTGGTGCAGCTGCCCTCGGACACACAGGTTTCCAGGTTGGGGTCTGCATGCGTGGATGGAGCTCAGGGCAGACATGCTCAGCACCAGGGGTGTCCCACGTCGTCCCACAGCTGACACACTTTGGGCACATGGGCTGCTCTGGTTCTGTGGAGCCGGCTGAGCCCAGCTGTGGTGCTGTGGCACGTTTCACACCTTTGCGCGGCTGGATGGGGCCAGTCGTGCTCCAGGTGCTGTGGCTTCTTTTCTCCAGCCTCCAAACCGGTGTGTCCTGGGACGTAAGGCGTGGACAGGGCCTGGACGGCGGCCTCTTGTGCGCAGCCACAGGGCTGAGCAGTTGCTAGTCATGAGCTCACGGGTCTTCCTGTTGAGTCAGGATTTGGGGAGACTGGAGACAGGGCTGTTCTCCCTGACCGTGTGTGTGGACTGGAGGAGCCATCCTGGAGGGTCTTCCCCTGCTGGGCCTTCCTGAGCATGAGCGGGGGGCTTGGGGCTCCCCCACAGAGGGCTGTGAGTGGGTGCTGGCCTCCCTTGCTTACGCTTCATTTCCTCTTCTCTCCTGCTGCCACCTTCCAGAGCTCATCCATTCTCACACTCCTTTAGGTAAGGCTGAGCCTGGACACCTGTGGAAGACTTTTCTGTCAATCGGGGCAAGGTGGGCTCTGGCAGGGCCTGTGGGAGGCTGTGCTGCTGGAGGGCGGGTAAAAGTGGGATCACCCCCTCCCAGTGGTGTCAGCCAGGTGGTTGCTGCATCTCGGGGAACAAAGCAGCAGCATGGGATGGACGCAGAGGTCCCCCTGGGACCCCCACCCGCCTCCGGCACTTCCACGTCTCCTCCTTGTGCTTCCCCACCCAGGCTCGCAGGCCACCTGCTCCCGGGTCAGTGAATAGCTGACCTGGCGTCCACTCCTGAGCTTATTCCTCAGAAAGAGCATTTTCACGTGGGAGGGCTGTGCCGACCTTCTCCACCACCCTTCCTGCTAAACATGAGTCCTGTTTCCTGGTTTTCCTTCAGATCGAGTTTTGTCATGTTTATGACCTGAGAACGTAGGTGCTCCTCCCACAGGGCCCTCTTGTGGACCAAAGCGGGCTTCTCCAGGCCAACCTGGGTGCTACCGCACCCGCCCTTCTGGCTGGAACTCGGAGGTCTAGAGCCAGGTCCGGAACAACCTGTGATTTCATGTTTTTGCTTGACCTGGTTGTTTCTTTTTTGCCAAAAGGCCCTTTAACTTGCTGAAGTCAAGTAAGGACATCTGAAGGCTATTTGTACCAAATACTTTTCAAAAGCCCAGACCTGGTCCCCTTCCAGTTTCCCTATGGCACTGCTCTCCTCCCCCCCCGTGCTGTGCGCTGGGCAATTTGGTGTGCCCCCCATGAGGCCAAGGGAGGACCCTGGGGTGGTTTTCCTTTGGGGGCGTTGTGTGAGCGGGCAGGTAGCTCTCGCTAACTGCTGGGAGTGGGGGGAGTCCCAGCTCCGGCCATGCCCGCCAGGTTGGGTTGTGTGTGGACCTCGGTGTTAACTCTTCCTTCTCTGCTTCTGCCATGCTTCCAAGCAGCAGCTACTCCATCCGCCACTCAATAAGTATGCCGGTCATGAGGTAACGTATGCTGCTCGCTGCGGCCCAGAGCCGGGTGGCTCTGCTGTGGGTTGGGGCAGCTCCCACTGGTCACTCCTGGCCCTTCCCATATCCCTGGATTAATTAAGGACGCCATTCCCTTGGCAACCTCGTGAGGGCTGAGGGCTGGGAAAGACCCCCTTCTAGGCTGGCAAGGAATCCTGTTAGGAGTCAGGCTCTTATCCTGCAGCCTCCAGAGGAGATCCTTGTGTCAAACTGGGCCATGTCCTTTCCAAGTCCTGGCCCTGGCTGGGGCGGGGTTCAAGAGGCTTGCACACGGATCCTGGCACTTGCTCTTAGGACACGTCACGGGGCTCAGCCTGCATGGAAACACCCAGAGCTGTGATCCGTGATTCTCAAGAGAACCCTGTTCTCCTTGTAGGGACTCTGGCTGGGTGTTGCAGACATGCTGGCCTCTGGAGGCCCCGGGCCTGGGGCGGGTGTCTGGTTGTGTGGGAGGGACTGAGTGGGGATGGGACTGGCCTGCCCTGCTTTCTCCTCCTTTGTCTCCTTATCTTCACTCTGCTGTCCCAGAAGCATCCTTGGTTTTCCCTTCGGTTCTCTAGAGATGTGCGTGAAGAACCCCTGACTTCATAAACCCAGTACGAGAGCCAAAGGTGTACCTTTAGGGTACAGCACAGAGGGGCCGATACCCCCAGCTGCACAGTCACGGGGTTTTCAGTGGCCTTGTTTGATGTCTGGGCCTGTCCCTGTGGTTGTTGGGCCTGGGCGACCTCACTTCTGACCTGGGGAGTCTCTGGAATGACCTGGATGTGTCACATTTTTGCAGTGAGATCTTGGGCTATTGTTAGGGACCCTTTGGAGGCTGGCCCTTGCCCCGAGGCCCTTCAGAGTTAGGAGGGCAGCACCACCATTTGCTCTTGACACCAGCACTCTTCCCTCTCTCTCTTAAAGGAACTCTGCAACCTTCAAGTCATTTGAGGACCGAGTTGGGACTATAAAGGTAATTGAACCAGGACCATCCGACTGATGCTCTTAACGGGGTGCGATCTGTCACTCACATCGGCTTGTTATCAGTCATTTAGTCATTGTGGATTCACATGCAGTTGTAGGAAGTGACACAGTCTCTCCTGCGATAACATCTTGGTAAGCACTGTAGTGCAGTCTCGCCCTCAGGACGTTGCCATTGATTCCGGATGCAGAATGCCTCCCCTGGTACCTCTCGTACCAGGGTACCGGATGTAGAATGCTCATCCTGGTACCTCTTGGCCGCACCGACCTTCCTCCTGCCCTACCCCCCTGCAACCGCTAGTCCACGCTCCATTTGTATAATGTTGTTATTTCAAGAATGTCACATAAGTGGAATGGCGCCGTGCAGCGTTTTGGCACTCACTGTCGTCTTTCAGTTTAGTTTGCTGGAGTCCTGTCTGGGCTGGTGCCCGCCCGGGATTTGCTCCCTGTCACTGCTGAGCAGTGTTCACGTGACAAGCTTTTGTCGAGCACTGAGCATGGGCCTGGGATCTGCCTCCTGTGTGTGCTCCACCTCAGGTTTTTCTTTCTTGATCTTTTCTCTCCTGTAGTCTAAGGTTGTGGGTGACAGAGAGAATGGCAGTGACAGCCTCCCTTCCTCAGCGGGGGAGCGGTGACAAGGCCCCGTCGGGATCCCGCACCTTTCTAAGCCCGAGGTTGCTTCGCCCGCCGCAGAGCACACGCAACACGCTCTCAGCATCGCGGCCGCAGCTCTGCCAGCGGAGCAGCCAGCCAGGCAGATGAGCAGAGCTGGCTTGGAGGACAGTCCTGCCCATGCACACAGAGATGCGGCCGCTGCGTTCGCATGAATTAGAGAACACAGTCTTGTACACAGACGTTTTACACTAAAGTTTGTAGATGAAGCAGATCACTGTGCTGTGTCCTTCCTGGGGGTGCAGGAAGTGGACGGGGTGGAGGCTTTCAGAGGATTCGGCCAAAGCCCAGGCTCCCTTTGGGAATCTTGCTAGCTCATCAGAATGTTGAAGGATTGAGGAGCCCTAAGCATAAAATAAGTGGCATTTTCTGACCTCTTCCTCCTCCTCCTTCCCTGACTCTCAGAAGGAATGCAATCACCCAGCAAGTCCTACCTGTTCGCAATTTTTTAATCTCAAAATGCTGAACCAGAAACTATTTTCTCAGACCCCCCCCCCCCCAGAAAGGAAACTGCTCAGCAGCAGCTGCCTGACTGTTCCACTAATCTAGCTTTCACGGAAGCACATCCATTATTTTTTAAATGCAGTGGAGTTTTCAAAAATTAAAATTAGGCAAAGCAGCTTTAGCCTCATAGAGAATATTATTTCTTCGGACTCAAGCTGAAATACAAGCCTTACATTGCCTTATGCTTTATTTCTTCGTAATTTTTATATGGATATAGGTGAGGGTTCCTTAATGGTTGTGAGCACAGCGGGGAATTTCACACCTAGCCTGCGTGGCAGCCTGTTCAGTTGGGTGTTGTATTTCACGCACACTCCATCCAGGTGTACAAAAGCTGCCTGTCTCCTCAACCTTGCACTCCCACTGGCTGCCCGCTCTGCCCCAAACAGCTTGAGCTGCTGGGGATGGGAGGGGCCAAGAGAAGAGAAAAGCTTGTTTGTAGCACCCTTTAAAAGAGCTGTGCCCCTTCACAGTGCTGCCTCTGCATGGGCCTGGCCCGGCTGGCTGGCACTCGTCAGTGACTCCAACCCACCTGTTTGATGCACTTGGGATGAAACGACCCACAGGTCAGGTGGAGGGTGGGGTGTGGTCATCAGCCAGGATCGCCTTTTCTCATGAGCCACAAAGATCTCCTGTTTTTTTTTTTTTTGAGACGGGTTTTCACCATATTGGTCAGGCTGGTCTCGAACTCCTGACCTCAGGTGATCCACCCACCTCAGCCTCCCAAAGTGCTGGGATTACAGGCGTGAGCCACCGCGCCCGGCAAGATCTCCTGTTTTGAAGTGGTCAGACCCCAACAGCCTCTCTTACACCTGGGCCCCGTGTGTCAGGTGGTGTGGTCTGCAGGGGCAGCTCTGTGCCTTAGTGGCTCTTGGAAGGACGCTGAGGGCTTCCCTGCTGTGTACATGGCTCTGCCACTCCTTGGGGGAAGGGCTGCTCAGCTCAAGGTGCTCTGCTTGTAGAGCCTGTGTCCTCTGACAGCCGTGTCCCCCGGACAGTTCAGACACCCTTGGGGACAGCACTCCACACACGATAAAGACGCAGGGGCTGGGGAACCCCAGCACTCGGTGCCCTTTGTCCAGGGTTAAAATCGGTCTGTGGGGATGTGGTGAGAAGGCAGACTGCACAGGTGTAACTGACGTATTTTTTCCTTAAAGTTATATTAATGGGTAATTTGTCAATAAAGCATTCCTTGGGGGAAGTTCACCTTGGCTTGTGTGATGTGTCGTTAGGACCATGACAAGACTGGTGAATAAACCAACACGTGGTACCTGCCCTAATGAGTCCACACCCTTAGGAGAGGCAGGCAGGGCCAGTCCCAGAGGCAAAGGGCAGGTCCTCAGTGCTGGGACAAGTGGAGCCAGTCGTGAGGGGAGAGTGGCATATGGCCAACCTGTAGGGCCAGACCCAACATCTTGGGAATGGAGGCCCAGGAGGGTGAGGAGGAGCTCACCAGGCTCCAGGTTGGGCCAGAAGCTCCAGTGGCTTTGCCAGCTGCCCCTGCAGGCACTGAGCTGCTGCCAGGCACACCTGTAGTCCCAGCCATCCTGGAGGCTGAGGCAGATCACCTGAGTCCAGGATTTCAAGACCAGCCTGGGCAACATATCAGGATTCCATCTCCAGTAAAAACAGTAGGCCAGGTGTGGTGGCTAATGTCTGTAAGCTCAGGACTTTGGGAGGTCAAGACGGGAGGATCACTTGAGCCTGGAAGTTTGAGACCAGCCTGGGCAACATAGCCAGACCCCAACTCTACAGAAAGCTAAAATAATTAGCCAAGAGTGGTGGTGCACACCTGTAGTCCCAGCTACTCAGGAGGCTGAAGTGGGAGAGTCCCTTGAGTCCAGGAGGTTGAGACTGCAGTGAGCCATGATCACGCCACTGCACTCCAGTCTGGGTAACAGATTGAGACTCTGTCTCAAAACAATAGTTGTAGTCTAGAGCCCTGTGCCCTGGAAAAGCCACATGCTGCCCCACTCGTCCCAGGTGAAGAGCTAGGCTGCATCAGACCCAAGTGGCGGGAGCCCACTGGGTGGAAGTGAGTGGAAGTGGGTGGGCAGGAGATGGCTGTCAGGGTCGTGTCACTCCATGCTCAGTGGCCCTTCAAAGGCATGATCTTGTTCCAGGGAAGAACAGTGGGTCCCTGCAGCCCCTCGAGTGCTGAATCAACAGGGCAAGTTTGGACTATTTGGCTCAGGTCAGAAGACCAGCCAAGATGGCACAGATGAGATGAAGCAGGGCCCTCCCTCAGGGGCAGCTCTGACAGTGGCGGCAGCGGCAGCCCCATCAGCTGCCACAGGAAGGGTGCGGTCTCCACCTGCTGCTGTGCGGAAAGCTTGCTTCTGCGGGTTAGGCGAGTGCACGTGACTCAAGGACATCCCACGGTGCTGCAAGGGCTGCTTTTTTTTTTTTTTTGAGATGAAGTCTCACTCTGTTGCCAGGCTGGAGTGTAATGGCCATGATCTCGGCTCACTGCAGCCTCTGCCTCCCGGGTTCAAGCGATTCTCCCGCCTCAGCCTCCAGCGTAGCTGGGATTACAGGCATGTGCTACCATGCCCAGCTAATTTTTTTTTTTTTTTTTTTTTAGTAGAGATGGAGTTTTCACCATGTTGGCCAGGATGGTCTCGATCTCTTGACCTCCTGATCCGCCCACCTTGGCCTCCCAAAGTGCTGGGATTACAGGCGTGAGCCACTGCACCCGGCCAAGGGCTGCTTTGTTGTTAGGTGTTTTAAAGTAACTTACAGGATTCTAAAGTCAAAACTGGATACAAGGCCGGGCGCAGTGGCTCACGCCTGTAATCCAAGCACTTTGGAGGCCAAGGTGGGCGGATCACCTGAGGTCGGGAGTTGAAGACCAGCCTGACCAACATGGTGAAACCCCGTCTTTAAAAAACAAACAAACAAAAAACTGGATACAAAGCATAAAGCATGCTGAGAAACAGACTCTGCTCCCCACCCACCCTCTGTCATGACTCTTACTGCTCATCCAGTGTGTCTTCATGAAAAGGAAGCAAATATGGAGATGTGTTCTCATTCCCTTCCCTTCCTCGGTCAAACAGTGGCACACAGTGTTCTGCACATCGCTCTTCCTCCCTGACAACGCACTCCGGAGTGCTCACTGCATCATCTGTACAGACCCTTGAGGGGGTGCTGGGCGCGGTGGCTCACGCCTGCAATCCCAGCACTTTGGGAGGCTGAGGTGGGCGGATCACCTGAGGTCAGAAGTTTGAGACCAGCCTGGCCAACATGGTGAAACCCTGTCTCTACTAAAGATACAAAAATTAGCCTGGCGTGATGTCACATGCCTGTAATCCCAGCTACTCGGGAGGCTGTGGCAGGAGAATCACTTGAACGCAGGAGGCAGAGGTTGCAGTGAGCCGAGATCATGCCACTGCACTCCAGCCTGGGCGAAGGAGCAAGACTCCATCTCAAAAACAAAACAAAAAAAGGGCTGGGCGTGGTCGCTCATACCTGTAATCCCAACACTTTGGGAGGCCAAGGCAGGCGGATCAGGAGGTCAGGAGATCGAGACCATCCTGGCCACCGGGAAAGCCCATCTCTACTAAAATACAAAAAATTAGTCGGGCGTGGTGGTGCGTGCCTGTAGTTCCGGCTACTCAGAAGGTTGAGGCAGGGGAATTGCTTGAACCCAGAAGACGGAGATTTCAGTGAGCTGAGATCACACCACTGCACTCCAGCCTGGCGACAGAGTGAGACCCTTGAGGGGGAACCTCCACTCTGGCCCCTGGTCTGGCACTTTGCATGTACCCATTTCTAGTCTTCACAGTTCCCACTGGAAAACTCCTCTAGTGGGAGGACCACACTTCCTTTGGAGGTCAGAGGTAGCCAGGCTCACCTGAGATGTAACAGCAGCGAAAGTTAGGTGATGTTTAATTGTATGGCACATAAGCCCCAATACGACAGGAGCTCGTGCCAATAAAGGGTGAAATGTGGTTGCTGCCTGCAGTCAGTATTTACCCGAGCTTGTTTTGGAAATGAGTTCCATCTGGTCTTCATGTATTTGTTTATTTTTTGTCTTTTTTTTTTTTTTTTTTCCTTTTTGTGGAAAACGGGGTCTCGCTATATTGCCCAGGCAGGTCTTGAAGTCCTGGGCTCAAGCTATCCTCCCGCCTCTGCCTCCCTAAGAGCTGGGATTACAGGCTTGAGCCACAGCGCCCGGCTGGTCTTCATTTATTGAACAGATACTGTAACTGGCCTGAGGTCAAGAGTCTGCTAGGTTTTGTGGGGTCCAAGGGTGAATCCGATGTGGACCCAGTGCTCAAGGACTTCGTAACCCATGTGTTGGGGAAGACATATTCCCCTATGTAACTGGCTCACGTGTGACAAGGTGAAACGCTTGGAGACCTTCGGGGACGGACGGAGCAAGTGGAGTGAGTGGACCCGAGGAGCAGGCAGCAACGCCAGGCTCAGTCTTCCCCTCTTCTCAGAGTGAGGGTGATGGTATCTGCCTCATCCGACTGAAGGGCTGAAACCTTATAAAGCACTTAACACAGGGCCTGATGTATCACAAGTAAACATGAGACTCTTCCAGACTGTAGTCACTGTCAGCCTTTCACAGATACCTTCCTGTCTTCTCCAAACAGGCTGGCGTGTTCATGGATAGACGCAGGTGTGACAATGTCCTTTTTACGTAACATGAAGCATGCTCCTTTTGGTTTCAGGAGCTCTTTGCTCTTGTGTAGCCGTTGTATATGTTATCTTTCTTTTTTTCTTTCTTCTTTTATTTTTAATCTAATTTATTTATTTTTATTTTTTAATTTTAACTTTTTTAGAGATGGGGTTTCACCATGTTGGCCAGGCTGGTCTCGAACTTCTGACCTCAGGTGATCCACCCACCTTGGCCTCCCAAAGTGCTGGGATTACAGGCGTGAGCCACCATGCCTGGCCTATTTTATTTTATTTTATTTTTTATTTTTATTGTTTTGAGATGGAGTCTCGCTCTGTAGCCCAGGCTGGAGTGCGGTGGCGCGATCTTGGCTCACTGCAACCTCCGCCTCCCTGGTCCCAGTTCAAGCAATTCTCCTACTTCAGCCTCCCAAGTAGCTGGGATTAAAGGCAGGAGCCACCATGCACAGCTAATTTTTGTATTTTTTTTAGTTGAGATGCGGTTTCACCATGTTGGCCAGTCTGGTCTTGAACTCCTGACCTCGTTATCTGCCTGCCTTGGCCTCCCAAAGTGCTGGGATTACAGATGTGAGCCACCGCACCTGGCCCTATTTTATTTTTTTTAAGAGGTTTCACCATGTGGGCCAGGCTGGTTTCGAACTCCTGACCTCAAGTGATCCGCCTGCCGTGGCCTTCCAAAGTGTTAGGATTACAGGCGTGAGCCACTGACCCTGGCTTTTCTTCTTTTTAAATGAGAGATGCGGTCTTGCTCTCTCACCTAGGCAGGAATGCAGTGGGACAATACTAGCTCATTGCAGCCTTGACCTCCCACCTGATCCAGCCTCCTGAGTAGCTGAGACTACAAGGGCATGCCTGCCACCAAGGCCTGACTAATTAAAAAAATTTTTTTGGCCGGACATGGTGGCTCACGCCTGTAATCCCAGCACTTTGGGAGGCAGAGGTGGGTGGATCACTTGAGGTCAGGAGTTCAAGACCAGCCTGGCCAACATGGTGAAACCCCATCTCTACTAAAAATACAAAAATTAGCCGGGCGTGGTGATAATCCCAGCTACTTGGGAGGCTGAGGCAGGAGAATCACTTGAACCTGGGAGCCGGAGGTTGCAGTGAGCTGAGATTGCACCATTGCACTCCAGCCTGGGCAACAGAGCAAGACTCAGTCTCAGAAAAGAAAAAAAAAATTTTTTTTGGTAGAGATGGGGGTTTCACTATGTTGCCCAGGCAGGTCTCAAACTCCTGGGCTCCAGTGATCACCCCGCCTTGGCCTACCAAAGTGCTGAGATTCCAGGCGTCAGCCATGTTGTCCCGCTGTATACATTTCAGTAACTCTAACATTCCATTTGAGTGCAGGTTTCTATTCTCACTGTTATGAACCGTGCCATTGTGAACATTTCGGTGCATATACTACTTTCTGTATTCGGGAATATTTTCTTTGGAAGAATGTCCCTAAAGTGAAGCTATCAGGTCTCAGAGGGACTCACCTAAGGCCTGAGTCATTCATTCCTGCAGCTCAGCACAAGCTGAATACAGCTTCAGTCTGAAATGGGTACCAGGTCCATTTTGTTCTCTCATTCCTCCAGTTCTGGCCTGATGTCTTTCATTCTCTTGAATCAACAGTTGCAGATAATGAACCTTGCCTTTCTGCTTCTTGGGTTCCATAGGCCTTTTCTTGCTGGCTGCTTGATGTCGCACAGTTTAAGGACTGCTAGGAGGCTCTCAAGCTCTCTGACACTTCCAGACTCTGAGACTAGAACAAGCTTGGCAATTCAAGACTGGCACTGACAGTGAGGTATGCAGGCCGCGGAAGGAGGAGGCCAGAGCGTGCTGGGAAAGAATCTGGGTTTCACTCAGTGTGTCACGGGAAGCCTTGGATGCCATCGGGTTTGTTTGAAAAAGATGACTGCAGTGAATGGACGCAGACAAACGGGCAAGGGTGGACGCGAGGAGGCAGGAGCGCCGCCGCAAGAATTTTGGCAGCTTCTAGGATGGAAAGTGGCACACGCCGCATGTGCAGGGGAGGCCGTCAGTTAGAGGCAGAGCTTGCAGTTTCAGGGACAGGGAAGGGTGAGCGGCAGGTCTCCACACCCTCAGCGGGCCGACGGGGTGGGCAAGGGCAGACGGAGGTGGAGCGGACGCTCGTCGTCCTGCGCCTCCACGCCGTTTTTTTGGCGACGATTCCTGGAGGGTGGGTGGGCACTGGCGACGGCATTGTAGTGAGTGGACAGGAAGGAAGGAAGTCCCATCTCGGCGCTCCAGAGATGAGCAAATGTCAGTCCCACGACGGTGGCTCGGGGTGGGAGCGGGGGCGACGGTCCGCATCATCTCCCACCAGCTCTCAGTTCAGTTCTTTGATGAGAACGATTACGTTTTCTCAATCTTAAAGCGCTAAGTAAACTCAACTGCAAGACCAGCAAGCCCTGGATCTCTCTTAATACGCGGTTTCCTGCAGCACGTGCCAGCGCACCCGGGCCCGGGACCCACCTGCGGCCACCAGAAGACTGGAGGGCTGGCTCCGCCCCCGTGCTTTGATCCCGCCCCATAACCGGCACAGCTAGCCCCGCCCACTAGTGGGCGGAGCCTCCGTCCGTCGCCTCTGCCCCGGGCTGTCACTCGGGGTTCCGCCCCCCCCACGGGCGGAGCCTCCGCTCGGCGCTCTGAGCGCAAGCGCAGCCGGTCCCGCCCGCGGCTCCGACCCGCTGGAGCCCACGTCCCTCCGGGAGCGCGCGCGCCGGTGCGGGTGCGTGCGTGAGCGTGCGCGTCTCCGCTGCCGCTGCCGCTGCCGCTGTCGCTGCCTCTGCCGTTGCCGGTGCTGCACCCGCGCCCTCTGCCGCCGCCGCCGCCGCCGCCGCCGCCGCCGCCGCCGCCCGGGTCTCCAGACTGAGGAGTGC
This sequence comes from Ateles fusciceps, assembly GCA_036589455.1. NCBI lineage: Eukaryota > Metazoa > Chordata > Mammalia > Primates > Atelidae > Ateles > Ateles fusciceps. The sequence goes on along the minus strand of JAZHEH010002291.1, from coordinate 391,470 downwards.
GTCGGCCGCTGCCTAGCAGCGCCGCGGAGCGGGGAGCGGAGCCGGCGGGAGGGCGGGCGGGCGGGCAGGTGAGCTCGCTGCGGGCCGGGCGGGCGGGTCGGCCCACGTCAGGCCGGGGCGGGCGGGCGGGCGGCCCGGGGCGGGGGCGCGGGCACGGGTGGGGGCGGGGGCGGGGCGGCGCCCCAGAGCCGGAAATGGCGGCGACCCCCGGCCGGTCCCGTGCGGGCGCTCGGGGCCGGAGCTGCTGCGACGCCGCGGCCTGAGCCGGGCCGGGGCGGGGGCGCGGGAAGGTCGGCACCGGGGCCTGCGGGAGCCGGGCCGGGCCGGGGGTCTGAGCGCCGCGCCTCGCGGTGGGGGCTGGGGCCGCGCTTTCCGCGGATCTCTCCCGGCCCGGGACGCCTCCTCCCCTCCCCCCAGGTCCCCGCGCCCGCCCCTGACCCCTTGGGGTCTTGCCCCTCCCGCGGGACGACCTGAGAAGCTGAAGCACCGTTGGTTTTAGGGAGACAGATGATTTAGTTTCTGGGTCGTTGTGTTTAGCTCGGGGAATTGAAAGTTGTTCCTTAACGCACCGTAAATTAATCTTTCAGACGTTGTAAATTCCAAAAAGCGTTTGGTTTGTAAGGAAAAACCTGTTTTATCCGCTTTATAAAAACGTTTTTAGCCATGCTTTATGTTGAACTCTTAAGGAGAGAAGTCTTAGGAACTCATCCGTTCAGGTGCTAACTTGGTGTTAAGTGTTTTTCGTGTGCCGAAGCCATGATTTCTCAAATTCATTCAGTTGTGTCATACAGGAAAAGGAAGCAAAAATTTCAGCTTTATTTTTGTTTTCCGGCTTAGGCTTGGTTGGGAAGATTTGGGGGTGGTTGGATACTTCTGCCCTTATTTGTCGGTTTAGAAAAACCTAATGACAAAGTTATGTTGCTCCATCTATTGTCATGGTTACCTGAAGGCAAAACTTTACCCAAAGCTTTTGAGGTTTAGTGTTCGTTTATTTGCTTCTCTTTTTTAAAAAATGTCATGCTGAGTTTCAAGAATGAGTAATCTGTCAAAAGGGAGATGAAATTAGAAGCCTGGATCTGAGGGCTCCAGGGAAGTTTCATGGTTCCCTTTTCGCTTGTGTCGGTGCTGTAGGACTCAGAGTGGCTCCAGCTGGCTTCTGGCCCAGCAGAGAGCTGTAGGGGCCTGCTCCGGTTGGCTGGTTGTGTGGCCTCTGATGGACACCCCTGGCAATGGTGTTAATGAGCCTGCAGCATCTGAGTCCACCCACCCTCTCACTGTGGCCCCTGACTCACTCTGTACCTGCCGTAGCAGCCTCCTTGCTAGTTCTGAACAGACTCACATGCTCTGTGCTTGGATCTTCTTGGAATGCCTGGTTCCTTAACCTCCTGGCTTGGTGACTGCCAGCTTACAGTGCCACCGGACTTCCTGTCTCCCCTTCCTCTCCTAATTTTCCCCGCAGCACTGAATCCTCGTAATGTCCTGTTTAATGCATTTGTCATACTTAATATTTTACTATAAGGTGAGGTCCATGAAGAGACTATTTTGTGAAAAAGAGCAGCTGCTGGCACATGGTCTGAGCCCAGTAAATATTTGTTCAGTGAATGAACGTGAGGAGCTTAGCAGCAGCTGTGCGTGGTGCTGGCCTTGTCACGTGGAAGTTGTTATGGGTGAGGACTGAGCAGGTAGAGGTAAGGGTTCCTGGAATGTAGGCCCTCAGGACAGAGAGCCAGCAGCTCTCACCTGCCCACTGGGGAAAGACAGCCAGCTAAGAGGTGGCTTGGAAGGGTGCATGGGACCCTTGTAAATCTTTTTTTTTTTGCAACTTTGAATCTATAATTATTTCAAAGTTAAAACGTTTCTATTTTTTTTTTCTTTTTCTTATTATTCTATGAAGAAGTTAAAAAGTCAGATCTGTTAAGGCGCGGTGGCTCCCCACGTGTAATCCCAGCCCTTTGGGAGGCCAGAGGTGGGCTGATCACTTGAGGTCAGGAGTTTGAGACCAGCCTGGCCAACATGGTTAAACCCTGTCTCTACTAAAAATACAAAATTAGCTGGGTGTGGTGGTGCACACCTGTAATCCCAGTTACTTGGGAGGCTGAAGCAGGCGAGTCAAACCCGGGAGGTGGAAGTTGTAGTGAGCCGAGATCGCACTACTGCACTCCAGCCTGGGTGATAGAGCAAGACTCAGTCTCAAAACAATGAAAGAAATAATTAAAAAAAAGATCTGCCACCGGTAATAATGCTTCTAGAAACGTAGTCTTTGAATACCAGGAAAAACCCTACACGCTAGTCCTTATACTCTGTTGTGACATATGGTAATTAAGTAGCGTGAGGTGGAATGATCTGCCTGGCTCTTAATTCGGGAGAACTCCCTGAGAGTGACTGTTGCTGATCCACTTCGCATGAGGCCCATCAGCTGTGGTGGTGTGACAGAGCAGCAGAGCCTGCTAAGTGACTCGCAGACTCCGGAGTTCTTCCCACAGCCTCCACCTCTTGCCCATGTTAACGCAGAGTGAGTGGCTTTCCTGCATCCCTGAAGATGCTTGTATTTACGTGGTTCCGAGATGCTGTATGTTTCTCAGTCATTTTTGTTCCTCAGTTCCCCCTCGCTTTTGGAGGGTGGATGCTGCTGAGCTCGGTTATACAGCTACCCCCGTGACCAGCATCTTTGCTCAGGGGTCTCCCTGTTAATCGTCAGACCTGGAACTTGAAGTCAAGTCTTCTCTAGACCAGCTGCTCTCCCTGGCGCCACCAGGAAGAGCCCAGTACAAGGTGCTGGTTGTATTATCTTTAGAGCCCAGATTCGAGGTGCCCACATGTATGCCTGGGGTATAGCAGTTCAATAGCTGTTTGTTGAATCAGTGACTAAAATACAGTGGGGGCGGGGAGTGATGATAAGGTAGAATTTTATCTAGATCAGGCAGTAAGGTGACTGATGCCCAGTTAGGAGTACTATGTCAGCAAATGAAAGCAGTTTTTCTCCAGTGAGGCAATAGACCCCTGGGTCATCTGGGGCCAGGTTAGAAGAAGCCATCTGTAGGGAAATGAAACGTGATGACTTGTCCTGCACAAGGGGTGGAGAAGAGACCCTGACACTCTGGTATCTCCAAGTGGGCGGTTAAAACTGTAGTGCTGGCCGGGCGGGGTGGGTCACACCTGTAATCCCAGCACTTTGGAAGGCTGAGGCGGGCGGATATGAGGTCAAGAGATCGAGACCATCCTGGCCAACATGGTGAAACCCTGTCTCTACTAAAAACAATGCAAAACAATTTAGCTGAGCATGGTGGCACGCACCTGTAGTCCCAGCTACTCGAGAGGCTGAGGCAGGAGAATTGCTTGAATCCGGGAGGCGGAGATTGCAGTGAGCCGAGATTGCGCCACTGCCCTCCAGCCTGGCGCCTGGCGACAGAACTAGACTCTGTCTCAAAAAACAAAAAAACTAGTGCTTCTAAAATGAGGCTCATTGTGATATTCTGATGAGAACATTCTAGAACATTTCTCATGCTGCAAAGTCCTGAGATGTGTCCAGGGAGCATGGCATAGGCCTTCCCACTGTGGCAGCAGAATCTGTGCTGGACCTTCCTTCCTAAAGGAGGACCAGACCAGGGCTCCCATGACTGGGACTGCTCTGTCGCTGAGCTGCTGCATTCTGTAAAATGAGGGTAGTGGTGCCTCCCCCTGCCTGCCTGCTGGGAGAGAAAAGGAGACAATAAATGGAAAGGTGTCTCATCACCTGCTTCCTAAATAGAAGTGACAAAGATGCTGAAAAACAGTTATCGTCTTGTTTTATGAAAATGGTTCCCCTAATCTCGGAGCTGGGACTGCCTTGCCAGGACCCCTCAGGTAATGACATCCCTGAAGAGGATTACCAGCTAGTCTGTTATCAGTCACAGGCAATTCAACTCAGAAGATTTGAGGATTAGATTACCCAGCAACCTTTAGGGTAGATTTTGTCTCTCGTCACCCTTTGCATTAACTTTGGGTGCATTGTGTGTGAATGAGGAAGTGTGTTCTGCTTTATAGGTACATAGCAGACATTTAAGGTCATTAGAAATAAAAATTGTAGGCCGGGCGTGGTGGGTCACACCTGTAATCCAAGCACTTTGGAGGCGAAGGCGGGCGGATCACCTGAGGTCAGGAGTTCAAGAGCAACCTGACCAACATGGTGAAACCCTGTCTTTAAAAAAAAAAAAAAAAAAAGAAATAAAAATTGTTTTAACAATGTTTAACCTTTATGAGTTTTGTAAACATTGATACTTCACATTGAAGTTGCAGAAATTAGAACAGCATTGCATTTTCTCTCTTTTTTTTTTTCTTTTTTGAGATGGAGTGTCGCTCTCTCGCCCAGGCTGGAGTGCAGTGGCAAGATCTCGGCTCACCACAACCTCCGCCTCCTGGGTTCAAGCGATTCTCGTGCCTCAGCATCCCAAGTAGCTGGGATTACAGACGCCTGCCACGACACCCAGCTAATTTTTGTATTTTTAGTAGAGACAGGGTTTTGCCATGTTGGCCAGTCTGGTCTTCAACTCCTGACCTCAGGTGATCTACCCACCTCGGCCTCCCAAAGTGCTGGGATTATAGGTGTGAGCCACTGTGCCCGGCTCCAGATTGGTCTTGAGCTCCTGGACTCAAGTGATCTTCCCGGCCTCAGCCTCCCAGAATGTTAGAATGACCAGTTTGAGCCACTGTGTCTGGCCAGCATCTCATTTACTAAAGAAAGAGTACTCAGACCAGGTTTGGGACATGTCTCTGAAAATTCTGGCCTGGTGCAGTGGCTCATGCCTGTAATCCCAGCACCTCGAGAGGCCAAGGCAAGTGGATTGCTTGAGTCCAGGAGTCAAGACCAGCCTGGCCAACATGGCAAAACCCTGTCTCTACTAAAAATAGAAAAATTAGCTGGCTGTCGTGGCAGGCGCCTGTAATCCCACCTTCTTGGGAGGCTGAGGTGGTAGGATCACCTGAGCCTGGGAGGTTGAGGCTGCAGCAAGCCCCGATTGCGCTACTGCACTCCAGCCTGGGCGACAGAGCAAGACACTGTCTCAAAAAAAAAAAGGAAGTTTTGTCTTGATCAGTCATCTCCTCAGGACAGACCTGCATATGCCAAAATTTAACTTTGTTCCAAAATCATTCTACATTTTACATGAATGGTTTTGAAAAACTTATTTCTGTGGCAGAGAACTTTGTCATTTATTCTTGACATATTAAACATGGCTGATATTTACAAATTTTGTGATGTGTCGTGAGTGCTTAGTGAGTATCATTGAATGTGGATAAGAATGACCCCGATTTTTCATGGGTTTATAATTTTATTATCCTTTTTAGTATTCTACATTGAACGTGTATCACCAGCAGAAATGATCATTTACGAGATGAAGTGTCTGGAGTCATGTTGTGTCTGCATTGCTGTATTCAAGGCATTCTTTGTTTGAGACGGAGTCTTGCTCTGTCATCCAGGCTGGAGTGCAGTGACACGATCATGGGTCACTGCAGCCTCTGCCTCCCAGGTTCAAGTGATTCTTCTGCCTCAGCCTCCTGAGTAACCGGAATTACAGGTGTGCACCACCACCTGTAATTCCTGGCTAATTTTTGTATTTTTACTAGAGACAGGGTTTTGTCATGCTGGTCAGGCTGGTCTCGAACTCCTGATGTCAGGTGATCTGCCCATCTCGGCTTCCCAAATTGCTGGGATTACAGGCCTGAGCCACTGTGCTTGACCTGTGTTCTGAGGCATTCTGTGCCCGTTGGTTATGAAATTATGATTCTGGCAGGTTGGAAGATGGAATGGATTTGCCAGCCCCGTCGGCTGTGCCCTGCCCTCCTTGCCATCTCTAGAGTGTGACTGACGTCCAGGAGAGTTCTCCCTCCCCCTGTGCCTGTACTTTTTCACCAGGTAGAGTGGAAATGTGTTCTAGTGAAACTGCAGAACCAAAATATCCCGTCTTACTCTAACCTTTGAAGAAGCGGGAGCTGAATGCAGGTGCTAGAAGTCCAGTCTATGTGCTCCGCATCAGTCTCAGAATGGAGGCCAGCCCAGGTCAGAGGCCTCTCCTTCGACTGAATGCAGGTGCTAGGGGTCCAGTCCAGGCGCTTCACATCAGTCTCTGAATGGAGGTGAGCCCAGGTCAGAGGCCTCTCCTCCGACTGAATGCAGGTGCTGGGGTCCAGTCCAGGTGCTTCACATCAGTCTTTGAATGGAGGTGAGCCCAGGTCAGAGGCCTTAACCTCTGCCTGGGCTGCAGGTGCCTGGCAGGAGGGGGTGACTGCATCAGCAGAGGAGTGTGCACCACTGCCTGGCTTTTATTTTTCTTCTTCTATTATTGGTAGGGATGAGTAGCAGAGCAAATGTTTGATTATTTTGGTAGGCAGTCCCATTGGATTTTTCTTTATTAAATAGGCTCGTGTTTTATTGTAAGAGGATTTCCCTAAGACAAGTAATGAAAGAAATTCTGGGTCCAGGAGCACAGACTGTAATTTTTGTCGTCTGTTGCCAAGTTCGTATCCCTCACGCAGTGTCTGTCTTTTTCCCTTTGCTCACAGGGCATTTTAATATAGTATATTGGTGTTAATTTAGCTACTGTATTAGGGCTTGCTATTAAAATCTGAGATTTTAAATTTTTATCAGTTGCAATAAATTTTGTTAGTTCTCTCTTGATGTGTTCCTTAAAATAGGAAATTATGAGCCTGGTGTGGTGGCATGCATTGGTGGTCTCAGCTGCTTGGGAGGCAAGGGCTGGAGGGTTGTTTGAGTCCACGCTGGGCAACATAGCAAGGCCCTGTCTCTTAAAAAATAATAAATTTCTTGTTATAAATAGATTTTTTTTTTTGAGACAGAGTTTCACGCTTGTTGCCCGGACTGTAGTGCAATGGCATGATCTCAGCTCACTGCAACTTCTGCCTCCCAGGTTCAAACAGTTCTCCTGCCTCAGCCTCCTGAGTCACTGGGATTACAGGCTCCTGCCACCATGCCTGGCTAATTTTTTTGTATTTTTAGTAGAGATGGGATTTCATCATGTTGGCCAGGCTGGTCTTGAACTCCTGACTTCAGGAGATCCACCCACCTCAGCCTCCCAAAGTGCTGGGATTACAGGCGTGAGCCACCACGTCCAGCTCTTTTTTGTTTGTTTGAGACGGAGTTTTGCTCTTGTTGCCCAGGCTGGAGTACAGTGGCATGATCTCAGCTCACCTTCCAGGTTCAAGTGATTCTCCTGCCTCAGCCTCTCAAGTAGCTGGGATTACAGGCATGTGCCACCACACCTGGCTAATTTTGTATTTTTAGTAGAGACAGGGTTTCTCCATGTTGGTCAGTCTGGTCTCAAACTCCCGACCTCAGATAATCTGCCCTCCTCGGCCTCCAAAAGTGTTGGGATTACAGGCGTGAGCCACCGAGCCCAGCATAAATGGACTTTTAAAAATGCACAAAAACAGCCAATGTCTGTATTTTAAATTAACTGAAGAAGAATCTGTATTCACATAAAGGCTTTACCTGGGCTGTATCCATCCTTTTTTTTTTTTTTTTTTTTTTAACAACAGGATCTCACTTTGTCTCTTGCCCAGGTCGGAGTGGAGTGGCGCAGTCTCAGCTCACTGCATTCTCCCCCGGCCCAAGCAATCCTCCTGTCTCCCAAGTAAGTGGAACTTTAGGTGTGTGTCACCACAGTTGACTAATGTTTTAATTTTTGTAGAGATGGGGCCTCCTCATACGTTGCCCAGGTTGGCTTTGAACTCCTGGACTTGATCCTCCTGCCGCGGCCTCCCATGGTGGTGCGTGCCTACAGTCTCAGTAGCTTAGACTCATCCTAACCCTCGGCTGAGACTGTAGGCATGCACCACCTCGCTGACTTGTCTCAAACTTTTAATAAGTCTCTTCACATAGAAATTTTTAAAAATTTTATTTATTTTATTTTTTTCATATTTTCCATAGTGTGATAGTAAGAAATTTTTAAAAAATTAAAATAAAATGGGCTGGGCATGGTGGCTCACGCCTGTAATCTCAGCACTTTGGGAGGCCGAGGTGGGCAGATCATGAGGTCAGGAGATTGAGACCACCCTGGCCAACATTGTGAAACCCTGTATCTACTAAAAATAGAAAAATTAGCTGGGCATGGTGGTGCATGCCTGTAGTCCCAGCTACTCATGAGGCTAAGGCAGGAGAATCGATTGAACCTGGGAGGTGGAGCTTGCAGTGAGCCGAGATCGTGCCACTGCACTCCAGCCTGGGTGACAGAGCTAGACTCCATCTCAAAATAAATAAATAAATAAAAATTTTTGGCTAGGCATATTGGCTCATGCCTGTAATCCCAGCACTTTGAGAGGCCAAGACAAGCAGATCACATGAGGCAAGGAGTTTGAGACTAGCCTGGCCAACATGGCGAAACCCTGCCTCTACTAAAAATACTAAAATTTCGGCTGGTGCAGTGGCTCACGCCTGTAATCCCAACACTTTGGGAGGCTGAGGCTGGTAGATCTCTTGAGTTCAGGAATTTTAGACCAGCCTGGGCAACAGGAGGAAACCCTGTCTCCATAGAAAATACAAAAATTAGCTGGGCGTGGTGGCGCATGCCTGTGGTCCCAGCTACTCAAGACGCTGAGGTGGGAGGATCCCTTGAGCCTGGGAGGCAGAGGTTGCAGTGGGGGGTGAAAAAGAGAATACCCCACGTCCAAGTAGCAAACACTCTGAAGTGAGACACACTGGGGTTTGTTGAACAGGCATTGTGAGACAAGGTTACCTAATACCCATTCGCCATAATCCCCAGGACAGCCTTGCAGGGTGGGTCTTTTTTTTTTTTTCTCTTTCTTTTCCCAGATCATGGGAGAAGATTTAACCTTACAGGGTGGGTCTTAAACAGTTTTTTAGATTCTCACATATAAAGGTATAATATTAACGAATAAGCACAAATAATGCCATTATATATGTTAAAATGACAACACAGAATTTACAAAATTACCTTTTTTTTCCCCCCAAATTACCGCTTACCATGCGGTTTCTGTTGGGGCTGTTTCTCTTGCATCATCCTGCGGGTTGGGTCACCCTAACTGATTGTCACCAACAGACGGATGCACAGCACCCTTCTCTCTGGTGTGAGCACTGCTTAATTCATGTTACGAAATGCTTTAAGACGAGGGCACTATAACTCACGTAGAATCTGAAGTGGCCTCGAATAGGCAACTGGTCCAGCTGCCTCTTATGTCTTATTTCCAGGTGGGTGGATTGAGATGCATAGAGATGTTCATGGCATAGGCATCCTTGTGAACCTGCTCTAATTTAGGATAAATAGGCAGAATTTTACTAATGCTGTTCCTGGCGTGGGTTAGTGGACTTTACCCTGGACTCACTCCAGAGCAGCTGTCCAGCTGACTGACAGCTACCTCCCTCTAAAGCCTTAAACCGACTTCTATGTTTTTAAAAGGCAAAGGACAATCAGGCAACTTAATAAACTGTGTGGAGATTTTTTTTGTTGTTGTTATGTGTGTGATGAGGTCTCGCTCTGTCACCTAGGCTGGAGTGCAGTGGCACAATCTCAGCTCACTGCAGTCTCCACTTCCTGGGTTCAGGTGATTCTCCTCCTCAGCCTGTCAAGTAGCTGGAACTCCAGGCATGCACCACTACACCCAGCTAATTTTTGTATTTTTAGTAGAGTTGGGGTTTCACCGTGTTGGCCATGCTGATCTTGAACTCCTGACCTCAAGTGACCCACCTGACTCGGCCTCTCAGAGTGTTGGGATTATAGGCGTGAGCCTCTTCAGAGACAGGGTCTCTCACCTGCCCAGGCTAGGATACAGTGGTGCAGCTACCACTCACTGCAGCCTTGAACTCAAGTAATCCTCCCGTCTCACCTTCCTGAGTAGTTGGGATTTCAGGTGCGTGTCCCCATGCCTGGCTAATTTTTTTCATGTTTTTTGAGACATGGTCTCCCTTTGAACTCTTGGCTTCAAGTGATTCTCCTGCCTCAGCCTCCGAAGTAGTTGCAGTTTCAGGTGTGAGCTATCACACATGGTGGATTTTTCTTTTTTTTGGTGGAGTCTGGCTCTTGTTGCCCACGTGGGAGTGTAATGGTGCAATCTCAACTCATTGCAGTCTTCGCCTCCTGTGTTCAAGCAATTCTCCTTCCACAGCCTCCCTAGTAGCTGGGACTACAGGCATGTGCCACCAAGCCCAGCTAATTTTTGTATTTTTAGTAGAGGTGGGGTTTTACCATGTTGGCCAGACTGGTATTGAACTCCTGACCTCTGGTGATCTGCCTTGGCCTCCCAAAGTGTTGGGATTACAGGTATAAGCCACTGTGCCTGGCCCAGGATTTTTTTTAATTAAGGAAAGTATTTTTGGCCAGGCGCGGTGGCTCACGCCTATAATCCTAGCACTTTGGGAGGCTGAGGCAGGCGGATCATGAGGTCAGGAGATCGAGACCATGCTGGCCAACATGATGAAACCCCTTCTTTACTAAAAATATAAAAATTAGCTGGGTGTGGTGGCGCGTGCCTGTAGTCCCATCTACTCAGGAGGCTGAGGCGGGAGAATCGCTTGAACCCAGGAGGTGGAGGATGCAGTGAGCTGAGATTGCACCACTGGACTCCAGCCTGGGTGACAGAGCGAGAGTCCATCTAAAAAAAAAAAAAGGAAAATACTTTGTTATGGAACAGTAATTAATATGTCTTCAAGCTAGAATAAAATATAGCCAACAAAACATATATTTAGCTTTGTAAACTTTGTCTATGTATGTACTTACTTTACTTATATTTAAAAATATGGGACCTGGCACGGTGGCTCAAACGTGTAATCCCAGCACTTTGGGAGGCTGAAGCGGGTGGATCACTTGAGGTCCGGAGGTCAAGACCAGCCTGGCCAATATGGCGAAACCCTGTCCATCTCTACTAAAAATACAAAAATTAGCTGGGTGTGGTGGCATGTACCTGTAATCCCAGCTACTCGGGAGGCTGAGGCAGGACAATTGCTTGAACCCAGCAGGTGGAGGTTGCAGTGAGCCAAGATTGCTCCACTGCACTCCAGCCTAGGCGATAGAGACTCTGTCTTAATAACTAAATTAATAAAAATATGACAAGGGTCTCAGTGCAGTGGGTCACACCTGTAATCCCAGCACATTGGGGACTGAGGTGGGAGGATCACTTGAGTCCAGGAGTTTGCCCAGCTTGGGCAACTAGGGAGACCCTGCCTCTACAAAAAATAAAAAATTATCCAGTTGTGGTGGTTGCACACCTGTAAATCCAACTACTTAGGTGGCTGAGGTGGGAGGATCGCATGAGTCCAGGAGGTCAAGGCTGTAGTGAGCTGTAATTGAGCCACTGCACTCCAGTCTGGGTGATACAGTGAGACTCTGTCTCTAAAATAAAATAAATGACAATGGTCAACATAGTACCTTATTTAGAAAAGTTTTGATGTACAAGAAAATAAGTTATTTGTGATCAGGACAGAGAAGAATTATTACCTTTTGTGAAATGGATACTGAGAATCAGTCGCGACGTACAGTGCATGGGAAGCTGACTTGGATTTGAATTCCAGCCCTGTCGATCCCTAGCACGGTGACCGTAGGTAGGTCGCTCAGCCTTCCTGAGTCTCAGTCTTCTTAGCCGAAAAGTGCAGATCACCGTGATAGCTCACGTTTACTGTGTGCCTGGCATAGGTCTGACCACTGTGCACGAGCTAGCTCCCAGACATCCCTTGCTTGACTGTTTAATCCCCGTTTGACAGAGAGGAGATTGAGCTGGGGAGATGTTGGGTTACTTGCCTGGTCACTGAGTCCCTGTAAACGGCAGCCCAGACAGGTGACCCCAGAGCTACCCTCCCACCCGCTTGACCAGGCCTGCCTCACAGGGCTCTTAGGAAGGGCTCTATTCAGCAGGTGGAGGCACATGGTGAGCATTTGCTAAGCTGCAGCTGCTGTGCAGATCAAACAGATGTTATCACAAATTTTGTCAGATCATACTGTCTCAATTTTGAGGTGCATTGCGCGTGTTTTAACACTTCCTCTGAAATTTAGCATGTTTTACAGTTGGCTTGTCATGGTTAATTTTTACACCTTATGTTTGGTTGCATGCTGAGACTCACTGGAGTCACTTGCCTTCGTCACAGTTACAGAGGCGTTCTGAAACCCTGTGTGTGCTTCACCAGGGACAGCCCACACACGGGAGGTACTGGCCAGCCATCCCCCCAGGTGAATTTCTCTAAGAGCAGTCCTAGGCTGGGGGTGAGTGTGGAAAACTGGGGCCATTTCCATCAGTTAACGTTTCAGAACGGGTTCCCACTGGAGGTGCTGGAAATACCCAGATGCAATCTGTAGCATTTTATGCACTGTGGCTTGTCCACTGTCTGTGTCTTAAGCTTCAGCTCTGCAGTCTGCTCAGTGGAAGCCTCCGGTCCACTGTACAGTACGGGGAGCCACAGCCAGGGTGGGTGTGCCATTTGATTAGTCACAGAATGAACAGGGCAGAGGTTACTAAGTAAATATGTTATTGCCAGTAGGATTGTGGTCATAATTTTTTTTTTTTTTTTTTTTTTTGAGACAGAGTCTCACTCTTGTCACTTAGGCTGGAGTGCAGGGGCGAGATCTCGGCTCACTGCAACCTCTGCCTCCCGGGTTCTAGCGATTCTCCTGCCTCAGCTTCCTGAGTAGCTGGGATTATAGGTGCCCGCCATCACACCCCAGTTAATTTTTGTATTTTTAGTAGAGACGGAGTTTTATACCATGTTGGTCAGGCTGGTCTCGAACTCCTGACCTTGTGATTCACCTGCCTCAGCCTCCCAAAGTGCTAGGATTACAGGCGTGAGCCACCTCACCTGGCCAGTCACAAGTATTTTTATGAATTTATGTGTTCTTTGAAGTTGAATATTTGAATATTGTGATTATTGTGTCCAGATAAAGTTCTAGCCCGGCACAGTGCAGGCACGTGCCTGTGGTCCCAGCTACTTGAAGTGGGAGGATAGCTTGAGCCCAGGATTTCGAGGCTGTAGGGAGCTGTAATCCTACCATTGCACTCCAGCCTGGGTGACAGAGTGAGACCCCATCTCAAAAAGAAAAGAGGCCAGGCGCAGTGGTTCATGCCTGTAATCCCAGCACTTTGGAGGCTGAGGCAGGCAGATCACTTGAGGTCTGGAATTTGAGACCAGCCTGGCCAACATGGTGAATCCTCATCTCTACTAAAAATAGAAAAATTAGCAGGGAGTGGTGATGCATGCTTGTAGTCCCAGCTACTCGGGAGGCTGAGACAGGAGAATCCCTCGAGCCCAGGAGGTAGAAGGCTGTACTGAGCTGAGATAGTGCCACTACACTCCAGCCTAGGCGACAGAGGGAAACCTCCTCAAAAAAAAAAAAAAAAAAAAAAAGGTCGGGGCCAGGTGCGGTGGCTCACACCTGTAATCCCAGCACTTTGGGAGGCCAAGGCAGGCGGATCATGAGGTCTGGAGATCAAGACCATCCTGGCTAACACAGTGAAACCCCGTCTCTACTAAAAATACAAAAAAAATTAGCTGGGTGTGGTGGTAGGCACTTGTAATTCTACCTACTCTAGAGGCTGAGGCAGGAGAATCACTTGAACTTGGGAGGCAAAGGTTGCAATGAGCTGAGATTGTGCCACTGCACTCCAGCCTGGACGACAGAGCAAGACTCTGTCTCAAAGAAAAAAGAAAGAAAAAGAAAAAATATTCTTCCTTGAGAGTAGATTTCTACTGAATTGATTGCTGGTTTTATGCCCTTTCGTCCCAGATTCGAAGTATCTCCAGATTGATCTGGCCGGTGATCCTCAGGAGAGCCTGTGGGGGCAGCAGAGGCCTGCCGGGGACAGGGTGTGCCCCAGACTTTAGAATCCTGTGGATATAGGTATTGTGAGGGTAGAAGGCCAGCGCCCAGAATGCCCTCGTGCTCACTGCCTTTATGAAGAATACTTTGTCTTTCACATTTGGGAGTGTGTGAAGACTTTCTGGAATATTTTTGGTCATAGTAATGACTCTGCTGCAGCACCTTTACTCTCCAGCATTGTACGTAGACGAAGTTTTAACAGCAGCGCTGTGCTCATGGAAGTGTCACTCGTCTTCAGACTCATTCTGTTCCAGGTGTGCTTGCTTGTTTTGGGCCCCCTTTATGTGGAGAGGTTCAAACCTTGATTGAATAGTGGCTGCCCAGGTGTCGTGTCCTGTGGCCTCATTGGTGTCCCCTGGACCTTCTCTCTGCTGTTTGCAGCATCAGAAGCGATGTGCGCTTAGGACTGGGAGGGCGAGGCCCCAGGGTGCTTGGGCGCCCGGTGCCCAGGAGGGCAAGAGTAGGAGTGTCGTATTGATAATTGGGTTTTGAGAATGTTTGATTCTTTTTTTTTTTTTTGAGACAGGAGTCTCACTCTGTTGCCCAGGCTGGAGTGCAGTGGCGTGATCTCAGCTCACTGCAAACTCTACCTCCTGGGTTCAAGCGATTCTCCTGCCTCAGCCTCCTGAGTAGCTGGAGTATAGCCATGCACCACTATGCCCGGCTAATTTTTGTATTCTTAGTAGAGACGGGGTTTCACATGTTGGCTGGGATGGTCTTGATCTCCTGACTTCATGATCCGACTGCCTCAGCCTCCCAGAGTGCTGGGATTATAGGCATGAGCCACCATGTCTGGCTTTTTTTTTTTTTTTTTTTGGAAATGGAGTATTGCTCTATTGCCCAGGCTAAAGTGCAGTGGCTCGATCTTGGCTCACTGAAACCTCTACTTCCCAGGTTCAAGCGATTCTCCTGCGTCAGCCTAGAAAGTAGCTGGGACTGTAAGTGTGTGCCAGCACACCTGGCTAATTTTTTGTATTTTTAGCAGAGACGGGGTTTTACCGTGTGAGCCAGGATGGTCTTGTCCTCCTGAACTGGTGATCCACCTGCCTTGGCCTCCCAAAGTGCTGGGATTACAGGCGTGAGCCACTGTGCCTGGCTGGCAGTCAGTTTTACATGGTTCATCACAGATTTTAAATTAAGTTTCCCCGGCAGGTTTAAAAAAAATGCCAATTTTATTTCATTTTTCATATTTTTAGCAAAGTTTTTCTTCAGTGGGATGAACCAAGGGCATCTAAAGCAAAGAGGTAGTCCCCTGCCCCGTCTCCATCTCCCCATCTGCACCGTCTCCATCTCCCCGTCTGCACTGTCTCCCCTGCCCCGTCTCCATCTCCCCATCTGCACCGTCTCCATCTCCCCGTCTGCACTGTCTCCCCTGCCCTGTCTCCATCTCCCCGCCTGCACCGTCTCTCCCCTGCCCCGTATCCATCTCCCCGTCTGCACTGTCTCCCTGCCCCGTCTCCATCTCCCCGTCTGCACCGTCTCCCCTGCCCCGTCTCCATCTCCCCGCCTGCACCGTCTCTCCCCTGCCCGTCTCCATCTCCCCGTCTGCACTGTCTCCCCTGCCCCGTCTCCATCTCCCCGTCTGCACCATCTCCCCGTCTGCACCGTCTCTCCCCTGCCTTGTCTCCCATCTCCCCCGCCTGCACCGTGTCTCCCCTGCCCCGCCTCCATCTCCCCGTCTGCACCGTCTCTCCCCTGCCTCGTCTCCATCGTCTCTCCCCTGCCCTGTCTCCGTCTCCCCGTCTGCACCGTCTCCCCTGCCCCGTCTCCATCTCCCCGTCTGCACCGTCTCTCCCCTGCCCCGTCTCCATCTCCCCGTCTGCACCGTCTCCCTGCCCCGTCTCCATCTCCCCGTCTGCACCGTCTCTCCCCTGCCCTGTCTCCATCTCCCCGTCTGCACCGTCTCCCCTGCCCTGTCTCCATCTCCCCGCCTCCATCTCCTCATCTGCACCGTCTCCCCTGCCCTGCCTCCATCTCCCCGTCTGCACCGTCTCCCCTGCCCCGCCTCCATCTCCCCCGTCTGCACCGTCTCCCCCTGCCCCGCCTCCATCTCCCCCGTCTGCACCGTCTCCCCCTGCCCCGCCTCCATCTCCCCGTCTGCACCTTCTCCCTGCCCTGTCTCCATCTCCCCCGCCTCCATCTCCCCGTCTGCACTGTCTCCCCCCATCTCCATCTCCCCATCTGCACCGTCTCCCCTGCTCCGTCTCCATCTCCCCGTCTGCACCTTCTCCCCTGCCCGGTCTCCATCTCCCCGCCTCCATCTCCCCCGTCTATACTGTCTCCCCCTGCCCCGTCTCCATCTCCCCGTCTGCACCGTCTCTCCCCCTGCCCCGTCTCCATCTCCCCGTCTGCACTTCCTGTCCTGCCCCATCTCCCAGTCTGTGCCGTCTCTCCCAGAGGTGGTTGCTGGGGCTCTTTTGCAGCTGCCCCTGCTGTGTCATGCCCAGGTGCTGACACACATACCCACTCCTGTGTCTTCCCCCGTCCCGTGTGATTGTCGCTCTTGATAGTTCCTCCGTGTTTCCTTCGTATCCTTAGGTGACTTGACTTTGTCACGCTCCACAGCAATACACATCACCTGTTGTCTCCTCGGTGTTTTTTTCCTCCCCTTTCCTTCCCCCTATCCTTAGACATAGTCTGTTGTTCCTAGAGTTGTTCCCCTTGCCCCAAGGCTCCTAACAGCTGCCTTTTTTTTTTTTTTCGTGAGATGGAGTCTCTCTCTCTGTCAAGCAGGCGGGAGTGCAGTGTCGAGATCTTGGCTCACTGCAACATCCGTCTCCTGGGTTCAAGCAATTCTCCTGCCTCAGCCTCCTGAGCAGCTGGGACTACAGGTGTGCGCCACCATGCCCGGCTAATTTTTGTATTTTTATTTATTTTTGAGACAGAGTCTCTCTCTCTTGCCCAGCCTGGCTGGAGTGCATGGTGATCTCAGCTTACTGCAACTTCCTTCTCTTGGGTTCAAGCCATTCTCCTGCCTCAGCCTCCTGACCTCAGATAATCCACCCACCTCGGCCTCCCAAAGCGCTGGGATTGCAGGTGTGAGCCGCCATGCCGGCCTTAACAGCCTTCTTCTTAGCATCTGTATTTTCAGACTGTCCCTTGCAGGATGTGTTATCTTTGTGGCCTGGAATGTCTTTCTCAGCACTCTTCATCCCTCCACCCTGACCGGGCAGTGTCTCTCGAGGCCACCTGTCTAGCCACCGTCATGGGATGACCACGGGAGGCTGGGGGAGAAGAGTGAGGCAGTAATGACAAGCCTGACACTCACCATTGACACCTGCTTCTGGTCTCTTGCCGAAAGCATCACTGAGACTTCAGTCCTTACAGCTTGGAACTTAGGGAACAGCGTAGGTGCTGTGACTCGCAGGGGTTACCTTGTAATTGCTGTTAAAACCCTTCTGGGCTTTATAATCGAATGCTTGTGTTAAAATACCTTTTTAAGTACTATTATCTATGATGTGGTTAGAAGTGCCAAATAATTTTTACCTTTTTTTTTTTTTTGAGACGGAGTCTCACTCTGTTGCCCAGTCTGGAGTGCAGTGGTGCAGTCTTGGCTCACTGCAGCTTCCCCCTCCCAGGTTCAAGCGATTCTCCTGCCTCAGCCTCCTGAGTAGCTGGGATTACAGGCGTGCACCACCACATCTGGCTAATTTTTGTATGTTTAGTAGAGACAGGTTTCACCATGTTGCCCAGGCTGGTCTCGAACTCCTGACCTTAGGTGATCCGCCAGCTTGGCCTCCCAAGGTGCTGGGATTACAGGCATGAGCTACTGCACCCGGCCAGAATTGTAGCGTCTGTAAACATTTTGGAAATGGCTTCAGATAATTTCAGAGGTTTTCGAATAAAGAATGCTGAAAATGGAGAGCCCCTGATAGACCTCCCGCGTGGAGGTTTGTAGTTAGCCAGAGGCACCTGTGGGTCCCAGGGAAAGATGGGCTGCTCTGTGGGTGCTCCTGGGACCTGGAGTGCTGGACAGGACTCAGACAGATGGGAGCTGGTCTGTACCTCCTGCCACGCCCAGACCAACAAGTGTTAGAAGATAGTCTAGGACCTTAGGATCAGAAAGGATTTCTTGAACAAAAAACGGGGAAAACAGATGGATAGGTTCAGAAAGCTGAGATACGTTCAGCAGCCTCAAAGGTGGCTTGGAGGAGAGCTGCTGTGCAGCGGGGTGCCTGTGCTGAGCAGTGCTGCGCACTTGAATGGTTCAGATGCTACGTTTCTAGTAGACGTTTTTACTGCAATTGGAAAAAGCTTGTGTTCATCAAAAGACACCATAATAAGTAAAGAAAGAACCGTGAACTGGGAGATACTTTTAACACTTTAACCAGTGTCGCGTCGGTGTCCCGGATACGTCCATGGGGCACTGCAGAGAACGTATGGAGATGCTCACCCTAATCAGTCCATATGAGGATGAGGACTCGGGCCAGGCAGGCGCTGGGGGATCTGGCCGTGCCAGTCATGGTTGAGGCTGCAGGAATGGCAGCGAGCCCTAAACTCCAGTGGCCACTGGTGCAGTCCTTGGAGGGTAGTCGGCGTGCCTTGCCACGCTGAGCTTGCTTGTTCTTGGTCACCCAGAAGTTAAGTATACACCAGAAGGATTCTTCCTAAACTGTTTGTGCTGAAAGACCAGATTTAAGTTTTTAAAATTTCCAGTGTCACAGACTGATGATATTTTTGTAAACTACAACAAAAGTGACTGACTAGAAAAGGAAGTGGCAGAACATAAACTGCAAACCCATGTTAGCATTATTATTAATATTTTGAGGCAGAGTCTCTCTCTGTCACCCATGCTGGAGGGCAGTGTGCGATCTTAGCACATTGCTGCCTCAACCTCCTGGGCTCACGTGATCCTTCTGCCTCAGCCTCCCAACTCCCAAGTAGCTGGGACCATAGGCACTCACTGCCTGGCCTGGCTAATGTTTTTTTTTTGTTTGTTTTTTTTTTTTGAGACAGAGTCTTGCTCTGTCGCCCAGGCTGGAGTATAGTGGCGTGATCTTGGCTCACTGCGCTCTCTGCACTCTCTGTCTCCCAGCTTCAAATGACTTTCCTGCCTCAGCCTTCCGAGTAACGGGGATTACAGGCACCCACCACTATGCCTGGCTAATTATGCCTGGCTGAGTTTCGTATTTTTAGTAGCGACAGGGTTTTGCCATGTTAGCCAGGTGGCTGGTCTTGAACTCCTGGCTTCAAATGATCTGCCTTCTTGGGCCTCCCAAAGTGTTAGGATTACAGGCATGAGCCATCGTGCCTGGCTCTATTATTATTTTTTTAATTTAATTAACTTTTTTTTTTTTTTTTTTTGAGACGGAGTGTCGCTTTGTTGCCCAGGCTGGAGTGCAGTGGCGCAATCTTGGCTCACTGCAACCTCCACCTCCCAGGATCAAGCGATTCTCCTGCCTCAGCCTCCCAAGTAGTTGGGACTGTAGATGTGATACAAAAAATGCAGAGTTTTTGTGTTTTTTTGTAGAGGTGGGGTTTCACCATGTTAGCCAGGCTGGTCTTGAACTCCTGATGACCTCAAGCCATCCACCCACCTTGGCCCCCCAAAGTGCTGGGACTACTTTTTTTTTTTTTTTTTTAGATGGAGTCTTCTCTCTGTCACCAGGCTGGAGTGCAGTGGCATGATCTCAGCTCACTGCAGTCTCTGCCTCCAGGGTTCAAGTGATTCTCCTGCCTCGGCCTCTCGAGTAGCTGAGATTACAGGCACGCACCACCAGGCCTGCCGATTTTTCAAGCAGTTTTGATAAGTGTGCGAGTAGTAGTGCTCCGTGGTTTAATTTGCATTTCCTGGGGAGTGAGGGTGCTGCGTGTCTTGTCACGCCTCAGTTGCTTGTTTGCCATTGACAGTCGCCCACTCCTGCCAGTGTCTGTGCTCACTGTGGCTGCCTCAGCCCCACGCTGTCTGCCCCTTGTCACCCACTGCGCCTACTGCTCAGGAATGTTCAGAGTAACTTGGTGAAACAGAAGCTGAGAACAGCCAGCTTCCTTCGGTGGAAGAGTGGATCGATCAGCTGTGGTCCATTCACAGAATAGAATGTGTCCACACTGGGGATGAAGGAATTGAAGCTATACCCGGCAGTGTAGATGAATCTTAAAAACTCAGGGGTTTCAGAAGCAGATCACACTGGGCACGATGCTGCCTGCCTGTAGTCCCAGCTACTCAGAGCCTGAAGGTGGGAGGAGCACTTCAGCCCACGAGTGGGAGGCCAGTCTGGGTAACATAGCAAGACCCTATCTCAAAGGAAAAACAGGTCACAGAAAAGCAAGTACAGTGCTAGGCTGTTTTTTTAAGCTCAAGAAATTAAAACTAAATAGTGTTTAGGGATAAACATGAGGTAATTTTTTTTTTTTTAATGAGTTTCAAAAATATGTTTCTTCTGTGTTTTACTGGCAGTAAACATAAGGTAATTTTTTAGAAGCAAGAGAATGACATTAAATTTAAGGTAGTATATTTGGGGAAAACGGAACTTCCAGGTAATTGGTAATTTTCCAGTTTTTAAATTAGAGATGGGATCGTGGTGTGTATTTTATTACTATGCATTATAACTTAAATGTTGCATGTATTTCTGTATTTCACATAATACATAGTAAAATATTTAAAACAGAACAAAAATAGGTTTCCTTTTAAGATGTTTTCAAATCTGTTCTTGCAAAGTTCGCCACAATTTTTTCTCCAGTAGGTTGAGTTCAACAGCAGCTCTTTTGTAAAACATTTGCTACATACTGAGATTGTACCTGGAAGTATAGAAATAGAACATACTTATTTTTTTAACCTTGAGATCTTTTAAGTCTTCTGAGGAATATGGACCTGCTATGCTGCAAGCCGCTACAGGGAGGGATTTTTGCCTGTTTGGTTTATTTTGTTACCACTGAGTCCCAGCTCTGAGGACAGAGCGTGACATATGATAGATGCTTCTTAACTGTCTACGAACAAATGAATGCCGCGCTGTGGCGGCCCTGACGTGTGCCTAGGCCCAGGACAGTGTCAGAAGAGGACACACTCTTCCGTGTGGCAGGGAGGTTTCCCAAGGGCAGATTCAAGGTTCTGGGGTTTGAGTGAGAGCTCTCCACATGGTAGGGAGCAGGGCAGTGTGTTGAAGAGATGGCAGGTGCGTCGGGCTGATGTGGACTTGGTGCTCTGTCTCTGCCCAGACTGTGAAGTGTGGGGGGTGTGGTGGGGGAAGGGGCTGGTGTCAGCAGGACTTGGATCCACCAGTGTGTCGTGGGGCTGGCCACCATGCTGGGGCCTCAGGCTGCAGCCAGGGCAGTGAAGGAGCCGAGGTCATGGAGTGGCTGCCCTGGCCTAGGGAGGGGGGGACATGGGTCCCGGCCACATCCCTGCGTGTGTGCTGTCTTGTCTGCGCAGGCGCATGTGCAGGCCGTGGGGCTACTTCCAGCAGCACGGATCGGGATACGCTAGATTTGTGAAATGTGCCCCTTGTTGTTTGCTTTTTATTTTTACTTATTTATTTGTGAGATGGAGTCTTACTCTGTCACCCAGCCTGGAGTGCAGTGGTACGATCTTGGCTCACTGCAACCTCCGCCTCCCGGGTTCAAGTGATTCTCCTGCCTCAGCCTCTTGAGTAGCTGGGGTTACAGGCATGCACCACCACGCCTGGCTAATTTTTGTATTTTTAGTGGAGACGGGGTTTCACCATGTTGGCCAAGCTGGTCTTGAACTCTTGGCCTCAAGAAGCAATACACCCGCCTCGGCCTCCCAAAGCCTTGTTTGCTTTTAGATAATGGTGTCACTAAAGGAGTGCCGACTAAATGTTGGAGCTTAGCCCTTCAGAAATGAAGACTGAGTAACACTGATGGCAGCTTGTCACTTGCAGCAGGTGCTGTTCCTGTAGATGTGGCTGCACACCAGGCCTCTCCTTTCAATGTATTATAACCTCTCTGTTGACATGGGAGTCCCCTTGACTTTTTTTTTTTTTTTTTTTGAGACAGGGTCTTGCTCTGTTGCCCAGGCTGAGGTCCAGTGGTATGATCTTGGCTCACTGCAACTTCCTCCCCCCAGCTTCAAGCCATTTTCCTGCCTCAGCCTCCTGAGTAGCTGGGATTATAGGTGCGTGCCACCACGCCCGTCTGCTTTTGTAGTTTTAGTAGAGACAGGGTTTCACCATGTTGGCCTGGTTGGTCTCAAACTCCTGACCTCAGGTGATCCTCCTGCCTTAGCCTCCTAAAGTGCTGGGATTACAGGCATGAGCCACTGCTCCCGGCCCCCTTGGAATTTAATTAAACCAAGTTTAGGAAGAATCAAGTTATGAGGTGCTGCTTCAAACAGCAGATGATAAACTCCTAGACCCATTGCCCCAAGAAATAGAAACTCTGGGCATGGTGGCTCACACCTGTAATCCTAGCACTTTGAGAGCCCAAGGCGGGCGGATAACCTGAGGTTAGGGGTTTAAGACTGTTCTGGCCAACATGGCGAAAACCCATCTGCACAAAAAAATTAGCCAGGTGTGGTGGTATGCACCTGTAATCCCAGTTACCAAGGAGGCTGAGGCAGGAGAATCAGTTGAACCCGGTGGCAGAGCCAAGATTGCACCATTGCAATCTTGGAAAACAGAGTGAGACTCGGTCTCCAAAAAAAAAAAAAAAAAAAAAAAAAAAAATGGAAAGACATCAGAAAGGATTGGCTCCTGTGATCCCAGCACTTTGGTGACCGTGACCGAAGGCAGTAGGATCATTTGAGCCAAGGAATTCGTGACCAGCCTGAGCAACACAGTGAGATCCCGTCTCTGCAGAAGATTTCTAAAAACTTAGCTGGCATGATGGCTCACACCTGTAGTCCCACCTACTCAGGAGGAGGATAGGAGGGTCACTTGAGTCTGAGAGGTTGAGGCTGCCATGAGCCATTATCACACCACTGCATTCCAGCCTGGGTGACAGAGCAAGACCCTGTCTCAGAAAAAAAAAAAAAACAAAAAAGCAAAAAGTGGTCTTTTACCTAGATATTTACCATTTCCAGTGGTCTTCATTCTTTTCTAAGAATCTAGATTTTAGCAGGGCACAGTGGCTCATGCCTGTAATCCCAGCACTTTGGGAGGCCAAGGCGGTGAATCACCTGAGGTCAGGAGTTCAAGACCAGCCTGACCAACATGATGAAATCCTGTCTCTACTAAAGATACAAAAATTAAGGCTGAGTGTGGTGGCTCACGCCTGTAATCCCAGCACTGTGGAAGGCCGAGGCGGGTGGATCACAAGGTCAGTAGTTTGAGACCAGTCTGACCAACACGGTGAAACCCTTTCTCTACTAAAAATACAAAAATTAGCCAGGGATGTGGTGGCACACGCCTGTAGTCACAGCTACTCAGGAGGCTGAGGCAGGAGAATCACTTGAATCTAAGAGGCAGAAGTTGCAGTGAGCCGAGATCACACCACTGCACTCCAGCTTGGGTGACAGTGAGAGTTCGTCTCAAAAAAACAAAAACCCCCAGCAGGGCGCAGTGACTCATGCCTGTAATCCCAGCACTTTGAGAGGCTGAGGCAGGTGGATCACCTGAGGTCAGGAGTTCAAGACCAGCCTGACCTACATCGTGAAGCCCCGTCTCTACTAAAAATACAAAAATTAGCCGGGTGTGGTGACACCTGCCTGTAATTCCAGCTGCTTGGGAGGCTGAGGCAGGAGAATCGCTTGAACCTGGAAGGCAGAGGTTGCAGTGAGCAGAGATTGTGCCATTGTACCCCAGCCTGGGCAGCAAGAGTGAAACTCTATCTCAAAAAACAAAAAACTTGTTTTTACTCTGGTATCATTTCCTTTCAGCCCAAATAACTTTGACGTTTCTTGTATTTTAGGTCTTTGTGATAGGTTCTTCTAGCTTCTTTTTATCTGAAAATGTCTTTGTTTCACCTTCATTTCTACAGTGCTTCTGCCAGGAATAGAATTCTGTTTTTTTGTTTTGTCTTATTAAATAAATTATATTGTGTATATTTGTCTGGGTACAGTGGGTCACACCTATAATCCCAGCACTTTGAGAGGCCAAGGCAGGTGGGTCACTTGAACCCAGGAATTTGAGACCAGTCTAGCCACCTATGGTGAAACCCTCTCTACTAAAAGTACAAAACTAGCCAGGCATTGTGGCACGTGCCCATAATCCTAGCTATTCAGGAGGCTAAGGCATGAGAATCACTTAAGGCTGGAAGGTAGAGGTTGCAGTGAGCTGCAGTTGCACCACTGCACTCCAGCCTGGGCAACAGAGCGAGACTCTGTCTCAAAAAAAAAAAAAAAAATGAGACATTTTGGTGAGGAGCAATGGCTCACGCCTGTAATCCCAGCACTTTAGGAGGCTGAGGCAGGAGCATCACTTGAGATCCAGAGTTTGAGACCAGCCTGGGCAGCAAAGCCAGACTCTATCTCTATAGAAAATTTAAAAATTAGCTGGGCATAATGGCACAAACCTGTAGTCTTAACTACTTAGGATGCTGAGGAGGGTGGATCTCTGAGTCCAGGAGTTCAAGGCTGTAGTGAGCCAGGAGCACACCACGCACTCCAGCCTGGGCGACAGAGAAAAACCTTGTTTCTAAAAAAAAAAAAAAAAATGAGGCTGGGTGGAGTGGCTCACACCTGTAATCCTAGCACTTTGGGACGCCGTGCCAGGCAGATTGCTTGAATCTAGGAGTTTCAGACCAGCAAGATCCTGTCTGTGTAAAAAATTTTTTAAAATAGCTCAGCGTGGTGGTGCACACCTGTAGTCCCAGCTGCTCAGGAGGCTGAGGTGGGAAGATCACCAGAGCCCAGGAGGTCAAGGTTGCAGTGAGGTGAAATCTGGCCACTGCACTCCAGCCCAGGCAACAAAGTTGGGGGGGGAAAAAAAGAATGAGTTACATTTTTTCAGCTTTGTATGTTGAATAATTTTGGATTCTATCCTGAAATGGTAAGAATGAAAAGAGTGTCTGCCAAGCCTGTCCCTTCCTGTGCTCTCACTGCCTCCAAGTCATTCTGCGCTCTTCAGCCAGAACCATCTGGCCAGTTGTAAAAATTGAGTTTATGCCTTAGCAATTGAGTTGCGTGAGAGTTCTGTACGTATTCCACTTGTGAATTGTTTTTTATATGTACATAATGTGAATATTTTCTCCCATTCTGTGGTCTGCCTTGTGTGAATCTGTCTAAACTCTGTTCTGCTGTTGGTGTATGTGTCTGTTTTCCTCAGAACCAAATGGTTTTGATTACTGTAGATTTACAGTATGTGTCCTAAAATCAATAGGGTAAGTTCTCTAACTTTTGTTCTTTTTATTAATGTTGTTGTGGCTAATCTGTCTGTTGAATTTCCTTATTACATTTTAAAAAATCAGTTTATCAATTTCTGCGGAAAAAAAAAAACCTTGGGATTAGAGTTAGGATTGTGTCAAATCTACACATCAGTTTGGGGGAGAACTGACATCTTAATATTGAGGCTTCTAATTCGTGAACATGGGAAATCTTTTTTATTTTTATTTTTAATATCTTAGCAATGTGTGGTTTTCAATGCATAGATTTCATATGTTTTGTTACTGCTTTTTCTTTTTTTGAAACGGGCTCACTCTGTCACCCAGGCTGGAGTGCAATGGCACGATCATGGCTCACTGCAACCTCTAGCGCCTGGGCTCAAGCCATCCTCCCGTCTCAACCTCCTGAGCCCCTGGAACCACAGACAGGCGCCACCATGCCTATTTAATTAAAACAAGGCAGGCGCGGTGGCTCATGCCTATAATCCCAGCGCTTTGGGTTGCCAGGGCAGGTGGATCACCTGAGGTCGGGAATTTGAGACAAGCCTGACCAACATGGAGAAACCTGGTCTCTACTAAAAAGACAAAATTAACTGGCCATGGTGGCACATGCCCGTAGTCCCAGCTACTCAGGAAGCTGAGGCAGGAGAATCACTTGAACCTAGGAGTTGGGGGTTGCGATAAGCGAAGATCACCCCATTGCACTCTACCCTGGGTAACAAGAGTGAAAGTCTGTCTCAAAAAAAAAAAAAAACGATCGGACATGGTGGCTCACACCTGTAATCCCAGCACTTTGGGAGGCTGAGGCAGGCAGATGACTTGGAAGTCAGGAGTTTGGACCAGTCTCGCCAACATGGTGAAACCCCATCTTTACTAAAAATATAAAACTTAACTGAATGTGGTTGCACATGCCCAGCTTCCTGGGAGGCTGAGGCAGGAGAATCACTTGAACCTGGGAGGCAGAGGCTGCAGTGAGCCAAGATGGTGCCACTTCACTCCAGCCTGGGGGACAGGGTGAGACTCCATCTCAAAAAATAATATTTGGGTGGGGTGGGGTGGGGTGGAGGTCTTAGTTGTCGCCAGGCTGGTCTTGAAGTCCTGATCTCAGGAGATCCTCCCACATCAGCCTTCCACAGTGCTGGGATTACAGGTAGGAGAAACTGCATCCAGCTTTTCAAGGGGACAGTACAGGCGTCACCCACCCAGCTAATTTTTTGTAGAGACAAGGTTTTAGCATGTTGCCTAGGCTGGTCTTGAACTCTTGGACCCTTCTACCTAAGCCTTCCAAAGTGCCGGCATTATGGACATGAGTCAGTGGCCTAGCTTTTTTTAAATTCTGTTTTAAAATAATGTCTTCATCAGGTTGTAGTAGCAAGGTTATGCTGGCTTCCAAAAATAAGCTGGGGAATGTCCCTCCTCCTCTGTTTTTGAAAGTGTTACTCTAAAATTGATGTCATTTTTTGGGCCAGGCATGGTGGCTCATGTCTGTAATCCCAGCACTTTGGGAGTCCGAGGTGGGTGGATCAATTGAGGCCAGGAGTTCACGACCAGCCTGGACAACATGGCGAAACCCTGTCTCTATTAAAAATACAAAAATTGGCCGGACAAGGTGGCTCATGCCTGTAATCCCAGCACTTTGGGAGGCCAAGGCAGGCAAATTACGAGGTCAAGAGATCAAGACCATCCTGGCCAACACCTGTCTCTACTAAAATACAAACAATTAGCCGAGTGTGGTGGTGCGCACCTGTAGTCCCAGCTACTTAGGAGGCTGAGGCAGAGGAATCGCTTGAATGTGGGGGGGGTGGAGGTGGCAGTGAGCTGAGATCGAGCCACTGCACTCCAGCCTGGGTGACAGAGCAAGACTCCATCCCAAAAAAATAAAACGAAAATTAGCTGGGCGTAGTGGTGCATGCCTGTAGTCCTAGCTACTCCTGAGGCTGAGACAAGAGAATTGCTTGTGACTGGGAGGCAGAGGTTGCAGTGAGTTGATGACTTAGGATTTTTCTTCTCCGTCACTTTGCAAGCCGGGGACCTCTGGCCAGTGACCCCCTGCTTGGCCATGCTGGCATGCCCCAACTCACCTGTGTTACAGTTTGTACCATTTGGTGGTTCCCCGAGCTCTTGTACCACATCCAGGAATAAGGAAACACTGGACGTTGAAGGGTGAGGAGGGCAGAGAAGAATTTTATTGAGCAGTGAAACAGCTTTGAATGGACAAGGGATGCAGGGGTGGTCCCCCGTCCGAAGGTGGGAAAGTCTCCCTGTGTGGCTGAATCTGGGGCCTTTTATGATACGGAGGCTTGCTGTTGCTGATAGGGTTGTATCAGGTAAAGGGTAAAGCAAAAAAAAAAAGGGTAAAGCAAAGACACTATTCAAAATTGAGCATGATAGTGCAGAAAGCCAATTAGGCCGGGCGCAGTGGCTCACGCCTGTAATCCTAGCACTTTGGGAGGCTGAGGCGGGTAGATCACCTGAGGTCAGCAGTTCAAGACCAGCCGGACCAACATGGTGAAACCCTGTCTCTACTAAAAATATAAAAAATTATCCAGGTGTGGTGGCTCATGCCTGTAGTCACAGCTACTCTGAAGGCTGAGGCAGGAGAATAGCTTGAACCTGGGAGGCGGAGGTTGCAGTGAGCCAAGATGGTGCCAGTATACTCCAGCCTGGGCTACAGAGTGAGACTTTTGTCTCAAAAAAAAAAGGAGTACTTGAAGTTTTCTGCTATATCTTACTCCTGGGTTTCCAGTTTATAGCTCTTAAGTCGGGGAGTGTACTGTATATGATTTCTTTCCATTTAAACTTCTTGAAACCAGTTTTAAGCCCTAACGTGGTATGTCTTGGTCAATACACAATGTTCACTTAAAAAGAAGATTTATTCTATAGATGTTGGGCGTTCTATGAATATCAGGTCACGGTGGTAGATGGTGGGTGTTCTGTGAATATCAGGTCATGGTGGTAGATGGGTGTTCTGTGAGTATCAGGTCACGGTGGTAGATGGTGGGTGTTCTGTGAATATCAGGTCATGGTGGTAGATGGGGGTGTTCTGTGAATATCAGGTCATAGTGGTAGATGGTGGGTGTTCTGTGAGTATCAGGTCACGGTGGTAGATGGTGGGTGTTCTGTGAGTATCAGGTCATGGTGGTAGATGGTGGGTGTCTGTGAGTATCAGGTCACGGTGGTAGATGGTGGGTGTTCTGTGAGTATAGGTCATGGTGGTAGATGGTGGGTGTTCTATGAGTATCAGGTCATGGTGGTAGGTGGTGGGTGTTCTGTATCAGGTCACGGTGATAGATGGTGGGTGTTCTGATGAATATGAGGTCATGGTAGTAGATGTTGGGTGTTCTGTATCAGGTCATGGTGGTAGATGGTGGGTGTCTGTGAGTATCAGGTCACGGTGGTAGATGGTGGGTGTTCTGTGAGTATCAGGCCACAGTGGTAGATGTTGGGTGTTCTATGAAAACAGTGTTAGATGTTGGGTGTTCTATGAATATCAGGTCATGGTGTTCTATGAGTATCAGGTCATGATGGTAGATGTTGGGTATTCTATGAATATCAGGTCATGGTGTTCTATGAGTATCAGGTCATGGTGGTAGATGGTGGGTATTCTATGAGTATCAGGTCATGGTGGTAGATGGTGGGTGTTCTATGAATATCAGGTCATGATGGTAGATGTTGGGTGTTCTATGAATATCAGGTCATGGTGTTCTATGAGTATCAGGTCATGGTGGTAGATGTTGGGTGTTCTATGAGTATCAGGTCATGGTGGTAGATGTTGGGTGTTCTATGAGTATCAGGTCATGGTGGTAGATGTTGGGGTGTTCTATGAGTATCAGGTCATGGTGTTCTATGAGTATCAGGTCATGGTGGTAGATGGTGGGTATTCTATGAGTATCAGGTCATGGTGTTCTATGAGTATCAGGTCATGGTGGTAGATGTTGGGTGTTCTGTGAGTATCAGGTCATGGTGTTGTATGAGTATCAGGTCATGGTGGTAGATGGTGGGTGTTCTATGAGTATTAGGTCATGGGTGTAGATGTTGGGTGTTCTATGAGTATCAGGTCATGGTGTTCTATGAGTATCAGGTCATGGTGGTAGATGGTGGGTATTCTATGAGTATCAGGTCATGGTGTTCTATGAGTATCAGGTTATGGTGGTAGATGGTGGGGTGTTCTATGAGTATCAGGTCATGGTGTTCTATGAGTATCAGGTCACGGTGGTAGATGGTGGGTGTTCTGTGAGTATAGGTCATGGTGGTAGATGGGTGTTCTGTGAATATCAGGTCATGGTGGTAGATGGTGGGTGTTCTGTGAGTATCAGGTCACGGTGGTAGATGGTGGGTGTTCTGTGAATATCAGGTCATGGTGGTAGATGGTGGGTGTTCTGTGAGTATAGGTCACGGTGGTAGATGGTGGGTGTTCTGCGAGTATCAGGTCATGGTGGTAGATGGTGGGTGTTCTATGAGTATTAGGTCATGGTGGTAGGTGGTGGGTGTTCTGTATCAGGTCACGGTGATAGATGGTGGGTGTTCTATGAATATGAGGTCATGGTAGTAGATGTTGGGTGTTCTGTATCAGGTCATGGTGGTAGATGGTGGGTGTTCTGTGAGTATCAGGTCACGGTGGTAGATGGTGGGTGTTCTGTGAGTATCAGGCCACAGT
Source organism: Ateles fusciceps (assembly GCA_036589455.1). Lineage (NCBI taxonomy): Eukaryota > Metazoa > Chordata > Mammalia > Primates > Atelidae > Ateles > Ateles fusciceps. Next base: position 361,791 of record JAZHEH010002291.1, on the reverse strand, counting down.
GGTAGATGTTGGGTGTTCTATGAAAACAGTGTTAGATGTTGGGTGTTCTATGAATATAGGTCATGGTGTTCTATGAGTATCAGGTCATGATGGTAGATGTTGGGTATTCTATGAATATCAGGTCATGGTGTTCTATGAGTATCAGGTCATGGTGGTAGATGTTGGGTATTCTATGAGTATCAGGTCATGGTGGTAGATGGTGGGTGTTCTATGAATATCAGGTCATGATGGTAGATGTTGGGGTGTTCTATGAATATCAGGTCATGGTGTCCTATGAGTATCAGGTCATGGTAGTAGATGTTGGGTGTTCTATGAGTATCAGGTCATGGTGGTAGATGTTGGGTGTTCTATGAGTATCAGGTCATGGTGGTAGATGTTGGGTGTTCTATGAGTATCAGGTCATGGTGTTCTATGAGTATCAGGTCATGGTGGTAGATGGTGGGTATTCTATGAGTATCAGGTCATGGTGTTCTATGAGTATCAGGTCATGGTGGTAGATGGTGGGTGTTCTGTGAGTATCAGGTCATGGTGTTCTATGAGTATCAGGTCATGGTGGTAGATGGTGGGTGTTCTATGAGTATTAGGTCATGGTGTAGATGTTGGGGTGTTCTATGAGTATCAGGTCATGGTGTTCTATGAGTATCAGGTCATGGTGGTAGATGGTGGGTATTCTATGAGTATCAGGTCATGGTGTTCTATGAGTATAGGTTATGGTGGTAGATGGTGGGTGTCTATGAGTATCAGGTCATGGTGTTCTATGAGTATCAGGTCATGGTGGTAGATGGTGGGTGTTCTTATGAGTATCAGGTCACGGTGGTAGATGGTGGGTGTTCTATGAGTATCAGGTCACGGTGGTAGATGTTGGGTGTTCTATGAGTATCAGGTCACGGTGGTAGATGGTGGGTGTTCTATGAGTATCAGGTCATGGTGGTAGATGGTGGTGTTCTATGAGTATCAGGTCATGGTGGTAGATGGTGGGTGTCTATGAGTATCAGGTCATGGTGGTAGATGGTGGGTGTTCTATGAATATCAGGTCATGGTGTTCTATGAGTATCAGGTCATGATGGTAGATGTTGGGTGTTCTATGAGTATCAGGTCATGATGGTAGATGTTGGGTGTTCTATGAATATCAGGTCATGGTGGTAGATGGTGGGTGTTCTATGAGTATCAGGTCATGGTGGTAGATGGTGGGTGTTCTATGAGTATCAGGTCATGGTGGTAGATGGTGGGTGTTCTATGAATATCAGGTCATGGTGTTCTATGAGTATCAGGTCATGATGGTAGATGTTGGGTGTTCTATGAGTATCAGGTCATGATGGTAGATGTTGGGTGTTCTATGAATATCAGGTCATGGTGTTCTATGAGTATCAGGTCATGATGGTAGATGTTGGGTGTTCTATGAGTATCAGGTCATGGTGGTAGATGGTGGGTGTTCTATGAATATCAGGTCACAGTGGTAGATGTTGGGTGTTCTATGAATATACAGTGTTAGATGTTGGGTATTCTATGAGTATCAGGTCATGGTGGTTGATAGTGGTGTTCAGAACATCAATGTTTTTCCTGATTCTGTTTTTGGTCTGTTCTGTCAATTTCGGAGAAAGGTATTAAAATTAGAGTTTCGTCTTGCATTTTTATTCACTCTGGCAGTCCCTTCCTTTAACTGAAGTTTTTTGTCTACTAGCATTAAATTTAATTATTGATATGTTTGGATTTAGATCTACCAACTAATTTTCTGTTTGTTTCCTATGTTTAGAGTTTCATTTTCATTTTTCTTTCTTGAGATGAAGTCTCACTCTTGTCGCCCAGGCTGGAGTGCAGTGACGCAGTCTCGGCTCACTGCAACCTCTGCCTCCTGGGTTCAAGCATTTCTGCTGCCTCAGCTCCTAAGTAGCTGGGATTACAGGTGCCTGCCACCACGCCTGGCTAATTTTTGTGTTTTTAGTGGAGATGGGGTTTCACCATGTTTGCCAGGCTGGTCTCGAACTCTTGACCTCAGGTGATCTTCCTGCCTTGGCCTCCCAAAGTGCTGGGATTACAGATGTGAGCCACTGTGCCCGGCCTCATTTTCATTTTTCTTTTAACTTCTTAGCTTATACCGCTTTGCTGCTTTTTTTTTTGAGATGGAGTCTCGCTTTGTAGCCCAGGCTGGAGTGCAGTGGCATGATCTCAGCTCATTGCAACCTTCGCCTCCCAGGTTCCAGGTCCTGGTTCAACCGCTTTACATTTTTTATGCAGAGGTTGCTTTAGGGATTACAATATTCACGTTTAATTTAATTTAATTTTTTTTTTTTTTTTTTTAAGGAATAGGGTCTCACTCTGTCTCCTGGGCTAGAGCGCAGTGGTGTGATCATAGCTCACTGCAGCCTCAAACTCCTGGGCTGAAGCGATGCTCTCGCCTCAGCCTCCCAAAGTGCTGGGATTACAGGTGTGAGCCACTGCACCCAGCCTACAGTATGTAGCTCTAACTCTTCAGGATCTGCTTGGGGTAGCCGTATTGCAGCCCTCTGTCCCCATTTAGGACTGTCTCTTACACTCGTGCATGCCGTGGGGTCTGTGTGCACACTGTAAACTCCACAAGGCAGCGTTTGATTCTTGTGCTTCGAATGGTCTTAGGGAATAAAGTCCATCAGCTCTGCACTTGGTAATTTCATCTATACTTTGTGATCCTTTCTTTTTATTTTTTTCTTCTAGATTAGCCTAACATGGCAGACCAGAGACAGCGCTCACTGTCTACCTCTGGGGGAATCGTTGTACCACGTTCTTGGGCTGGACAAGAACGCAACCTCAGATGACATTAAAAAATCCTATCGGTAAGTAGACAAGTCTGGGCCCCACATCCCCGCAGGAAGACACACACGCCCCGTGTGGTTTAGTCTGCGTTTTACCAACAACCATTGCATGTACTTTATCCTGGCCGACTCAGCATGTAACTGGTCACAGCTCCATAACACCTTTGTATGTGTAACGTGCTAGCTTAAAATTATTATATTCGTGTTCTCTTGCCAACAAAAAATAGCACTTAGTAGTTACTAACTGTTGACGGTTCCACAGGGAATCAGGGTCAGAACCTGTTTCGGGACCCCCAGGCAGGAGCAGGCAGAACTTTGTGTGTGGTCCAGATGGTCCAGTGGTCTCCTTGTTTTAGCACAGTGATGACAGAGACCCCACGCTGCTGTGGCCTTTTCTGATTGAACTTGAAGAACTGCACTGTTAGGTACAGTTCCATCGAGTAACCTACAAGACAGACAACATCACTTATCCAGACCATTGATTGTCCTCCTTTGGTGTGCGAGCGTTGTGTAGTTCAGAAAGCACATATTAAAAGGCCATCATTACACCCCGCCATGCTTACCATTCGCTTGGCACATGTGCGGTGAGTGGGCTGGGACACTAGGGCTGGCCTTGGTGCTGCAGAGCTCAGGTTGCCCAGGCCCTCCCTGCCCTTGGGGCTCCCTCCTCTGAGGCTGGGTCAGGGTGGGAGGTTTAACTGAAACGACTGTAGCGCTTGCTTCTGTCCCTGGCCTCTGCAACCCTGGAGAGTCGGACAGTGAGGTGGCCTGGGTGGACATGCCTTCCGCCGTACCCTGCAGTGCATGCAGGTGGACAGAAGGCCGGGGATAGAGCCAGGACATGGTTTTGGTTTGCAGGAAACTTGCCTTGAAATATCACCCCGACAAGAACCCTGACAACCCGGAGGCTGCAGACAAGTTCAAGGAGATCAACAACGCCCACGCCATCCTACGGACGCCACAAAAAGGAACATCTACGACAAGTACGGCTCGCTGGGGCTCTACGTGGCCGAGCAGTTTGGGGAAGAGAACGTGAACACCTACTTCGTGCTGTCCAGCTGGTGGGCCAAGGTGAGGGGCGAGCTGCCCGCCGTGCGGGCACTGAGGTCACTCCATGCCTGCAGGGTTTCCGGCACTGAGGAGGCCATGTGTTTGATGCCAGCACTCCGCACTCCTGAGAAATGGTTTCTGGGCATATGGAGCCTTTCTCCCTCACCCTGCATGATGGGCAGGGTGTGTCACTGACTTGATGTCCTGCCTGGAACAAGCCAAAGTGCACAGATTGCCCCAAGGAAGAGCCGTGCGGAGCCACCAGCTTCTCATCTGTAGATGGCTCCCAGTCCTTCGCAAGATAGAGGAGGAAATAAGCCTTGATGTTGATGTTATAGTGATGTTTCTTCATTTCCTTGTTTTGTTCCAAATGTCTGTCATATATAAGGCCAGAGAGTTTGAATGACCGCATGGCCTTTGTGAGAAGCCTGTATTTGACTTTGACTTGTCGGCCTCCTCACTTGCATCCTTATAAAGTGTTTTTTGTTTAGTTAGTTTTAGAGACAGAGTCTTGCTCAGTTGCCCGGACTGGAGTGCAGTGGTAAATTCCTAGCTTGCTTTTTATTTATTTATTTTTTGAGATGGAGTCTTGCTCTGTCACCCAGGCTGGAGTGCAGTGGTGCAATCTGGACTCACTGCAACCTCTGCCTCCCGGGTTCAAGTGATTCTCCTGCCTCAGCCTCCCCAGTAGCTGGGATTACATGTGCCCTCCACACCCGGCTAATTTTTCATGTTTTTGGTAGAGATGCGGTTTTACCGTGTTGGCCAGGCTGGTCTCGAACTGACCTCAGGTGATCCCTGCCTCGGCCTCCCAAAGTGCTGGGATTACAGGCGTGAGCCACTGTGCCTGGCCAACCCTAGCTTACTTTCACCTTGAACTCCTGGGTTCAAGTGATGCTCCCACTTCAGGCTCCCGAACTGCTGGGATTACAGGCATGAGCCCTCATGCACAGCCTGGAGGCTGCTTTTCCTGGAGCAGCAGTTTTCATTCTGTATCTCCCCCCTCGTCCCTCCCTCAGTTCTTTCCTTCTGCTTCCTGTCTGGAAGGCAGTGTCCCTACCTGTCCGCCCCTTGCCTTATGCTGGGGGCATTGGGGAGCCCTGCCCTCTCCAGGGGCCTCGGAGGCCGTGCGACGCCACCTCCTTCTCCCACCAGGCCCTGTTTGTCTTCTGCGGCCTCCTCACCTGCTGCTACTGCTGCTGCTGCCTGTGCTGCTGCTTCAACTGCTGCTGCGGCAAGTGTAAGCCCAAGGCACCTGAGGGCGAGGAGACGGAGTTCTACGTGTCCCCCCGAGGACCTGGAGGCACAGCTGCAGTCCGACGAGAGGGGTGAGTGCCCGCCCTAGGGCGCGAGTGTGTATATGGGGCAGAGCCAGACTGGGCCCTGAATGTGTCAACCTGTCTTGTCAAACAGGAGGGCACTGACACTGTGCCGCGAGTGTTTGTGGTGGCAGCTGGGACTGTTGAGGTGTGAACGTGGACCCTGAGGTAAAGCAGGCGCATAGAGCTGTCCCCCACCGTGACCTGCGGTAGCCGTAGAACCCAGGGACTGTGAGGCGGGGCAGGGCGGCAGGCAGGCGGGGCGGGCCGAGGGCCGAGGGCTGGCGGTGACCCAAGGCCGCGGAGGAAAGCCGTGCGGGGTGGAGGTGAGCGAGTAGCCTCTCCCCCGTGAGCGTTTGTCCAGGTGCCCGCGAGTCATCCTGCAGGACCAGTGTTGGTGGCGCCCGCCAGGCTGCGGCCCTCGTGCAGTGCGCTGTGTGCTTGCTTTTCAGAGGCCACAGACACGCCGATCGTCATACAGCCGGCATCTGCCACCGAGACCACTCAGCTCACAGCCGACTCCCACCCCAGCTACCACACCGACGGGTTCAACTAAAGCCGGGAGAAGCTGTGGTCAGGGGAGGAGCCAGCGCCGGCCACGCCAACCTTAGAGTCATGAACTGTAGTCACAGATGGGAAGGCGGCCTCCTGCCTGCCCTGGCCACGCCCCTCCTGCCTCCACGCCCGCCCAGCGTCGACCCTTGACCCACGAAGTGCGTAGCATGCAGTATTTAAAGCAGTGTAGCTACGGTCTTCTGTTCTTTTTCCTTTTTTAATAGCATGTGCGGGGTTCTGTTCCATGTCTGTGTTGTGGACGTTCGCGGCCCCGTGGCCGCGTTAACCGCACGGTGGAGCTGCCTCTGGGCTTTCGGTCAGGGCGGTCCAGTGAGGGGTGACGGCAGCTGGTCAGGGGGACGAGGAGAACGGGGCTGCCCTTCCCCCCTGTGCAGGAGGGGGGCCGGAAGCAGGTGGTGCCTGGCAGAGCTGTGTTACCGTCCTGGCCTCGGGGTCTGGGCCACACGCTGTCCTCCCAGCCTTGAGCAAGCGGCCGCAGGGCCCCCCTCCTGCCCGAGAAGGGGCGGGGCACGCCCTCCTGACATCACCATCATTCCTTGGTGTCTGCTGGGTACAGTTGGCTTGGGGACTGTGGTTTCCCGGGCCTTGTGGCGGGGTTTCTCTGGTGGGTGAATTTGGTGTGGAAAGCATCAGAGGCCCTTCTGAGGTGGATGCCACGTCCTCTGCACAGTGTTCTAGCCTAGGGTCTCCTTGTTGCGTGGACTCTGCGGTTTGGGTCCTTGGAGGTGTGTCCTTCGCCCGCGTTGGGGTTGTTTGTCTGTGTTCCTGCACTTTTCCGGGGCTGTGAGCTGGGATCGATGGGGCCAGTCCCCCCCCCCTCCCCCAGTCCTGGGTCATTCTCCACATTCCTTCCAGCCCACCAGTCCTTTCCGGAGCCCTTTTGGACCTTTAGAACCACAGATGGTAGGACCAGCTCGAGGAGCCAGTCAGAGAGTAGATCGTGTATGTGTGAGCACCCTGCCGCTGGGGGATGGTGGCTCTCCCAAGACCCCTCCACCCGTGTTTGCCAGAGCTCCCGTCTCCCACACTTTGCCTTTGCCCCCGTCATTGATGATTCAGGCAGAGCCAGATTCGTTAGGTCCCTGGAGGAAGGGCTGACTGGACCAGAGGGACCCTCCGGGCTCAGGAGGGTTGGGTCCCTGGGAGGCCAGCAGCCAGACCACGGAATCCACATGTGGACCATTGGAAGTCAGTCTCTTGTCCATCCTAGACCTTGTAGGTAGAGCCCTTAGTAGGGGAGTGAGCCTGTGTTGGCCGAGGGCTCAGAGCTGCCCCCACTCGGTGGCTTTTGGGATGTGCTGGGCCTGCCCTTGGCCCTGTGCTGCAGACTCCAGTGGGCCTGGTTTCTGCAGAATATCCACAATGGCCGCTGCAGAGTTCCCAGTAGAGATGAAGCTGAGGAAGACGCTGTGTGTCTTGGCTCTGGCTTAGACCAACCAGATGAGCCTCCTGCAGCTCCCTTTCCCTGCCTGCCTGCTGACTCCTGGCGGAAACTCACTCATTGCCCTCAGCGGCCCACCCAAGGCTGTGTGGCGGGGTAGGTTCTGGGTGACCAGGAAATTGCCAGAGGAGCATGGATGTGAGGCAGATCTGGATGTGCTTAGGAGTGGTTCCGGTCCTTGGTGCTGGTTGCCCCAGCTGCCCCGACTGCAGATCCCCACGTTGGCCGTGAGCCGGCTGCTAGCACCAGGTCCTGGGGTGGTTGTTTTTGTCCCACTTTTCTTTGGTTTTTCTCACTAAAATGATCATGAAGACATTTGATGAGGAGAGATACGCACTGTGATATTAAGTTAAAAATAATTTGTCAAAATCAGACCTCTCCTAAAAGAATAAGAGACTCATTGTTTGGCCCATCCTGAGTAAGAGGCGGTGAGACAGTGAAAGCTTCCATGCCACTCAACATAGCAGGAAGGTCAGCCTGAGAGGCCGGCCATAGGCAGCCTTTGTAATTTTTATAGATGTAACTTAGGAAGTGAGTTATTTTTTCCCCAGACTGGCCAAGAGCCAGGTTCTAAGCTCGGACCTAAGGTAGAAAGCCGCCCATCGGGGGCTGGCTCAGCCCCACAGGCCCTCTGTCGGCTCACACAGCTCTGGGGCTAGAACCCTCCAGGGCCCTTTGGTACCATCAGAGCAGGCCGCTTGCCAGGTGGCTTTTCAGTTACAGAGTCCAGTGGACCATGTTTTAGAACCATGCAGCTCCCCAAAAAGGGTGGGGGTAGGGGCGGGGGGAGAGGAGTGGGTCTGGAGAGTTGTGGAACCCAGTCCCCTGCAGAATTTGTAAAACCTAAATAAATCATGCCCATGACAATTCTCACGGTGGTGATTGTGATTAGAAGACCCCCAGGAAGCCCAGACCTTTGGGCTTGGAGTTCCTCTCACTGCCTGACCTGGGAACAAACCCTGTTTTCCATGTTCTGTGCTATTGGTTTTAAGGCCTTGTCTTAATTCGAGGAAAAAGATCCTCCCGGGTTTTATTTCTCTTTTTCTTGAGTAGACCGTTACCCTGTTAATTAAAAGACGTGATGAGCCCCCGGGGGCAGCTTACAGGCCTCCCTGTCCACATGCTAACTGACCAGGATGTCCCCGGCACCCCAGCCTGCTGGTGGCAGTGACAGGAGCTTCCTGACTCCGCACTCTTGGGCTGTGGGCGATGAGTGAGCGAGTGTGGCCTGGGCAAAGAGCAGCCCATCGGGCACAGCTGCCAGGGGCCTGCTGGGTCATTGTGCTTCAGGGCCTGTCTGGCTCACGAGGAGTCCAGGCAATACAGCCAGCCTCGGACCTGCAGGAGGTATGGGAGCGGCCCCACGGCCCTTTCACAGCAGCTGTTGGTGTAGAGATTTGTCCCCACTCAGTGATGTGGGATTTTTGTCTTCCTTTTGGCTTTATTTTTAAACTGCTTTAGATATTACTGCTCAGTGTTTGTGAACTTGCCTAGTTCTGATATTCAGTTAATGCAGCCGGCACCCAGTGGGGGACCTATTAGAAAAAGAAACTGGCGTGTGCGCGCGCCCGGCAGGGCACGTCATCTCCCTGTCGGCTGCTGCTGCCGTCCAGGACAGCCCCTGGAGCCTCAGGCGGCCAAGACTGCTCTCGGGTGCTGCGTGTCCCCTGCTAAGCGCAGGGCGCCTGTTCGGGGTGGGCCGGGTGCTGTGGGGGCACCAGCACACAGTCTGCGGCTGGAGGGTCTGGGTGCTGTGGGCAGAGCTAGACTGGGTCTTGGCCGCCCTCCCTTGGCTCTGCCTCAGTGCATCCTACTGTGGGGCATCTCCTGAGGGGGACACGAGGTGACTGATCTCACCCTTTCCCGGTATTCGGAGCTGTGAACCCACGTGGCGCAGGACTGACCTGTGTCTGTTGTTTTGATTGTGAATCATCCTCCTGTGGAACCGGCAAAAGCTACGTTTTTACTGTCCTTACCAGCAACGGTTCGCGTCGTCACATGCTGTGAGTGTGGGCTGTGATGTGTCCGTGTGTGTACATATGTGTACATGTATATACCACGCAGCAAGCGTGTAGTGCTGCCATCAGCAGGCAGCAACAAGTGCAGTAAAAGGCGGCTGTCAGACGGCCTCTGGCTGTGGACGAGCTAGGCAGGGACCTGCAGGAGGCCTTCCTGGCAGGTGCACAGACTGGCTGGCTGAGCCCACTGTGTGCAGAGTGTGTGTGCCCAGGGCACTGCCACAGCCCCACCAGTATTGGCCTCTGGTCTGCGGGGTCGGGTGCCCGTCCTTGGGGCTCTGTGTCGTGCTCACCTGACCCAGGTGTGTGTCCCGGTGTGAAATCTAGGAGGTGACTGGAAACCCTTCCCCTCCCTTGAAACATTAAAGCCAATTTTCTAAGCAACAGATACAATCAGTGGCAGAGCTGCATCTGGAGGGCAGCCTGGGAAGGGGACCTGTCCTGGCCCCAGGTCTGCCCCAGAGGAGTTCACACAGCACCACGCTCCAGAAGGGGCTGGGCCTGGGGTCCTGCCAGCAGCACCTTTTGGTAGATTTTGTTTTCCTGGATACTGGGGAGATGTTTCAAGCCAGGTGGGGGGAGAGAGTTAACACTGAAGTATGTATTATTTTTAAAAATCCAGTGCAAACGCATGGAAGCTGGTTGTCCATGCCCTGGTTTTGTTGCTGGTGCCCTGGAGTCCGACCGTGTTGGGTGCAGGCGATGTCAGACCTCCGGCTGACCGTGGCCTGGGCACACACTTCCAAGGGCCAGGCTGGTTTCGCATGGTGATCTCCGTCTTGTATGTCTGAATGTTGACCTAAAATAAAGATTACGTTGTAAAATAAATGTTTTCACTGTAGACCCATGTGTGTCTTACTTACTGGTCCTGCAGATCCCTGGTTTTGGAGAGTCTAGCAGTTGACCTTCGGAGCCCCCTTGCACCCCTTGTGGCTGGATCCTCACTTCCCTCCTGCCTGGTCCAAATGTGGACAAACGCTCCCATCCTCTTGGTTCTCTTTTCACCTCCATTTTTTCTTTCTTTCTTTCTTTTTCTTTCTTTCTTTCTCTCTTTTCTTTCTTTCCTTTTCTTTTCTTTCTTTTTTTCTTTCTTTCTTTTCTTTCTTTCTTGACAGAGTTTTGCTCTGTCACCCAGGCTGGAGTACAGTGGCGCATTCTCAGCTCACTGCAACCTCCACCTCCTGGGTTTAAGTAGTTGTCCTGCCTCAGCCTCCCAAGTAGCTGGGATTAAGGCGCCCACCACCACGCCCAGCTAATTTTTTTGTATTTTTAGTAGAGATGGGGTTTCACTATGTTGGCCAGGCTGGTCTTGAACTCCTGACCTCAGGCGATCTGCCTGCCTCGGCCTCCCAAAGTGCTGGGATTACAGGCGTGAGTCAACATGCCCAGACTTTTCACCTCCATTTTCTAAATATCAAGACGGGAGCAAAGAGGCCAGCTGTGGTGGCTCACGCCTGTTATCCCAGCACTTTGGGAGGCCAAGGCAGGTGGATCATCTGAGGTCAGGAGTTTGAGACCAGCCTGACCAACATAATGAATCCCCGTCTCTACTAAAAATACAAAAAATTGGCCAGGCACAGTGGCTCAAGCCTGTAATGCCAGCACTTTGGGAGGCTGGAGTGGGTGGATCACCTGAAGTCAGAAGTTCGAGAACAGCCTGACCAACATGGTGAATCCCGTCTTTACTAGAAATGCAAAAATCAGCTGGGTGGTGGAGGTGCACGCCTTTAATCCCAGCTACTTGGGAGGCTGAGGCAGGAGAATCGCCTGAACCCAGGAGGCGGAGGTTGCAGTGAGCTGAGATTGCTCCACTGCACTCCAGGCTGGGCAAAAAGAGCAAAACTCCATCTCGGGGAAAAATACAAAAAAATTGGCCAAGCATGGTGGCTCACGCCTGTAATGCCAGCACTTTGGGAGGTTGAGGTGGGCAGATCACAAGGTCAGGAGTTCAAGACCAGCCTGGCCAACATGGTGAAACCCCATCTCTACTAAAAATACAAAAAGTAGCCAGGCATGGTGGGGCATGTCTATAATCCCAGCTACTCAGGAAGCTGAGGCAGGAGAATTGCTTGAACCCGGACCTGGGAGGCGGAGGTTGCAGTGAACCGAGATTGTAACAGTGCACTCCAGCCTGGGCTATACAGAGCAAGACTCCATTAAAAAAAAAAAAAAAAAAATTAGCTGGGCATGGTGGGGTGCTCCTATAATCCCAGCTACTCGGAAGGCTGAGGCAGGAGAATTGCTTGAACCTGGGAGGCGGAGGTTGCAGTGAGCCGAGATTGTGCCACTGCGCTCCAGCCTGGCTGACAGGGCCAAATTCCATCTCAAAAAAAAAAAAAAGTTTGGGAGCTGGGCACAGTGGTTCGCACCAGTAATCCCAGCTCCTTGGGAGGCTGAGATGAAAGGATTGCTTGAGCCTAGGGGTTGCAGACTAGCCTGGGCCACACAGCGAGATCTTGTGTCTTGAAAATAGTTTGGGAGAAAAAGTATAAAAATACTCAGAATAGGCCTGGTGTGGTGGCTCACGCCTGTAATCCCAACACTTTGGGAGGCCAAGGTGGGAGGACTGCTTGAGCCCAGGAGTTCAAGACCAAACTGTGCAACTGCGAGATCGTGTCTCTACAAAACAGAGTTTAAAATTACCTGGGCGTAGTGTCCGTGCCTGTGGTCCCAGCTATTCGGGAGGCTGGGGATGATCACTTGAGCCCAGAAGCTGTGGTTGCACCACCGAACTCCAGCCTGGGCGACAGGGAGATCCTGTCTTAAAAGTCAGTAAGTCTGTCTATATGAAATGTAACACCTTGAAATCCTCTATTCAGACAAGAAATACGAAGTAATTTGCGTCAGATCTTCCATTTTTAAGAAATGACAGCGCCAGAGACCTGTTTGTTCCTCCCTCCCCCGTTTCCCTCCACTGCTTCCATAGTTTTAAACTTTGGCACTTTCAGGTCCAATAAAATGTACCATTGGTTTATACCATTTTACCTAAATTGTACTACACTGTACTAACCCACCTGCCTTAGGACTGTTTCACCCTATATAGTAGTAGTATAAAAAGCCATGCGGTTATGTTAGGTCTGGTTCATTTAAGCTTCTGTGCAGAATAGTCACAAACTAATCACAACCGCTCCTGGGCTAATTGGCCACCGGCTTGTAGTTTTCACTGTGGAAACAAAGGGGAAACGTCGCTGCTGAGCTGTCCCTGCGGTGGGATTGCTGGGAGCCGGACGGGGGCCAAGAGGCTCTGCGGCAAAGCTCTCCATCCGCCCGGCGCCCCAGCCATCTTCTCCGTCTACGAGACAGAGTCGGACCACCCTCCCCGCGGCTATGCCTTCCTCACTCCTACCGCCCCCCGGGCCGGGCCGCGGTGCAGGGGCGTGGTCACTGGGTGGGGCGTGGTCACTGGTGGGGAGGGGCAAGTAGAGTGGGCCGCCCACGTGGGGACCAGCGTCCCCCCCCCAGCCTGGTCTTAGGGGCAGTGGGAGACCCCACTGCAGCTCAAGGCTTCGCGGCATCCGGGAAGACCGGCCTTGAGCCGTCCCCTCCGTCCGCAGACCGCTGCCCGAGATCCGGGATCCGGCATAGGCCAGGCGCCGGGCTCCAAGGACACAGCGCTCCTGGCCATGAACTTCCATGCAGGAAGACGCTAGAGCCTGAGAGACCTCGACCGCTGCGAAGAGCCACCGGAGGACTGCGTCCCGTGTCAGATGCGCCTGGCCTGTGGACTGAGCCCCCAGTGTCATCCCGGGAGACTGATCTCAGTTAGGGCCTCTTCCCAAGCTCCGGGGCCCGTTACATGGCCGCCGCGCGCATGCCTCCCTCTTCCTCAGTAAACCACCGTGGCGTCTGCCCTCGGGGAGGATGAGGGGGACTTGCGTGGAGAGCAGGGTGGGCAGGACCTAAGGGAACCCGGGCTCGCGGGCGTGGGCACAGCAGAGAGCATGGGACACCTGGGCCTCCTGGTCTGGAGGGGTGCGAGGGTCGGGCCCTGAGCCCGAGCAGCAGCTGCTCCAGCGACCTGGGCCCCGACTCCGAGCACACGGCCCTGGTCAGGCTCCCAGCTCTGTGGCCTCCAGAGACTTGTCCTGGTGGGAAGGACCTCCGACTGTGGGGAGGCCTTTGATGGTACAGATATGTCGGTGAGGGGGAAAACAGTCACAGGCTGCCTCTTGTGAGACCCAGAGCACCAGGGGGCCCTGTCCCCTCCCAGGCCACCAAGCTCTGGGTTGTAGGGGCCCCATCTAGCAGACGTAGGAGCTGCAGGGCCCGGTTCTACCCCTTCTTTGATCTGGTCCTGCAAAAGAGAAGGCAGGGCCTTCAGCTCTCTCCCTCTCCATGGGGAGTCTCCACAAACCCAGGCCTCAGCCAAGACACCACTCCTGTGCCGTAACCAACCAATCACATCTTCATTTTTCTAAAGCTTTATTTTATAAAATGCATATAAATTATACTGGTAATATTTTAAAAATTAAAATAAATTAACATCTTTGTATTCAGCAATCCTGGGTCTGGAGGCAGGAGGAGGGGTAGTGGCGAAGGGGTGGCTCACTGAGCGGCTAACCCGTGTAGGGTTCCTCCTCGTCACTGCCGTCGGGCACCGCGTCTGTCCCAAAGTAGCGGTCGCCAAAGTTCCCTGGAGAAGGAGCAGGCCAGCGTGGTGGGGCCTCCCAGGGCCACCCACCCTGCCCTCATGCACGGCTGAGGGGCCTGGGCAGCCTCACCAATGCCTGGGATGATGCGGAAAAGGTCATTAACTCGCTTGTCCACCGCCGTGGTGATGATTCTCACTCGTGGAAATGCATAGGCCACTGAGTGCACGCCCATCTCTGCCATAAGCAGCGACAGCAGGAAGATCTTGTCCTCAGGCACGTCGTGGTCCTGCCGAGTGTACGGGCAGGTCAATCCCACGTCTGCCTGAACCTGGCCCGCCTACCCAGGGCCCACTCACCAGGAGCACGCGCACTGCCATCATCGCCGCGGCACCAGTGGACACGGTGCAGTCCATGAGGATCACGTGGTCATCGCTGATGTCCTTGGGCAGCCTTAGGTAGTGGAGCTGCCGGCAGCATGGGTCAGGCTTCAGGTGGGGCTCCCCCGCGCCCCCTTGCTGGGAGCTCCCTCTGCCCCCACCCCTGGGCTCATCGCCCCGGCCGCCCCCGAGCACCTCAGGCTCCCCGGTGAGCTGGTTGGTCTGGATGAGGATGGTGCCGATGCGCACATCTTTGCACACGGCGCGCAGCGCGGGCTCCATGGTCTCACCGGCGCGGCAGAATGGACACGCCGGTGATCTGCGGGGGAGGGGGAGGCTGAGCGCCCACATCCCGCCCCACCTGCCTGTCCCGCGTCCAGGTGTGCCCAGGCAGGTACCTGCTTCCCCGCGTAGCACTTGCCCGCGTAGTCCTGCCCCTGCGGGGTCTGCACGATGCAGTCCTGTGGGGAGCAGAGTGAGGGCGCCCGTGAGCGCAGGGAGCCCCATGGCTCCGGGACCCACCCCGCCGCCTCGCGGCTACGGACCTGAAAGGGCAGGAAGGAGAGCGCGTGCTCGATGAGCAGCCGCATCAGCCTTTTGGAGTAGAAGATGAACTCGTCGCGACTGGTCTCCTTGTCCCTGTGGGACCAACGGTTGAGCAGGGGCACGCGCGCGGGGCGTCCTGTCCCCCCCCAAGGTGGGCCTTACCTTGATGATGGTGTGCATGCCCCGGACCTGCGGCGTGCTCTTCAGGACGCTCAGCGTCCGGGGCAGGGGGGTGGCACTGGTGTGCTGAGGCCAGTGCAGCCCTGGGGGACAAACCCATTAGGAACACTCAAGAAGGGGTCTTCTCCCACATCCTCCCTCCCCCACAGGACGGATGTGCGTCACTGCGAGGGGAACACGTGGGCTAGGTGCAGCAGGAGGTGCAGAGAGGGCCTCACTGCTGCCTGGGGCTGACCTGGGGGGAGATGTCACCCTCCTGAGCTGCCAGGCAAAGGTGAAAGATGGCGGCCAACAGCCGGGCAGCTCACCATCGGGCAGAAAGCTAGGTGGGTAGGGTGTCAGGGCCCCTCCTGGGCTAAGAGGAAGCAGAAGTGGGCCAGGCCCAGGGCGGGCTAACACGTGCAGATAGGTCTCAGAGCCCAGAATGGGCGGCTGGCCCCAGCCTCTCCCCTGGGGGAACAACTTAAACTTGGTGGGGATCAAGCCCCGCCCTGGCTCCTCCCCCGAGGTGTTGTGTGGACTCTCTCAAGAGACAGGGGCAGGGGCAAAGCTGGCTAGAGCCGCCTGGCTGCCCCACCACGCTGCTCAAGCCTGGGGAGGGCCGGGGCAGGAGCAGGTCTAGGAGCACAGCAGGGGCAGGCAGGAAAGGGAGGGGGCAGAGGCAGGAAAGAGGTGGGACAGGAAGCGGATGGAGCAGAAGAGGGCGTGGCAGAGGATGAGGCGTGGCACGAGCAGGAAAGGGGCGTGGCAGGGGAAAGGGGCGGGGCAGAGGCAGGAAAGGGGATAGGAAGGCAGAGCAGAAAAGGGGCGTGGCAGGGATTTGGGTTTGGCAGGGCAGGAAAGGGGCATGGCAGAGAATGGGGAAGGGCAGATGAGGAAAAGGGGCGGGGCAGGGAATTGGGTGTGGTGGTGACAAAGAGGGGAAAGAGGTGGGGCAGGAGCAGGAAAGGGGCGGGTTATGGAAGGGGTGTGGTGGGGCAGAAAGGGGCGTGACAGCCAGAGGGGAAGGGGGCGGGGCAGGAGCAGGAAACGGGCAGAGCATGAGCAGATGGGGGGCAAGGGGCTACGGGAAGGCGGGACACACAGCAGCACCACAGAGCACTCTGCTCACATATCCCAACGTAGCTTCCTCTGCTTGCCAGGTGAAGAGCATGTTCAGGGAGGGAACAAGGCAGGAAACGGGGGTTTACAAAGAGAAGGAAGAGAACAAAGAGAAGGCTGCTTAGTTGGGGAGGAGGGCATTCCCCCAGGCCTGAGGAGGAGCGTGGGGTGGGCGGCCACGCCCCCAGCCCTGCCTGGCCCTCCCTCCTTGCCCCAAGCAAGGCCTCCTGGGGCTGAAGGAGGTGAGTGGGGCCGCAGGCCAACGCTTCCTTGGCTGACCAGACGATGGAAAATGTGTCTGGCTGTGTTCAGGTGTTTTTTCAAGTTTGAAACCCTGGAAACTTTTCTCAGAACAAAGGTTTCAGGAGGAACCTGATGGGACAAGACTTGCGGGGTCCCTGGCCGCCCAGAGGGCCAAGCAGAGACTCGTGCAGGCACAGGAGGCTGGCGGACAGGCCCTGGAGGCATTTCCAACATTTGGTAAACTCTTTGGAGCGCCCTGAGTGTGAGGGCTCTCCCACTCGATGGCTCAGCCAGGAGCCTCCCAACCCACAAAAGGCAGGGAGAGAAGGGCAGGTCCCTCATGGCTGACCCCCTGCCCACCTGCCCTTGGGGAGGGGCGGTGAGATGTGGCCCTGGTCCAGCCCAAGCTTCTTGCTGCCCCTGTTCCTGCTGACAGCTTCGAGGGCTGTGTGGACAAAGCTGGGCAGGGCAGGACCCGGGTGGGCAGAAGGACAGGGATGAGGCCCTCTAGCCTCCAACCAGGGGAAAGCTGACTGGTCCCATGAGGCACAGGAGGTACCCCAGGCTCCCTTGAAGCTGGGACATGTCTGCAGTCACTGCCCCAAGGGCCCGGCAGTGCTGGCTCAGGAGGACAGCTGCGCCCTCTGGTGTCACAGAGCCTCCAGCAAAGTCTGGCCAGGCCAGGGTCAGGACCCTGTGACCCTGGGCAAGCTGCTTCACCTCTCTGTGCCTCAGTGTCCTCATCTGCCAGCAAGGGGGAGGCAGAAGCAGGGCTGGGACCATTCCACACCACCCCTTCTGTGTCTGGGCAAGAGCTGGCTGCCTGCCTGGCTGGATCACAGCCCAGACCCAGGGCTCCCTGCAGGTGTTGGAAATGCCTCCATCTGTGCAGACAGCTGTGGAGTCTTACCTGACGCTGAGTTCACGCTGTGGCAGCAACACAGGGAGACACAAGGGAACGGTGACTTGTCAGTGACCAGGGCAGGTGGCCAGGCCACCCCACCCAGGAATGGACATGCTGCAGGCCCACCGGGACAGGGCCAGCCATGGAGGGTGGCAAGCTTCTAATGGCCTCTAATCTGGGGACCACTTGGGCTAGACCTGCAGTTCTGGGCTGGGGCAGTCAGAGCAGGACCCTGGGCTCTGTTCTGCAGGCCTCAGGCCTTCAATATCCTGTTAGGAAGTGTGCTCAAACCGGCCCAGCCATAGAATGCCTCAGGAGCATGGGACCTCTGGTGGGGGGTGTCACTCCTGGGGTGACCCCGGAGAGAGAGGAGCCTGGCCTGACGTGGGACTCAGCAGTGAAACCCCACAGTCCTGGGCCAGCAGGTCATCCCTGTCATTCCCAAAAGCTCAGGGTGGGTGTGCTGAGTGGGCTGCACCCTCAGCTGGATCCTGAGCACCTGTACCCCCACCCTAGTTTCCTCAGGGAACCCAGGCCCTGCATGGTGCAATGAGCTGGGGTCTGGGCCGGACGATCAGGCTGACCAAGCAGGCTCAGGACACTCAGGGCTGGCACCGACAGGGGACAGTGAATGCAGGGGAATGGGGTGAGCAGGCCACTGAAGGCGGTGGCAGCGGAGAAGCAAGCAGCAGGGCTGGGTCGGGCTCTGGGTCGTGGGACCTGCTGGGCGTCAGGCCACTCACCTCCTCCAGCTGGCTGTGCACATGCTGCACGATCAGATCGATGGCCACCGTGTTGCCACTCCCTGGGGTGGGACGGGGGGGAGGGGTGACTGGGGGCTTGACTGTTGGCCTGCCCGATGCCCGCCCGACAGCTGGCCCAGCAGGCTCACCTCTGGGCACCACGATGTCTGCCAGGCGCATGGTGGGCTGGATGTACTGGTCGAAGGCCGGCTTGACAAACTTGTTGTACTGCTTGATGACACCCTCGATGTCCCGGCCGCGCTCACTGATGTCCCGGCGCAGCCGCCGCACCAGGCGGATGTCAGAGTCTGTGTCCACGAAGATCTTCATGTCCAGGAGCTGGTGGAGACGGCGAGCCAGTGAGCAGCCGGTGAGACCACCTGGTCTGTGGGCCTGGCCAGAGCCACTTGCCCCAGGGCACCCGGGCAGGTGGGGGAGGGGGTGTTGTGGAGGTGGGGGTGTCTGGGCTGGGGTGCTATCGTCAGGGGCTTAGGTGAAGAGGCGTGGCATGTGGCTGGCTAAGGAGTTAGGCAGGAATAGGGCTGGGCGCACATGATCTCCTTGAGGAAACTCACACAGACGCACTGGAAGAGGGGGCATGGCGAGTTTAGGGTCTGTCTGCACGCTCAGCAGAGTTGGCCCCTGAGAGGCCTTGTGGGGGCCAGGGGCTGCTATGTGCTGGAGAGTGGGGTCCTCTAGGCCTGTGTCAGGGGCAGGACCTGGGGCCTGGGGTCAGGCCAACCTGAGTCACACTCAGCTCTGTCCTGAAGGCCCCTGTGACCTATAGCAAAGTCTCAAATGCACCAGCCCTGGTTCCCCCGCCTGTCCCTCAGGACCACAGCAGGGGATGAGAATGACAACATGCCAGGTATGAGCATGGCCTCAGCCACTGAGAGGGAACCACTGCCCTAGGCAGCCACGCTCTGCCTTGTGGGGCCAGCAGAGGGCCCCAGCTGTGCCATGCCTGGGGTCGAGGTTGGGGTGGGGAGTGGCTGGCCTAGGCCTATAAAGTGTGGAGACCTTGGGGGACGAGGCAGGAGGACGCACACCTCAGGGACGGTAGCTGGGACCGAGACACCAACGGGTGGGTGTTCCCGGCAGGCGCTCACCTCCAGCAGCGTCTTGTCAGCAAAGGCCATGATGCCCTCAAAGATGATGACGTTTGCACCATACAGCGTTTTCTGCAAAGACACCCGCAGTTGTGGAACCCTGCTCCAGTGCCTGTGGCCCCCCAAGGCCCCCCCTGCAGGGCCCCGGCCTACCCAGTCCTCTTCCGGCTGTGTGTGGTGAAGTCATAGATGGGCACCTTGACACTCTTCCCCTGCTTCAGCTTCTTGAGGGTGGAAATGATGAGGTCGAAGTCAAAGGCGTCCGGGTGGTCAAAGTTGAAGTTGTTGTGTGCGGCCTGGTCCTGCTGCTGCTCAGTCAGCACCTGGTGGGGGGAGGCTGTGGAGCGGCTGTGGGCGCTGCAGGACCCTCGCCCAGTGCCAGCGGGCAGGAGCTCTAGGCCTCCCAGGAGTAGCCACACTGGGGCTCAGAGACCAGGGACCTGCATGTGTGGGGGGGCCCAGGGTCAGGGGAGAGGACAAGGGGGTCCTCGGAGGAGCCGGGCAGGGGCCCACCTTGTAGAAGGAGTCCATGGACAGCAAGACCACCCAGGGCACGTCCAGGGCCTCGATGATCATTCTGGCCACAGTGGTCTTCCCAGAGGCACTGCCGCCTCCCAGGCCTGCCGGGGGGGGAGTGGAGACCCTCTATGGGGAGCAGATGGGCTGGCCACACAGACAGGTCCCCGGAGGTGCCAGCCTTCCCTCTCTCACTCCACGTGCATTGGAGGGAGCCAGAGGCAGGCACCCAGCAGCAGGTCCCACCCTCCCGCTGCTCTCACCTATAGCGAAGGCCTCTTTGGATTGTGTGCCGTGCTCATTGTACCAGGGTGGCCGCCCCGCCGTGTAGATGGTGCGTTTGCTGGTGCGCAGCAGGGGAGGCTCCGACTTGCACTGGCTGGTGGTGCGCTTCCGGGGGAGAGCGCCCAGCGCCCACAGGTGGCAGGAGCCTGTCCAAGGACTCTGCATTGCTGCTGCAGAGAGGGATGTGCTCAGATTTGGCCCAGGGCTGCCCACCTTCCAGGCACCTGCTTGTGTGGCTGGCCCACAGGGCACCCCCCACACCCCCCCAACAGGCAAGGCTGAGGCAGGTAGGCTCATTGGGGTGAATAAGAACTCTGCCTGGGCTGGGCATTGTGGCTCATGCCTATAATCTCAGCACTTTGGGAGGCTGAGGCAGGTGGATCATTTGAGGTCAGGAGTTTGAGACCAGCCTGGCCAACATGGTGAAACCCCATCTCTACTAAAAAAAAAAAAACAAAATACCCAGGCGTGGTTTCCCCGGGCACCTGTAATCCCAGCTACTGGGGAGGCTGAGGCAGAAGAATTGCTTGAAAACCCAGGAGGCAGAGATTGCACTGCTGCATTCCAGCCTGGGTGACAGAGCAAGACTCCACCTCAAAAAAAAAACAACCCTGCCTGCAGTTGGGCCACAGGATACACAGACCAAAGTGCTCAGCCTGGCCCAGGGCCTCAGATCATCACGGTCTACATAGCAAGCAAGGATAAGGGGAGGAGGAAAGGCTCTCTTGGGGCCACGCTCCTCCTGCTGTGTGGACGGGCACTGGCTGGGCTGGGCCAGGCCTTGTCCCCAAGGGAACTCCAGGTGGGAAGAGAAAGGCAGGCGAGACCCCAAAGTTGACCATGTTCCCTTCAACCCACCACACTCTTTGGGCAGCCAAATCGCTGCCATGCTGAAGGCTGGGTGCCCAAGGAGATGTGAGGGCAGCATGTGGGTAGAGGCGAGGCCAGACCAGGCTGTGTGCACACACCCAGGGTGAGGTCCCCAGACATGACCAGCCAGAGGGCTCAGCAAGAGAGGCCAGAGGGCTCAGCCAGGACCTGATCCTCCTGCAGTGACAGGACCCTGCACAGGGTGGTGCTACGGCCTGGCCTCTCTGGCTGTCACAGTGCAGGATGGGGGGACCCTGGGCTGGGAGCCTTATGGGAGCCCCATTCATTCTTGCTGTGGCCCCCTCCTGGGTCCCCCAAGATAGAAACCTCCGGCATCCAGCAAACACCAGAGAGGAAAGTGCTGTCACCTGTCTGGGCTGCCTGGGAGCTGACCTGTGAGCCTGTCTGTGGCAAGGGGGAGCCCCCAGAGGCTGCTGTGCTTCTCAGAGACAGGCCACCTTCAGGGGAGTGAGCACTGGGAATAATGAGCCAGTCAGCCTCCCTCAGCCTCCCATGCGGCTCCGGAGATGGCTCTGGAGCTGAGCGCTGATGTCAGCAGCGGCGATGAGCGCAAACAACACAGCCAGGCTCCAAGACAACCAGGCGAGGGGGGCCCGGGGACAGTGCCGCTCCACCAAGCACTGAAAGGGTAGCAGGTGCCATGGCACTGTGCCGTGACTGCACGGGGGCTGCGGCTGGAATGGGACCTACACCCCACTCAGGTCTGCCTAATGGTCATCCATCAAGAAGGAAGACAGGACGCAGCAAACAGAAGCCACGACCGCCCAGGGGCCCAGACACTACCAACACACCAGCAGTAAACAAAAGGGCCTGCAAGGCTCACCCCCCAGGGGCCACCCCTCCCAGCAGGTGGTGACCCATGGCCCGAAGCTGGAGAGGGTGGTGCAGCCCTCCTCAGGCTCCAACAGCAGGTTCCCAGCAGACAGCAACGCTCTGGTGGCCCTGGGGGCCGTGGTGGGCAAAGAACACATCCAGGCGGCCCCTCCCCTCGATGCTTAACCCTGGCATCTGCAGGGGAATCACCCAGTCTTCAACCTCAGGGAGGAAGCTCCAACACAGACAATCTGACTTGCAAAGGGGCAGGGCTCCCCAGCGAAGCTCCCAGTGCTGCCCTTGCAGCTGATGGCACTTCCTCTACGCACCCTGGATTCCAAGGGTGAGCCCGCTAACGCATGAAGCTGGGACTAACTCGCGGGACGGAAACCTGACAGCGCAGGCCGGGCTGACACCATGCTGGCTTCCCACTGCTGGTCCCCTGGTGCTCAGGCCTCCCCCAGCAGGAGCCTTCCAACCCCGCCTTTGTGACTCTTCCTCGTCCCACTGAAGTAACAACCCGTCACCACAGATCCCTCCTGAGGCGCACGCTGCTGACCGCCAGGTGCTGGCCCTTCTGCTGGGAGCGGTGCCCACGCAATGGAACAGTCACAAGCAGGCCAGGACAACTCTGCCAGAAACCCCCTCACCGCAGGCCTGTGATGGCGTCAGGCCGAGCCTACACAAGCCCAGCCCCTACCTTCTCCAAAGCAAGCCTGTCTCTGAGAGCCAAGGACAAAGCCTCACCCCACTTTTCATAGCAGCAACCCTCGAGGGGACTGTTGGCCAGGTGTGCTGGCTTATGCCTGGCATAGCCCTTGGGAGGCTGGGGTGGGAGGACTGCCTGAGGCCAAGAGTTCGTGACCAGCCTGGGCAACATAGGGAGACCCTGTCTCCACACACAAAAAAACTTTAGAATATTAAAAATAAATTAACAAATAAATATCGGACAGGAGAAAGTTCCACAGCAGACCTCATTTCCTATGGGAAAGGGTGCTTCTGGCCACAAAGACAGAAGGTTAATTCCAACCCAGAGAGGCCGGGGCCGCAACCAACACGAGAGGCACACTCAGAACAGCAGCCCCATGCAAAACCGCACCTTCAGCCTGGGCTCTGCCCGGTGCCCAAGCGCACCTGCCAGCCTGATTGATTCCTGATGTCCACAGATATGCACCGAACACAGGTCTGAGTGGCCAGGACCACAGCAGGTGGGCGCCCCCTCACAGCAGAGACCTCCTGCCCAGACTCACCTGCCTTCTGCTCCAAGGGCCCGGCACCCTGAAATCCTGATGCCAGGGTAAGCTGGGGTGCTGCTCATGACGGAGAACACGGGTGGGTGCTCCTGGACAGCGAGTGGCCCCGGGGGGGTGCGTGGGGCTCAGGCGCAGGCAGTCGTGGGGGGCATCACCACCTCAGACCCACAGCGGTCCCCTAGGGCAGCTCAGGAGCTCTGGCCACCCAAACTGCCCTTCCATGGGCAGGACTAGTCCTATGGGCAGCACGGTGGAGAGCCAGAGGGCTGGGGTAAGACTCTTGGCTGGCAGAAGCTGCCTGCCAACGTCAGCAGAGGCACAGCAGCTAGGAGGCCCTGGAGCCCCCACCGTACTGACAAGAACGGTGCTCACTGCCGTCCCTCGGAGGCCAAGGCCACAGGTCTAAGAGGATCACACAGCTGAGGGCTTGTGCGTGCCTGATATTAATAGCGCTGGCTTTGCTTGGTGTGGCCTGGACAATCCTCGGGCCAGCCCCCGTGTGAGCTGCCCCCTCCTGTGTGTGGGCTGGCACACCTGGCCTGCAAAGGACCACCCGGAGGACCACCGTGTGCCTGCACCCCTCCTGGATTTCCTGGAAAAGGCTACCGTCCCCTCCCTGCCTGGGGCTGCAGAGTGAACCCCCCACAGCAGGACAGGGAAATCTGAGGCGCCTCTTGGCCAGGTGTCCTGAATGTCAGTGCTGAGCTGGGCACCCCACCCCTAGCCCCAAAGTGCTTCCTACAGGCGTAAACAAATCTGAAACTCTATCCTCTGGCACCATCTGAAAATAACTGCCCTGCCCCACCCCCCCACGCATGGAGGCTTCTGCAGGGACCTGCAGCCACCCAGGGCTCAGCAGAGCGCAAGGGACACAGCCACCTCCCCGCCCACAGAAACGGGGGCCGGGGGGGGTCATCCCTACTCTCAGCACAGTCAGTGTGCACAGAGAGGTCCTGGCAGCCCTAAGCCCTCTCCTGGGGTGGACACGTCAGCCACGGGTGCAGCTCCGGCTGCCATGGGTCTCTCTTGGAGCTCCTAACACTGCGGAAGGGTGCTGACTCCGCGTGGAGGTCACAATCCTGAAAAGTAGGCCACTCCTGGAGCTGCCTCAGAGGCAGGACCAGCCCATCTGTCTGTGTCCACAGGAGCTTCCTCTCCTCCTGTTCCCGGAGGCGGTTAAACCCCTACCTGGGAAGTGGGCAGAAGACAGCCCAGAGCCCAGGTCGGGGGAGGCAGAGGCTGTCCTGAGCGGGGCGAAGAGTCCAGGCTCCTGGGGGCCATGTCACCCGTTGGGCAGTCTCAACAGCAGAGTGGACTCAGGCCGGTCAGCCTGGCATGGGCATGCACCCTGGGTGCCCCAGAGGCAAGGCTACAGGTCTGTGGAAGCCAGTGCTGTGCTGGCCAGGCAAGGGATGCATGAGCTCAGGGACAAAACTGTGAATGGAAGCACCAGGGCCCCCCAGAATCACGTCACCTTGTGTAGCCACGTGGCCCCCAGCATGCCTCTCTACGAGGCTGCGCTTGGCCACAGCAGCCCACGGTGGGGAGGGGCCGCCAGCCCTGGCTCTGTTCCCAGGTTCTGACCCAAAGAACTGGAAGGGGCCAGAGAAACCCGTTCCACCCGACCCACAGGTGCTGATGCTGCACTGGGGTAAGCAGTGCCCAGGGCACCTTCTGCCTGAGGCTAGTGGTGCTGGAGGCTGCCTCAGCCACTGCAGGGAACCCCTTACCCCTACCTCACCTTCAGCCAGTCATCCTACTCTGGGCCACAGCATAGTCAAGTGTGGCTCATCCCCTCCACGGAGCCACAGCTTGCCTCCGTTTCCTCCTCAAGGACAATGGCAGGCACACTACAGGCGGGTCGGCTCATGAAGACCAAGGCAGACGCCTCATCAGCGATAAGGGCCCCATAAGTGATGTCATCGTAAAGAAATAAGCACAGGTGACTGGGCATGGTGGCTCACACCTGTAATCCCAATACTTCGGGAGGCTGAGGCAGGTGGATCATGAGGTCAGGAGTTCGAGACCAGCCTGGCAATAGTGAAACTCTGTCTCTACTAAAAATACAAAAAATTAGCCAGGCATGGTGGTGCGCACCTGTAATCCCAGCTACTAGGAAGGCTGAGGCAGGAGAATCATT
Source organism: Ateles fusciceps (assembly GCA_036589455.1). NCBI lineage: Eukaryota > Metazoa > Chordata > Mammalia > Primates > Atelidae > Ateles > Ateles fusciceps. Next base: position 336,905 of record JAZHEH010002291.1, on the reverse strand, counting down.
TGAACCGGGGAGGCAGAGGTGGCAGTGACCCGAGATCACACCACTGCACTCCAGCCCGGGTGACAGTGTGAGACTCTGTCTCAAAAAACAAAACAAAAGGAAAGAAATAAACACAGGCATGTGTAGAGACTTGAGGCAGGGCTGCCCCTCACAAACCACAAGCCAACCACAATGCCAAGGAAGCCAGAAGCAAACATCCAACAGCAGGGAGTGTGAGGCATGTGAGCCGGATGCTGAGAAACAGCCGTGGAGGGAGCGCAGACGGGGAAAGGCCGGGGCATGTGAGCCGGATGCCGAAAAACAGCCGTGGAGGGAGCGCAGACGCAGACGGGGGAAAAGGCCGGGGCATGTGAGCCCGATGCTAGAAACAGCCGTGGAGGGAGCGCAGACGGGGGAAAGGCCGGGGCATGTGAGCCCGATGCTGAGAAACAGCCGTGGAGGGAGCGCAGACGGGGAAAGGCCGGGGCATGTGGAGCCGGATGCTAGAAACAGCCGTGGAGGGAGCGCAGACAGGGAAAGGCCGGGGCATGTGAGCCCCGATGCTGAGAAACAGCCGTGGAGGGAGCGCAGACAGGGAAAGGCCGGGGCATGTGAGCCCGATGCTGAGAAACAGCCGTGGAGGGAGCGCAGACAGGGAAAGGCTGGCATGCCCCCTTGCTGTGGTGCAGGGCTGTTTTACCACCCAGGGGTCACTATAACCCACGGACCTTCCTGCTGGGGTGCTGCCTGACAGGTCAGGCTGAAGGGAAGTTTGCTGGATAACTAAACGGAGGCCGGAGGGTGGAGGGAAGAGGGAGCAGGGAGGAGCTGGCCCACAGGAGCCAAAGCGGGCCTGACCCCACTGGTGCTGGACTGACTCAGGGACAGAGCCATTAGGGCAGCTTTCTCAGGCGGGATGAGCACTGGGGGTTAGGGGCTTGCACAGGCCCACCCAGCACTCTGGAAACCTTCGCCCAGCAGGACCTGCTCTGCACGGACATGGGCAGCCTTTCTCTGCTCCCCCACATCCACAGCCCCAGACTCCATCTCAACCGCAGCCAGGAGTCACTGCTGACACCACAAAGGACCTGTTCCTGAACCAGCATGGGCCAGCTCTGGGGCAGGTGCCCAGGGCAGAGTCACCCGTGGCAAGCAGACAGTGCACAACGGGCAAGATGGACAGACTGGACCGCCATGCTGGGTGATGTGGTGGGGAGGAGCCCCAGACCACGGGCACAGACCGAGCTGAGGACAGCACCAGAGGTTGAAGCAGGGGCAGATGCAGGAACTTCGGGGGCCACACTCAGGAACAGTGAGAAGAGCCCGAGGCTGGGGCAGAGGGATCCCTGGATGGGATGGCACAAGCATGAACACACAAAGTGCAAGAGATTTGCCTGAGAAGACGAGAGGCCGTTCCAGGGCAGACCAGGCCTCGGAGGAAGGTGCTGCCATCTATATGAGCCTGCAGCTTCCCCTCTGCCCCTTGGTAACCACACCAGAGGAAGGTAACAACAGTCTCCGCCTCCTGTGACACCGTGAGGGCCACTGTGCCCAGCCCACAGCCCGTGCACAGGGCAGGCCCAGCTGACTGCTGCCACCAACCTATGTCATCCGGGAGTGCCTTTCTCAAGAGCTCTCAGTGCTTCCCCAGTGCTGGCCTGCCCCATCTTGGGTTAAATCAAAGCCTCTTTGGTGGCCAGGCACGGTGGCTCACGCCTGTAATCCCAGGAAGGCCGAGGCAGGCAGATCACCTGAGGTCAGGAGTTTGAGACGAGCCTGGCCAACATGATAAAACTCCTCTATACTAAAAATACAAGAAACTTAGCCGGGCATGGTGTTTGCAAGCCTGTAATTCCAGCTACTTGGGAGGCTGAGCAGGAGGCAGAGGATGCAGTGAGCAGTGATCCAGCCGCTGCGACAGAGTGAGACTCCGTCTCAAAAGAAACGACACGAAAAAAGCCTCTTTGGAACCCACAGAGGAACAGATCAGGTCCTATTAGACTCCAGCCATGCAAAACTCCTAGTCACTGCCCACTGGGAGGGTGTGGGCCTGAAAAGACACAGGGCCGGGGGAAAGCTTTTCTGCCCAGCAGCTCCTGGAGGAGAGCTACCCTGTGCTGGGACACTCTTCCCCCTGCGGCACCCAGCGCAGCCCATCCCTGAGGGAGTCCTGGCTCACAGCGTTTCTGACCAGAGTCACAGCCTGAACCCAGGCAAGAGGCGCCTGACTGGGGAACAACCTCTTCCCTGGGGGAACCCTCGGGCTCCCCAGGGGACACGTCAGACCCGGAAGGGAGGGACACTGCCCGGGCGCCTCCTGCTGCCCCGGGCACTGCGCGGCCAACGCCCCTGACGGTCACCGCCGCAAAGGCGCCGCGCAGGGCCCCGCTCCCCAGAGGGGCCACCCGGGGTGACGAACCCGGGGTGGGGAAATGGCTCCTCTGCTGCACCCCCACAACTTCCCCTCTTCACGCTCTTGCAAAGCCCCCGCAGAGCCTCCAAGGTGCCCCGCGCGTGCGGGGCAATGAGAGGGCATTGTGCGCCGCAGCACCCCGAATCCCGAGCCTTGGCCTCGCGGGTCGGGCAGGGCCGGACCCCGAGCCGAAAACAAACCAGTTCGCACAGTCGAGTAGGCACAAGGCCCGCTGGGTGCCGGAGACCGAGAGCCCCACCCACTGGGGGCAGAAACCAAGGTCAACGCGGGGGGTGCGCGCCCGGCTCCTCCCTGAACCCCAGGGAGCCTGCCTGCTTGCGCCAGGTCCGTCCCCCACGGCCGCTACAAGCCCGCGAGGCCCCGCCTGGCAGCTGGGAGCGCGGCCTCCGGGCGTGGGGACTTCGGCTCGCAGCGAGGACAGATCACCCGCCCAGCTCCGTCAAAGCTGTAGCCCGCGGCGCCGCCCGCTTCTCGCCGGTGGATTGGAGGCGGCGCCCACGCCTACCGGTCCTCGCACGCGGTCTCGCTCTTCTCAGCCTGACGGCCTGGCGGGTCTCGGGCCGCGGGTGGCGATGTGGGCGAGGGGGCGGCGTCCGCGCGGGCCGGGGGCGCAGCCATGGCTTTCAGAGGCCTCTCCGCCCGCTTGGCCGGGCGGCGCGCGTGGGCCGCCGGGAGCTGGTGGTTCCCGCTCCCGCCCACCGCGGACTTCAAGCCCCACAAGGCAGCGCGCCCCACCTACCGCGGACTACAAACCCCACAAGGCCGTGCGTCGCGGACTACAAGTCCCATAAGGCCGCGCGGCGGGCACGCGGGACTCGTAGTTGGGCAGCTGCCGCCACTTGGCCGGAGGACCCCGCCCGCGTTTCACCACAAACTCAGCCGCACAAAAACCCTGGAAAAAAAAAATCAATAAACATTTATTTGATACAGTCATTTCAGTACATACAGTGATGGCCCGTCCCACGCCACTCGGGACCAGGGCGCGGGGCGGGGACGAGGACCGGGGACAGATGGTCACAAGGCGGGCGGGGCCCGAGCTCACCGTCGAAACATCTCGCAAATAAACACTTTGTAGATAGAATATATATGTATATATATATATGGTTACAAGTGATAGCTGGAACCTCTTTCAAAATGCACTTATGTACTGAGAACTGGCATTAAAAAACCCAAACCAAGAGACCCGAAGCGCAGGACGCGGGCCGCGAGGCAGGGGAGAGCCTGGGGCCCGCCAAGCAGGGTGCACGGGGACGGCCCCGCCCGGGGTCAGGCTCACCGGCTCCTTCCCTTCAGCGCCACCGGGCAGGAGGGCCAACGGTCACGCAGGAGGCACCTCACCTGCCTTTGCACCGGCAAATAAAGTGCATCCCACTTTCGTGAGTGTCGGCCCTTCCGGGCCCCTTCTTCTCCGGGCAGGGGCGTGCGCTGAGCCCGAGGTAGATCTGCAGAAAGGGCCCCGACTGGGCCTCGGGCAGGGCCGGCGCCCACCACGCCCTAGGGGTCTGTCCTGCTAGTCCCTCTCACTGACGGCTCCGGGAGGCAGGCCTTCGTGGGCCAGCGCAGGGCGTGGGCAGACCCTGCTGAGCTCCACCCAGGGCCCTACCCCTTGGGAGGTGGGCTCTGCAGACCAGCATGTAGGAGAGGAGGGCAGAAAGGAGGGGTCAGACCCAACAGCCACATCTGGCAGCAGCCCCCACGCCTACCTTAAAGACAAAGGGGGTTAAAGTGCTAACATCAAGTTACCCAGGACTCCCCTTCCCGCACCAGGGACTACTTGGGGGCTTTGGGAGCGTCCCGGAAACTCGCCCCCAGCAAAAACCAGACCCCTCTTCTCTCCTCCCCCAAGGGCCAGGTACCTGAGAGGCTGGGGCAGGCGCCACACCCTGCAGAGGTGTTCAGGTCCAACCTCCTCCGGCCATTGGTCGCCAGGCCAAAGTGCACCTAGGCCCACCCGCCAGTGCCTGCTCCCTTCCCCTCATGAGGCTGCCCCAGCAGCAGCTGCCGGACCCCACCCTCCTCCAGCTCCAGCTCCAGCTCCAGCTCCAGCTGCACCAGTGCAGCGCTGGGACGCAGGAAGGAAAGCCTCCCCTGACCCTCTGTCGCTGGGTCACATCCACTCTGTCCAAGCCTCCATCCTCGCATGAGGCCGAGGTGTGTGTGGGTTGGGGGGAGTCCAGGTCTCCACACTCCCTCCCTAGCACATCCAGCCAGGGCTGCTGAGCGTCAGAGCCTTGTGGCCAAAGGATAAAGCCAGAGACAGGGAAGTGTACCGCAACCCCAGTCCCCAAAGTGCTCCTGGAACTTGTCTCCCTACTCCTCCAGGCCGAGCCCGGTGGGGGCCGCTTCTCCCTGGGGGATGGGTGAGGGCGGGTGCTGGGGGCAGAGGCAGTGCCCAGTGCTGCCTCCCTGAGCAGCAAGGGACCCAAACCCCAGAGGTCCACGCCCAAACCCCAGGCCCACCATCTGCACCAGGAAACCCTTAGCACCAAATGTCAGATTGTTGTGAGTTTTTGTATAAAAAACAATTTAAAAAAAGGTTGTTACTTGTCACAGCAACAAGACTGGCACCCACTACACCCAGGAGACACACATACACGGGCAAACATCAAAATTCACATCGTCCAGGGTCAGTGGGGATGAGCCCTCAGCCCACTCCCCACCCACCCTGGAAAATGGCCTCCCTCCAAACCCACCCCCTCTGAGCCTCATCCTCCCTGCAATGCTGTGGTTGGAAGGTAGGGCCCAAGGAAGGAGCCAGAGGCTGCGGCCACCTCTTCTGGGCACCCTGGACTTCCTGCCTGACCCCTACCGAACCTACAGACCACCCTCAGGGCCACAAAGGGGTCAAAGGCAGCTCTGGAGCTGCCACCAAACTGCTGTGACTTTGGCCAAGCCCCTCCCCCTGGCTGGCCTTCAGTTCTCATATCAAATGACCACACAACCAGAAACAATGGGGGACAGGTTAAAAAAAAAAGTGGGGAGGGGGCTCCCATGAGAGCTTGGCCACTGGGCCTACCCAAATTGGCAGACAGAAGGCCACTCAGAGCCAGGGCAGCTCTGCCCAGCTTCCCGCCCCACAGCCCAAGGGCTCCAGGAAGACCCTAGCGCCCAAATTAGTCCATCCCTACTCGGTGAGGCTGCTCCTAGGCCTGCAGTGCCCAAAGGCTGAACACTGGAGGACAGAGCACACTCCAGGGGCCCTGCACCCCCAGGGCTGGTGGCTGTGTTGGAGGACATCAAGCTCCTGCTGCCCTGTAGGTGCCACAAGCAAAACCCCTCCCCTGACCCCAAGCTGGGAGCACTACAGACAGGCCTGTGGGGCAGGGCCTGAGCACAGCAGGGATTGCAGTGACAGAGGAGGGGGTGGGGGTGGGGGGGGGGGGACCAGGCCTGGAGAGGTAGAAAATAGAAGCAGGGGGGGACCAAGTGGGTGGCTGAGGGTGGGCAGGAGCCGGTCAGCTCAGCATGGCAGTGGTCAGACGGGGGTCTGTCCTGGGGAGGTAGCTGGGGGTGCTGGAGTTCCAGTGTTGTGTGGGGGGGGGGTGAGGCCAGGATGGTGGCTGCTGGCTGCCAGGTGGCTCAGATGCCCTTACCAGCCCAGAACCACGGGTTACCAGGGATGCCTGAGCCTTGCGGGAGCCAGGGTGGGGCCCCAGCAGGGCCTGAGGAAGCAGAGCAGGGGAACCAAAGGCCATCTGCCTGCTCTGCACTGCAGCCCCTGTGGCATCAAGGCCCTAGACACACTCCCACAGAGAGGGCCACCCTCCCCGGCTATTGCACTTCACCTGGGCACACCTTGGAGAGCCCCAACCCAGGTGTGCCCTGTGGCAGCCTTAACAGGGGAAGGGCCACCTTCAGGAAAGGGAGAGTGGCTGGCTGCCCCCTCTTGGACGGATGAAGAGGCAGGGGTGGGGGAGAGAAACTGGAGGACGGAGGTCTTGGGGCTAGCCCTGCCCAGATGGAGCGCGGCGTGGCGGCTGCGTGGGGGCTAGGCCCCACCCACCAAGCTCACTTTTCAGGCGCCTTGCTGGCTCCCAGCTTCCGGCCAGTGGAGCCCCGGGCCCCCTTGTCCCTGCATCCGAGGGGCCAGTCGTCCCGGCGCAGGGGCAGCTTGGGCACAGGCTCCTCTGGGGGCCGTCCTTCGGCTTCGGCCCCGCTTCTTCCCGCCTGCCAGATTTTTCTTCTTTTCCTTCTTGGGCACCAATGAGTCCTGGCTCCTGTGTTTAGGAGGTGGGTCTGCTGATGTTGGAACCAGTTCTGGGGAGAGGAAAGCGCTGATGAAGACCTGGGACTGGACGCTGAGCACATGCGTCAGGTGTGGCCTGAGAGCTGAAGGCCTGGCAGCCTGCGGGGCCAGGCAGGCACCTGCAGCCAGGCTGCCGGGGGCGGGGCTGGCGGACACCCTCGGGGCAGCTCCGGCTCAGGGTGCAAGCCTCCCAGTTCTCCCAGGGAAGGCGGACCCCACTGACGAGAAACCACCAGATTTCTCCACGTTGACTGCTCACCCAGGCACACTCCATGCAGGCCACTGACCTCTCCACCCCCAAGGGGTGCCCAACCATGGCCCTGGCCCCCTCCTGGGCTAGCCCCCCAGCCACAGGCCCTGGTGATGGCCCTCGCACCTCTGCGTGGGTCTTGAGAATGTGGTATTGACGCCACTCTCAGAGCTGAACTCCTTCGGACACAGCAGGCAGTGGTACTTCCCCGCCAGGTGGGCCCCCTGCAATGCACGGGCAGGCCAGCCCCCAAAGGTTAGACCCACCCCAGCCCTTGGAGGACCCAAAGCACCCCGATCTGTCCTAAGCCCTTACTCATGGCTAAAGGGTCAAGGTCAGGGGGTGGCCAAAGGAAAGCTGTGGCTATCCATGCCCAAGCAGTGCTGGGGACCACTGGGTTGCCAGGGCTGCAGGGGTGGTGGGGGAAAGGGAAGGTCAGGAGAGGAAGGTGCCCTGGGGAAGAGCTACAGATCTTTGCTGAGCATCCCTTATTCCAAGGCAGCGTGCCCTCTGCCTGGATCGGGGTGCCCACTCATGCCCACATAGACGCAGAGCTCCAGAGGACAAGACTAGGACCCACTGGCTTATGGTTGGGGCTGGGGTCAGGGGAGGTATCATAGGTTGGCCATGAGCCTCCCAGCCAGTCTCTGGGTTCATGGAAGAGGCAGCCGAGTGGAAAAAGTGGGGGGGGGCAGGGCAGGGTCCCACAGTTTTTGGGGGGGCCTGTACTGGGTGAGCTGGGAGCTCTGAGTGTGGCACCTGGCTGTGGGGCAGGCCCCAGAACTGACCTTGCTGCAGCTGGCAAGATGAGCCTTGAGTCCGGACACGCTGGAGTAGATGGCTTCACAGCACTGCAGGGGAGGCAGCCGTGGGCGAGTGCTTCTGGTGGGCACCCCACACCAAGATACACCCCTGCCCTAGCCCAGGGGATCTCTGAGGCCTCTTTGGGGCAAGTGAGGATGTATGAGTCCTGGGGATTGGGCAGGCTGGGCATGCAAGGCCTGGGTAGGCTGGACACCTCTTGCAAGGTCTCAGCCTCCGCTCCTGCCCAGAGGGCCACACCCGGGCTCTGTCCCTGCATGGCTCCCCATGCGCCCCACCCAGCTGCCTCCGCTCACATCGTTGGGACAGTTGACGTGGCCTTTCTCCTTCACTTCATTCTTCCAAGCCTCTAGCAGCTGGGGGTTCAGCGTGGGGAGCCCCGGCCGAGTGTAGTTGAGCTGTAAATTCAACAGCACCAGGGTGAGCCCCAGGCCAGAAGACACCCCCGGCTGCTCTAACGCTTGCCTCGGCAGCAGGCAACACCCGCCACAGATGGGGGGGGGCACTGGGCGGCCCAGGTCACAGGGGTGGCTGTGCCAAGGCTCAGGCCAAGGCAGGTCCTGCCCAGAGGCCACGGCGCTTCCCCAGCACCGGGCGGGCAGCTCACCCAGGCGGGCAGCTCACCCTCGCAGTCTCAGGCACAAGGTCGTCCTTCATGCGCCGCTTGGTCCAGTCGCGGGCCAGCTCGTCCTCCGCTATCTCCTGCAGGTGGAACACGGCCACCTGGGCCGACGTGCGGCGGATGCGCCCGCTTGGGGTCCGCTCCACACCCAGCAGGTCCTCAGCCTCAGGGGACTTGTCCGTGGGCTCCTCAGGGGGCTGGAGGGCATGGAGGGAGGCCAGAGTGAGCCACAGGAGCAAGATGGCAACAGGCAGGTCAGGTCAGCACGCGGTGGGGCCACCCCGAAGGCCGGCAGACCCCCAGGCCTCGCAGCGTGCTGAGGACACGGCTGATGCAGCCACTCCCAGGGAACATGGAGGTTTCGCCCTCCCGCCTGCCAGGACACACATCTCGTACAGAGAGGTGGGGAAATGCAGGCGTTGAGGCGGCACGTGGACAGATACAGCTGGTACTCAAGGCACACACAAGGCACACAGCACATGAACAAGCGCCGCGCCACAGCACGGAGCCACAGCAGAGCCACTCACAGGGGCCGTGTGCTCCGAGCGCACGTGGTAGTCGTGGCCAGCCTTGGATCGGTATGTCTTGCTGCAATGGGCACAGGGGAAGGAGGGACTGTCCACCTCACAGGGCGGCTCCCACAGCGCCGCTGGTGGTACTGGTAGCCCATGAGGCTGGAGAAGGCAGCCCCACAACCCTGGGGGGTCAGGACCAGAGGACGGGTGAGTGGCCAGCCAGGGCGCCCCCCCTGCCCCCGCCCTGCCCACCCCCCCCCCCCCCCCCCCGTGGGCCCCCACCCCACCCCACCCCTGCCCCACCCGGCCATGGCCTCCCGCTGACCTCCTGGGGGCAGCGCAGCCGTCCCATCTGCTTCAGCACCTTGCGCAGCCGCTCGCGCTCCTCCTGCTCGCCCCCCTCAGAGGCCTCGGTGTCGGAGGCCTGGGGGACAGGGTGAGCCTCAGTGACCCACCCCCCACCATGGGGCCCTGCCCCGGCCCCACCCCACCCGGGTGTTGGGCCCCCATCATCCAAGGCTGGGCGCTGGAGGAGCCGTAGTGAAGGTGGGGCGGGGTCAGAGGTCAGGCTGGATGGGGCTGGGCCTGCCAGTACCTTGGCGCTGTGCTCCGCCATCGTGTGGTAGTTGAGGCCCGCTTTGGACTTGAACTGCTTCTGGCAGTGCTGGCACTTGAGCGCGTCCTGCAGCTGCAAGAACCCACGTGTGAGAAGCCTGCCCGAGGCCGGGCCTCCCTCCCCACCTGTGCCTGTCACCAAACCCATTATGGTCCTCTGCCTTACCTTTTGACACACCTCCATGTGCTTCTTGAGCCCCACAAGAGTCTTCCGGGTGACCACGTTGCAGGTGGGGCAGACGGCTTCCCCGCGCTCATGGATGGCCCGCTGCCACTGCTCCTCGGGGCCGCCTGTGGGCAAGGCAGGGGCCTCAAAGGTTGTGGGGGTCCCAGGTGCCCTGGACGCCAGGCACAGAATCCAGTCTCCACACTCAGCCCCATCCCTGTCCTGTGGGATCTACCCGCAGTCTAGAGCTGCCCTGGGCCCCTGCCAGACAGCCCCTACCTGGAGCTGGGTGGGCCACGGGGGCCGGTGCCTCCTTGCTGACAGCGATGGGGGCAGCTGGCACCTTCTTCCGGACATCCTCAGGGCCTGGCCCCCTCCTGCTTCTTGGAGCGGTGAACTCGGGCCTTGTCCTCAGCTTTGACCAGGCCTGTGGGCACACAGGGGGGTGGGGTGAGGCAGGGGTGGGGTGGGCTCAGGGGCTGTCCCTCAGTGGATACCCCCAGCCCTGGAGGTGCGCAAGGGCGGGGAGTCGTACCTTTGAGCCCAAAGGTCCCTGAGATGGATGGCTGCTCCCCTGTAAACTTCTTGGGTGTTTTCTGTTTCCTTCCTGACTCGGGGGAGAGAGAACGGGGGCCAAGATTCTGGTCAAATAACCTTCAGGAGGCGGAGCGGGCCCGGCCGCTGCCCCTGGGGCTCTTGTCTTACTGTGCTTTGTGCGCTCAGGGTCCTCCTCAGGTGGGGGACGCAGGGCCCGCAGCTCTCAGTGCCTCTGGGCCCCCTGAGGGCCTGCTGCCCGGAGACAAGGAACTGCTGCTGGTGTCTGCACTCAGCTGGAAGGCTGAGCTCTGGCCCATGGTGGAGGGGCTATACTCCCCGTTCTCTGGCCTGGCCTGCTTGGGTGGAATTGGGCAGGCATCCAGGCTGTCCGCAGCCCTGCAGGGAGCAGGTGAGATGAGGGCCAGGAGGGCCTAACTTTGGGCCCCATTACCGCCAGGCCATGCCGAGGAGCCCCCCAACCTGGAATGAGCCCCATTACCTTTTCTTACCACTGTTCCTCCCTGTGGCACGAGGTGCTTTGTTTTCCGACTTGGTCAGCAGCACCATTTTGCAGGGCGGTGTGTGTCTGCTGATGGCAATGGGCCTGCTGACCGTCACCGGCTTGCTGACCACAATGGGCCTGCTGACTGTCACTGGCTTGGTAACCGGCACGGGTTTTGTGACTGTCACAACCTTTGTGACTGTAATGGGTTTGGTGACAGGTACAGGTTTGGTGACTGGCACAGACTTGGTGACCGTGATAGGTTTGGTGGCTGGCACGGGCCTGGTGACCGGCATGGACTTGGTGACCGGCATGGGCCTGCTGATGGTGACAGGTTTGGTGGCTGGCACGGGCCTGGTGACCGGCATGGCCTTGGTGACCGGCATGGGTCTGCCAACTGAGACTGGCTTGCTGATGCCTATGGGTTTGCTGACACCCACGGGTTTGCCGATAGTGACAGGTTTGCTCACTCCAATGGGTTTGCTGACCCCAACAGGCCGGCTGATGGTGACCGGCCGGCTGATGGGCCCAGGCTTGGGGGCAGGCAGGGGCCGGTCCAAGTGGTTCCAAGTCCGGTGTTTCTCCAGCTGGGTCTTAGAGGTGAATGCGGCCTCGCAGAAGGGGCAGGGGAAGGCCAGCCGATCTGAGATGGCACCCTGGGCAGGTGTGGACAGGTGTGGGACAGGGCCCCAAGGGCCTCTGTGCAGACACACCCCGAGGCCTCCTCTTCCCCGACCCACAGTCCCTTACCCCTTGGCACCGCTGGTAATGGTACTTGAGCCCGTAGATGCTGGGGAACTCCAGCCAGCACCCCGAGTTTGGACACTTCACCCTCGAGTGTGCCTTGAACTCATCCTTCCAGTCGTTCATCAGGGAGAGCTGGGCGTGGGGAAAGGCGGCGCTGCTGACCTGCAGCCACCGGGGCCACCGCCAGCCCGAGCCCCAGACTCAGAGCCCTGCCTGGGCCTGCAGGGCACACACACCACGTGAGCCCCTCAACCTCGGGACTGCGGTAGGAGTTCAAGCCATCCTGGCAGCGGCCAGGCACAAGGCCTGTTCTGGGAGCCCATCAATGTGACCCCGGGAATCTCACGGCACACCAAATACAAAGCCAACCCTCAGGAAGCCTGCCAGGCCAGTACCCACACCTGAGGCACAGAGTTGGTATCAGATGTGCAGAGAACACATCAGGCCAGGATAGTGGCTGGACAGGGGAGACCCCAGCATGAGCTCCACTGTGGCCCTGACAGGGAGACCCCAGCTGAGCCCCACCATGGCCCTGATTGAGAGGAACCCCAGATGAACTCCGCTGTGGCCCTGATATAGGGAGACCCCAGGATAAGCCCCACAGTGGCCCTGACAGGGAGACCCCAGATGAGCCCCACTGTGGCCCTGATTGATAGGGAAACCCCAGGATGAGCCCCACCGTGGCCCTGACTATAGGGAGACCCCAGATGAGCCCCACCATGGCCCTGATTGATAGGGAAACCCCAGATGAGCCCCACTGTGGCCCTGATTGATAGGGAGACCCCAGGATGAGCCCCCACCGTGGCCCTATTGATAGGGAAACCCCAGGATAAGCCCCACCGTGGCCCTGACAGGGAGACCCCAGATGAGCCCCACCATGGCCCTGATTGATAGGGAGACCCCAGGATGAGCCCCCACCGTGGCCCTGATTGATAGGGAGACCCCAGGATGAGCCCCACCGTGGCCCTGATTGATAGGGAGACCCCAGGATGAGCTCCACCGTGGCCCTGATATAGGGAAACCCCAGGATAAGCCCCACCGTGGCCCTGACAGGGAGAGCCCAGGATGAGCCCCACCATGGCACTATTGATAGGGAGATCCCAGGATGAGCCCCACCGTGGCCCTGACAGGGAGACCCCAGGATGAGCCCCACCGTGGCCCTGATTGAGGGAGACCCCAGAATAACCCCGCCATGGCCCTGATAGGGAGACCCCAGGATGAGCCCCACAGTGGCCCTGATCAGGGAGACCCCAGGATGAGCCCCACCGTGGCCCTGACAGGGAGACCCCAGATGAGCCCCACCGTGGCCCTGATGACAGGGGAGACCCCGGATGAGCCCCGCCGTGACCCTGATTGATAGGGAGACCCCAGATGAGCCGCACCGTGGCCCTGATAGATAGGGGAGACCCAGATGATCCCCACCGTGGCCCTTTCGATAGGGAGACCCAGTGAGCCCCACCGTGCCCTTTGTAGGGCCCCGTCGCCCCACAGTGCCCTGCAGGGAGACCCCAGGATGAGCCCCACCGTGGCCCTATGATAGGGAGACCCCAGGATGAGCCCCACCGTGGCCCTGATTGATAGGGAGACCCCCACATGAGCCCCACGGTGGCCCTGATTGATAGGGAGACCCCAGATCAGCCCCACAGTGGCCCTGACAGGGAGACCCCAGATGAGCCGCACCGTGGCCCTGATAGATAGGGAGACCCCAGGATGAGCCCCACAGTGGCCCTCATAGGGAGACCCCAGATGAGCCCCACTGTGGCCCTGATTGATAGGGAGACCCAGATGAGCCCCATGGTGGCCCTGACAGGGAGACCCCAGATGAGCCCCACTGTGGCCCTGATTGATAGGGAGACCCCAGATGAGCCCCACGGTGGCCCTGACAGGGAGACCCCAGGATGAGCCCCACCGTGGCCCTGATTGATGGGGAGACCCCACATGAGCCCCACGGTGGCCCTGATAGGGAGACTCCAGATGAGCCCCACCGTGGCCCTGATTGATAGGGAGACCCCAGCATGAGCCCCACCGTGGCCCTGAGGGAGCTCACAGGAATGTCTCGGAGGGTCTGGGTCTCGGCTTTTGGCCGCCCCTTTTCTTCCCTTCTGTCTTGTCGCTGGCTGGACTTCCTGGGTCAAAGCAGAGAGGGGCTTGGCCGGGCACTGTCTGTCCACCACGGACCACTGGCATCCCTGCAGCACACAACACAGCGAGGCTGAAGCCGTGCAGCGCTGCCTACCGCTGGGGGCTGCACAGGCCCACGATGAGCACCACTGTCCCAACACCAGGGGCGCCAGGGCAGGGGCTTCGGCCAGCTGAGGACAAGAACCCAGGGCCCTGGGCTACATCCAAGGCAATGCTACCCTGCTTAGGTCCTCAGGAACTCAACGGCCTAGCTGGGTGCCTGGAGACGGGACGTCCGGGAGGTGGCCCACTCCTACCACTTGCTGCCCAGAACCACCTGGAATCGACTTTGGCCCTGACTCCTCTTACCCATCTTTGGTGGGTCGTGCAGCATCGGCAGTCGGACCTCCTTCGGCTGCCATCCTTCCCGGGACCACTCTTGCTGGACCCTGGGAGCCGACGGCCTCCAACGCAGAAAGGATCCGTCATCTCTGCAGAGCAAGTGGACATTCTATGAAGTCTGACAGGTCCCCTGCGAACACATGGTGGGGCTCCTGGAGCCCCGTCCTCTGCAGGCCCTCTCTGATCAGGGAAGAGGAGCCTGGCCTCTGTGGTTTTGCTCATGTGGGAAAGCAAATGATGGGGGCTTCGGACGTAGGAGGAGCTGCCTGTCAGGGTCTACCCAGACAACCCAGGAGGCATCATCAGTTTGGAAGGACCTAGTCTTGTGCTGAGACCCTCACCAACTTCCAGACCCCCTTCCTGACAGGTGTGCAGCTGCGAAGATGCTGCCGAAGCTGACGCACTCCTACCCAGTGCTGGGAGGGGGTGTGTCCCTGGGAGAGGTGCCTGTGCAGGAGGAAGGAGGCTGGCAACATTCCTCCGGGGGCCAATTATGTCTTGGGTGATGGCTGCTGGCTCACAGGCTGCCTGGGCCCAGCAGGGGGGCCCAGCTTCTCACCGGGGCCCTCATCCCTTCCCAGGCAGACCTGACGCAATGCCAACCCACCCAGGCACACACCCTTGGAACCCTCACCAGACGCGGACGGAAAGCAGCTGAGGTGGGCTGAAGACCCCTGGCCCACTCCGGCACTGCACCTAGCTCCCGTCCCCACTCTTGGCGGCCTTGTCTCCAGGCTTGGCGGCTGACCTGCCCCCCCACCCCACCTCTCTCTGAAGCCTCTCAGTCCTGTCTACTGACCCGCCACCACCACTTGAACCAAACAAGTCTCAGAAGCACTGGCAGTGAAGGCCCAGGCTGCTGGGCAGGGAGAACGCCCTGCTGCCCCAGGCTGGGCCCCCGAGGGCCTGTGCTGCTGCGAACCCCAACCCGAGAGCTAGGGAGCAGAGGAGATGCTGGGCCCAGCCCTGTGGAAAGGCCCTGGAAGCGGGTGGGACAGAAAGCAGGGTGAGGGCTGAGTGGGGAGGTGGCTTCTCCTGACAGCTTCTAATTAACTTGGATCCCAGGGGATGGGAAGGGGCTGCTGTGTCCAGGAGGGCCAGAGAGCTGGGGTCAGAAGTCAGGACAGTCATCGCCCATTGCCAAGGGGGGAGGCCAGTGTCGGGGACAAAGTTCTCTGGAAGGCCTCACTTTGCAACTTCGAAAGGAGACAGGGCCGGCAGGAGTCATCCCAGTCCCTGACGACCCCGGTGACCTGGGGTGCAGGTGCCTGCTGAGGCCCCGCGTCCAATTTTTTGAAGCCTGGGCGAAGAATTCACAGTAGTGGGACCTGAGGCCAGGGCCGGCCTGGGGACAGAGACGCGACTCGCGCCCCGGATGAGAAGGGGCTTCGGCCCCTCCCGAGCCCAGCGGGGTCACGAAGCCCTGGCGGGGAGAGGGGGCTGGCCGCGCTGCGCGCAGAAGACGCCGGCTGCAGGACCGCCGCGTAGGCCGCTCGGCCCGAGACCCGGCCCAGGCCCGGCGCGCAGGGGAGCGCGGCCAGGGACGCGCACCTGGGGCCGGCCTCGCCACCCACCTGTCACCTGGGGCCGGGCGCGGGGCGCGGGGCGCGGGCCTCGGCCTGGCCGGGCAGGGGCAGATCGCGGGCGCGGGGTGGGGGGGCGAAGGCAGTGAACCAAAATGGCGACTTTTTCTGGAGAAGGAGGAGGCAGGAAGACGGCGCCGGCGCGGGGCGCGGGGGTTCGGGCGCGGCGGGGGGCGGGGGGCTCCGGCCCGGCCCCCTCCTCGGCCTGCGCGCGGGGTCGAGATGGGGCGCGGCGGGCGCCGGGGCTGCGGCCGAGTCGGGGCCGGGGCGCGGCCGGGCGCTTACCTGCGGCGCGCAGCGGGGCTGCGGCCGGGCCGGGCCGGGCCGGGGCGGGGGCGGGGCGCGGGGCGCGGGGTCCGGGCGGCGCAGGCTGCGCGCGGCGCTGCGCACATGCGCGCTCCCGCCCCTCCCACCTTTGACAGTTTTTACTGCGGGGGGGGGGAGGGGGCGAGCTCTCGCGTTATTCCCGCGGCCGCTCCGCGACGGGGAGGGGGCGGGGAGGGGGACACCCCGCGCTGTCCCGCGTCCCCCCTGCTCGCGGTGTCGCCCCCCGTCGGCCGGTCCGGCAGCCCAGAGTAGCCAGTTATGCAGTCCTGGGGCGTGGGCCGTTTTTTGGACAGTGGGGTAAACTGAGGCCCCATAGCGGGGGCTGGGCACTGCCCGGAGCCCGGCGCGCGGATTGAGGCGACCTGATTCCACCGCGTCCTGGCCGGCGCGGCGAGGGCGGCCTCGGGGCTCGGGATCCTGACCTCTGGCCCTGGGGGCCGTGCACGGCTGGGCAGGATTCAGCCTCTTTCCAACTGGCCCCCAGCGGGGATCGCCTAGCTCCCGCCAGTGCCTGGCGGCTTGAGGCCATGGGGCTTTACCGGGGCCACTGACCATTGGGTCAACCTTTCCTGGCTCTGGGGTCAGTGGTTCTGAGCCAGTGCCCATGCCTTCTCTGCCCCACAGCCTGGGCTTCTGCAGGGGGACACGGGGGTCCAGTGAGGGCTGGGCGGTCCGGAGGTGACCGAGCACTGACAGCACGGGACTGGGGAATGAATGAGGCAGAGAAAGGTGTGGCTCTCCTCAAGAGCACTGGGAGGAGGTCCGTGCGCATTATCTGGGAGGCCCCGCACAGGTCTGGCACAGGACCCACAAGAATTTCCCCCCAGGAGAGCCTGCCCACCTTTCCTTCCTTCCCTTCCTTCCTTTCCTTCCCTTCCCTCCCTCCCTGTCCTCCCTCCCCTCCCCCTCCTCCATCCCTCCCTTCCTTCCTCCCTTCCTTCCTTTCTCTTTCTTCCCTTCCTTCCTTTCTCTTTCTTCCCTTCTTTCCTTCTCTTCCTTTCCTCCCCTCCCTTCCTCATTCTCTCCCTCCCTTCCTTCCTTCCTTTCTCTTCTTCTCTTTCTTTTTTTAATTTTCTTTTCCCTCCCTCCTTCCCTTCCTTCCTCTCCTTTCTTCTTTTCTTTTTTTTTTTCTTGAGATAGGGTCTCACTCTGTCATTCAGGCTGGAATGCAGTGGTGTGATCTCGGCTCACTGCAGCCTCTACTACCTGGGCTCAAGCAATCCTCCCACCTCACCCTTCCAAGTAGCTGGGACTACAGGTGTGTACCAGCACACCTGGCTAAGTTTTAAAGTATTCATACAGGCGAGGTCTTTCTGTGTTGACCAGGCTGGTCTTGAACTCCTAGGCTCAAGCAATCTTCCCGCCTCAGCCTCCCACAGTGTGGGCATTACAGGCGCAACCCACCACCTCCAGCTGGCAGGGGCCATTCTCACCTGATCACAGCACCCATCTCCCAGGGAAGGCCTCAGGCCTCAGGAGGGGAAGAGTCAGGGAGACTCTGGGTTTTCATCTTGTGCCTACAGAGCTTTTTTTTTTTTTTTTTTTGAGATGGAGTCTAGTTCTGTCACCCAGGCTGGAGTGCAGTGGCACAATCTCGGCTCATTGCAACCTCTGCCTCCCAGGTTCAAGCAATTCTTCTGTCTCAGCCTCCTGAGCAGCTGGGATTACAGGCACATGCCAGCCACTATGCCCAGCTAATTTTTTGTATTTTTAGTAGAGACAGTGTTTCACCAAGTTGACCAGGCTGGTCTTGAACTCCTGAACTCGTGATCCACCCACCTCAGCCTCCCAGAGTGCTGGAATTACAGGCATGAGCCACTGCTCCCAGCCAGCATTTATTTTTTTTTTTAACCATGTGCATATATTACTTTTACAATTAAAACAGACTTTTAGGCTGGGGTGGTGGCTCACTCCTGTAATCTCAACCCTTTGGGAGGCCAAGGAAGATGGATCATGAGGTCAAGAAATGGAGACCATCCTGGCCAACATGGTGAAACCCTATCTGTACTAAAAATACACAAACTAGCTGGGCATGGTGGTGCACACCTGTAGTCCCAGCTACTCAGGAGGCTGAAGCAGAAGAATCGCCTGAACCCAGGAGGCAGAGGTTGCACTGAGCTGGGATATCACCACTGCACTGCGGCCTGGCAACAGAGAGAGACTCCATCTTGAAAAAACAAACAACAAACAGACTTTTAAAAGTTTCATAATGCCTCTTTTTGCATACTATGAACATTCTGGACTCCTTAAAATTCACGTGGGCTGGAAATTGCTAGTCAGGAAATAGAGCTACAAAGTGTACCTCCTTTGCTGGGGTCCTTCTGGCCCAGTCGGCACTTTCCCTGTCGCCCCAGGAGAAAGCCCAGCGGCACTGCTGGGGGGCTGGGCAGGGAAGAATTGTGCCTTTCCTCGAAGGGGCCTGGGATCTGCTTCACTCAAGCCTGGCACAGAGCAGGGCACTCACTTGGAGATGGGCTTTTGTGGAAGAGGCAGTCAGGTGGTCCTTCCCTCGGGAATCTGAGCCAGAGAGAGGCCAGTGTGCACCAGCCTGCATGACCCGAGGAGTAAGGGCAGGACATTTCCTGCGAGGCTAGTGCCATCATGTCCTTCACTTGCTGACCTTTACCCCTGGGGGATAGGACCAGCAGGATTTCCTGAGGGCCAGTGTGTGTCCCCTTGGGTGCATCCAAGGTGGTTAGCTCTTCCTGTGTAAGCCTGGGTGTCCATACGTGTGACCTGTTTGGACATTGCCGTGTCCCATGCTGGGTGAGGCCAACGCCTGTCTGTATGTTAGCATCTGGGCAACTAGACATCAGGGTGCATGGGGACAGTGTGTCTGGATTTCAGCATATATGTGTCTAGGCTGTGACATGTCTCAGCGTCAGGGTGCTGGTTGATGTCCATGTGTGAGAGGATGGTTGTTTTCTGTGTGCAGCTAGATGCCAGGGTGTTGTGTAATACAGCGTGTTTGTGTGCGTCGGGGACGTGCTGGGTCCCACGCGTTTCTACATATTAGGAGGTCGTGTGTCTGCATGCTAGCGTTTGTGTGTTTGCTGATGGCATCTTTGTAGGTGGGCACGCTGGTACGTACCTTTGTGTCTGTGTGTCTGGCCAACTGCGTGCACGTGTTTGTGTTGGTGTTTGCTGGTGTCAGCGTCTTCGAGTCTCTGCATGAATGTCTGTGTGTGGTTTATGCCTCTGAGTTTTTGTTTTTTGTTTTTTTTAATAGAGTCTTGCTCTATCCCCAGGCTGGAGTTCAGTGGTGCAATCTTGGCTCACTGCAACCTCCTCCTCCTGGGTTCAAGCAATTCTCCTACCTCAGCCTCCCAAGTAGCTGGGACTACAGGCACCCGCCACCACGCCCAGCTAATTTTTGTATTTTTAGTAGAGACGGGGTTTCACCATGTTGGCCAGGATGGTCTCGATCTCTTGACCTCGTGATCCACCCGCCTCGGCCTCCCAAAGTGCTGGGATTACAGGCGTGAGCCACCGCGCCCAGTGCCTCTGAGTTCTTATGTGTCTGATTGCTGTGTGTCAGGGTGTGTGCTGTGATCTGTGTGTGTTTAAGACAGGGTCTTGCTCTGTTGCCCAGGCTAGAGTACAGTTGAGTGGTCAGAGCTCACTCTGCCTTGAACTCCTGGACTCAAGGAATCCTCCAGCCTCAGCCTTCCAAGTAGCTGGGACTACAGGTATGCGCCACCATGTCTGGCTAGTTTAAAAAGTTGTTTTGTAGAGATGGGGTCTTGCTATGTTGCACAGGCTGGTCTTGAACTCCTGGCCTCAAGCGACACTCCTGCCTTGGTCTCCCACAGTGCTGGGATTGCAGGCCTGAGCCACTGCGCCTGGCCTTCTGTGTTTCTTATGTCAGGGCGCTGCTGACTTGGGAACCCCCAGCAGATGTTCACAGTTTTTTTGTTTTTGAGATGGAACTTGGTTCTTGTTGCCCAGGCCGGAGTACAATGGCACGATCTCAGCTCACTGCAACCTCCGCCTCCTGGGTTTAAGTGATTCTCCTGCCTCAGCCTCCCAAGTAGCTGGGATTACAGGCACCTGCCACCACACCCGGCTAATTTTTTATATTTTTAGTAGAGGTGGGGTTTCACCATGTTGGCCAGGCTGGTCTCAAACTGCTGACCTCAGGTGATCCACCTGCCTCAGGCTCCCAAAGTGTTGGGATTACAGGCCTGACCCCTGCAACCCGCCAGATGTTCATGTTTTATCTCTGAGTGTGTGGATGGGACCTTACTGGGAAAAGGGTATTTGCAGATTGACTAAAGATTTTGAGATGAAGAGATGATCCTGTATTATCCAGGTGGGCCCCAAATCCAAGTCTCCTCCTAAGACGGAAGCAGAGGGAGATTTGAGAGACGGAAGAGGAGGAGGTGATCTGATTAGAGGCGGAGACGCCAGTAATGCCCACGGGCCGAGTTCTCCCGGAGGCCACCGGAAGCGGGAGAGGCGAGGAATCTCCCCAGGAGGGCCCCGGGGAGCTGGACTTTGGACTGCGGCCTCCAGAATTGTGAGAGAATGAGTGTCTGCCGTTCTCAGCACCTCTCGTGGTCCTGTGTCATGGCCGCTGCAGGACCCTCTCGCGTGTGCCTGGGCCGTGTCTTCCAGCGAGTGGGGCGTTGAGTGCAGCCCTGGGGGCCGCCCGCCAGGGTGGCTTTAGCCCCTTTCCGGCCTCGGCGCTGGGGTGGCTCAGATGCCCCTCGCGGGCGCGACGACACTGCCCCCTGGTGGCCGCGGCTGCCCGGACGCCCTCTCCTCGAAGACTCAGCCCTTGGGAACCAGCTTTATTTTTGATTTTTTTTTTTTTGTCAGGGTATAAAAAAGTGAGCACAAAACAAGGAAGACAAGACAGGCGTGCGTGGGGCAGGGCAAGACAGAGGAGGAGGGAGAGGAACAGAACCGGAGGGGCCCCCTGGGCGAAGGCTGATGGTGGGCGGAATCCTCTCTCGGGCTGCCACACGGGACAGGGATGAGGGTTTCCCCCGAGGTGGGGGCTCACGGGATGGGAGCGGTCAGTTGTCCAAATTCCACCTGGGACCCGCAGTGACCAGCCTCAGGTCTGGAGGCTGACTGGGGCTCAGCCTCATCTGTCCCTGAGATTTTCAGAAGCCCCGAGGGGTTCGGGAGAGGGCAGGGGCGCAAGAGGGCAGGGGCAGCCAAGGCTGCCCTCACTGTCCTGCCAGGCAGCACAGGGAGGGGCTGCTCGGGCCTCTGGGCAGGTCTAGCGGGGGCGGCCCTGGGGAGGCCTCCCCCCTGAATCCAGGCCTTCTTGGGAAAGCGGGAATGGGAAGGTCCACACACAAGGCCCTAGTTCCTTGAAGGTGGGAGTGGGGCAGATGTGTGAAAGCAAGAGTTTCCCAAAGACAGGGCGGGGAGCACTGCTGAGCCTGGGCCCCGGGCGTGGAGCCACCCCGGACAGGGCTGGGCCCTCGTTGTGCCACGTTTTGTCTCTGGCGCTTGGTCAGCCTGGGCCTTTCTCAGCTTCACTTCTCATGAATAGAGGGGTGTGGTGAGGGTGCATAAACACTGATGAAAGTGCTTGGCATGATCAGTTTGGGTGGGTGCTGATGGGCACTACTCTAGATGGTGCCTGCTGGGCCCTGGCAGAGGCGTGGGCACAAGCCACAGGGAGCCCAGGCAGCTCATGGTACCTGTGTGGGCCAACCTGGAGGTGCTGGGGGAACAGCTAAGAACTGGGCTAGGGGGTGGACAGACAAGTGACTCAGCAGGCGACGGGGGACGGACATTGCGTGGGGGAAGGGAACGTCAATAAACAGACTCCCTGGGAGTCTGGGGGTACATCCAAACCGGCTCTGGCTCCAGGCAGCTGCCTCACGTGCTGCCAGCAGCACCGGGGGGAGGGCTTGGGCTCAGGTCCCAGGAGGTGGGACCACACTCAAGCAGCCCTCTGCCCACCCGGCCCCAGGGCACGGCCTGGAATGTCCAACCAGAGGTGCCTGGAGCTGGTGATCCTGGTCTTGTCTGTCCATTGGGCCAGCCTGGCCACCAGGGCATCCTGCAGGGTCCAAGAGGGGCTGCAGGGTCAGCTCTGCCTCCTCCCTAGTCGTGGACTCCGGTCACAGTGCTGGGGTCTGGGGTTCAAGCCTCAGCAGCAGCTAGGACATTTTTCCGAAGGAAGCTGTGGGGTGGAAGAGGGTGAGGAAGGGGTGGGGTCTTTGGTGTCATCTGCATTATGGCCCTTACTGGGGCCCGAAGCCACCCTCTTGAGGTCATCCCACCTGGCACTCAGAGGGGCTTCTCCATCAGCCCTCAGGCCTCTCTGGCACCTCACACTGACCTTGGCTGAGCAGCTGCAGGCTCCGCCCCTCCTCACGCACCTGCAGGCGGAGCACCTGCTGCAGCACCTCCTGCCTCTGGGCCTCCTGGGCTAGCCCCATCCGCTGCAGCTTCTCCGCATTCAGCCGCAGCAGCGCCCGACCTGGGGGAGAGGAAGAGGGGCTGAGCGGAGGCCAACAGAGGCGTCAAGAGCCAGGGCAAGGCCGGCGCAGTGGCTCACGCCTGTAATCCCAGCACTGTGGGAGGCCGAGGCGGGCAGATCACTTGAAGTCAGGAGTTTAACACCAGCCTGGACAACATGGTGAAACCCCATTTCTACTAAAAATACAAAAATTAGCTGGGCTTAGTGGCATGCACCTGTAGTCCCAACTAATTAGCTGAGGCAGGAGAATCACTTGAACCCGGGAGGCCGAGGTTGCAGTGAGCCGAGATCCTGCCACTGCACTCCAGCTTGGTGACAGAGTGAGACTCCGTCTCAGAAACAAACAAACAGAGCCAAGGCAGAGGCAGGGACTGAGAGAGAAAGAGGGAGAGAGAGGGGGAAGCAGGGGTACAGAGAGACTTGGAGGGAGAAAGAGATTCAGAGAAACAGATAACGAGACTTGGAGAAAGGCAGAGGGAAACGATGAAGAGCAAACGGCAGAGATGGAGCAGAGGAAAACCAGAGGAGAGACAGCACAGAGAGACGGGGAGCGACACAGAGAGACGGGGAGCGACACAGAAAGAAAGGCAGAGAGGGCCGGGCGGTGGCTCACACCTATAATCCCAGCACTTTGGGAGGCCAAGGTGAGTGGATCACAAGGTCAGAAGATCGAGACCATCCTGGCCAATACGGTGAAACCCCGTCTCTACTAAAACAACAAAAAATTAGCTGGGCGTGGTGGCAGGTGCCTGTAGTCCCAGCTACTTGGGAACGCTGAGGCAGGAGAATTGCTTGAACCCAGGAGCCGGAGGTTGCAGTGAGCTGAGATCGTGCCACTGCACTCCAGCCTGGGCAACAGAGCAAGACTCTATCTCAAAAAAAAAAAAAGGGGGGCAGAGAGGTATGGAGAAAAGGTTCTGCAAAGATGAAGACCAGAGGGGGAGGCTGACTCAGAGGAAGATCTAGACAGACAAAAGCAATAGTAAGAGAAAGGCCGGGAGTGTGGGGAGGAGGTGCTCGGAGGCGTCCGGCCCCTCCCACAGCACCCTCAGCCCCGATGTACCGGTGATGGCGTGCTGTGTGAAGGCCTCCACGTAGACGAGGTAGTTGTGGGGACAGTGCTTTTTGAGCCACTTGCACACGTCCTGCTGGGTCCACAGGACCACAGGCCGGGTCAGGCCACCCAGTGAGGGGCTCGTGTGGTACAGGCCATAGTGGTCAGAGTATAGCCGGCCCTGCAGGGGAGAGGCATGGCAGGCGGAGTGAGAGTGGTGGAGAGGGGAGGGCAGGGGCGGAGGCGGGTGGAGTGGGTGGGTACCTGGGGGGTCTCTGTGCCCGGCTGCTGCAGGAGCTTGATTGGCCTGCTGCTGGCCGCCCTCTGGCTGCGGGAGTCATGCCACGTAAGGCTGGTGCCAGGTGTCCGAGGCAAGTGGCAGGGGATGCTCTCAGCTGACACCGTGTGCTCCAGGAGGGTCCGGCAGAAGTTGAAGTGGGCAGTGGCTGTGTGTGTGGGTGCCTGGTCAGGGCAGTCAAGGGCAGGGGCAGAGGCTTCCTCTACTTGAGAGCTAGCTCCCTGCCCCATCTCCCCTACATCGATTCGGAAATCACTTCTCCAGTGAGGGGTTCCCAAGCCTCCGAAGGCAGAAGGAAGTGTGCAGGCCCTGTTTTGAGGACCTCACCCAGCACAAAAGGTGAAGAACTGGAAACACCTTTCGTCTTGCAAGTCTACAGCCCTCACCCTGGGGAAGCAGGATGGATGCTGCTTAGATCAGAGGATGTGCCACTAGGGAAGGGAACCTAAGACATACGGCCAGGCAAGAGGGGCTATCCCGGACAGCCCTGACCTCACCCGGACAGCCCTGACCTCACCCTTGCCTTGGGCTGGCGCACAAGCCTTGCACCCATCACACCAGACCAGAAGTGCACACACGACCTGCTTTGAGGAAAGGTAAGTCCTGAATCTGGGGATATCGTCTGTGGTGGGGAAACCTGGCTGAGGATGCTGTGCCCATCGCCATTGAAGGCACCCAGTTCACACAGCCCTATTTGGTGTTGGGGCCCCAACTCACTATGGCTCATTGACAGCCTGAACTCTTGGCCAACCCACAAGCAGGGTTCCCTCCCCCAAACACACGCTGGGCTCTCTGGCTGTGCCATCGCCCACAGGGCCTGCCGAGAACCCAGCCTAGTTCTCGGCTGTTCCCCAGCACCTCCAGGTTGGCCCACAAAGGTGCCATAAGCTGCCTGGGCTCCCTGTGGCTTGTGCTCATTCCCCTGCCAGGACCCAGCAGGCTGACCCATCATCTAGAGTAGTGGCAGGCCCAGGACAACACCAGCTGTGTGAATGGTGGGCACCCACTGGCTATGGGTGGGTGAACATAGGTATGTGGGGTACAGTCGTTGCTCGGAGACCCATGGGGATGCCCTTGCTCCCTCTTCCTGCAGTAACTACATTAAGGCGTCTCATCTGAGCTTTGTCATCACTTCTGGGGGCACTGCCGACCTGAGTCTGGGGGGAGGCAGACATTTTGATCCAGGTCTTGTTACATGGGGCACCCCACAACATTGTGAATGAATGAATGAATGAATGAATGAAGGCTCTGTATGGTGTCTGCAAGTGAACAGAGCCTGTGGGGAGGCAGAAGGTGGGCACAGGCCTGCCCCTGTCTTACAGCACCCAGGCCCTCAGCAGGGCAGGTGAGGTTCCCACGCTGGGGCCCTCCCCTCATGTACCCTCCCCGCCCGACACTCAGCCACCCACTCCACACCCAGGGCAGGGCTTGGGGATGTGTTTAGGAGGTCTGAATATCGGCGGAAACCCACATCCTACTCCCCGGTCCTCCCACCCCGTAAGACTTCTGAGACGACATCTTCCACCCCAAATTCTTGCAACTTTCAGGAACCGGACCCGAGGTGATTCCAGATTTGAGGTCTAGGGTCAGCAGAGGGTGTGGCCAGTGGGCCACCGCACCGAGGTAGCCCCCTAGTGCTGTGGGAAAAGACTTATTCTAAGCCCGCGCCTTCCAGCGGACAGGCGCTGTGGCCTCCGGGCTTTACAGGGCCTCGAGCGGTAGGGCTGGTGCAGGAGCGCGCGACAGCCCCGGGAACCCGTCCGACTCCTCCGCCTGCGCCGCACCTGCCCCGGGCAAGCGGGCTCCGCCCATTTCCTGCCCGCATTCCGGGAGGGAGTTCCGTCTGTCCGGCGGCGGCCCATGGGTCCCTCGCGTCCTGACGCCAAGACTCCAGAAGGAGATGGGGGCGGGGGCACCCAGGCGGGCTGTGACCTCGGTCCCCTCTCGGCCCCACTGCGAAGGCTGGGAGGGTTTTCTCCGCGCGAAGGAAGAGGTGACCCGAGCGCAGTGCCGGCGTGGACACAGGCGCCGCGGCTTGTCACCCGCTCACCCCAAGCCAAGGGCGCGCTGACCGGGGCTGAGGCCGGCTGCCCCCCAAAACAGGACAAAGGCCACGGGGACCCCGCTGGGCCGAGACGTCTTCCGAATACCCACGGCCGCCGCCTCTCGAAGCCCGCCGGCTCCCGCCCCCCCGTGCCTCTGGGTCCCTGAGACCCCGCCCCCGAAATCCCCGCGCCCCGGTCCAGCCCCGCTCACCGTCCACATCCCGGCGCTCCCCGAAGTCCGCGCGCACGGCCCCGGCGCGGCCTCGCGGGGGGCTCAGCTTGGACCTCAGCTCGGTGAACATGGGGCCCGCGCACACGCCCCTCACCGAGTGCAGGGCGGCCGGTGTGGCCGGCGGGGAACGCGCGGCGCCGCCCCGCCCCGCCCAGCCGGCCCCGCTCCCGAGCCGGTCCCCGCGGTCCGCGAGTCTGCGCGGCGAGGCACCTGCCGCCGAGCCCTGTGTGCCGGGCGCGCTCCGGGAGCTCCGAGGTGTGTCGGCGGCGCGCGGGCCTGCGTGCGCCAAGGCTGTCCGCCAGGGCGAGGGGCGTCCGTGCGCCCCCGGGCGCGGCTCTGCGGAGAGGCCGCGTGCACCTGCTGGGGGTCCTCTGAGGTCGGTCCCCTCGGTGCGTAGGGATGGGCTGACAGGCATCTTGCGGGGCCTTCTACTCACAGAGCCAGGACAAGAGGCAGATCAGCCCCTTCCACACACTGCCCTCGGCCTCCTGCCTCTTTACTCTCCCTCCAATGGGCACCCGCTTCCCCGGAGAAACCAGCTTGACTCTTGCTTACCGCCCACCCCACTGTGAACATTAGGGTGACTCTCCCTTCCCTCTGCAGCCCCAGAACCTGGCTCAGTGCCCGGCGGGGGCGGTGCAGTGCTCTGTAAGTGAAAGGGGCTTGGCTGGAGATGGGGCAGAGGGGGAACTCCAAGGAGGCTGTAGCAGGCCGGAGCGATGTGTTTGCTCCAGGACTCCAGTGAGAAGTCCTGGGCTGGGCTGAACTGTGCTTGCCTGGTGAAGCAGGCCGGGCTTGCAATCAGCTGTTTGGCTTGCTCTGCCCAGGAGCCTAGGTGCTCTCCCTGGGTGTATGCAGGGGCTCTGGATGATGTCTTACAGCAGAAGGAGCAGAAATGCGTGCACAGAGTAGAGTCATGCACGTGCACCCAAAACACGAGCACACGTGACCCCATTGTGCACACACCCCACTAATCCACACACACAGAATTCACCCACTTGCTTGACGGCCATATTCATGTACTGACGTGTTCCCGACAGGTCAGCTGCGGTTATTTCGTCAATTAGCTCTCCGGGAGCTGAGAATGTGGCCCTCACCAGAATGCCCAAGGCATATTGGGGGGGCGTGGGTGGGTGTCTTAATCCCGCTGGAGGCACAGATGCCTGAATGGGGGCCCAAAAATATGAATGCTAAAAGCATAGGGCAGCAGCGTGCGCACAGGACGCCTACAGACAGGTGTGCCCACAGACAGGTGTCCCCCACAGACAGGTGTGCCCACAGACAGGTGTGCCCATAGACAGGTGTCCCCACAGACAGGTGTCCCCACAGACAGGTGTGCCCACAGACAGGTGTCCCCCCACAGACAGGTGTGCCCACAGACAGGTGTGCCCACAGACAGGTGTGCCCACAGACAGGTGTGCCCATAACCAGTACGCACAAGTTCTACACAACTGCACAGGGTGCAGGTCCACTCGAAAGTGATCGGGGCCCGCCAAGGGCGAGGGCGGGAAGCTGGGCTGGTTCAGAGGGAGGGGACCATGGGCCCTACTCGCAGACAGGTCTCCTTGGGAATGCATCAGAGCACTGGGGGAAGCAGCGATGCCCCAGGCTCAGTTTTGGGGCCGCCCCCGGAGCCCATTAAGGTCCCAGTGCAAGCTCGGCCTCGCTCCTCCCGCCCCGCCACGAGGAGGCGCTCCCGCGCACGCGCCTGCCATGTCCCCGCCCCCTAGCCGCGGCCGGAAGTCAGTCGTCAGGGAGCGCGTCGGGGCTTCCGCCCGGGAGTCAAAAGTGGGCGGGCTTTGTGCGGACCGAGCGCTCTGCTTCCGGGGCGCGGGTGACGCGACAACCGCGACGTCCTCCTACGGAGCGCCTCGGACGTCGGAGCTTGGAGTGTGTGCGTCTTCCCTCTTCCGCGGCTTCATTCCTTTCCTTCCTAGCCTTGGTCGTCGCCGCCGCCATGAACAAGAAGAAGAAGCCGTTCCTGGGGATGCCCGCGCCGCTCGGCTACGTGCCCGGGCTGGGCCGGGGGTGAGGCCTGGGGCGGCGCGCGAGGGGCGGGGACCCGGCTGGCGGAGCGCCGTGCGCGTTTGGGGAGGGGGGGGTCTTTGGCCGCGCAGTCTGAAAGACGCTCGGGGGATCGGCTTAATTCCTGCAGGAAGCCGCGGGCTTTGGGGTCAGGACAGACGTGTGTATGCAGCCTGCCTGCTGCGTGGATGTGACGCACTGGCTGTCAGCCCCACTGTAAGATGAGTGATGCTATGTGCAGTCTGCAGTGAGGGATAGAGGAATCTGATGTGTAGTGGAAACGCGCGACCACCTTCCCAGGTCAGGCTGACACACCTCCCCGCCCCGCCTTAAGCGTGCCTGGGTCCTCCATGCCTGCAACACAGATGGCCACCATACGTTGTCGGATAAGTGAGCAGTCGTTACTATCCTATTTGGTTATTCATTTGGTGAGGAAAACTATTGGGGTGTTCTTGGTGGTATTATACTGGAATCTGTGGGGCACACACAAGACTCCGATATTGACTGCACCTTCAAGAGGACCCGAAGCTCATGGAGGGTTTGGTATTAGCATAAATCAATACGTAAGAAGGATCAGATTTAGAACCCAGTGCTTAATGGAGTGTGGCGTTGAGGCCAAGTTTAGTAGGAGAGCTGGACTTAGGGCTACAGAAACGTGGTAGCGATAGAAGAGAAACTGACATTCTGTGTGTGGAGAGTTAGAAAAAAGTGAGGCCAGGAGTAAGCCCAGGGAACAGGGGGAGACCAGTGTGAATGGGATGTGCAGCCAGTAGAACAGAGCTCAGGAGGTTAGAGTGGCCTTCAGCGCCAGGCTAGAGCTCCTGGAGACGTCAGAAAGACCATGACCCTTCGGAAGTTTTCAGTCAGAGCTGTGTTTTGGGAAGAATCATCTGGCAGAGGATGGGTTGTAGTAGAGGAAGGCTAGAGGCAGGGAGGGGCTAACTTGGTTTCCAGCTGTGATGGGAGTCATAGTCTGGGGAGGAGAGATTTTGAAGGTGGATTCATTAGTACTTGGTGGCAGACAGGATGGAGAGAGTGGGAGAGGAGGCAAATATTGTGTCATGGACCCATAGTATCTGGGTCAGCACGCTGAAACACCCCTGAGCAGCTGTAAGGTGGGGCCCAGAAGAGGAGCTCCGTGTGGGCCAAGTTGGGTTTAAGGGCCTGGTTGGATGTGGAGGGGGGAGATGATCCAAGCCTTCGGGTGGAGGGATTGCCTTGGTAACGTCATCAGGGGTAGGTTGAAACCTTCAGGTAAGCAGAGAAGATTAGTGCTATTTGAGACTGCAGTTCATTGTCACCAGGATCTTTGGAGGTTTCCCCAGAGGTGTTAGAAATAGCAGTGATATTAAGTGATGACCAGGGGTGTAGAAGAGCCCGGAACAGGCACACTCAGATACTGGGTGTCTTGGGGGTCTCCTGCAGTGCCACTGGCTTCACCACCCGGTCAGACATTGGGCCCGCCCCGTGATGCCAATGACCCTGTGGACGATCGCCACGCGCCCCCAGGCAAGAGAACCGTGGGGACCAGATGAAGAAAAGCCAGGCTGCTGATGATGATGATGAGGATCTCAATGACACCAATTACGACGAGGTGAGATGTGCTGCGCTTCTGTGCCTCCTCCGGCCAGTGTCCGGGAGCAGCTGACCAGCTCCCCTAACCAGTGTGTGCTGGTGCCTGTAATGAGTGGCTTGGAGTGGCTCATGCATTTGAGATTTCAGCTGTTCACGGACATCTTTAGCAGAGAGTGAGAGGGAGCAGGAAAAATACGGAGAAATGTGCACTTTTTATCTCTTCAGAAGAGAAGTTCTTGCAGATGTCAGAACCACTGCCTTGGTATTTTGTATTGCTCGGTCTTTTATGATGACAATTTGCGGTGGAATTCGTGACAGTATTTGCTTTTCTTAGCGTTCGTGGTTGCCCTCTAAAAAGATACCTAAAGCAAAACCTCAGCTGACTGAATACCGATTAACTGTCTTCTAACAGATCACATTTTTCCTCTGAGGAAAATTTTTAAAAATAGTTTTGAAATAATTTTAAATTTGCAGGAACTTGCAAAAGTAGTGCCAAAAAAAAAGTTAAAAAAAAAAAAAAAGTTGGCCAGGCATGGTGGCTCACGTCTGTAATCCCAGCACTTTGGGAAGCCGAGGCCGGCGGATTACAAGGTCAGGAGATCGTGACTATCCTGGCCAACATGGTGAAACCCTGTTCTACTAAAAATACAAAAATTAGTTGGGCATGATGGCACGTGCCTGTTAAGTCCAGCTACTTGGGAGGCTGAGAGGCAGGAGAATCGCTTGAACCAGGAAGTCAGAGGTTGCAGTTAGCTGGAGATCACGCCACTGCACTCCCTACTGGCCACAGAGCGAGACGCCCTCCAAAAAAAAAAGGTTTCTGCGTATCTCTTCACCAAGCTTCTTCCCATCTTACATGACCTTAGCACAGTTATGGAAACCAAGAGGTTAATGCTGACACAGTACTTGTTAGCTAACCTCTCCGTCATATTTGAATTTCGTGTTTTCCGTGAAAGTCTGTTTTCTGGCTTAGGGCTCAGTCCAGGATCTCTTATTGCATTTTGTCATGTCTGCTTAGTCCCTTCCAGTTGGAGTGGCTCCTCTGTCTTTCATGCCCTTGGTACTTGAAGAGTAGTTACCAGTTACGTTGTAGACTGTCCCTTAATTTGGCTTTGTTGGCTGAAGAAATAATTTAGCAAGTGTTTCACAAGTAGAGATCTTCTCCATTTCTGCTGGTGGGGGAGGTATTGGAGGAAAAGCTCACCTCTCTACACATGTTTGCTTCTCAGTTTAATGGCTATGCCGGGAGCCTCTTCTCAAGTGGGCCCTATGAAAAAGATGATGAGGAAGCAGATGCTATTTATGCAGCCCTGGATAAAAGGATGGATGAAAGAAGAAAAGAAAGAAGGTAAAAGAAATTGTTGCCTTTCACAATATTTATCCAACTTTTAAAAAAAAGTTGGCTGGGTGTGGTGACTCACACCTGTAATCCCAGCACTTTGGGAGTCTGAGGTGGGTGGATCACCTGAGGTCTGGAGTTGGAGACCAGCCTGGCCAACGTGGCGAAACCCTGTTTCTAATAAAAATACAAAAATTAGTTGGATGTGGTGACGCACGCCTATAATCCCAGCTACTCTGTAGTCTGAGGTGGGAGAATTGCTTGAACCCGGGAGGTGGAGGTTGCAGTGAGCCAGGATCGCGCCACTGCACTCCAGCCTGGGCGACAGAGTGAGATTCCATCTCGGAAAAAAAAAAAAAAAAAAAGGTTTTGAGGCCAGGTGTAGTGGCTCACATGTGTAATCCTAGCACTTTGGGAGGCCGAGGTAGGATGATAGCTTGAGCCCAGGGGTTTGAGACCAGTGTAGCCAACATTAGTGAGACCTCATCTCTACAAATAATTTAAAAATTAGCCAGATGGTGTATGCCTGTAGACCCAGCTACTTGGGTGGCCGAGGTGAAAGGACCGTTTAAGTCCAGGAGGTAAAGGCTGCAGTAAGCCGTGATCATGCCACTGCATTCCAGCCTGGTTGACATAGTGAGACCCTGTCTCCAAAAAAAAGAAAGTTTCATTTTGAATTGTTTTATACTTGGAGAAAAGTTACAAGA
The DNA here is from genome assembly GCA_036589455.1 of Ateles fusciceps. Lineage (NCBI taxonomy): Eukaryota > Metazoa > Chordata > Mammalia > Primates > Atelidae > Ateles > Ateles fusciceps. The sequence continues at coordinate 305,314 of JAZHEH010002291.1, read as the reverse complement.
GTACATGTGTCTCTGCTCAGCTTTTAGGCCACATAAGGGTCTTGTGCTGTGGGAGCAGTGCTTGCATAGGCACTGGGCTGCTGCAGAACGGCCTCAGGGCCTGGGGGCTGGAGTGGAGAGCTTTAGAATTCCAGGGATTACTTTTACTATACATCTGTGTTACCATCTTTGAAAAGGGTATACTGACTGGTGATTAATCTATTATATGTTGAGTAATTTGCGAATGAATTAAGATGTCAACTGACAGATACAAGCTAACAAGATTGAACCATGAAGAAATCCCAAATCTGAATAAACCAGTAATAAGTAATGAGATCAAAGCCGTAATACAAAGTGTCCTAGCAGAGAAAAATCCCAGGATCTAATCGCTTCATTGCTGAATTTTACCAAATATTTAAAGAAGAACTAATATCAATTCTACTCAAACTAGTCTGAAAAATAGAGGCAGGAATACTTCCAAATTTGTTCTATAAAACCAGTATTACCCTGATACCAAAACCGGACAAAGACACATTGAAAAAAGAAAACGATAGATCACTATTCCTGATGAACGTTAATGCAGAAATCCTCAACAAAATACCAGCAAACCGTATTTGACGAAACGTTAGATCGTTCGTTGGCCGGGCACAGTGGCTCTCGCCCGTAATCCCAGCACTTTGGGAGGCCGAAGCGGGCGGATCGTCGATCATCTGAGGTCAGGAGTTTGAGACCAGCCTGACCAACATAACGAAACCCTGTCTCTACCTATAAATACAAAAATTAGCCAGGCGTGGTGGTGCTCACCTGTAATCCCAGCTACTTGGGAGGTTGAGGCAGGAGAATTGCTTGAACCCGGAGGTGGAGGTTGCAGTGAGCTGAGATCACAGCATTGCACTCCAGCCTGGATGACAAGAGCAAGACTCCATCTCAAAAAAAAGATCGTTCATCATGATGTAGTGGCGTTTTCCAAGGGTGGTTCAACATACGCAAATTAATCGGTGTTATACGTCAGATCAACAGGATAAAGGGTGTAAACCATATGATTATTTTAAGTGATTCTGAAAATGCATTTGATAAAATTCAACATTCCTTCATGATAAAAACTCTCAAAAAACTGGGTGTAGAAGGAACATACCCCAGACTGGGCATGGTGGCTCACACGTGTAATCCCAGCACTTTGGGCAGCTGAGGCAGGAGGACTGCTTGATCCCAGGAATTTGAGATCAGCCTAGGCAAGAGGGTAGTACCGTGTCTTTACAAAAAAAATACAAAAATTAGCCAGGCTTTGTGGCACGCACCTATAGTCCTAGCTACTCAGGAGGCTGAGGTAGGAGGATCGCTTGAGCCCAGGAGGCAGAAGTTGCAGTGAGCTGAGATCGTACCACCACACTTCAACCTGGGCATCAGAGAGACCCTGTGTCAGAAAAAAAAGAAAGGAACATACCTCAACATAGTAAAAGCCACATAGAGCAGGATGCCATGGCTCACGCCTGTAGTCTCAGCACTTTGGGAAGCCCAGGCAGGCAGATCATTTGAGGTCAGGAGTTCGATACCGGCCTGTCTCTACTAAAAATCCAAAAATTAGCTGGGTGTGGCGATGCAGGGCTATAATTTCAGCTACTCGGGAGGCGGAGGTTGCAGTGAGCCAAGATCACACCACTACATGCCAGCCTGGGCAACAGAGTGAGACTGTGTTGTTAAAAAAAAAAAAAGCCACATGTGATAGGCCCATAGCTAGTGTCATACTGAATGGGGAAAAACTGAAAGCCATTTCTCTAAGATCTGAAACACAACAAGGATGTCCACTTTCACCACTGTTATTCAGCATGGTAGTGAAAGTCCTATCTAGTGCGGTCAGATGAGAGAGAAATAAAGAGCATCCAGATTGGAAAAGAAGAAGTTACATTATTCTTGTTTGCAGATGACATGATCTTATATTTGGAAAACCCTAAAGACTCCACCAGAAGACTATTGGAGCTGACAAGTTCATTAAAGTTGCAGGCTATGTCGTCGGGCACGGTGGCTCATGCTTGTAATCCCAGTATTTTGGGAGGCTGAGGGTGGGTGGATCACCTGAGGTCAGGTTCCTACATAGAGGAACCCCATCACTATCAAAAATAGAAAAAATTGGGCCAGGCGCGGTGGCTCATGCTTGTAATCCCAGCATTTTGCGAGGCCAAGGCGGACGGATCACCTGAGGTCGGGAGTTCGGGAGATCAGCCTGACCAACATGGAGAAACCCTGTTTCTACTAAAACTACAAAAATTAGCTGGGTGTGGTGGTGCATGCCTGTAATCCTGGCTACTTGGGAGGCTGAGACACGAGAATCGCTTGAACCTGGAAGGCAGAGGTTGCAGTGAGCCGAGATTGTGCCACTGCATTCTAGCCTTGGTGACAGAGTAAGGCTCCATCTCAAAAAAAAAAAAAGTAATTATATTTACAATGGCTACAAATAAAATACTTAGAAATAACCAAAGAAGTAAAAGATTCCTACAGTGGAAACTATAAAACACTGATGCAAGAAATTTAAAAGGACACAGAAAAATGGAAACATACTCCATGTTCATGGGTTGGAAGAATCAGTGTTTAAAATATCCATGTTACCCGGCTGGGCGTAGTGGCTCACGCCTGTAATCCCAGCACTTTGGGAGGCCGAGGCAGGTGGATCACTGGAGGTCAGGAGTTTGGGACTAGCCTGGCCCACATGGTGAAACCCCATCTCTGCTAAAAAACAAAAATTAGCTGGGCATGGCGGCTCACGCCTGTAATCCCAACTACTTGGGAGGCTGAGGCAGGAGAATCACTTGAACCCAGGAGGTTGAGGTTACAGTGAGCTGAGATCGCATCGCTGCACTCCATCCTGGGTGACAGAGTGAGACTCCGTCATAAAATAAAATAAAAATATAATAAAACCATACTGCCCAAAGCAATTTACAGATTCAATGCAATCCCTATCAAAACAGGGACATTATTCACAGAAATTGAAAAAATAGCCAGGTGCAGTGACTCACGCCTGTGACCCCAACACTTTGAGAGGCCAAGGTAGATGGATCACTTGAGGTCAGCAGTTAGAGACCAGCCTGGCCAACATGGTGAAACCCCATCTCTACTAAAAATCCAAAACTTAGTTGTGCATGGTGGTGGGTGCCTGTAAGCTCAGATACTTGACAGGGTGAGTGAGTCAGGAGAATCACTTGAACCTGGGAGGTGGAGGTTGCAGTGAGCTGAGATGGCCCCATTGCACTCCAGCCTGGGCAACAGAGTGAGACTCTGTCTCAAAAAAAAAAAAAAAAAGGAAAAAATGAAAAATAATCCTAAAATGTATGTGGAGCCACAAAAGACCCAGAATAACCACAGCTATCCTGAGCACAAGGAGCAAAACTGGAGGAGTCACACTTCAAATTATACTATAGAACTATAGTAACAAAAACAGCATGGTACTGACAGAAAAACAGACACATAGATCAGTGGAACAGAATAGAGGACCCAGAAATACATACGTCTACAGTGGACTCATTCTTGACAAAGGTACCAGGAATATTTATCGGGGGAAAAGACAATCTCTTCAACAAATGGTGCTGGAAAAACTGGATGTCCATATGCAGAAGAATGAAACTAGACCCCTATCTCTCACCACATAAGAAAATCAAAATGGATTAAAGACTTTAAGACCTCAAACTATGAAACTACTAGAAGAAAACTGCTGGGCGAGGTGGCTCGCACCTACAATCCCAGCACTTTGGGAGGCCAAGGTAGGCAGATCACGAGGTCAAGAGATTGAGACCATCCTGGCCAACATGGTGAAACCCCGTCTCTACTAAAAAATAAAAAAATTAGCTGGGCGTGGTGGCACATGCCTGTAGTCCCAGCTACTCAGGAGGCTGAGGCAGGAGAATCACTTGAACCCAGGAGGCAGAGGTTGCAGTGAGCTCAGATCTAGCCATCGCATTCCAGCCTGATGACAGAGCGAGACTCTGCCTCAAAAAGAAAAGAAAAGGAAACATTGGAGAAACTTTTTAGAACATTGGACTAGGCAAACATTTCTTGAGTAATACCCTACAATCACAGGCAACCAAAGCAAAAATGGATGAATGGAAGCTGGGGTGTGATGGCTCACGCCTATGAGCCGAGATTACACTACTGCACTCCAGCCTGGGCAACAGAAAGAGACTGTCTCAAAAAGGAAAAAGAAAACATCCTCAAAAAAAGAAAAAGTTGTTGTCATAAAATGTTAGGAAAATGAGAGTAAGTATGGGTAAAAGCATAATATTTATTCATTAGCCTAGAAAGTAACAGTTAACGTTTGGTTCATTTCCTTTTTCTGTTGCTTTTTATACGTGTAATTATAACTTCCCATGATGTATGTAGAATGTTTTATTTTTTGAAAACCATTTTAGAATAGTAAAATATAGTTCTAGAATTTTATTTTTATTTTTTTGAGTCTCCCAGACTCAAATGATTCTCCTGCCTCAGCCTCCTGAGTAGCTGGGATTATAGGTGCATGCCACCACATCTGGCTAATTTTTGTGTTTTTCGTGGAGACAGGGTTTTACCATGTTGGCCAGGTTGGTCTTGAACTCCTGACCCCAAGTGATCTGCCTGCCCCAGTCTCCCAAAGTGTTGGGATTACAGTTGTGAGCCACCGCACCCAGTCTTGCCACATACTTTAAACAGCCAGATCTTGCGGGGTGTAAACTTGCTGTCTTGAGGACAGCACTAGGCCATCAGGAACCTGCCCTCGTGACCCAGTGACCTCCCATCAGGCCCCCACCTCAAACATTGGGAATTATAATTCAGCATGAGATTTGATGGAGACAGGTGCAAACCAAATCATTTGGCCTCGCAAAGTGACAAAGTGGGATTATAGACATCAGCCAGTGTACCTAGCCTGGAAATTTTTTTAGAAACTCGTTATTAAATCATTGTGCATGAATTTATAACTATAGTAGTTACGTGTGAATGGCATTGCATTTTAATTTTTTTTTTTTGATGTTGCTCTGTCACCCAGGCTGGAGTACAGTGGCCTGATATAGCTCACTGCAGCCTTGAATTCCTGGCTCAAGTGATTCTCCTGCTTCAGCCTCCCAGGTAGCTAGGATTACAGGCACATGCCACCATGCCCAGCTAATGTTTTTTTTTTTTGATAGGGGTTGGGGGGGGGGTCTCACTATGTTGCCCAGGCTGGTCTTGAACTGCTGACCTCAAGTAATCCACCTGCCTCCCCCTGACCTTGGCCTCCCAAAGTGCTGGGATTACAGGCATGAGTCACTACACTCAGCCCTACATTTTAAAGATTTGATTGGAACTTCTAGGACTAATGCATTTTTTAAAAAAAGCAGGCTGGGTGCAGTGGCTTATGTGTTTAATCCTAGCACTTTAGGAGGCCAAGGCATGAGGATCACTTGAGTCTAGGAGCTGGAGACCAGCCTGGGCAGCAGAGTGAAACTCCGTTAGCCAGTAGCTGGATGTGGTGGCACGTGCCTGTACTTGCAGCTACAGTCCCAAGTCTGAGGCAGGAAGATCGCTTGAGCCTAGAGTTTGAGGCTATGATTATACCACGACACTCACAGCCTGGGCAATGGAGCAAGACCCTGTCACAAAACAAAAAATAGCAGGTGACATGGACACATGTACAAAGTCATTAAATTAAGTGGGACTTTTTTTTTTTTTTTTGAGTCAGAGTCTCGCTCTGTTGCTCAAGCTGGAGTGCAATGTTGCGATCTCGGCTCACTGTAACCTCTGCCTGCCGGGTTCAAGTAATTCTCCTGCCCAGCCTCCCAAGTAACTGGGATTTCAGGTGCACGTCACCATGCCTGGCTAATTTTTTGTATTTTTAGTAAAGATGGGGTTTCACCATGTTGGCCAGGTTGGTCTTGAACTCCTGGCCTCAGGTGATCTGCCCACCTTGGCCTGCCAAAGTGCTGGGATTATAGGTGTGAACCACTGCGCCCAGCCAATTAAGTGTTTTTAAGAAGTAGTGGACATAGCCAGCTGCAGTGGCTCACGCCTGTAATCCCAGCACTTTGGGAGGCTGAGGCAGGTGGATCACCTGAGGTCAGGAGTTCGAGACCAGCCTGGCCAACATGGTGAAACCCCATCTCTACTAAAAAAATACAAAAAATTAGCCAGGCGTGGTGGCGCATGCCTATAATCCCAGTTACTTGGGAGGCTGGGCAGGAGAATCGCTTGAACCTGGGAGGCGGAGGTTGCAGTGAGCCACATCGCGCCATTGCACTCCAGCTTGGGCAGCAAGAGCAAAAACTCAGTCTCAAAAAAAAAAAAAGCAGTGTATTTGGTTGGGCGTGGTGGCTCACGCCTGTAATCCCAGCACTTTGGGAGGCTGAGGCAAGCAGATCACAAGGTCAGGAAATTGAGACCATCCTGGCCAACATGAGGAAATCCTGTCTGTACTAAAAATACAAAAATTAGCTGAGTGTGGTGTTGCGTATGTGTAGTCCCAGCTACTTGGGAGGCTGAGGCACGAGAATCGCTTGACCCCAGGAGGTGGAGGTTACAGTGAGCCGAGATCACACCACTGCACTCCAGCCTGGCGACAGAGTGAGACTCCGTCTCAAAAAAAAGTAGTATACTTATTAAAACTTTATTCTGAAAGCTGTCATGATACAAACAAGTAGGAAGAACAGCGCTGCGAATACCACGTCGTCACATGTAGTCTCAGCACTGAAGTGCAGTTACATGGCTGAAGCAAACTGTTCTGGCACATAGAGCTGCAGAACCCAGCTGAGTTGGTTGGTGGTGGTGAACTACTTACTTGGAAGAGAAGGAAGCGAGGATGGATGAATTCAGTACAGGGTTTGGTGGTACTGCTTTTCCTTTTAGGTGTTTTTTTTTTGAGACAGGATTTCGCTCTGTCACCCAGGCTGGATTGACTCGCTGCAGCCTCTGCCTCCTGGATTCAAATTATTTTCCTGCCTTAGCCTCCCAAGTAGCTGGGGATTACAGGCACCTGCCACCATGCGCAGCTAATTTTTATTTTTTTGAGACACAGTTTCACTCTTGTCACCCATGCTGGAGTGCAATGGCATGATCTCAGCTCAGCTCACTGCAACCTCTGCCTCCCGGGTTCAAGCGATTCTCCTGCCTCAGCCTCCCGAGTAGCTGGGATTACAGGCGAGCACCACCACGGCTGGGTAATTTTTGTATTTTTAGTAGAGACGGGGTTTTACCACACTGGCCAGGCTTGAACTCCTGACCTCAGGTGATCTGCCCGCCTTGGCCTCCCAAAGCACTGGGATTACAGGTGTAAGCCACTGTGCCCGGCAGTGCCCAACTAATTTTTGTATTTTTAGTAGAGATGAGGTTTCATCATGTTGGCCAGACTGGTCTTGGAACTACTGACCTGAAGTGATCTGCCCTGATGTGCTGGGATTACAAGTGTGAGCCACCACACCTGGCCTTCTTAGGCGTTTATAGGATGGTCCTACCTTTGGGATTTTGTGAATTTTCAAGCAGCAGATATACTCACATTCAAATATTTAGATCAAAGTAAGATCTTTTTTGTTTTCATTTTAGTGAATTTCTGCATGTTTTCATTTGGTGGGTAATTGAGTTATTAGACTTACGAATGTATTCATATTTATTTATTTGTTTAGAGGCAGAATCTTGCTCTGTCGCCCAGGCTGGAGTGCAGTGGTGTGATCTTGGCTCACTGCAACCACTGCCTCCTGGGTTCAAATGATTCTTGTACCTCAGCCTCCCAAGTAGCTGTGATTACAGGTGTGTGCTACCATGCCCAGCTAAGAATGTATTCACAATTGCCTTAAAATATATTTGATTTAGCTGCTACGAGTATGGAATTGTTCTATTTGGTGATTTAATTGAAACGTATAATAAAGCAGCTTCAGACATCTTCAGACATGCAGTGTTTCTGATGTGTGCATATTTTATTTACTAGGGAGCAAAGAGAGAAAGAAGAAATAGAGAAATATCGTATGGAACGCCCCAAAATCCAGCAGCAATTCTCAGATCTCAAGGTAAGCAGATGAAACGGTGTGCAGTTCCTAATGCACTTCACCTAAGCAGCAGGACTCAGACTGCTTTTGTGTGGAATTGATGAGACTTTACTAACTCGCTGTTTTTTAAATTCAGAGGGTAATTGCTTAGAAGAAGAAAGTCCTTGCTTCAGTATGTTTGATTGTATGTATATGTGTATTAAAACCGTTTCCATCCCCTACCATGAAAGGTGGGACAAATGAACTTATTTTCTTTGTAATTTTGACTCTACTTATACCTAAGATTTTCTTTCTTTCTTTTTTATCTTGAGACAGACTCTGGCTCTGTTTCCCAGGCTGGAGTGCAGTGGCACGGTCTTGATTCACTGCAACTTTCACCTCCCAGGTTCAAGCAGTTCTCTCGCTTCAGCCTCCCTAGTACCTGGGATTACAGGTGCCCGCCACCACACCCGTCTAATTTTTGTATTTTTAGTAGAGACGGGGTTTCGCCATGTTGGCCAGGCTGGTCTCGAACTCCTGACCTCTAATGGTCTGCCCACCTCGGCCTCCCAAAGTGCTGGGGCTACAGGCATGAGCCACCACATCCAGCCCTGTTTATATGTAAGATTTTCTAAACTGTGTCCCCTGAGCTTTGATTTGAGAAAATAATTTACATTTTAGTGAAGTTCAATAGATCCAATGAATTGATTTTTCTTTTTTCTTTTTTGAGATAGAATCTCACTCTGTTGCCTGGGGCTGGAGTCTTGGCACACTGCAACCTCCACCTCCCAGGTTCAAGTGATTCTCCTGCCTCTGCCTCCCAAGTAGCTGGGATTACAGGCACCTGCGACCACACCTCTCTAATTTTTTGTATTTTTAGTAAAGACGGGGTTTCACCGTGTTGGCCAGGCTGCTCTCGAACTCCTGACCTTGTGATCCGCCTGCCTCGGCCTCCCAAAGTGCCGGGATTACAGGTATGAGCCATCACGCCCGGCCTTAATTGATTTTTCTAAGTGAAGTAGAAAACCATTTTGGGGCCTGGGTGCAGTGGCTCACACCTGTAATCTTAGCACTTTGGGAGGCCGAGGTAGGAGGATCACTTGAGCCCAGGAGTTTGAGACCAGCCTTGGCAACACAGGGAGAACGTGACTTTACAAAAAATAAAAAATTAGCCAGGAATTGTGGCCCACACTTGTGGTCCCAGCAACTTGTGGGCTGGGAAACTGAAGTGAGGTGATCCCTTGAGCCTGGGAGGTTGAGGCTGCAGTGATTCAGTGATTGTGCCATTGAACTCTAGCCTATGCAGCAGAATAAGTCCCATCTCAAAACTTAAAAACAATTGCTGCATCAAAATCCTTTCTTTTTTTTTTTTTTTTTGAGACGGAATATCACTCTTGTTGCCCAGGCTGGAGTGCGATGGTGCGATCTTGGCTCACTGAAACCTCCGCCTCCTGGCTTCAGGCGATTCTCCTGCCTCAGCCTCCCAAGTAGATGGGATTACAAGCATGCGCCACCACGCCTGGCTAATTTTGTATTTTTAGTAGAGATGGGGTTTATCCATGTTGGTCAGGCTGGTCTGGAACTCCCAACCTCAGGTGATCCATCCATCTCAGCCTCCCAAAATGCTGGGATTACAGGTGTGAGCCACCGCACCCAGCCCAAAATCCTTTCTAAAGCATGGTGGTATGGGGGCTAGAAGTGAGGGAGAGCATGATCCTACCTGGGCACCTGAAATTCTGCCAGAGAATTAATGTTTTTTGGGGCTGGATGTTTCCAGAGGAAATTGGCGGAAGTCACAGAAGAAGAGTGGCTGAGCATCCCTGAGGTCGGTGATGCCAGGAACAAACGTCAGCGGAACCCACGCTACGAGAAACTAACCCCTGTTCCCGACAGTTTCTTTGCCAAACATTTACAGACCGGAGAGAACCATACCTCAGTGGATCCCCGACAAACTGTGAGCATCCAAAAGAAAAAGAGCACGTGTGGCTCATTTAGTCTTGTTGGATCAGTGGCAGGATGGTGAGCGGTGTTGGATTCAGTGCTTCTGCAGGTCATGGCTGTGCTTTGGCCGAGTCTGTCTGCACAGCTATGCATGTGTCAGGCCACCGGGGGAAGTATTTCAGAGAATAAAGTTCTTTGGCATGAAATGCAAACCATTGTCTTATTCTTCCCTCTACTCTCTTCCCCTCTAGCAATTTGGAGGTCTTAACACACCCTATCCAGGTGGACTAAACACTCCATACCCAGGTGGAATGACACCAGGATTGATGACACCTGGCACGGGTGAGCTGGACATGAGGAAGATTGGCCAAGCGAGGAACACTCTGATGGACATGAGGCTGAGCCAGGTGAGTTTGTCCGCAGCATTTTCCTTTAGACAGGTTTAAATGTTTTTGTTTTTTCTTCTTCTTTTTCTTCTCCTCCTCCTTCTTTTTCTTCTTCTTCTTCTGCTTTTAGTGGCTTGATTTTGCCAGACTAATTCTGCAGTTCTTTTTATTTTTATTATTTTTATTTTTTATTTATTTTTATATTTTTTTATAAAAGACGGGGTTTCACCATGTTGGTCAGGCTGGTCTTGAACTCCTGACCTCAGGTGATCCACCCGCCTTGGCCTCCAAAGTGCTTGGATTACAGGCGTGAGCCACCACGCCCGGCTCTTTTTAATTTTTTAAATTCTGAGACAGAGTCTTGCTCTGTCACCCAGAGGCTGGAGTGCAGTGGCACAATCTTGGCTCACGAAGCCTCCACCTCCTGGGTGGAGAATCAAGTGATTCTCCTCACTCAGCCTCCTGAGTAGCTGGGATTGCAGGCATGTGCCACCACGCCCAGCTAATTTTTGTATTTTTTGTTGAGATGGGTTCTCACTATGTTGCTTAAGCTGGGCTCAAGCTCCTGGGTGCAAGCAATCTGCCTGTGTTGGCCTCCCAAAGTGCTGGGATTACAGGCATGAACTACCATACCTAGCCTGAAATTTGTTTACATAGAAATTGTAAAACTTTTCGGGTCAGCCACTCATGCCTGTAATCCTAGCACTTTGAGAGGCCAAGGCAGGAGGACTGTTTGAGCCCAGGAGTTCAAGACCAGCCTGAGAAACATGGTGATGGTGAGACTCCGTCTTTACAAAATCTGAAAAAAAATAACTTGGGCTTGGTGGTGCATGCCTGTAGTCCCAGTTATTAGGGAGGCTGAGGTGGGGAAGATGGCTTGAGCCAGGGAGTTTGAGGCTGCAGTGGGCTATGATCACCAGCCTGGGTTACAGAGTGAGACTGTCTCAAAATAAATAAAACTTTGTCACGGTAATTTTTTTGTGGCAAAATATATGTAACACAGAATTTACCGTTTTAATCATTCTTAACTGTATGTACCTTCACTGACATAATTATGTTCATGCTGTTATACAGCTTCATCACCATTCATCTCCAGAACTGTTCATCTTCCCAAATTGAAATTCTGTACCCGTTAAACACTCACTCCCCCATGCCCTTCCCCCCAGCCCTTGGCATCCACCATTCTTTCTGTTTCTATGAATTTTACAAGTCTCTGCACCTTGTGTGAGTGGAATTGCGTGGTATTTACCTTATTGTGATGGGCTTATTTCACTTAGCTCATGCCCTTAAGGTTCATCCATGTTGCAACATGTGCCAGCATATTCTCTTTTTGTTTTTGAGATGAAGTCTCTCTCTTTCACCCAGGCTGGAGTGCAGTGGCGTGATCTCAGCTCACTGCATCCTCTGCCTCCTGGATTCAAGCGATTCTCCTACCTCGCCTCCTGAGTATCTGGGATTATAGGCACACACCACCACGACTGGCTAATTTTTGTATTTTTAGTAGAGACAGGGTTTCACCATGTTGGCCAGGCTGGTCTGGAACTCCTGACCTCATGATCTACCTGCCTCGGCCTCCCAAAGTGCTGAGATTACAGGTGTGAACCACCATACCCGGCCAAAATTTTGCTTCTTTATAGAGATAGAGTCTTGGGAGGCTGAGGCAGGAGGATTCCTTGAGCCCAAGAGCTGGAGGCTGCGGTGAGCTATGATCGCCACTGCACTCCTGCTTGGGTGACAGAGATCCTATCTCAAAGAAATAAGTAAAAATACAGTTTTTCTTCCATACAGAAGAAATTTGTTATTATCACAAGGTGTTGTCTGAGTGAAATTAAGGTTGTTTTCTTTCGTCTCCTACTACTCACTGCCAGTCAGGGTTATGGGAGGGGCTCCAGGGACCCTCTGGGAACTTTGTTTTGCGCCTGGTCATGTCCAGCTGACTCTCAGCCTGGCCTGTTTCACAGGTGTCCGACTCCGTGAGTGGACAGACCGTCGTTGAGCCCCAAAGGCTACCTGACAGATTTAAATTCCATGATCCCTACACATGGAGGGGACATCAAGTGAGTGCTTTGCGGAATCGCTGGGCTGGGATGGAGGTGCTAGTGGCCTGGGGTGTTTTGGATTTTATGTGGAAAATATGCCGTCAAAACGTGACATGCTTGTTCTAGAAATACACAGTGGAGTAGTTTGGTTTTTCCATTTGAAAATGTCTGTATCCATTCATCGTGTACACTAAATGTTTTACATGTGATAGTGCAAGTCTGTGCCTGTGCTGAGCAGGAAAGCAGTCAGCTCTAGGTCCGCGCGTCCCATCTAGACCTTTGGGTCTCAGCATTTGTCTGCGGGGGAGGCTGAACGGGCTTGGAATAGTGTGCACTGAGTTTTGAGTTGGTTTGTGTAACTCAGGACGTCAGGGTTGAGAGTTCTCACGTTGTGACTGTGAAGTGGGTGCCTTCGTTCCGGGTCTCGGGTACACCCTGGCAGCATGGCCTGATGCTGTGTGCACCCTCACTCTTGCAGTGATATCAAGAAGGCGCGACTGCTCCTCAAGTCTGTTCGGGAGACGAACCCTCATCACCCGCCAGCCTGGATTGCGTCAGCCCGCCTGGAAGAAGTCACTGGGAAGCTACAAGTAGCTCGGAACCTTATAATGAAGGGGACAGAGATGTGCCCCAAGGTGAGGCGTGCTGTGAGGCGTTTCCTGGGAGGCTACATGATGGTAGGCCCCCTATGGGAGTAAACTCATTAGAGCAAATCTCTTTGTCTTTTGGTATCGAAACTACAGAGAGTAGAACAGGCAGGGGAGGATGTGAAACATGGCCAAGTGTTTTTCCTGCTTGTTTGCACATGGAGTGAAGGCTGATCCACCATCAGTTTAATGGCAGGCTAAGCTTCCTTATAAAGAGCTCAGTTGATCAGCTCTTCACCCACCTAATGGCCGCCAGGTGTCATGGCTCACGCCTGTAATCTCAGCTCTTTGGGAGGCCGAGGCGGGTGAATCATTTGAGGTCAGGAGTTCAAGACCAGCCTGGCCAACATGGTGAAACCTCGTCTCTACTAAAAATACAAAAATTAGCTGGGCGTGGTGACAGGCGCCTGTAATCCCAGCTACTCGGGAGATGGAGGTTGCAGTGAGCTGAGTTTGTGCCACTGCTCTCTAGCCTGGGGAATAGAGTGAGACTCCGTCTCAAAAAACAACAAAAAGAACTACCCAAGCAGATGCACAGTCTCTGCTTTGTCCGTGGAGTTTCTCTGTAGGACGTCGTATTCTTTTCACAAAGTGATGTTTTATATTCTTTACTCAGACATATGGTAGCCATGTTCCCAAGTGCTGTCACAGGGGCGAGGCTGAGCCGATTGGCTTTTGTAAAATCTGGGGCCTGAGGATTTGCTGTAGAGGTGCCTGCTGCCTGCTGTGGCTTCCAGCCTGCACTGAGCCTTACTGTTCTTGTCTCTTGCCTCACAGAGTGAAGATGTCTGGTTAGAAGCAGCCAGGTTGCAGCCTGGGGACACAGCCAAGGCCGTGGTGGCCCAGGCTGTCCGTCATCTCCCACAGTCTGTCAGGATTTACATCAGAGCAGCAGAGCTGGAAACAGACATTCGTGCAAAGAAGCGGGTTCTTCGTAAAGGTGAGCCTCCCTCAGAGGTGCCTTCCACAAGCAGGTGTTCCTGGGGGCTCTGATGCCTCCCTCGTGGGTACCCTTCCACCAGCAGGGGCTCCTGGGGGCCCTGGTCTCTGAAGGAGGTGCTGCTTTCTCCATCCCTGGGGCCCCTCCTCTCAGCAGCTTTCCTGCTCCTGGCTCAGGCTTTTGGTGAGAGTGGATAGGAGCCAGGGACATTTTTCAGGCCTTTCCTCAGGTTGGGTTGTCTCTGCCCTTGACCCTCTATGGGGGAGGGATACTGTGGTGGGCCAGTTCCCATCCTGGAAGGGATACTTGGGTTGAGCCCTCACTCCTGCCTTTTTCCAGTGTGTGATCTTGGATGTGCTGGGCGGTCACTCTGTGGTTCAGGCTTCCCTTATCTACGGGGTGAGAACAATAGTAGCTCAAAGCCTGTGTCCTGGGGGCTCTGGAGGGCCAGCGAGATGGTCTGTGAAGAGCATGCTGAGCCAGCACCTGGCACCTGGCACCTGGCAGACCCTTTGTGGGTGTTATTCATTCTTTCTCCTGAGGGGCACCAGAGCCACACGTTGATTGAACTCCTGCCCGCTGCTGACAAGGCAGTGCCTCCCAGCTCCTGCAAGGCAGCGTGTGCCGTCAGCTCAGGTCAGATAATGATGGGTGGTTTGTCTACCAGGGAATCTGATTCCACCCTGGGATTCCTGCCAGGATAGCGCTTTTGTGGTAGTTTGTTTATTTTTCTTACTGTGGATTCATTAAAGGAGCACTGTTTCTCTTGTCACCAGAACTGTGTAGTAGGTGCTGCTCTTGAACTGGGTTCAGAACCAGTGCTAGTCGGGGCTGTTCTGAAGCAAATCTGTGCGGTGGCTTCTACCTGAATTGTTTTTTGTTTTTTATTTTTTGAAACGGAGTCTCGCTCTGTCGCCCAGCTGGAGTGCAGTGGCACGATCTTGGCTCACTGCAACCTCTGCCTCCCGGGTTCAAGCGATTCTCCTGCCTCAGTCTCCCGAGTAGCTGGGATTACAGGCGTGCACCACCACGCCCAGCTAATTTTTGTATTTTTAGTAGATACAGGGTTTCCTCATGTTGGCCAGGCTGATCTCAAACTCCTGACCACAGGTGATCCTCCCACCTCAGCCTCCCAAAGTGCTGGGATTACAGGCATGAGCCACTGCGCCTGGGCTGTGTGTGTGTGTGTGTGTGTGTGTGTGAGTGAGAGAGAGAGAGAGAGAGATGGAGTCTCGCTTTGTCGCCTAGGCTGGAGTGCAATGGCACAATTTTGGCTCACTGCAATTTCCACCACCTGGGTTCAAGCGATCCTTTTCCCCTCAGCCTTATGAGTAGCTGGGACTAGAGGTGCATGCCACCATGCCTGGCTAATGTCTGTATTTTTAGTAGAGATGGGATTTCACCATGTTGGCCAGGCTGGTCTTGAACTCCTGACCTCAAGCGATCCACCCCCACATCAGCCTCCCAAAGTGCTGGGATTATCAGCATGAGCCACTGCACCCAGCATGAATTTTTTTTTTTTTTTTTTTTGAGAGAGTGTCTTGCTTTGTCACCCAGGCTGGAGTGTAGTGGCGCAATCTTGGCTCACGGCAACCTCCACTTCCCAGGCTCAGGAGATCCTCCTAGCTTAGCCTCCCGAGTAACTGGGACTATAGGTGCCACCACTGCGCCCAGCTGTTTCTAATTTTTGGTAGAGGTGGGATCATGCTGTGTTGTTCAGGCTGGTCTCAAACTCCTGGCCTCAAGTGATCCTCCTGCCTTGATTTCCCAGAGGGCTGGGATTACAGGCATGAGCCATTGCATCCAGTCTGTTCTTCCTGAATTTATAGCCTTGGAAAAATAAGGTGTATTTTGTGGAATCAAAGGCAGTTTTCAGTGAGTGCTTTCCAGCTCTCGTTTTTTTCAAATATGTGTTAAGTGAAATATCATATAGTGATGGGTCACAGGGAGGCTTCTGTGCCGATAGTCAGGGCTGTGCAGGTGAGGGGCTCTTTGCTAGAAATCCCCTTATCAAATACAGTTCATTCACTTGTGTCCACGTTTGTTGGAGGCCAGGTGAAGTCGGCTTGCCAGTGGCCCGAGTTGCCCCCACCTTGCGCTCTCATCCGTGAACATGCTTTCTGCTGTCGGGGCTGGTGCAGCCCAGCTACTCAGTGAGTGCGCAGAGACAGCCTCTTATAAGAAGGCCAGGAACAGAAAGTGAGCACCTGTCTTGGTTTGTAGAAATCATTTTATCTTTTTTCAGCTAGGAAGAAATAGTTCTTTGATGAAAAGCACATTGAAGTCTGGGTAATTAGTATTGTTTATTTAGGAAAGCTCTATTGAATTCTTCCTGCCACAGTTTGATGAATGATCATGAATGTCTTTGTGGCCACTCCCTGCTCACCACCAGATTGTCTGGGTTCATTTCCAGTTGACTTTGGATTTGGAGAGGGAGTATGCTATTGGAGGTGGGTGCTGTCAGGGAGTGTTGAGGGACTGTTTCCATGGTCATCCTCAGGGAGCAGCCTCCTGGCTCTGCTCTCTTGGGCAGAAAAGCTGTGCTAAGGTGGAATGAATCCTGGATCTCCAGGACGGCCTTTGCCACTGCCCCTAATACTGGTCCTGGCCTGCCCCTTCCCAAGAGTGTTTCCAAAAACAGCGTTTTTTCTGGGGTGAAGCCCAGCACTGCTCCATTTGTTGTTAGTGAACACTTAAAAGTGGCTTGGAAGGTCAGGTTTTTGAAATTAAGATGACAACTCCCTCCACTGGTGACTTAGGACACCTGCCAGCCAGGGAGCCAGGCAGGGCATGGTCTCTGTGAGCTCTGGGTCGCTGTTAGGCTGAGCTGATATCTTAGTCCTTTGTTGGGAGAACAGTGTTTCGGGTGCTGGTCTTGAGAGCTGAGGAAGCTGAGTAACCGTGGCCATGGTGCTTGACCTCTGAGCTTCCGTGTCTTCATCTGTAAAAAGGGAGAGGGCTTTCAGGATTGGGGAGGGTGCAGCATGTGAGCTTACTGGCCGGGGTGGGGTGTCCATGTGCAGAGTGCCCTGGGGAGGCCCTGCTGGCAGCTCCCCTACAATAACGCAGCTCACAGGACATGTGAAGTGCCCTGTGACCCCGCTAGTTAATGCAGTTGTGTGAAAGTGGAGTTACTTTACACTAAAGCCATAGGCTCTGGCCTGTGAAGCGTGGCATCCTTCAGCGGCCATCACTGTCCTTCTGGGGGTACAGGAACGGCACAGTCAGGTCGAGGGTGTTTTCTGCAGTTACTTGTTCCCCAGAGAGCATGTTGGCCTCTGCACGGTCACATCTTCACAGCTTCATCTAGCATTCAGAATATGCTTTTCCTGTTCTAGGCCAGCTTCAGGGGTGTGTGGTTCCTTTACACACATTGCCTGGCTGTGGTGCTGCCTCCGTTTCTGCTCATAAAGTGACACTCCTTGGAGGCCATTGTAACATGGTGTGCCATGTGCCTTCTGAAAGCTCCGGGGGAAGGAAGGTGGCCTTGTTGGCTTTAGTGCCATGCCTGTGGGCTGCTGATGATATGCCACTGGAGATATGTGAGCTCTCTCCAGAAACTTGAAGACACAGAATCCTGGGGGTCATAAGTTAATAACTCCAAAAATTTAGTCCCACATGAATATTCTGTTCTTTAGAGTCACGAAGTTCATCTCCACCAATGTACAGAGTAATAAGTAGTTCATATTTAGACAAATAGAGCTCCCCCCTCCCACACACGAGAGGTGAGAGCACACAGGAAAACCAGCTGCATGGTTCCGTGTCTCCTCCCTGTCCCTCATCGCCTGGTTGGAGGTTAGGAGGGAGCAGCTATGACGTTGCGTGTCTCCTCCCTGTCCCTCGTTGCCTGGTTGGAGGTTAGGAGGGAGCAGCTGTGACGTTCCGTGTCTCCTCCCTGTCCCTCGTTGCCTGGTTGGAGGTTAGGAGGGAGCAGCTGTGACGTTCCGTGTCTCCTCCCTGTCCCTCGTCGCCTGGTTGGAGGTTAGGAGGGGAGCAGCCTTGACGTCGTGTCTCCTCCCTGTCCCTCGTCGCCTGGTTGGAGGTTAGGAGGGAGCTGTGACGTTCCGTGTCTCCTCCCCTGTCCCTCGTCGCCTGGTTGGAGGTTAGGAGGGAGCAGCTGTGACGTTCCGTGTCTCCTCCCTGTCCCTCGTTGCCTGGTTGGAGGTTAGGAGGGAGCAGCTCTGCTGTTCGTGTCTTCTCCCTGTCCCTCGTCGCGTTGTTGGGGTTAGGGCTTTCTTTACTTACCGCTCTGCCCTCTGCTATCACCCTACTCGGTCAAGGTTCTTGACCTGGATGAATAACCCAAATCTTTTTTTTTAAGACAGAAGTCTCGTCCTGTTGCCCAGTCTGGAGAGCAATGGTGCAGTCAGCTCACTGCAGCCTCAGCCTCCTGGGCTCTGGTGATTCTCCTGCCTCTGGCTCTTGAGTAGCTAGCACCACAGGTACATACCACCATGCCCAAATAATTTTTATTTTGAGACAGGATCTACCTCTCTTGCCTAGGCTGGAATACAGTGGCATGATCATAGGTCACTGCAGCCTCAACCTCCCAGACTCAAACTATCCTCCTGTCTCAGCCTCCTGAATAGCTGGGTCTCCAGGGACATACCATTATGCCTGGCTAATTTTTTAGTTTTCGTAGAGGTGAGGTCTCCCTATGTCGCCCAGGCTGGTTTTGAACTCCTGGGCTCAAGTGATCCTCCCACCTCAGTCTCCCAAAGTGCTGGAATTGTAGATGTGGGCCACTGTGCCCAGCGAGGACCCAAATCTTTATCCCCAAAGGGTCTGACTTGCTGGTAGTTCTGCTTTTTTGGCAGCTGTAGTTTCCATTAACTTTTACTCATAGAAGCAGAAATACTAAACTGTACTCAGGACCAGGCTCTAGATAGCCTCCCCCAGTGGGTGGCAGCAGTTCAGTCTCGCTGTGGGGATCAGAATTAGCCTCTGCAGCCAGGGCTGGTACGCAAGGAGGCCAGAGGGAGCTGTGGCCTGCGCCCTGGTTGGCACATACTCCCTTTGGACTAGTTCTCTTGACAGTAGGGTCCAAAGAGGCAGAGATGGGACTTGTGGCAGCACAGCCATTCAGACATCACTGCCTATTCCTAGACCCATGTGTTCCGGCTGTGAGGTCTATTCATCGCATTTGTGATGTCCTGCTGGGCTGCTAGGCCATGGCTCTGAGTGGTGGGTGCATGGTAAGACCATGTCCTGCCTGCATCAGTGAATTCAGTAGCTTTGTCTTCTAGCCGTCTTTCAGTTGGTCAAGCGGACTACCAGATAATAAGGCCAGGGCTGTCAGTGCCAGTGTGCTGTGTGGAACCACAATGGGCTTTTGCCTCCTCAGTCCCTTGATCCTAAGGAACTCCCCAGAGGCTGTAAGTGTGGGCTGAGGGAGGAAGGCAGTTGAGCAGCCACCAGTGTGGGAGGCGTCTGCCGTGACTCAGGCAGCTTACCTGTGCTGCACCTGCCTTCCTTCCCCCTCCATCTTCTGGGTGCCGTTCCCACCCTATGAGGCTACTGCTGCATCTGTGCAACCTTGTGGCTTGGTCTGTCAGTAACAACCCGAGTGGGCAGCAGGCTTCTCAAGTCATTTTATGTCCCGTAGCTGAGTGTTCATTGCCCGCCAGGGCCTCACAGCCAGCCAGGGGCTGTTTTTCAGCAGGAGAGCAGGTACCTGCAGGAGAGCTTAGCTAGCTCTCTTGTCCCTCCCTCCCCCTCCTCCGCTCCTCTCCTCTTCCCTCCCTCTCCTCTCCCTCTCCTCCCCTCCCCCTCCCCTGCCCTCCCCCTCCCTTTTTTTCTCTCTCTGTTTTTTTTTTGAGACTGGGTCTCCCTCTGTCACCTAGGCCTGGAGCTGGAGTTCAGTGGTGCAGTTTTGGCTCACTGCAACCTCCACCTCCTGGGCTCAAGCAGTCCTCCCCCCTCAGCCTCGCAGGTAGCTGGGACCACAAGCACATGCCACCATGCCCAGCTAATTTTTATACTTTTTTTGTAGAGACAGGGTTTCGCCATGTTGTCCAGGCTAGTCTCGAACTCCTGGGCTCAAGCAATCTTCCCACCTCAGCCTCCCAGAATCCTGGGATTACAGATGTGAGCCACTGCAATCAGCCACCTGGCCTAATTTCTTTCTTTCTTTTTCTTTTTTTTTGAGTCGGAGTCTCTCTCTGTCACCCAGGCTGGAGTGCAGTGGCACAATCTTGGCTCACTCCACCTCCGCCTCCTGGGTTCAAGAGATTCTCCTGCCTCAGCCTCCCCAAGTAGCTGGGATTACAGGTGCCCACCACCATGCCTGGCTAATTTTTGTATTTTTGGTAGAGATGGGATTTCACCATGCTGGCCAGGCTGGTCTTGGACTCCTGACCTTAGGTGATCTGCCTGCCTTGGCCTCCCAAAGTTCTGGGATCACAGGCATGAGCTTCTGTGCCCGGCCTAATTTCTTCTTTTTTTAAAAAAATTTATTTTATTATTATTATTATTTTTTGAGACAGAGTCTCACTCTGTCACCAGGCGCCAGGCTGGAGTGCAGTGGCGCGACCTCGGCTCCTGCAAGCTCCGCTGCCCAGGTTCAAGCAATTCTCCTGCCTCAGCCTCCTGAGTAGCTGGGACTACAGGCGCGTGCCACCACCCCCAGCTAATTTTTCTGTATTTTTAGTAGAGACGGGGTTTCACCATGTTGGCCAGGATGGTCTCGATCTCTTGACCTCGTGATCCACCCGCCTCGGCCTCCCAAAGTGCTGGGATTACAGGCGTGAGCCACCGCACCCGGCCTTTATTTTTTTATTTAACATGCATGCCATTGCACAGCCTAATTTCTTAACATCATTGAATGTCTACAACATTTATTTTTTTCCAGCTGTCATGTCAGTACCTGCCACACACACATGCACACAGTTGGTATGAATCAGCGTTTAAGTAAAGTCTGAACATTGCCATTTGGTTGATGTCTTTTCTGGGTTCTTTGATGGAATTGGGTTGTTTCCTCTTGAGATTCCTTGTGTCAGGGTTTTGCTCACTGCAGGCGTGAGATTGTTTCATGTGGGTCGTCCATTTCCTGTATTCTCCTATAAATTGGAAGGTAGATTTGGAAACTTGGTAAGAGTAAGCTTTGATTTTTTTTTCTTTTTTATCAAGAAAGTATTAGTGGCGATCCAGGCAGCATCAGGAGCTGCAGAGGCTGTCACTGCTCGGTGGCCACAGTGTCCTTCATGGAGTTCTCCACAGCCTTTCAGCTCCTGCCTTTGGCAGTGGCTGGTGACCGGTGCCTGCCTCTATGACTTTATTGGAGTTTGGAAAGTGGTGACATTACAGTTAGGTCACTCTTTTTGCTTTTATTGCCAGAATTATTCTAAAGAGAAGAACTTTCCTATATCCGTGATTTGGTTATTCTGAGTTTAGGAAAGACAGATACTTGATTTGCTCTCCTCTCAAATTTTGGAATGATGAGTCGCTTCTCTAGCATCCTCCAAGGATGACTAACAGTCTCTTAGCTTTGCTGTGAACTTAGAATGCTGTTGTATTTTGTGGGTTTGAGTACATTGCAGGTAACTTTTTTTTTTGAGACGGGGTCTTTGTCGTTCAGGTTGGAGTGCAGTGATGCAATCTCGGCTCACTGCAGCCTCTGCCTCCTGCGTTCAAGTGATCCTTCTCCCTCAGCCTCCTGAGTAGCTGGGACTACAGGTGCGTGTCACCACGCCCGGCTAATTTTTTGTATTTTTAGTAGAGATTGGGTTTCACCATGTTAGCCAGGATGGTCTTGATCTCCTGACCTTGTGATCTGCCTGCCTCGGCCTCCCAAAGTGCTGAGATAATAGGCATGAGCCTCTGCGCCCAGCCTGCATTGCAGGTAATATTCTTATTGACCTTCAGACTCTCTGATCATTGGCCAGTGGGAGTCTCTTCTAGTTTGCTCTTGAATTTTCTTTTCTTTTTTTAAGTTTTACCTAGTTTTATTTTAAGGGAAAGCATGTAATAATGAGGTATTTCAGTCACCGGCTTTTTCTTCCCTAAATATCTTAAGTAAATTATATAGATCTTAAGTGTACAGTTTGATGTCTTCATACATGTACCCCTGTAACCCACACTTGACCAAGGCATAGAACATTTCCAGGGCAGGCGCCGTGGCTTACATCCGTCCTCCCAGCACTTTGGGAGGCCGAGGTGGGCGGATCACTTGAGGTCAGGAGTTTGAGACCAGCTTGGCCAATGTGGTGAAACCCCGTCCCTACTAAAAATACAAAAATTAGCCAGGCGTGGTTGTAGGCCCCTGTAGTCCCAGCTACTTGGGAGGCTGAGGCAGGAGAATCACTTGAACCCAGGAAGCAGAGGTTTTAGTGAGCTGAAATCGCACCATTGCATTCCAGCCTGGGCGACAGAGTGAGACTGTCTCAAAACAAAAACAAAAACATTTCTGTCCCCCCCAGAAAGTCCCTGGTGCCTCTCAGTCAGTCCACACTTTCCCATTCGTTGGCAGTCATGCTTCTGACCTATTGCACCAAGATTAGTTTTGCCTGTTTTCAAACGTCACATAAAGGGAGTCATGCAGTAGAAACTCTTTGGGACTGGTTTCTTTCGTTCAGCATGTTTTTGAGGTTTATTCCTGTTGCTGCTGGTGTCATGAGTCCTGTTGATGTGACCCCGGCAGTCTTCGGTCACCTCCTTGCTTTCTGCTTTCACAAGATGGTTGTTTGTCCTTGTTTGTGTCTGCCCCAGACCTGAAGGAACATACGTACAGGGCAGGTGTGTGGTTCTTGACTGTCGCTGGGGAGTCCACCTCACCCCGACCAGCAGCGTGCTTGCCACGTCAGCCTCCTGTTCTTACCTACTTTTCTGTGACGTGGTTTCTCGTTTGACCTTTCCTAGCCCTCGAGCATGTTCCAAACTCCGTTCGCTTGTGGAAAGCAGCCGTTGAGCTGGAAGAGCCTGAAGATGCTCGAATCATGCTGAGCCGAGCTGTGGAGTGCTGCCCCACCAGTGTGGAGGTGAGTCTGGTGGGCTCAGGGCCACCATAGCGCAAAGTGGCCAAGGCCTGAGCCCGCGTTCAGTATCTGGAAGTGACGCTATAAGCGGAGCATTGGGCTCACTCAGGCTGCGATTTCTGGGAGCAGAAGGCCATGTGGAACCCCAGTTTGCTGTTGTGCACACAGCTGCTAGGCAGGGTGGTCAGTGGCTTCAGCTAGTTGTGCTCTTCATGGAAGTGCGGAGAGAATCTTCGCTCATCCGCGACGACTGTAGAAAATGCTCTGTGGGGCCGTTCTTCTCATTCAGCCCAGAGTTGTCATGGGAGCTGAAGGTGGCAGGGAGATAGAAAACACTGCTTTCTGCCAGCCCCACGTGTCTGCTCTTTGCCTCAAAGCTAGTGGGATTTCTTTGGTTTTAAGCGTTCCAGTTTACAGCATTCTGTGCAGTGATTTTTAGTCTGGGTTTTATGATACCCAGTATGTCTTTAATTATCTTAAGGGGTATTGTGAAATTCTCCAAACAAAATTAATCTTATTTTATTTACATAAAAATAAATAAAGCCTGTACACATTTTAGTGGTGGAATGTTGCAGAGTCAACATTGCTAGGGTCTGGGAACTCCAGGAGGCTGAACACCCTTCTGTGTGTTTAGCCCATGAGGGCAGTAGCCTTGTCCTGCTTATCTGTGCCAGGGCCCTGGTATCAGGCCTGGCGCGCCGTGTGCCTGGAGGCAGTGTTTGTGAACATTCAACTGAGAATCTTTTCACGCTCACCAACTTTTCATGCTCACTAGTCAGTAAGTCAGGCAGAAGCATAAGTGGACAGTTGGTCAGGTGAGAGATGTTGCTGTGAGCACTTCTCAGGCTATGTTCAGATGGTTCTCGAGAGCTAAGGAAGAACGTGGTGGCCACACGGGGGCCTGTTGAGGGTGGGTTGCTGTCTAGCCTGCAGCTGTCCCTGCAGCACTGTGTCCTCTCCTTTTTCTGGTGTCCTCTCCATGTAGCTCTGGCTTGCTCTGGCGAGACTAGAGACCTATGAAAATGCCCGCAAGGTCTTGAACAAAGCGAGGGAGAACATCCCTACAGACCGACATATCTGGATCACAGCTGCTAAGCTGGAGGAAGCCAATGGGAACACACAGATGGTGGAGAAAATCGTTGACCGAGCCATCACCTCACTGAGGGCCAACGGGGTGGAGATCAACCGAGAGCAGTGGATCCAGGTAGGCTGCAGGCGGGTGTCGCGGTGTCTGCTTTCACGGTGTACTCACCGTGTGTGCTGCACATGTCTCACGGTGTGCTGCACATGGGAGTCCTGCACGGGCCTGGGGGCTGCTGAATGGTGCTGGGGAGTCCTGCGCTGGCCGCAGAAACAGAGGTGTGGCTGGGCCCTGAAGGACCTGGGCATGCCTGCTGTCACTCTTGATAGATTGAAGGCTTGGAGTTTGTCTTGGGGTGAATGCTGCTGAAGCCTTTTCAGTGTGTGCACACCTGACTGCATTTCTTTTCTAGTAGAAACAGTACACCTGAAAGAGAATGACAGGAGCTCTCACGGCTTCTTCTACTCTTTTGCCCCGCCTTTTTGCTTTTGTTTTTGAGAGGGAGTCTTGCTCTGTCACCTAGGCCGGAGTGCAGTGGCATGGTCTTGGCTCCCTGCAGCCTCCACCTCCTAGGTTCAAGCGATTCTCCTACCTCAGCCACCCTTAGTAGCTGGGATTACAGGCACCCGCCACCATGCCCAGCTAATTTTTGTATTTTTAGTAGAGACAGGGTTTCACCATGTTGGCCAGGTTGGTCTCCAACTCCTGACCTCAAGCCATCTGCCCACCTTGGTCTTCCCTGACTTTTAGCTTTTTCTGTAGACTTAAGGCTATAGAAAAGTCTCGAAAGGGCTGGGCGTGGTGGCTTGACCGGTAATCTCAGCACTGTGGGAGGCAGAGGTGGGCGGATCACAACATCAGGATTTTCAGATCAGCCTGGCCAACACGGTGAAACCCTGTCTCTACTGAAAATACAAAAATTAGCTGGGTGTGGTGGTGGGCACCTGTAGTCCCAGCTGCTCGGGAGGCTGAGGCAGGAGAATTGCTTGAACCTGGGAGGCGGAGGTTGCAGTGAGCTGAGATCGCACCACTGCACTCCAGCCTGAGTGATAGAGCGAGACTGTCTCAAAAAAAAAAAAAAGTCTCCAAAGATCTTCTAACTCAGGAAGTACGGCTTGGGTTCCCTCTATTGCCTTTTTTCTTCTTTTTTTTGAGATGGAGTCTTGCTGTCTTGCCCAGGCTAGAGTGGTGCAGTGGCGCAATCTCAGGTCACTGCAACCTCCACCTCCTCCGGGGGTGGCCCCGGGGGGGGGGGGGGGCCTAAATCCTTGGGATGCCGAGGTGGACAGATCAGGAGGTCAAGAGATCGAGACCATCCTGGCCAATATTTTTAGTAGAGGATGTCCCCATCGCTACTGAAAATACAAAAAAAAAAAGTTAGCTGGGCGTGGTGGCACATGCCTGCAGTCCCAGCTTACTCAGAAGGCTGAGGCAGGAGACTTGCTTGAACCTGGGAGGCAGAGGTTGCAGTGAGCCAAGATTGTGCCACTGCACTCCAGCCTGGCCATAGAACAAGACTCTGTCTCAAAAAAAAAAAAAAAGAAAAAAATTATTATTTCTGTTTTATTTTGTGACAGTTTTCCTTTTTTTCTTTTTTTTTTTTTTTTTTTTAAGAGACAGGGTCTTGCTGTGTTGCTCAGGCTGGAGTGCGGTGGTGCGTTCATGGCTCACTGCATCTTTTATCTCCTGGGCTCAAGTGATCCGCCTGCCTTAGCCTCCCAAGTAGCTGGCACTACAGGCAGGTGACACCATGCTTGGCTAATTTTTTAATTTTTACTTTTTGCCTCGTTATGCTGCCCAAGCTGATCTTAAACTCCTGGCCTCCAGCGATCTTACCACTTTAGCCTCCCAAAGTGTTGGGATTACAGGCATCAGCTGCCATACCCAGCCTAAGGCGGTTTATTAAGCTATAATTAACATCCTATAAAATCCACCCATTTAAAGTTTATGATTCTGTGGTTTTTAGTATATTCACAAAGTTATGCATGTATTACCACAATCTTAGAACCTTTTCATCACTCCAGAAGGAAATCCTGTATCCATTAGTTGTTGCTCCCCATTTACATACCTCTATAGCCTCTTTTTTTTTTTTTTTTTTTTTTTTTGAGACAGGGTTTTGCTCTCTCTCCCAGGCTGGAGTGCCTGGTGCAGTCTATCTTGGCTCTCTGCAACCTTTGCTTCCTGGGCTCAGGCAATTCTCCTGCCTCAGTCTCCTGAGTAGCCGGGACTCCGGGTGTGCGCCACCATGATTGGCAAATTTGTTTGTGTTTTTTGTAGAGATGGGGTTTTGCCATGTTGTTCAGGCTGGTCTCAAACTCCTTAGCTCAGGTGATCCACCTGCCTCGGCCTCCCAAAGTGCTGGGATTATAGGTGTGAGCCACCTTGCCTGTCTAACCTTGCTTTTTTACTTTCTTTCTCTATACTTTTTTTTCCGGACATTTTATATATGAATCCTCTTCAACTTACACATCCTGATAGACCCATTGTAAGCTGAAAATATCGTAAGTCTAAAATGCATTTGACGCTGGGTGTTGCGGCTCATGCCTGTAATCCCAGCACTTTGGGAGGTTGAGGCAGGTGGATCACTTAAGGTCAGGAGTTCAAGACCAGCCTGGCCAACATAGTGATACCTCATCTCTCTACTAAAAATACAAAAAAAATTAGCCAGGCTTGATGGCGAGCACCTGTAATCTGAGCTATTTGGGAGGCTGAGGCAGGAGAATCGCTTGAACCCAGGAGGCAAGAGGTTGCAGTGAGCCAAGATGGTGACACTGCACTCCAGCCTGGGGGACAGAGTGAGACTCCATTTCAAAAAATAAAAAAATAAAAAAATAAATGCATGTGATACAGCTATTGAACTTTATAGCTTAGCCTAACCTGCATTAAACATGCTCAGAACGCTTAGGTTAGCCTACAGTTGAGCAAAGTCATTGAACATAAAGTGTTGAATAACTCATGTAATTTATTGAATACTTCGTTGAAAGTGAAAAACAGTAGTGGTTTGAGTCAGAGTGTTGCTTCTACTGAATGCCTGTGGCTTATGCACCATCCCACACTGGGGGCCTCCTGTGAGTGGAATCACACGATACGTGATCTTTTTGTGACTGGCCTTAACTCAGTGCGTTTTTGGGGTTCCTCCATGTTGTAGCGTGGAGATATTGAAATCCTTTACTTTTAAATGGGATTGTGTCTTTATTGTTGTCTATGTATTATTTTTGTCTATTGTTTTATTATTGAGTTATAAGAGATGTTATTATAGGTTCTGGATATAGACACTTATCAGATATACGATTTGCAAATACAGATGGCCCCTGATTTCCCATGGTTTGACTTTACTGTGGTTCAGAAGCAATTTGCATTCAGTAGAGACTGTACATGGAGGAAGAGCCAGCACCTTTGTTGCAGGCCCTGAGGTCTGGGTGCTGGGTCGTTGCCCACTGACCTGCCCACGAGTTCTCAGCACTGACCTTCTCACCAGCGTCTCTGCCTCAGATCCTTGCTCTTGGCTCTGCTTTCTGTCTGGGATGGTTTTCTGGTGCTGGCAGGGCCCAGGGGGTGTGGGAGCAGCTGGCTCCTGTGGCACTTCGCTCGCTCATGTTGTGGTCCCCCAGGTTGGCCCGCCACGGTGGTGCCTGTGCCCCTGCACCCTGTCGCTCTGGCTGGCTTAGCAGTCTCTGGTTGGTAGACACACTGTCTTGTACTTGTGGGAATATATTTGTAAGATGAAGGCCTTAAAGTAGAACTGCTGGGTCAAATGTGTGCATGTTTTATTTTGATAGAGCATGAGAACTTGCCCTCCATGAGATAAATAAGATTTATGCCCACCATCACCAAGTGGGCCAGTCAGCAGATGTTTCAGTGTTGCTCATCTGATACGTGCAAAATGGTACTTAGAATTGTTTAATTAGCATCTTGAAAATAAAAATGGGGGCTGAGTATGGTGGCTCATGCCTGTAACCCAGCACTTTGGGAGCCCAAGGATCACTTGAGCCCAGGAGTTGACACTGTTGTTCTCCAGCCTAGGTGACCCAGTGAGACCCTGTCTCAAAAAAGAATGGGGCCAGGCGTGGTTGCTTGTGCATTAATCCCAGCACTTTGGGAGGCTAAAGCAGAATTACTTGAGACCAGGAGTTTAAGACCAGCCTGGGTAACATAAGGAGACTCCGTTTCTACAAAAATAATGTAATAATGGACATGCTGGTACATGTGTGTAGTCCTAGCTACTCGGGAGGCTGAGATGGGAGGCTCCCTTGGGTCTGGGAGTTGGAAGCTGCAGTAAGCTATAATTGCACCATAGCACTCCAGCTTGAGTGATGGCGGGGGAGACCTTGTCTCTCTCTCTCTCCCTTTTTTTTTTTTTTTTTTTGCAAGATGGAGTCTTGCTCTGTCACCCAGGCTGGAGTGTAGGTGTGATCTGGGCTCACTGCAACCTCCGCCTCCCGGGTTCACGTGATTCTTCTGCCCAGCCTCCTGAGTAAGCTGGGATTACAGGGGCCTGCCACCATGCCTGGCTAATTTTTGTATTTTTTTTTTTTTTTTAGTAGACATGGGGTTTCACCAGGTTGGCCAGGCTGGTTTCAAACTCCTGACCTCGTGATCCGCCCTCCTTGGCCTCAGAGTTCTGGGATTACGAGCGTCAGACACCACACCTAGCCGAGACCTTGTCTCTTAAAAATAAAAAGGATTTACATTTCTTTCCACATGTTTACAAGTTGTTTGTATTTTTATTTTCTGGTGAACAGTGTGTCTGTGTCCTTTGTGACATTTCTCTATTGTTTTTTTCTGATGGTGTGCAATAGACTCACTTCCTCAGCTCCTTGCTAGGCAATATCAGCATCATCCTGATGTCTCTCAGTCTCACCATCCACGAACGCCATGCTCCCTGTTGGGAATCTGCAGCTCTGATTTCCGAAATCAAAAATAATTTCTTTGTTCCTCTTTCAGGACGCCGAGGAATGTGACAGGGCTGGGAGTGTGGCTACCTGCCAGGCTGTCATGCGTGCCGTGATTGGGATTGGGATTGAGGAGGAAGATCGGAAGCACACCTGGATGGAGGATGCTGACAGTGTGAGTTGGAGCAGGGGCCTTTGTCCCCATTGTGGAGTCTCTGCTGTGGGAACGGCAGGCACCTTAACTAGTAGGCTGTTTTAAAACTTTTTATATACACTTGTTTGCATGTAGTTGCACTCATAAGGAG
The DNA here is from genome assembly GCA_036589455.1 of Ateles fusciceps. NCBI lineage: Eukaryota > Metazoa > Chordata > Mammalia > Primates > Atelidae > Ateles > Ateles fusciceps. The sequence continues at coordinate 276,180 of JAZHEH010002291.1, read as the reverse complement.
TACAGCTTGCTTTCTGCTAACCTAAGTTTTTTTGTGTTTGTGTTTCTGTTTTTGTTTTTGTTCTTTTGAGACAGTCTTGCTCTGTCGCCCAGGCTAGAGTGTAGTGGCGTGATCTCAGCTCACTGCAACCTCTGCCTCTTGGGTTTAAGGGATTCTGCCTCAGCCTCCTGAGTAGCTGGGATTACAGGCGCATGCCACCATGCCCGGCTAATTTTTATATTTTTAGAAGAGACAGGGTTTCACCACGTTGGTCTGGCTGGTCTCAAACGCCTGATCTTGCGATCCACCTGCCTCGGCCTCCCAGAATGCTGGCATTACAGGTATGAGCCACCGCGCCCAGCTTGTTAACCTAAGTTTAAGTGAAGAGCTCATGTTTTGAGTTCTTACTGAATGGTCAGAGCCCAGCACATTATCCAAGGTCACACAGTAAGTGGATGGGCCTGGCAGCTGGATGTGGTTGGACTGCAGCTGTTTTAGCTGTTACTGCTAGGACATCTGGGTTGTCCCTATTCCCTGGTTTCTAGTGTAAATTGCATTTCAGAAAACATTTTGCATACAGAGCTTTTGCCTCCTTTGAGATTATTTTCTTAGAATATGTTTCCAGAGAAAAGATTTTAGGGCCAAAATCAGTAAACATATGTAAGTTTTTTTTGTTTTTTGAGACAGAGTCTCACTCTGTCGCCCAGGCTGGAGTGCAGTGGCGCAATCTCAGCTCACTGCAACCTCTACCTCCCAGATTCAAGCAATTTTCCTGCCTCAGTCTCCTGAGTAGCTGGGATTACAGGTATGCACCACCACGCCCGGCTAATTTTTCTATTTTTAGTAGAGACGGGGTTTCACTGTGTTGACTGGGATGGGCTGGAACTCCTGACCTTGGCCTCCCAAAGTGCTGGGGTTATAGGTCTGAGCTACTGTGCCTGGCCGTTTAAGGTATTTAATGCAGATATAGCCCTCTTTTCCTTTGTGAAATAAAAATGATTTCAGACATATAGGAATGTTGCAAAAGTCTACAAAGAATTCTTATGTGTCCTTTACCCAGGTTCCTTATAATTTACGCATTTTACCATTTATTTAGAGACAAGGTCTTGCCCTGTCGTCCAGACTGGAGTGCAGTGGCACGATCATGGCTCACTGCCACCTTGAACTTCTGGGTTCAAGGGATCCTCCCGTCTCAGCCTCCTGAGTCGCTGGGGCTATTCGGGCATGCCACCACACCCAGCTAGTTTTTAAAATCTTGTTTTTAGAGATGGGGTCTTGCTATTTTTGCCCAGGCTGATCTCAAACTCCTGGCCTTGAGCCATCCTCCTGCCTCAGCCTCCTGAGTTGCTGGGATTACAGGTGTGAATTGCCATGCCCAGCTCACATTTGCTTTCTTACTCCCGTCACACTCATGCACTTACCTCTTTTTCCTGGAACAGTTTGCCAGTGAGTGAGTTGCAGATGTGATGTGCTTTACTTTTAAACACTTTTGGTGTGTGTTACTTTAAAAGAGGACATTCTCTTACACAACCATAGCTCAGTTATCAAAATCAGGAAATTAATGTTGGGACAGTACTGTCATGTAACTTGAAGACCTTACTCAAATCTCACCCGCAGGCTGGGCATGGTGGCTGACACCTGTAAACCCAGCACTTTGGGAGGCTGAGGTGGGCAGATCGCTTCAGAGCAGCCTGGGCAACATGGCAGAACCCCATCTTTGCAGAAACAAGCCAGGCGTGGTGGCACACACCTGTAGTCCCACCTACTCAGGAGGCTGAGGTGGGTGGATCACTTGAGCTCAGGATTTTGAGGCCACAGTTAGCTGTGATTGTGCCACTGCACTCTAGCCTGGGTGACAGCAAGACCCTATCTGAAAAAAAGAAAAAGACTCACCCGTTGTCTCTGTGTCCTTTTAGCAAAAGAAAAAACCGACTGTGTTCTGTTGAGGAACACAGGGTCATCCTCAGGCTAGTCTGGAAGAGAGCCTCAGCCTTTGTTTTTCATGAGCCTGAATTTTTTTTGAGGACCATAGGCCAGTGATTCTGTAGACTTCTCTTTGACCTGGGTCTCTGGGTGTGTCCTCTGGGTTGCGCTGGGTCCTGCTGGTGCATCACAACAGAGGTGTGCACCTGTCCAGCTCCGACCCTCTGCTGCAGGCAGTGGCTGCAGGCATTTCCACTGCATGGTTGCTGTTTGTTTCTTTGTTATTAATAAGTATTTTGAGGATCCATTAATGATGCTTCTAGGCCTGAATCAGTTATTTCTGTGGTGTTTGCTAAATGATGATTTTTTAAAAATCTTTTTTTATACATTAAAATTTTTTTTGGTAGAAACAGTGTCTCACTGTGTTGTCCAGGCTGGTCTCATACTCCTGGCCTCAAGTGATCCCACCTCAGCCTCCCAGAATGTGTAGTATTACAGGTGTGTCACTGTGCTTGGTCATGCACACACAGTGATGTTGTGAAGTTTCTCCTACATTTTATCAGTTGGAATTCTGCAGTCATGAAGAGCTTCACTTTCTCCTTCATCCGTGTGTGTTCACTTCCTTCCGTCTACATTGGCCTCCTTTGGTCCTTGGGATCCTGGCATTGTCCATGTGATACACACGTGGTTCTTTTTTTTTTTTTCCGAAACGGAGTCTTGCTCTGTCACCAGGCTGGAGTGCAGTGGCACAATCTTGGCTCACTGCAATCTCCGCCTCCCGGGTTCAAGTGATTCTCCTGCCTCAGCCTGCCTCAGCCTGCCTAGTCTCCCAAGTAGCTGGGATTACAGGTGCGTGCCACTATGCCCGGTTAATTTCTGTATTTTTTATAAAGATGGGGTTTCACAATGTTGGCCAGGCTGGTCTCGAACTCCTGACCTCAGGTGATCCACCTGCCTTAGTCTCCTAAAGTGCTGGGATTACAGGTGTGAGCCACTGCTCCTGGCCTGTTTTTGTCTTATTATTTTGTTGTCTCTTTCACATACCCTGGAGTAAGCACAGCTGTTTTTCAAAGTGCTCATAATGCTGGAGTGTTTTCTGTGCCCAGAAGTGTGCTGTAGTGCTCCTTCCCCTCCGGACACCAGGACCCTGGGCACAGCATCACTCGATCCTGAGGGTGTTAAAGCCACTCTTGGGGTGGTTGTGAAGATCCGAGGAGGTGATGGAGAGTCTGAAATGCTTTGTCACCAACCCTCAGGACTTTGACCAGAAATCAGAATTCACAGAGGACCGTAGACCAGAGTGCTCTGTCCAGGGCCTGATACTCACTGGCATCCTCCCCTGACCCCTTCAGATGCTTCTGGTCAGTACCCAGTGCCCGAGGCAGGGCTATTCCTGGTTTCCGTGCTGGTTGAGTCACACTGAAGCCATGTGACTTGGGAGACATGAGGTCTGAGTGAAGAAATCTCAGTGACATCCCCCACTCCTTTTCCTTCTTAGGGATTTTCATGCTGGGGGTCCTGAACACCAGGAGGCTCACTGTTGTCCCTCCCTCTTGTACAAGGCAGCTGGGCATCTGGGAAGTGTTCTTGGGTGCCCCTCTGTGGGGACTTGGACAGCTGTGAGCTGTCAGTCCAGATCTTCCCCATTGTGATGTTCGCAGTTGCAAAACTTTGTTTTGCACTTCCTGGTGGCCTCTCACTTACCTTCAGCAGCAAACTCCTTCTTGGTACAAGAATCCTTTCAGCAGTTGGGTGCGGTGGCTCATGCCTATAATCCCAGCACTTTTGAGAGGCTGAGGCAGGTGGATCACCTGAGGTCAGGAGTTCAAGACCAGCCTGACCAACATGGTGAAACCGCATCTCTACTAAAAATACAGAAATTAGCTGGGTGTGGTGGCGGGTGCTTGTAATTCCAGCTACTTGAGAGGCCGAGGCAGGAGAGTCCCTTGAACCCAGGACGTGAAGGTTGCAGGGAGCTGAGATCGCACCATTGCACTCCATCCTGGGTAACAGAGCGAGACTGTCTTAAAAAAAAAATCCTTTCAGCATCTGCAGGGTACAGAGTACGGTGACTTGTGCCCTGTGTGAGGCTGAGTGGGAACAGGTGTCTGACCCAGCCCAGTGAGTCTCCAGGTGTCATGGTCACGTCAGACTATCCCCCAGATGCTTTAGCACTGCAAATTGTGACTGGCTTTCTTATTTTCTTTTGTTGCTGATGCTAGCCAAGAGATAAAATCACTCTTGAGGATAGGAAAAACAAGCCTGAAGAAAGAACTGTGTTTACTGTAGTTCTGTTGGAGTGCATGGGTTTTTCTTTTTGTATTCACTTGTCTCTTACAGGTTTCTAATGAGTGTACTTTTATCATGGTGAATATATACAACACCTATATTTATTTATTTATTTATTTTTTGAGACAGGGTCTCACTCTGTCGCTCAGGTTGGATGCAGTGGTGCAGTCTCGGCACACTTACAACTTCCGCCTCTCGGGTTCAAGCTGTTCTTAGGCCTCAGCCACCCAAGTAGCTGGGATTACAGGCATGCGCCACCATACCCAGATAATTTTTGTATTTTTAGTGGAGACAGGTTTTCACCGTGTTGGTCAGGCTGGTTTCGAACTCCTGACCTCAGGGGATCTGCCTGCCTTGGCCGCCCAAGGTGCTGGGACTACAGACGTGAGCCACGGCACCTGGCATCTATACCTAATTTTTAAAAAAGAAACCAATGTTGTGATCTGCAGTTATAGCATGTGTATGTGTGTGCCTGCACACGAACGTATGCCTTGGCCACAGCCGTGCGTGTGTGTGTGTTTGTGTGCATGTGTTCGTATGCCTTGTCCACAGCCGTGTGTGTGCATGTGTGTGTATGCCTTGGCCACAGCTGTGTGTGTGTGTGTGTTTGTGTGCATGTGTTTGTATGCCTTGTCCACAGCCGTGTGTGTGCATGTGTGTGTATGCCTTGGCCACAGCTGTGTGTGTGCGTGTGTGTTCACGTGTGCGTATGCCTTGGCCACAGCTGTGTGTGTGCATGTGTGTTCACATGTGTGTATGCCTTGACCACAGCCCTGTGTGTGTTCACATGCCTATGCCTTGACCACAGCCCTGTGTGTGTGTGTGTGTGTGTGTGTGTGCGCACGTGTGCGTATGCCTTGGCCACAGCCATGTGTGTGTGCGTGTGTGTGTTCACGTGTCCCCATGCCTTGACCACAGCCCTGTGTGTATGTTTTTGCACATGTGCGTATGCCTTGGCTACAGCCGTGTGTGTGCACGTGTGAGTATGCCTTGACCACAGCCCTGTGTGTGTGTGTGTGCATGTGTTCATGTGTGCCTATGCTTTGACCACAGCCCTGTGTGTGTGTGTGTGTGTGTGTGTGTGTGTCGTGTGTGCATATGCCTTGGCTACAGCCCTGTGTGTGTGTGTGTGTGCATGTGTTCATGTGTGCCTATGCTTTGACCACAGCCCTGTGTGTGTGTGTGTGTGTGTGTGTGTGTGTGTGTGTGCATGTGTGCATATGCCTTGGCCACAGCTGTGTGTGTTCACGTGTGCGTATGCCGTGGCTACAGCCCTGTGTGTGTGTGTGTGTGTGTGCATGTGTGCGTATGCCCCGGCCACAGCTGTGTGTGTGTGTTCACGTGTGCATATGCCTTGACCACAGCCCTGTGTGTGTATGTGCACGTGTGCTCATGCCTTGACCACAGCCCTGTGTGTGTATGTGCACATGTGCTCATGCCTTGACCACAGCCCTGTGTGTGTGTGTGTGTGCATGTGTGCACATGCCTTGACCACAGCCCTGTGTGCACGTGTATGCCTTGGCCACAGCTGTGTGTGTTCACGTGTGCGTATGCCTTGGCTACTGCCCTGTGTGTGTGTGTGCACACGTGTGTGTATGCCTCGGCCACAGCCGTGTGTTCACATGTGCGTAGGCCTTGGCTACAGCTCTGTGTGTGTGTGTGTGTGCACGCCTGTGTACGTATGCCTTGGCCACAGCCCTGTGTGTGTGTGCACATGTGCGTATGCCTTGGCCACAGCCCTGTGTGTGTGCGCATGTGTTTACGTGTGCATATGCCTTGACCATAGCCGTGTGTGTGTGTGCACGTGTGTGTATGCCTTGGCCATAGCTCTGTGTGTGTGTGCGTATGTGTGCACACCTCCGTCACCTGCAGCTTGTGCACCTCTTGCAGGCCAACAGACCAGCAGGCAGCCCCATGTGTTCCTTTTTCAGTGTTCTTGTCCTCATCCTCTGGTCTGTCTCTTTCACATACACTGGAGTAAGCATAGCTGGTTTTCAAAGTGCTTGTAATTCTGGAGTAAGAACTACAGTGTTTTCTGTGCCCAGAGTGTGGTTTCCTGGTCCTGGATTGTGCAGTGGCATGATCTTGGCTCACTGCAACCTCTACCTCCCAGATACAAGTAAATCTCCTGCCTTAGAATCCCAAATAGCTGGATTACAGCTGCTTGCCACCACAGTCGGCTTTGTATTTTTAGCACAGATACGGTTTTACCATGTTGGCCAGGCTGGTCTCAAACTCCCGTCTTCAGATGATCTGCCCTCCTTCGCCTCCTAGTGTGCTGGGCTCATATGCGTGAGCCACCGCGTCCAGCCTGGACTGTGGTTCTGATGAGATAAAACGCTGTTGTACATCTTCTAGCAGATACCGATACCATCATTGAGAATTGTGTGAATCTGGGGGAGGGCATCATGCCACTTGCTCTGTGGCCGGTGCTGGGCTGCCCATTCTCACGTCTGTCTCTCTGCTCTAGTGTGTGGCCCACAATGCCCTGGAGTGTGCACGCGCCATCTACGCCTACGCCCTGCAAGTGTTCCCCAGCAAGAAGAGTGTGTGGCTGCGTGCCGCGTACTTCGAGAAGAACCATGGCACTCGGTATGTGGTGGGACCTGCCTGCCCCAGTGGGCTAATGAAACCTCCACCTCCATTTGTGTAGCCCTGAATTTAACCCTCTCATCTCTGCACATCCAGTATTGTGCCCTTTGGAGGCCTGGCTCTCTGGTGGTGATGAAGGTTGGAATGGCACTTGGGACTTTGCAACTGCATCCATTTTTATAGCCCCTTCTGGGATAGGACTGTTGCTCTTTTATAGTGGAGAAACCAAGGCATCCAGGGGGCCCGTCCTGCCAAGTGTCCTGGAGCCCAAGTGGCTCATGCCTGAGCACTGGTTGCAGCGGTGGGAACGGCGGCATCTGGGCTCAGGCAGGCGTGTTTTCTTTCCATTTAAGCTGTGCTGGCTTTGGGTTTTGACTGTTTTTGTGCTTAGAGGAGGTCCTTGACAATTCTCTTGAACTGTACTCTTTAATTGAAAAAATCTTTCAAGTCTGCTTTATTGGCTGTAAATGCTGATTGAATTAGGCGTTGCAGTTCATTGTTTTAAATGGGTGGCTCTCAAGGGCATTGGGCTCTTGTCCCCCACGTACCCACCGTCCGTCCTCTCCCAGGTCCTCGGTGATGCTCCCCCGTGCCGGGTGAGGACAGGCCCTGCTGCTTTCACTGGGGCTGCAGCCGAGGGTGCTGAGCTCTTGCCTCTTTGCTTTTCTGGTGTTATTTAATCTCAGTGTCTTCAGGGCGTCTTTCCGTGTGTCCTCCTGAAGCCCTGGCCCTCTCACACACCCACCAGCTGGTCTGGTGTTTCAGAGTGATCTCCTTTGGAGACGTTTTGAAAGGCTCTCATGGTGCCCCTTTGTAGAAGGGCACCTGGAGCAGTCTAAGTGAAGAACAGGGCGGTGCCGGGTGTGGGCTGACGTCTCAGCCTGTATGAACTGCTGCCCTCTCCTCCTGGACACAGTGGGCAGTGCCCTGCTGCCCTGCCTTCTCCCTCAGTGCAGGCTTGCGAGGATGAGGGGGAGGCAGCAGTGCTGGGGAGCTGGTCCTCGGGGGAGCACGGTTGCTTGGCCGGCCCTCTCCACACAATGTGATTGTGTGTGCTTACTTTGTCTTGCTGTTGTGCTCGCTGAGGCCCAAAGGGCTCATTGGTGCAAGATGATGTGACTGTGGGTGGTGGGCCACACGAGAGTCCAGGGGTGTCAGGCCTGATATCCAGGGCTGGTGGTTTTGCTCAATGATGCCCTAAAATCACTTTCTTCCTACGACATTGTGCTTTCGGATGCCGGCAGAGCCCACCTGGGATCATAACCTTTATTGGTGGGTCTGGGTGTGCTTGTGCTCTGAGCCTCAAGATGAAAAGCCTCCCCTGTCACAGACGGAACTTACTGCTGCCTCCAGGACACACGGCTGTAAAAGGGGCTCTTGTGAAGTTCCTCTCTCCAGCTCTGCTATTTAAACAATGCATTGCTTTGTAGAACCCTTTTCAGTAGTTTATTTTAGGACCTTTATTGAGAGGAAAGATTTCCCCCACACTCTCCCCATCGTAAAATCTGGTCAATCATTTATAGCATCGAACTTTGGAGCAGTAACTGTCTTTCTGGCGCCCACGCCATGGCTGACTGTGATGTGTGTTCTGGTTTATGACCCTGACTCTGGTGCCCGTGGCCTCTGTCTTGCAGGGAGTCCCTGGAAGCACTTCTGCAGAGGGCTGTGGCCCACTGCCCCAAAGCGGAGGTGCTGTGGCTCATGGGCGCCAAGTCCAAGTGGCTGGCAGGGGATGTGCCCGCAGCGAGGAGCATCCTGGCTCTGGCGTTCCAGGTAGGTGAGGGTCGCCTGAGCGGTGAGGGGCTTGTGCACACAGGAGCTGACCTGGGTGCCGGCTGGGGCCTGAAAGAATCCTCCATGCAACGTGGCACGTGCTGTGGTTGGGATGCCCTGGAGCTCCCCCCCCCCCCAGGAGCAGGGCCGTGAAGGGGCCTGAGAGGAGCAGGAAGGCAGCCCAACTGGCAGGTACTTCCTCTTGGTCTCCCCCACCCAGTGTGACCACGGGCTCAGTGTTTCAGAACAGAGAGCACGGGGTCACACAGGGGCTGAAGGCACCCTTACGTGAGTGGACGCGTGCAGACAGCCTCACTGAGCCAGGCCTGAGGATGCCTGGGTGCCATGAGGCGTGTGGGGTTTTTTTAGGTTGTTTTTATTGTCACGTATGACACCCTGATACTTTATGACGATATGGTGTTAGTCAAATCGTTTTGCAGCATACTTTTTAATAAACTACAGAATGCTGCAAATGTCAGTTTGTTACTGAGGCTCAGGCTAACATCATAGAGTGTGCCCTTCCCTGAGCAAACACCAAGAGAGGGGGACTGGCCTGGGTTGAACCTTTCGCTCTTGGCTGCACAGGCAGCCGAGGTGGCATCACTCTGTGAGTAACTGCAGCGTCCACTCTGTCTGCCCGCTGTCTGCTGCCTGTCAGGTGGCTTTCCTTGCCTGTCATTTTGGGGCTGCTTTTCAGGTCTGTGACGTGGTCATCTTGCATGGTCAGTGGGCAGCTATGCTGATTAGGGTTAGTCTGGGCACCAGCCCCGGGGGAGGCTTTGAGGGCAGAGCCTGGGTGTCTATTGGACTCTGGGCTGTGTAAGCCTCCTCCGCCTGTGGCTGCCTTCTCCACATGACAGCGGCACACTGGGGGTTCTCTGTCCTGCCCACATGGACTCACAAGGACAGAACAGCTGGCTTCCTTTCATCAAGCTCAGGGGAAGGAGGGAGGTTGGGTGTGGTGGGTCTACCAGTATAAGATGTGAGTGACCCATTTGGGGGCTTTGAGAGAGTGTGGGTGGATCCTGGATAAGATGGCCCTGCACCCACCCCCATTACTGCTCGCCTGAGTGCTTTGGAGGCCTCCCCACTGTACCAGAGTGAACATGGGCCTGTGTGTTCCAGGTGAGTCTGGATTCTTGGGCTGGAGTCTGCTCTGTGATCTCCTCCCTGGGAAGGGCTTGGACCAGACTAATCCTGCAGCAGAGCCAGGCCTGGCTGGGTTCCTGCCTGCCTGCTTTTGATTAATGTGCTTGAGCGCTGGTCCCTGTGTTCTGACCCCTCTTGACGTTGCTGTACTTGCCCTCCAGGCCAACCCCAACAGCGAGGAGATCTGGCTGGCGGCTGTGAAGCTGGAGTCTGAGAATGATGAGTACGAGCGGGCCCGGAGGCTGCTGGCCAAGGCGCGGAGCAGCGCCCCCACCGCCCGGGTGCGCAGGGGCAGTCAGGGCTGGGCTGTTGGGTGCATGGTGCGCTTGGGTGGTGGTGGGAGTGAGATGACAGCAGGCAAACTAGGCCTCAGCACATGCTTATTTTTGTGATGTGAATTTAAAACTTACATTTATCCCCACCATTTGTGTACACACACGGGCTATGAAATCCTACGAAAGTACACACAGTACTGCAGGCAGCGGTGTTGAGGATTTGAGGCTGAGCGTGACGTGAAGCATGTGCTCTGGAGCCGATGCCCTGCGTGCCCATTCGTGTCTGCCCCACAGGTGTTCATGAAGTCTGTGAAGCTGGAGTGGGTGCAGGACAACATCAAGGCAGCGCAGGACCTGTGCGAGGAGGCCCTGCGGCACTATGAGGACTTCCCCAAGCTGTGGATGATGAAGGGGCAGATCGAGGAGCAGAAGGAGCTGATGGAGAAGGCACGGGAAGCCTACAACCAAGGGGTATGTCTCTGCCTGCACCCGGGGCTGCCGCTGACTTGGCGCTCACGGAACTGAGCCCCCTGGTGCAGGGTGATGGCCTTTCACCTCCAAGGAGAAGTGGAGGGCTGGGGAGTTACAGCTGATGGAGCTGCGGACTCAGGACCCAAACCCTGGTCCCTTCACTGTCCTGTGCTTTTCCTTGTACAAAGCTGTGCACCTGCCCTCAGCAGTGCAGAGTGCGGCACACCTGAAGTAAAGGCTGGTGTATGCACACCTGCGTACACAGGTACATAGCAATGCTGCACACCTGTGAACCCACAACGCAGAGCATGGGGGTGTTTTCCGTGGACACAGGCTGCCCTGAGGCACTTGCTCAGCCACTGCAGATGAGAAGCTGGGCGTGGCTGTGTCCCAGTTCTTCCTAGGCGCCACCTGAGCTGCTCTCTTACTTGTTGACTGCAGTTGAAGAAGTGTCCCCCACTCCACAGCCCTGTGGCTGCTGCTCTCTCGGCTGGAGGAGAAGATTGGGCAGCTTACTCGAGCACGGGCCATTCTGGAAAAGTCTCGTCTGAAGAACCCAAAGAACCCTGGACTGTGGTGAGTCCTGGTGGGTCTAGACAGCCTGGGCGCTTGGCACAGCTCACCCATCAGGTGGCCGTCCTTACCTAGCTGCATGTGTGGAGTCGCTTGTGCGGCGTTTCCAGGCTCAGGAGCTTGGGGGGTGGTAGGTGCTGGCCATGAAAAGTCACGGTCCCTGCCTTGGGAGAGTCCAGCCTAGGTACTGTGACAGGCCTATAGATGGTTTCATGTAGTTTAATTTGTGCTCTGATGGAGGGGCCTGGGGGAGAGAGGGGTTAATGATGGCTGAGGCAAAAGAAGCATGGATCCCAGAGAGCTGACTCCATAGAGGAGGTGGCTGGAGGGCCCTGGAGGTGGGCAGGAATCTGCCAGGTGCAGGCTCTGTTCATGGAGGTGTAGCGTCCAGCTCAGGGTGACAGGACTGGAGCACTGCAGGGGCACTGCTACAGACGGGCAGCTCCTGGGTGCCTCGGGCGGCCCTGGCTCTCCCAGGCTGGTCTTGATTGTTCTGGATGCCCTCACCTGCATCTGGACAGTGTCAGGATCTGAGGTCTTGCCTTGGGGCGCTTGCTGGTGGGGCTGGCAGGGATGTGGGCACCAGTGCCTTGCTTCTCTGGTGGATGAACTCTGCTATGCAGGGAATGGAGTTTTTGCTGTTGTGACTGGGTCGAGAGCCCTTTCAGACAGGACTTCCCAGAAGCTCCCAGAATGTGCGCTGTTGGTAGATGGCTGTGGGACCTCCCGGGGCCTGTCTCCCCAGGTTGGAGTCTGTGCGGCTGGAGTACCGTGCGGGGCTGAAGAACATCGCAAACACGCTCATGGCCAAGGCACTGCAGGAGTGCCCTAACTCCGGTAAGTGGGTGCTTCCTGCTTCTCATACTCAGGAGCTTCAGACAGACTGTACTGAAATGTTTTGTGTGAATCATTTCAGTCAAAAGTGTCACCTGTACTTGGCCATTAAAACTTTTTAATGAGGCTGGGTGCGCTGACTCACGCCTGTAATCCCAGCACTTTGAGAGGCTGAGGTGGGCGAATCACCTGAGGTCAGGAGTTCGAGACCAGCCTGGCCAACATGATGAAACCCCATCTCTACTAAAATACAAAAATGAGCTGGGCGTGGTGCTGTGTGCCTATAATCCCAGCTACTCCAGAGGCTGAGGCAGGAGAATGGCTTGAGCCCAGAAGGCAGAGGTTGCAGTGAACTGAGATTGCACCACTCTACTCCAGCCTGGGCAACAGAGTGAGACTCCATCTCAAAAAAAATTTTTAAAGAAATTGTTTTATAATACTAAATGTATTAAATTTATTTAATAAATAATTTAAAAATAAAATATTTTAAAATTTTATCATTTTATGTCAAGCAATGCGTGTTCAGTGTGACATTCGATGTAAGAAGGGAGTGGAAACCAGCTGTAGGCCAGCTGCTGAGGAGCCGCTGCTGTTAGCTTGTAAATTACAACTTGTGTTCTTGCACAAGACTAAAGTCATGCTGTATGTTCAGTTTTGTGCCTTTTCTTCAAGCTAAACAGTTAGTGAGAATTTTTTATTCTGGTTGACTCTTTAAGAATGTTAGTTTTTAGTGGCATTCTGTAATTGTTTGGACACAGTTAAATACGCTGCTCACCTGTTGACCGATTACTGGACATTCAGATTTTCTCCAGTTTTTAATCTGATATTGCTTTGAGGTGACTATCTTTCTGTATGAATCTTTATAAACATTTCTGGTGGTTTGTTATGATACATTCTTTTTTTTTTTTTTTTGAGATGGAGTTTTGCTCTTGTCGCCCAGGCTAGAGTGCAATGGCGCGATCTTGGCGCACTGCAGCCTCCGCCTCCCGGGTTCAAGTGATTCTCCTCCTGCCTTAGCCTCCTGAGTTGCTGGGATTACAGGTGTGTGCCACCACGCCCGGCTAATTTTTGTATTATTAGTAGAGACGGGTTTCACCACGTTGGTCAAGCTGGTCTTGAACTCCTGACTTCAGGTGATCCACCCTCGTTGGCCTCCCAAAGTGCTGGGATTACAGGTGTGAGCCACAGTGCCCAGCCATTATAAATTCTTAAATGTGAAATTGTTGAGTCAGCAGGACCTTAAAGGGTGTCAACGTTTCCATCCCAGTCTCCCCCAGCAGGAGGTCCCTTCTGTGCCCTCGGGGCTGCCGTGGGTTTGGGTGGGCTGGAGCGCTCATCCTTCATGCTTCTCCTCGTACAAGTTCTGCCAGCAGTGTGTGGGGGCCACCACCATGGTCTGAGGATTTCCCCAGGTAGAATCTCTGTAGATTGGGCACCTTTCTGGAACCAGAGGCAAGAGGCTGATGTGCTGATCTTTGTTTCTGAATTTCAGGTATCCTGTGGTCTGAGGCCATCTTCCTGGAGGCGGAGACCCAGAGGAAGACCAAGAGCGTGGATGCCCTGAAGAAGTGTGAGCATGACCCTCATGTGCTCCTGGCCGTGGCCAAGTGAGTGGGGCGTCCTACAGGGTTGCTGACCCTCGGGGTCCTGAGGGGCTCTTTTTCCAGTGTCTGTCTGCCTCTCCCTGGTCACCATAAAGATGCCCAGCAGCAGGGTGGGCTCCCCCAGTCCTCAGCTGCTGTCGCTTCTACTGTGGTCTGGGGCAGGCGCCTTTCCTGGCAGAGACAAGCCTGAGGGTGCTGCTGCATCACCTGGGGTCTGTCCCAAAGCCCTGGGGAGGAACAGCCAGTCTCTCTCTTTCTCCCCCAGGGATCCCCTGGGTGTGGTTCAGCCCTTCCTCTGTTCCAGCTTTTTCTAGGAGGCTGCTCTCTTTGTCTCTGCAATTTTTTAGTTTATGTCTACACAGGCCTGGGTTACAAGATAGATTTGCTGAATGTCACGTAGAATTTAAATGGTAAACAAAGCCCCTTTGGACAAGAGGCTTTATGTTGGGGCAAGAAATCACTGTGAGCTCTGTGACCCTGTAAATAATCCAGAACTGGGGATTTGAGCCTAATTTGTTTTCCGGAGGCTCTCAGGAGACATGGTGTAAAGGAGTGACGTCATACCATGTCGTTCACACTGGTGTGCTGGTTGCTGGGTCGGAGACTCGCTGGGGACGACACTCTGGATCCTTACAGGCAGCAGCGTGTGGCGTGGTGCAGAGTGTGCAGACTCTATGTGCACATGGGCAAAGGCCTGCCAGGTGTGGGCACAGTGGGCAGCTCAGGACCATCCTGACCCACAGAGTCTCTGCTTCTTCTAGAAAGAGGAGGACAGCCCAACAAGGAGCTGGGCCTGAGTTTGGGTCGAGAGGCTGGAAGTGACTGTGTAGGGGTGAAGGGAGTTCTTGGAAGAACCCTGGGCTTCTGAGGCTGCAGCTCGGGATGTCGGCTCAGCTGGCAGAGGTGGTGTGTCTGGCTCCAGCAGCTCATGTGCCCGGCTTCCCCCTCTCCCTGCCCTCCTGCCATGGGTCATGCAGAGACAGCAGCTTTCTAGTGCCGGCTCTTGGTTCTCTCCATCCCTTCTCCCCCAGCCCTGGGTGGCAGTGGTGCTTGGTCTCCAGAGGTCTGGGTGCTGCCCCGCATTGCTGCCTATGGGGCACCTTCTCTCGCCTGCCTGTAGGCCCCTGACAAATGAGAAATGCTTCCCACAGGGAGGCTTGTGTCTGCCCGGTGCTCTTGCCCTGTGCGTCCCACCTCCCAGAGTGACTTCTGGGTGATACTCTGATAGGGAAGCCATAAAACCCTATAAAAGGCTTTGCTAAAGTAAATAAGTCACTCCTTGCTATTCCCAAGCCAGTGTTCTGTGTGTCTGCTATCTGGGTTTGTGTTCTTTAAATCACAGTTTATCTAACACCAGGCAATTAAGAATACCACAAGGCTTAAAAAACAATCAGGTTATCAGAGTATGAAATTATTCCGTTTGGCAACTGAGATGAACCCAAACAGCTGCCTGGAGTGGAGGGTTCCTCATGCTGGCTCTTGACTGCGATGCCTCTGGCTCCGGGGGAGGTGACCCTGAAGAGAGGGTGGCAGCAGTGCAGAGTCCCAGGCCTGCCAGCACGCCCAGCAGCCAGTTCCCGCCGTCCTTTCTCTAGCAGTGGGTGGGGGTGCCATGTACATTCTCACCTGGCCTCTTAATAGTCCAGCGTGGACCTTTTCGGGCCTGGTTTTCAGGGTATTCGTGTGTCTGGCAGGCACGGTGGTCTGAGGGCTGTGGGCTGCAGGCCCAGGCCCTGGCTCTGCCCGGAGCCCATGTTCTCAGTGCTCACTGGGGTTGCTGCTGGAGGCCGGGTGGGGCAGGATGATCCAGCAGGTGTCTCTGGGAGGAGCTGAAACTGCATAACTTACCCTCATCAAAGTCGTAATTCAATTATTTGTCAGGTTTAGTTTCATCTCCTTATATTTAACCCTGATTTTAAGGATTTTGAAGATCTTTCTCTGTGTGCGAATTTTTTGTTTTAAGAAACAACTTGGGCCAGGCATGGTGGCTCACGCCTGTAATCCCAGCACTTGGGGAGGCCAAGGCGGGAGGATCACGAGGTCAGAAATTCGAGACCAGCCTGACCAACATGGTGCAACACCGTCTCTACTAAAAATACAGAAATGAGCCAGGCGTGGTGGGGGCACCTGTAGTCCCAGATACTCAGGAGGCTGAGACAGGAGAATCGCTTGAACCCGAGAGGCAGAGGTTCCAGTGAGCCGAGGTCGCGCCACTGCACTCCAGCCTGGTGACACAGCGAGATTCTCAAAACAAAAAAAAGAAAAGAATTTGGTTAGACCCGTGAAGGATGGCTTCAAGTTAATGATCTGTGGTAATTTCCTGATCAGCCCAGGCCCTGCTCCTCGGGCCTTCCTGAGCGGGGGCGCAGGGCCGCCGGGTCAGGAATGAAGCCGATGGCCCTGGAGCCCTTCCCCTGCCCAGGGCACCCTCCTGCAGCCACTCACTCTGGGTTCCCACCCTTCTTCCGGAACAGGCTGTTTTGGAGTGAGCGGAAGATCACCAAGGCCAGGGAGTGGTTCCATCGCACCGTGAAGATCGACTCTGACCTGGGGGATGCCTGGGCCTTCTTCTACAAGTTTGAGCTGCAGCATGGCACTGAGGTGAGGCCTTCTGGGACTGTGGCGGGGAGTCCACCAGCCCTGGGGGCTCTAGGAGGTGGCCAAGGCCAGCGTGACTCTGCCCGGGTTGGGAGGATAGACAGGGCGGGTGGGGCACAGAATCCTCGACACCTCCCCCACGAGGCAGTCTCGGCCTCTACATCGTTTTCTGGTTATAGCCTCACTGCCCCACACCCTGGAATTGAGGTGCCCAGTCCCTTGGAGTGGCCTGTCTGCTGGCGCATTTTAATGAGTTATTTGTTGGCTGGGGCCTGCACTCACCTTAGGAATGGGCATGGAGTTGGCCTTTCTCTTGGGGCTGAGCCTGGGTTTGGCTTTCTGGGAGAGCCTCGACAGCAGCTCCCTCTGCTCCCCACTTGCCCCCCGGAGCCAAGCATTGTCAGAGCTGTGCTGGGGGGCAGGCCGGCTGTCCTGGTCCTCCCTGGAACACGATGCCAGCCCATGTGAAGCCTGACTCCTTGTTTGGAGAAGGCAGACGTGAGCACTTGTGTGAGGCACAGAATTGAGGTCCATGCTCCTCAAGAGGGGCTCCTTTGAGGAACACACCTGGAAGAGCTTTGCCTTCTGGTGCAGGGCCTGTGCCCCCTCGCCCACCAGTTGGGGTTGGTACTGCCAGAGCCAGGTCTGCCTGGGGGCAGGTGGGGGAGTGGCCTGGGAGGGCCCTTGCCTGAAGTGCCCTGTGGTCCCACCAGGAGCAGCAGGAGGAGGTGAGGAAGCGCTGTGAGAGCGCAGAGCCTCGGCATGGGGAGCTGTGGTGCGCCGTGTCCAAGGACATCACCAACTGGCAGAAGAAGATTGGGGGAGATCCTTAGGCTGGTGGCCGGCCGCATCAAGAACACCTTCTGATTGGCCGGCCTCCATGGACAGGGCTTGGGCTGCACGGGGGAGGGCGTATGGAGGGCTCTGGGCTGTGTCCTCCTTCATTCTCATCCTTCATTAAAAGTTTGTATGTCTTGTGTCAGAGCGGGTGGCCTGCTGATTTTCTCTGGGGCTCTTCCTTGGCTCCTGCATCTGCTGCCCCAGTCTGGCCTGTCCTGGCCTGTCCCACGCTGTCCTCAGGTGGTTGGGATTGCCCTTGCTTGGGCAGAAGCCTCTTGCAGACAGCCGGTATCTCACAGAGGAGACACTGGAGGTGCCGGGGTTCCCCAAGACTGTGGAGAAGGTGGTGGGGTGCAGATGTTCCGGGTGAAAGCCATGTGTGCCCACAGCTGGAGACAGTGGGGGACCAAGCTGTGTGCAGGCCAAGGTGCTCACAGGAGCCTGGCAGCCGTTTGCAAGGGTTTTGGTCGGGACAGCTGGGCCTCCCTGTGGTCTTGAGTGCGAACAGCAGAGCTCAGCTCTGCCCAGGGCCTCTCCACACTGCCTCCCAGGCCCCTCAGGCACATGTTGAGTGGCAGTGTCACCAATAAGAGGTGTTCTTACTTTTGAAGGTGAGTTTATTTTTGCTAATTTATCATTAGCAGTTAAGCCCCTAAAGCACTTGTAACTGAAAGTTGTATTACCTGGCAGACCTGGCTTCTTTTCAGCTTTAGCTGTGTGAGGATGAAGGACTTCATCAGGCCTGGATCCTGTATGCGCATTCAGTTGGGGAGCCAGCTGGCTCTTTTGTGTAGGCCGGGGCTGGAGACATCTGGCTGGAGGTCTTGGCTGGCCCAGAGGCTGTGGGTGGAGGGTTGGTCAGCCCTGCTGGGGAGGAGGAGGCCGCTGTCACATGGACTGAGAAGGCTGCTGGAGAGCAGCTGTCCCTGGACGTTCCCTGTGAGGGGGAGCCCCGGAGGGTCGCACCTTGTCTTGTGGCACCAGAGCCAGGCCCTGACCCACAGCTCTGCCCTCCTGCACATGGGGCCTGTGCTCTGCCTGGTGGTCTGCCTGCCCTGCTCCCGACGAATGAGAATGGCTGGGGTGGGGGAGCCCTGTCTGCACATGGGGTGGTCCTGCTAGGCCAGAATGTGGGTGTGGGTCCCCCTTCTCTGTGGTTCTGGGGACCTCAAGGACATGGCCAATCCAGGGCAAGAGACCTGCCACCCCTGTGTGGGGTCAGGAACTGCTGGGCAGGCAGCCTGGGGTGGAGCTGAAACTGTTGCAGTCTGGAAGTCCTTCCTCGCCCCATCCTGAGGAGCAGCTGCTGGAGCTTCATGAGTGTTTTCATTGAAACCTGGGGGAGGAGTTTCCTTTGATCTCTCGTGGAGAGATGGAGGAATGAGGGAGCCTTCAGAATTTACTCTGAAGATGAAGAGGGTCCTGCAGCTTTTTGGAGTCTATAAGCCAGCCTGGCTCTTTACAGACGTGGAAACCAAGGCCTAGGGAGGAAGCCAGGAAGGAAGGCCTGGCTTCTTGGCACTTCTCTGACCTTGGAGCTGAGCATGGCCAATGTTGGGTGGGCACTGAGGGGTCACACAGAAAAGCATGTGTCAGGCCATGTTCAGGGGAGGCTTCCTGTAGGGTCCTTGGAGAGTTCCAGGGCGCCTGTGCCGTCCGTGTGTGTCTTTCTTGCCTGTGTGGGGTTTTCTCAGAAGCTTCGAGGTGGTCAAACTACAGTTGTGCGTCACAACGGTGGGGATCCATTCTGAGAAACACCTTGCTAGGTCATGTCCTCTTGCAAACATCAGAGTGCATTTACACAAGCCTGGCAGGCACGGCCTCCTGCACCCCCAGGCTGTGCGTCTGTGTGCCCTTGTTCCCCAGCCTGGGCTCCTGGGCTGCAGACCTGCACAGCCTGTCACTGTGGGCAGTTCTAACATTAAACACACGAAGAGGCAGAGACGTGAAGATATGGTGCTAGAACCCTAGGGGACCCCTGTCCTGTGTGGTCTGTTCTTGACGGTATTGTGTGAATCACTGACTTTTCCTCCTGGGAAACTACCTTGATTTTTCTTCAACTGAGTTTTTCAGCCCAGAAAGGTGAGTTGTGCCTCAGAGGTTGTTCTGAGACGTCTCTTCACTGCTGCCTAATCAGGCTGCAAACCGACAGGCCGCAGAGCAATGGCCTCAGATGCGACCTCCTCAGCGAGGGGACCCCTCAGTCCAGGAGGAGTGAGGCCGGGCCGGCAGTGAGGGCCTTGGAAGCCCATGTCTTGGGACCTGCTGGGGCAGGGCCCCCCCCGGATGTCAGGCTGCAGGTCCGGCAGCGGGGGAGGGGAAGAGGGGCACCCACCAGCTCTGCTCCTCGGCTAGGTCCTGGGGGAGGCCGCTCTCGCTGGCCACAGAGTTGGCCCCTGTCTCACCTGGCTCCCCTCCCCCACCAGCTGGGCCCTGCACTGCCCCAGCCCACGGGGCACCCACCCCTTGACAGAACAGGGTCTCTGGGACTGACAAGTTAATCCAAGACCCACAGCAGCGCCCTGGATCCCCTGGGGAGAGGTGGCTGCTCAGCTTCAGGGCCAGGTTAATTGAAGTGATAGGGAGTGGGGGAGAGGGAAGGGGCAGGGCTGGGATTGCGTGGCCTCTCCTGCTCCCCTCCCTCAGCTTGGAGGAGCCAACTTCAAAAGCCTCCGCTTGGCCTGCGCCTCTGCAGTCCTCCAGGCAGCCTGTCCAGGGAAGCCGTTGGCTGGTGTTGGCCCCGGTGTGGCGGCGCACACCCCGTCTGAGGACCCCAGGATCATGTGCGTGGCCTGCTGGCGGGAGTGAGGGAGGGCAGGATCCTGAAAGGTCCATGGTGAGCAGCTGTGGGCCTCCTCTAGGGAGGGGGCTCACTTGGGTGGAGGGGCTGGGGGTACACAGCCCAGGAGATACTGCTTGTTCCCCTGAGCCCCCACCGAGAAATCTCTGGTTGGCTCCGGTCACTGTGTCACTGTGGGTGGCAGTGGGTGCGTGGCCCTGGCCTCTGGTAGTGGGGAAGGGGGCTCCTGGGTGCCGGGCCACCCTCTTCTCCTAAGCTGAGCCGAGGCTTGAGTCAGGAAGTACTGCTAACAAGCTCGGTGGGACTCCCCGGGCAGCCCGTCTCCCCCACCTGGGTGAGGCACAGCAGGTGCTGCACATCTTGTCGCTCTAGCAAGCCTGCTCGGGAGTCCGGCTCTGCTTCTCGCTATGCATCTCTGACCCATAGCAGGCAGAGAGGATGACGTGGCAATTCTGGACCCACCAAGTTGGCCGTGGCGTGTGTGGTTGGGGGGCCAGGTTTCAAGAAGGGGCCACAGCAAACCGTCTGCTCTTCCAGCCATTGCTGCTTGGTGCTCCGAGCAGGAGCTGCCACCCCACCCCCCAGGCCCCCAGCTCTAGGTGAGGGTTGGGGTGCTGCTTGGCCAGGCTTCCCTGCCAGGGCTGGGAAGCCGAGTCGAGTCCTGTTATCTCGGTCGGGTTCGCATGATTAATTTTCCAGCCTTAGATCTGCTGTCTGACTCTAGCCTGGGGGCCAGGGGGAAGGTTTGGGGGCTGGCCCCTTTATGGGGGCTGGGGACCTGGGGGCCATCAGCCATCTCCTTGTTGTTTGGGCTTTTTTCCCTGTGGGAGCAGGCCTTCCACTTTGGGTCGGGGGAGGCCTGTGGGACAGGCTGCCTGGAGGGATGGTGTGGGGCAGGCTGGTACAGGCAGAGGGCCTTTTGCATCTGTTGATTGGGGCTGGATGTGGTGGCCCTTTCCTCCTCTGTGGCTTCTTGGAGTCCCCCCAGCCTTCCCCTTCCAGTAGGGTGTGGCTTGGAGCTCTGAGCCCCTACCCCTGCCCCAGTTGAGTTGGGAGTACAGGGAGACCAGATTCTCACGTCTCTGTGAGCTGACCCAGAGGGCGCCAGTGCGGGAGGTGTGGGGTTGAATAGGTTGAATGGGCATGGCCACAAGTGAGACTGAAGCTGTACTGGGACAACTTCCCACTGTATCCCTAGGAGCCTGCAGACCAGCCCCACTTGGGCAGTGCGGGGCCAGAGGGGCTCTGCCTTGTGCAGTTGTGTGGGCGCTCCACCCCTTGCTGGTCCCATGCCCACAGGGACTACAGTGCCAGGCTCTCCTGCCTCTGGGCCTGTCCTGTCTCCTGCTGGGTTCTTGAGGTCAGTGACATGGCCTCCCAGCCTGCATCACTCACCCTGCACATCTTCGCAGGGAGCATAGAGCTGTGTGGTTTGCAGACCTATCTGCTGTCTCTCCTGATTTATCCTGCCAGGCCTGTGCCTAGAGCCTTTCTTGATTGGTGACATGTCCATTTCGTAAGGCTCAGAGATCCCGTGGGGTGGGGCAGGGGGTGTGCCTTCTATGGCTGTGGAAGCAAAGTGCAGGTGGGCTGGCTGCGTCCTGTGTGGGGAACCCCAACCTGCTGTCTCCTCCAGGTGCCCCCCAAGCCTGCACTCTGGGCGCTCCTGCTGGCGCTGCTGGGGACGGCGCCAAGCCGCGCCCAGTCCCCCGCCTGCAGCGTCCCCGACGTGCTCCGCCACTATCGCGCCATCATCTTCGAGGATCTGCAGGCCGCCAAGAGGTGGGGCGGGGCGGGGGCCGAAGGACCAGGCCAGGCTCCAGACACTTTCATTTCATGCAGAAAAACCTGACTCGACCCGGGGGCTCGGGACGGCGGCGACGGCCTGGGGCCTCCTGCGGCGCCCAGAAGGTACGGAGGAGGCGCCCCTACCCATGCTCGCCGGCCGGCTCCCCTCAGTCTCCCCCCCCACCCCGCCTTCCTCCCTTCCCTCCCCCAGGAGCACAGTATCCTCCTGTCCATCTCGTCCCTGGGTCGGACTCTGCGGAGGGCGGTGGCCGGAGGCCGCCGCGGGGCCCTGGAGAGAGCGGCTTGGACAGTGGCTGTGCGCACCGAGGCCGTGATGCGGCGCCACTGCAGGACGCTGCCCCAGGTGTGCGCACACCTCCCCCAACCCCCACAGGGCCGCCGCGCGTCCCAGGGCTCCACCGCCCTAGGCTGGGGTCGGGCTGGGCGTCGCCTCCCTTCCCGGACCGGGCTGGGCGCGGGGGCCGTGCGCATTCGCTGACCGCCCTGTCCCCGACAGCGGAGCCGGCGGCCCGAGATGCGCCGTGCCCGGCGTCGCGGCGGCCGGAGGCAGCTCCTGCTGCGCGCCCTGGACGCCGTCGCCACCTGCTGGGAGAAGCTCTTCGCGCTGCGCGCCGCGGCCTCCGGGGGCTCCTAGCGCGGCCCGCCCCGGCCCTGCCTCCAGCGAGCGCCCCGCGCGGGGGAAGCAGCGGGGCTGCGGCAGATCCTGGAGACGCGCCTCGTTTTGTCGACCTGTTGGCGATCTCGGCCCCCTCGCTGGACGCAGCCCGCCTGCCCCGGAGGGCCCAGGGCTTGGAGAAAGCGCGCCCGGCCGCTGCTGGGTCTCGGAGGAGTCGCGCCCTCCACGCGCCGAAGGCCTTAATAAACGGAGCTGGCGCCGCGGGTCCCGCACTCGCCTTCGCATGCCTCTCTGTGGGCCTGGGACCGCCGCGGGTCTGCGCCTCGACGGCGGGGAGCGGCGGAGAGGAACGCGGGACCGGCACTTCCCGTCGCACCTGGACGGGGCGGAGCCGCCGCTCCCAGCCTCGGGCAGCAGAGGGCGGGCGCGGGACGCTTGGCGCGCTCTGGCTCGGTGCGCTGCTCGCCGCTGGGCGGAGGGCATATCGGGGGACTCCTGGGGCCCCTAAAACGTCACGTATCCGTCCTGCTCCGCTTTGGACCGGGGCAGGGGTTGGAAATTGAGGGGAGGGGAAGGCTGGACTTGGTGAATTCGGAGCAAAACAACCGGATAAAGGAAACAGGCCCGAAGGGAAGCAGGAGCTGCGGGCCCTGGCTGTGAGCTTGGCCAGGCTATTTCCTGCTGCTGCAGGAGGGGGTGGCCACGGCCTAGGCTCAGAGACTGCCCAGCCCCCTTTGCAGGACTGGCCAGGCTGGCCGGGGATCTGCTTGGCCCCTGGAACCCTCTATTTGCTGGGGGACTGACCCCTGGTCCCCCATCTGATGCACAGGTCTGAAAGAAGCAACCTCCCAAGCTGACCCTGACCCAGCCCCACACTCTGTGTTAATGCATTTAGCCTGTGCAACAGAGCTACTGTTTCTGTTTTACAGATGGGGAAACTGAAGCGCGGGGGAGGTTGTGAGACCTGCCCCAGATCAGGCAGCGGGCAATGTTAGAGCTGGTCTTAGACCCAGGCCCAGGGTCCTCTGCCTGGAGGCTGGGGAGCCAAGCTTCCTGGACTTCACAGCCTTGGACTCTGAAGCACTTCTGACAGAGTCCCTGGCCAAGCACCCAGCAAGTGTTGCCAGGCCTAGTTCTGCCGTGCCTGCTCCGTGGGAACCAGCATGGCAAGTGTAGGAGGGATGACGGGGAGAGGAAGGGGGACAGGAGCCCTGGCTGCAGCCAAAGCACTCTAGGGAGGCACTCGGACGTATCCGAGGCAGCGGAAGGTCTTTGGTGAAGGAGGATGTTAGAGTGGGGATCTAGAAAGATCCCCATGGCTTGTATGGAGGGCTGGTGAGGATGAAAGGGTGAGGACAGGTCCAGGCTGCCCAGGGTCCTGGCTGGAGTACCTGGGTGGGTCTCTGGGGGGGCACTGCAGAGGCAGTGGGTCTGTTTGAGGTCTCTGAGGGAGCTGGGGCACCACAGACATGGCTGGGCTCAGCTGGGCATGCTGGGGTGTGGAACATAAGGTATAGACAGCAGAGCATGTCTGGGAGGCAGCTGAGTTGGGGCCTGGAGAGAGAGTCCAGGAGTCTGGGGTGGGCTCAGGGACAGAATGGGGACTGGCCCTCCATGAAGGCTCCCACTCTCTCGTTTCCCCAAGGGCAGCTGGCTTCTTGCCCTTGGACCTACTCCAACCCCTGGGCCATGGGGGAGAGCACTCCTGTCCTGTCCTTGGACCCATGCATGGCCTCCTGGGCCGTTCCATAGCTCCTGCCCACCCACAGTGCTCCTTTCCTGCTGTTAGAGCAATCGGAGGCTGGGGATGTGGGGTGGGCAACAGAAACAGCTCCCTCAACCCCAACTGAGAAAGGTTCAAACAAGCCACAGCCTCCTGGGGGCAGGAGGAGGAAGCAGATGCCTCAGGCTTCTGGGGGACACATGTCCATGACTAGTCCTGGACCTCGACCACAAGGATGTGTGAGAAGCCTCTGCATCCTGGCCCCGGCCCCTCCCCCTCATGCAGGATGGGACCAGGTGGGCTTTGGGCTTCTGGGACAAAGTTCACTGGTCCAGGGTGGGGACATCCCAACTAGACTAGGTCTGGGGGCGTGTGTGGAGCTTCACGAAGTGGCTCAGAGCTGCTGAGAGCCATGAAGACTAGGAGAGACGCCGCAGGTGCCTGCTAAGATCTGAGAGGCTCAGGTCCTCTTTGGGCTCAGCACTGGGACCCTGTGGATATTCCCATGGATCCTGTGTCGCTCCATGAGGACTGGAGCACGTCTCCTTCACCTTGGCATGCCAGCACCTGGCCCAGGTACCACATGAGCTGCTCGAGATGTTTGTCGGCTGGAACTGACCAGAACCAACCCAGAGATGGAAAGAGACGCAGTGGCCCCACAGCTGATAGGGGCAGAGCCGTTGGCCACGGGGCCACGGAGGGCACATCCCCACGGACTGGCCCTGTATATCCACAGACCCACTGGTGATGCCTTCCCTGCAAAGGCCCCAGGCAGGTGGCCTGAGCCTGGTTCTTTGTAAAACACTGTTGCTGGGTTGAGGCTGCACACGGTACGTCCTGACCCACCCTCCTGCCTCCTCCTGGCTCCTCCAGGGAGGTGGGGGCTGTGCCAGGGTGGCAGATGGGCCTGCAGGGCATGGCTTTGGTTGTGCAACTTCCCACAGCCCAGGAGCCAGACCCCTCCATGTGCAGCACTGGGAGGAGGGGGCCCTGCAGGCTTTGAAGGGGGCCCGGGTCCCAGGCCTCCCCAGACTGGGAGGCTTTGAAAGAACATCTGGAACTCGGGCAGCTGGCTAACTAGTCTCTGGATTTGCAAAACCAAAAGTTAATCCTGACTTTGCTTCTTGTGTGTTCCCCACCCCTGCCTCCAAGCTCCTCTCTCTCCCCACCCCACCTCCACCTCTGCAGGGGTGGGGGCTGCAGCCTCTCATGGTCTCCTGAAGCACCTTCCCCCACCACCACCACGGCCTGGGAGTTTTGCTGAACTGGGCTGAGTTGAGCAGAGGGAGGTGGTGGGAAGGATGGCTGTTGCGTACCTGCCATGCCAGGGCCCTGGGAGAGGACGGGACAGACCACCCCAGCATGGCTGGAGATGGCTGGGCAGCCATGTGAGTGGTCCCAGGCGGAAGCAGCTGCACAGATCTGGGAGGCGCCTGGCCTTTGCGGGCCCTGAGCCCTGCAGGTGTGCAGGGGAGGCCCCCCCACCCCCCTGCTCCAGCTGTGGCTGACTCGGAAACAAGTCCCCCAACTCCAGGAAACACATACTCACTGGTGGGGGTGCCAGGTGCTGGGCCCATTGTCTCTGCCAGTGCCTTCAGGACCTTAGGGGAGGCCCAGCGACAGCCCCCATCCTGCCCCCTCCCCAGGAAAAGACCCAGCTTTGTAAACACAGAAACAACCATCTCTCCCTCCCCCGGCACCTCCCTGTTAAAATCCCGGAAGAACCAGCAGGAGGTCGCACCTGCTGGGGGAAGTGAGTCCTTGTTTTGGGGGAAATGAGGAGGTCAGGCCTGTGGGGGGCAGGGCAGAGCCGCGGCTGGGGAGGTGGGTGCCCTGGGGCTGGACACAAGTTCCCGGGTCCGGCCTCGCCCGGTTGGGAGGTCCCGTCACGGGCCTCCTCGCAGTGATTGTGACAGCTGCGGTCAGGGGAAGAGGCGGCCAGGGCTCCCCGCCAGGTGAGCAGGCCCCATCCTTGGGCCGCCCCCTGGCGCCCCCTGCCCGGCCTGAGGCCAGGGGTCCGGACTGCGGCCCGAGATAAGCGCCGCGCCCGCCGCCCGCTTCCTGCACTTCCAGCGCCTCCGCCGCGCGCGGCTTCCTGTTTCTCGAGCTGGCGGGTGGGGTCGTGGGGGACGGGGCGGGGGTCGTGGGGGGAAGGAACCGGGTCGTGGGAGACGGGGCAGGGGTCTGGGCGGGCGGGACGGGAGTCTTGGGGGATGAACGGGGTCCTGGGAGACGGGGTGGGGTAGTGGGGGATGGGACGGGTCTTGGGAGACGGGACGGGGGTGGGGGGGATGGGTCATGGGGATGGGGCGGGCTGGGGGGGACGGGAGAGGAGTCGTGGGGGGAGGAAAGAGGGGTCATGGGAGACTGGACGGGGGCGGGGGGACAGGGCGGGGGCCCTGAGAGACGGCACAGGGGTCGTAGGGGATGGGGCAGGGTCGTTGGAGGAGGGGGGGAATGGGATAGGGGTCGTGGGAGAGAGAGTGGGGTCTGGGAGGATGGGGTGGGGTCCGGAGGAACAGAAGTTGGGGGAAGCCGGAGCAGGCCAGAGGAGTCTCAGTAAGAAAAAACCTGGCAGGGCATGGTGACCCACACCTGTAATCCCAGCACTTTGGGAGGCCAAGGCGGGCAGATCAGGAGTTTGGGACCAGCCTGACCAACATGGTGAAACCCTGTCTCTACTAAAAATACAAAAATGAGCTGGGTGTGGTCGTGTGCGCCTGTAGTCCCAGCTACTCGGGAGGCTGAGGCAGGGGAATTGCTTGAATCTGGGAGGTGGAGGTCGCAGTGAGCTGAGATCACGCCACTGCACTCCAGCCTGAGCAACAGAGCAAAACTCTGTCTCAAAAAATAAAAGTAAAAATAATAATAACGAACCTGGGTTTCCCCGTGGTCCCCTTCTGCGTGGCTGAAGCTGGCTCCTAGGGCTCCCTCCCGGGCCTGGAGCGGAAGTGGTGGGTGGGCTGGATGGAAGGTTGATCTAGTCCCTGTAGAGCCTTAGTTTTTTGGGGGGTCTGTTTGGGATTGGAGGTGTGCAGCTCTAGACCCCCTTTGGGGGCAGCTGGTTCTAGCATATGAGTTCAAGGTACTAACCTATTGTTCATACTTTGTTATTAGAGATATGCATTTTTGTAATTTTAATAAAAACAATTACACAAAACCTTGTACACAAATGTCCATAGCAGCATTATTCACGATAGCAGAAAAGTAGCAGCCATCAGTGTCCATCAGTTGCTGAATAGAATGTGCTATATCCTTGAATGGATATACAAGGAGGGAATGTTACTCAGCCACAAAAGAAATGCAGCAGTGACACAGGCCACAACATGGGCGAACCTCGAAAGTGTGCAGGGTGAGCCACGCCAGACACGAAAGGCCACAAGTGTGCAGTATATTATCCCATGTATAAGAAACGTCCAGGCCAGGCGCTGCAAAGCCACAGAGACCAAAAGCAGTTCAGTGTTTATCGGGGCAGGGGGCAGGAAAGAATAGGGAGTAATGGGTTTCTCTTGAGGGTGGTGAAAAGCTCTAAAATTAAAGCTGGGCGTGGTGGTGCACACCTGCCGTTCCAGTGAGGCAGGGGTCACTGCTGTGAATAGCCACTGCACTGCAGCAGCCTGGGCAAAATAGCAAGACCCCATCTCTTTAAAAAAAAAAATAGAGGCCAGGTGTGGTAGCTCGTGTCTGTAAGTCCAGCGCTTTGGGAGGTCAGCTGCTCAAGACTAGCCTGGGAACATAGGAGTCCCTACAGCAAACCAGCAAGGAGCACAGCTCCAAGGTAGAGCATTTGACTGCAGCAGCCAGAATGCTCTAAAATTAGATAGTGGAGACGGCTTACACCTTGTGAGTATTACGGAATCACTCTGTTGCACACTTAAAAGTTTATGTAGGTTTTGTAGAATGTAAGTGGAGTGGTTGGGTTTCCCAGGGTGTGTGTCCTGCTGAGTGGTGGGGCTCAGGTCCCCACACATGTGCCTTCCTTGCTGTCCTAGCAGGACCTTGCTGGGGTCAAGTATGCTCTTCGTCTGGTGTGTGGCTGGGTGTCTTGTGTGTCTGTTGCTGTTCCCAAGGGTGTGCAAAGGTGATGACCGTATCTGCTGGGGAGAGGGGTGCACCATACCTGTCCTCAGCGCCCATTTTCTCTGACTCTGTGCCTGGGCAGCCTGCTGGGCAGAGTTCAACCCCTCACTCAGGTCACTCTAGGGACAGGCTGGGTCCTGGGCATGGAAGGTGGGAGGGGAGATGTGGCCAGTGCCAGGCAGGGCTGCTAGAAACTCCCCGCCAGGAGCTAAGGCCTGACTCAGCAGGAGGAGGGGGTGGAGACTTCCCCTCGGACCCTCAGGGAAGAAGACAGATGGGGCCAGGAGGGGGAGGGGTGTGCAGCTGGTGCCAGGGCTGGAGCACCCAGGCCCTGGGGCGGTGGTCCTGCCTAGGAGGGCTGTTCAGCCCTTGGCGGGTAGAGGGGGAGATTCCCTGGCCAGGCCTGGAAGCGGCTGCCCGCCCGTGCTGAGGAGCTGCTGTTGGAACCAGGTGCCCTCACTGGAAGCCCCTTTCATGTCCCCTTCTGATTCTTCTCCTGGGCATTTCCAGCTCTGGGCTGGGACGTGCTTCAGCTTGGGCCCCCCCCACCGGCCCCCCACCCTGGCACTTGGGGCAGGTGCTTCTCACAAGTACCCACTCTGTCCCCTCCTCACATGGACCATGAGGCTGTGTTGCCAACCAAGGCAACTTCCAAGCTCTCCACCCCATTGGCCTGGAGGTGGGTGTAGTGGGGGGTGAGGAGTCCAGAACAGGGGGATGCGTGCTGGCTGTGAGGCTGCCACTGTGGCCTCCCCCAGGCTGTCTGTCTGTCGGGCACTCTTCTGTGTTTGTGTCTGTGGGTGTTGCTAGGGTGGGTGTGGCTGGGGGAGATGCCCAGCCCAACACTGGAGGCTGGCGGGGACTGGGGGCAGATGCGGGGGCTGTTCACATGAATTTAGGCAGCAGGACGGGCTGGGTCTGCTCTTTCCTGGTCCGGGGGGTGGGGTGGGGGAAGGCGGGTAATCTCATGCCTGGGTCAGCCACTTGTGGACTCTGGCTGCAGGGTCACCCTCTGGCTGAGGTCCCCATCTGTGCTGAGGCTGTTCCCATGGAGGGGGGGTGCGCCTTGGGCCTGGTGACCTCAGGGCTCCGGGGGTGGGCCAGGGCAGGAGTTGGGGGCCATGAGAGCTGGGTGTGGCTTGCACACTCTTCTTTGGTGGTGAGCATTCATCTCCTGGTGAGAGCACAGGAAGAGTCTGCATTGGTGCCTCAGAGATGCCCCCGAAAGACAGCTGTGGCTGGATGGGACCACCTTGGTGTGTGTCCCTTTGGGTCTCACCTTCTCTCCCTCCCCTGCTGTGTGCTGGCAGACATGGGCGATGGCCTTGGTGTCCTGTGGGCTGTGTCGGTGCCTGTGCCTGCCTCTCCACCTCTGAGCCTCTCCTGCCCTCTTCAGCAAGTCTGCTTCTGTCCCGTCTGCATGCCTCTGTCCCTTTGTCTTTGAGTTCTGTGTGATCTGCTGCCAATGGGTTGGGGAAGGGGTCCCAGGTACAGCCCCCTACTGGGGGCCCATCTGAGGGATGGCGCTCATGCTGATTAACACAGAGGTGACATGCCCTGTTCGAGGGGAGGGTCCCTGTAAAATACCCCATCCCACTCCCCCCACACACACTCCGGCAGCAGGCCCACCTGCGTGCGTCCCCACCCAGGCTGGCTGCACATCCACATGCCACACATGCCGCCACCCGCATGAGGGCCACACGGAGTCCCCACTCACACACATGCGGAATCATAGTCATGCAACACACTCAGAGGTGTGTGCTCCCCTCTGCACCTGGGAGGCTGAGCCCTCAGCGACTTTCCACACCAGAGCCGTCAAGGTCAGCTCCCCACTGACTCCCCACCTATGCAGACGGGGTGCTGGGGCAGGACAGGCCCTTCCCCCCAGGAGGGAGACGCATGCTCCTCCTCTTGGCTGATACCTGCCAGGCCCTAGGGAGTGTGTGTGTTCACTTTTGGGGTGATTGCTCCAACCTTCCCTGAACACATGGGCTTGAGGTCAGGAGGACCAAGAGGTCAGCATGGAAAGAGGGTGTCCAGCCCTGGGGGTAGTGTGATACGGCTCCAGAGTTGGGCTTCTTGGGATGTGAGGCCTGGGCTCTGGGCAGAACTGGACAGGTGACTCCGGGGGGAGCGCTGTGGGTGTAGCATGGTGCTGCCCTCCCTGGGGTGGGTGAGAACAGGTGATAGAGACCCCTGCAATCTATCTGCATGTCGGCTGCGAACCTGCCAGTCTCCCTCAGGAAGGGTGCCATACTAGGCAGTCCTTGGGCACGGAACGTGTAAGGTGGAGGCAAGGGTGATGAGACCCTGACCTCCAATAGGCTTGAGTTAAAATGGGGGAACCAGAGGGGAGTGGAGGGCTGGGGGAGTGTGGACCCCACACCTGCCACCCATGCTCTGTGGGATGTGTCCTGGAAGGAGGGAGGAGTGCTATAGGATTCAAGCTGGGAGTCAGGCTCCCTGGGGGAGATTAGGAGGGAAGGGGCGTGCAGGGCTATTTGGGAAACTGCTCTTTCCTCCCCTGCAAACACCACAGATGTCAATGTGTAGAGGAAAGGCTGGAGGTTTATTGTGGCCTCTCCACCAGGGTCCCAGCCCCTGGCTCCTCCTGTGCAGCAAGCAAACATCCCTATTCCTCACGTTTCAAAAGCCTTTGCCACAGGGATGCTTCTGATCACTGAAACTTCTTGGAAGAAAAGCTTAAGAGTTTAAAAATTAAATATATTGTATTAGGTATATTTTTTAAAAGGGCAAAGTAAAAAATATTAATATAATCTGGTTGTAGAAAATACACTGCAAGAAAAAGAATAGGTGCCTCAAAAATGCAACCCTGGCAACAGGTCCTTGGCCTCCAGGAAAAGCCCCTGGACAGTGGGAACTCCAGGCGCCCTCGCAGGGGCCCCTGAGGGCAGGTGGCCCAGAGGCCCAGGAAGGTGGCCTGGGGGTGGAACGGGCACAAGGCCGAGCATCCCCCGGCTCCTAGGGGGCGGTGACACAGAGCCAAACATACACGCATGGAGAGAGCAGGGCGGGCAGCGACGCGGCTGGGTCACTCGCGGGGGATGCGGGAGGAAGCGCTGCAGGGACTCGCGCGGCGGCCTAGCCCGAGATGCACGCGCTGTAGTAGACGGCGCTGCTGGCGTCCGACAGCGCGGAGATCAGGCTGCTCTCTTCAGGGCAGGACATGGCGCGCGGGCCCAGCTTGGCCAGCGCCACGTGGTACGGGAGCCCGGGGGCGTCGGGCCGAGTCCGGCTGCAGTTGAGGTACTGGTCGAACTCGGTGAGGTCCACGTCGGCCCACAGGTCGGCCGCGGGCCCCAGCGGCTCGGCGCTCTCCAGTGGCGGGGCCTCGGGCGGCGGCGACAGCGGGCCGGGGAATGGGCCGGGCGCGCCCAGGGCGCCGTAGTACAGGCCCGCGAGCGGCGCCGCGGGGGGCGCGGTCCTGAGCGCCTCGGCCAGGGGTGCCCCGTAGCAGCCGCCGGGTCCCGGGACAACTCGGCGGGCGCGTAGGGGCGCGCGGAAGGCCGGAGCGCGCAGTCCTCGGCGCCGCGGGCGGCGGGAAGAAGGCGGCCTCGCCGGGCTCCAGGCCGTCCAGGGGCGAGCGCTCGGGCGTGGGCAGCCCCAGGCCGTCGAACTCGGCGCCCAGCGCGGGCAGCTCGCGGAAGGCGCGAGCCGAGCCGGGTGCCGCGGGGAAAGGCTCGGGCGGCGGCTGCGGAGGCGCCAATCCCGGGAGCAGGAGGCCGGGCTCCAGCCGCCGGGCCTTGCGCGCCTGCTTCTTGCGGCGCGGCCGGTACTTGTAGTTGGGGTGGTCGCGCAGGTGTTGCACGCGCAGCCGCTCGGCTTCCTCCACGAAGGGCCGTTTCTCCGCCGCGTTTAGCTCCTTCCACGCTTTGCCTGCGGGCCGAGGGCGCCAGTGAGTGTCCGGCCGTCCGGCGGGTGGGCCGAGCCCTCCGTGCGCCTGGGACGCACGGCGAGGGCATGGCGCGGCCCCCGTCCGCCGCGGCCCCGGGTCCCCGGATCCCTGCCCCGCCCGGCCCGAACCCCGCGCCCACTCCCCCTGCCCGAGCCCCCGCTCCCGGCGCCCTCCCGCCGCTCCCCCAGCCCGAGCTCGGCGCCCGCTGCCCCTGCTCCCCCGCTCCCCCGCTCCGCTGCCCGCCGCTCACCCAGCATCTTGCTGAGCACCGCGTTGTGCAGGTCGGGGTTCTGCTGAGCCAGCCGCTTGCGCTCGTCCTTCGCCCACACCATGAAGGCGTTCATGGGCCGCCGGATGCGCGACTCGTCGGCCGCCTGGCGTTCCCCGCGTCCGGCCGGGCTGAGGCCATAGCGCCCCGGCTCGGGGCTGCGCGGCGGGCTGCGCGGCGGGCTGGGCGGCGAGGCGGGCGCGGCGGGCGCGGCGGGGGGGGCGGCGAGGCCGCGCGGGTCAGCGGCGGCCCCGCGTCCCGGGGCCCATGCACAGTCGCGGCGGGCGGGCGGGTCGTCCTGTGCGCCGTAGCCGGGCGGCGATCTCTGCATTCCAGCTGGGCGCGGCCTGGGCGGAACGGAGCGCGGGAGCGCGGCGGGCACTGCGGGGCCGGGCGCGAGGGCGGAGGGCGGTGGGGACGGCGGTGGCCTCGGCCGGGCGGGCGCCCAGATATAGCGGCTTGGGGCCAATCGGCGGCGGGGCGGGCGGGCCGGGACGGGGCGGGGCCGGGCCCCTCCCCGGGGGCCCCCTTCTCGGGCCGGGAGGGATTCCGCTGAGGCCTCCCCCGCGCAGAGCCCCCGCCCCCCGCCACCTCTCAGAAGGAGAGACCCCCGGGTGGGGAAAGGGCTGCCATGTGGGCCGGTGCTGTCAGACTGTCAGAGCCCAGCTGCCACCCACCCACAGAGCTGGACCCCCGGGCAGTCACGGGGAGGGCGGCAGTGTCCCGCTCTGCGCCATTCCCCCGCAACACCACCCCATCTGCGCCGTCCCCCGCACCCCCCGTAGGAGGTTCCCCTGCGGGGGAGTGGGCCCTTTTTCCCTCCAAGTTCTTGGGCGGCTGCTTCCCCAGCAGCCGGTAAGTCCTCCTGGAGTGCAGCACCTTTGGAGAAGCCTCCGTCTTTGGGGAAGCTTCTGACTACCCAGGGGCGTTCCTGCTCCTAACTCCGCACCCACGTGCAACTGTCAACCCCAGGGACTCTGAATGCCTTCAAGGAACAAGGTGGTCTTCGTGTTTCTGTCCCCCACTCGGAAACTAACTTCGGCACCAGGCAAAGCTGACGCAGGCTGGGAGAGAGCAGATGGCCTGGAAGAGCCGGCAAAGCGGAGGGGGGAGCAGGATGCAGAGGTCCTGTCCTCCTCCCTGCCCTCCCAGGTCCCTCGGGGGAGGGGGCTGGGACCCGCAGAGGCCACTGGCTCCCCTGCCCAGCCCAGGCCACCGCTGCAGCAAGAGGGTGTGAGGCTGGGCAGCTACAAGGAGCTGGGTCCTTCCTGCTGGCCCCTCCCTGGACCCTCTGACCTGGGGGAGGGGGTTCCAGAGGAGCATCCAGCTTCCTGAATTTTCACTGTCCCCTTCCCCACCCCATCAGGAGGGGATCTGGGCTCCAAAGCTGAGGGTCTTCCCTGGAGAGCCTCTGCTCCCACTGCCAAGCATGGTTCTACTGCAGGAGGGTCGGTGTCCCCCCGCAGCCCTCCAGGCAGGGTTGGAATCCCCCCCCACATCTCCTTGAAGCCTGGAGGCTCCCCAGCTCCCCCTCACCGTGCCGGGAGCCCCGTGGGTAGAGGCCACAGGTCTTGGTGACCCTGGGCCTGTGTGGCCAGAAGCTCTTGATGCTCTGTCCCTGCCGGCCTCGCTAGGCCTCATCCAGCCTGTGTTATGAACGAGGTGGGCTCTGTGTGAGCCTTGCAGTGCCTCTCAGGGGCTGTCTGAACTGTCTCCAGGGGGTGCTCCTGCTCTGAGGAGAGGCCAGCACCCCCATGGGGCACCACCACCTGAGGTGTCCAGCCCTCCCCCACAGCCCCACATCACAGTCTGGCGTGGGGACTCAGCAGGACACCCATCATCCCAGCGTGCGGGGCTGGGTCTCCTAGTCTGGCCTCCAGATCTCCCCTTGCTCCCGTTTGCCCCAGTGGCCCAGCGCCTCATTCACGCATTCAGCCAGTGCTAGCAAATGGGGGCCTTTGGGGCACCAGGAGGTGCGGCTTCTGGCTTTTCTGGGGGAGGCAGGCAGGGTTGCGGCCACAGGGGTGGATGGGCTCAGTTCCCTGCCAGGTGGTGCTGATTCCCCTTCCATCTCAGTGTGGGTGGGTGGACCCTTGGCCCAGTCTCAGTGCAGGTGGCCCTCTTGGGCAGCAGGCAGGAGGGTGCAGGGGGGATGGGGAGCTGTGTGAAGACCCCTAAAGGACTACCACTTGGCAGAGGCTCCCTCTACTCACAACCTTGGGGATGCAGTCTGGGGTCACCAGGGCCTGGCTCAGCCGGGGCAGCGGCTGGTCATTGGGGCCTGGGAGGAGGTCCTCTGGGTCCTCTGCAGCAGCCTCCACACGTTGGGAGGGATTTGCAGTTCCCTGGGGGTTCTGCCTGGCCCTCTTCTGCCCCTGAGAGCCCAGAGACATTGGAGCTGCTCTAAACACAGTGGCAGGCAGTGTCCAGCATGACCTCATCGCCTCCTCATCCCCCCCAACGCCCACCAACAGCCGCCTTGCCTGGCGCCGGCCATGACCCTCCCTCTTGGCTGGGCTGTGGGACTCAGGTGTCCGGCTGTCATGTCCTGTGAGCCAGGGCTGGCGGGGGAGCCTCCTGGGGTGCTCCTTTCCCTCTTTGGGGCCAGGCTACCCTCCCCCTATACACTGCGTGGCAGGGAGGAGGACAGTAGCCCTGGCCCCCCTGGCCCACTGTCCAGATGGGACAGAGTGGGGGGTAGGGACCGCAGTCAGGGTGGTGTGATCCTGGAGCCGCAGGGCTGGGGGGGACTCGCCAGGGCTGTTCAGGTCATGGTGTGGGTGTGGCCTGCTGTGCTGAGGGAGGGGGCATCCAATGTGTGTCTGTGCGTCTGTGTGTGGCCTGTGTCTGTCTGTCTGCCTGGGTGTGGTGTGAGGGGGAACTCTCGTGCTGGAGGCTGCCCAGGGCCTTGGGAGCAAGGCCAGCTGGACTCTCCCCAGGAGGAGATGAAGACCCATAGTTCTAGGACCAGGGGGTCCTGCTCCGTGAAGTGTGGAGGGTCCCCAAGGCTTCTCCAAAGGAGGGCAGGCAGTTCATGCATCTCAGGACATTCCTCTGCCTCTGGAACGCCACCTCAGTGTATCCTAGACTCGGGGTGGCTACGGCCCACCCTTAGGAGGGAGCCTGTCTATAGCCCCCAAGCCCCAGATAGAAAGGCAGAGTTTGGGGGCAAGCCTTCTCTACAAGTGTGGGGCTGGCCTGGGTACTGAGTGGACACTGTCCTCCTGCCCACCGCCTGCCCTTCTCCCTCAGCCTGGACAGGACTCCCAGCCTCCAAGTGAGGCCCGCAAAGGATGCTGGGTAGTCCCCCCTCGGTGGCTCTGGGTGGGGGCTTGGCTGGCACGGCTCTGGGCTGGGATGGCGGGACCTCCCAGGCACTGCCTGGGCACAGACCTCCCAGGCTCCCACCAGCCCAACCCCTGCGGAGCAGCGGGGCTGGGGCCAATTACCAAGTCTTGCTGGGCCTGGACCCTCCTGCTCCTCAAGGGTGGAGGTGGGGCTTCCTGTTGGATACAGTTTCATGTGGAGGGGGCTCTCTGGCCTCCTGAACCTCGGCTGCCTCCAGTTCAGATCCCACCTTCTGCCCATAGCTGAACACCTCCTCCTGCAGGGAGCCCCACCTCCCAGCCACTGTCCTCAAGAGGCTGTAGCATCTCTGTCTTTCTGCCTGCAGCCTCGGTGGGCTTCCTTCGGGACCCATGAGACACGTCCGGCTCCTCAGGAGCTCTGTCTTCAGCGGGTCTCGTCCCTTGGGTTGCGGCTCCAGGCCTAGTGAGGCATGGCAGAGGCGGCAGGTCCCTAAGGGCCAGGGCAGGGGGAATGTGAGGCTGCGGCCAGGGTCTATGAGGAGGCCGGCTGATGCCTCAGAACCAGGTGGACAGTGTGTGCACGTCTCTCTGGCCAGTGACAGGTCCGGTGCAGGTGGACACGGGGGGCCTTTGCCCAGGGACAGAGGCTTCTCCGGGCTCTGCACCTTCCAGCTCTTGGTCCTGCTGTGCACATGTCTCTGGCCTTCCCATGTGCTGCTGGCCTCAACTCTGGGAGAGGGCAGGTGGGGGCAGCAAGTGCCTGTGCTTTCCTGGGCAGGAGCGGCATGAGAGGCGCACACGCTCACGCTCACCTGGCAGTGCCTCTCAACTGTTAGATGCTACAGTCCAGTGGACCCGAGAGTCGCATGCAGACCCGGGTGTCTTCAGTGCAGGTTGGCGGAGGTCTGAGGGTGTGGGTGTGGGGGGCTGTGCCGGGGCCTACAGGCTGGGGTGTGTGGTGTGAGTGGGGTGCTGCTGCTGTAGTCTAAGGGGCGATGAGCCAGTCACTGTGTGATGTCAGGGGGTCTCATCTACGCTGGGTGCTAGGGGCCAGCAGGACCGGGAGGGGGTGGGGGCTTCTCTGAGCCAAGGGCCACAGGCGGATGATGGGGGTGGGAGTGCTGTATGCATAGGGTGATGCTGGGCTTCGGGCCACAGAGGTGGCGTGGACAGTCAAAGTCAGGTCACCTGCGGTGAGGGGCCTTCCGCGGGTGCTCCCAGGGCCCTGGTGTTGTGGAAGCTGTTCTCAAATTCTGGGCTGTCGTGCTGTGGTGGGCATGTGCCTAGGCTGTTGTCATGGGCTGTGCCTGCTTTTAGGGGCACTGGACAAGAGCCGGGGTGTCAGAGCAGCTGCTGGAGCTCTGTGGGGGCCGTTGTGTGGCCCTCTGGGGGTGTTCTGCCTGGGGGATGGCTGCATGGTCACTGTGTCCCTGGGTGTCTGTGCAGCCTTCCCAGTGCTGCCAGAGGGCTGGGGGAATCCATGGGAAGCAGGCTGGGGGCTGGGCTGCCCCAGGTTTCTGAGGCAACAGCAGGGCAGGGCCAGGAAACTGCAGCTCAGGAAGGAAGGCTGGCTTCGCAGCGAGGAGGGAACAGGGGGGCCAGCTTAGGCTGAGCAGGCGCCAGACTTTCTGTCATGCACCCCGGCCCCCACTGGCTGGGCGCTCCTGCCCTGTCCATGCGCCCCACCCTCGTCTCCCCCCACTGGCTGGGTGCTCCTGCCCTGTCCACGCGCCCCACCCTCGTCTCGCCCACTGGCTGGGCGCTCCTGCCCTGTCCACGCGCCCCACCCTTGTCTCTGCCCCTATGCTTGTAGGGCTGCCTTTCTTCAGACCCGGGTGGCTCTGCGTGGGTCTGTGGGTAACCCGGTCCTGTGCTTATGTGAGCCCTCTCCTCTGTGGCTCTGTGGAGGCCTGAATGCTCCTCTACAGCTTTGTAGCCCCCATGGTGGCTGATGGGGTGACCTGCATGGTGAGGCATGTGTTAGCACACTCCGGTCCCTGGGGGCCTTGGATGGCAGTGCCCACTCTGACTGCCCCGTCCTGGGCTGGCCCAGCCTCCTCCTCCCCTGCCAAGCTGGGAAATAGGGAGAGGGAGAACACCCTCGGGGTCACCTGTCTCCCACCTTGGTGGGCACCTCGGGGCTGGAAGCCTGAAGCTGTGTGTTTCTTTCTGTTGCTTGTCCTGGCATTGGTGACAGCCAGCTGGGGCTGCCACACGGGCTGACTGGAGGGGGCAGGCCTGTGTTCTGGGTGCTCATCCACCCCTTCTTGCTCAGGGACAGGCAACATCTATCCATCCATTTGTTACTGAGCACCTGCTGTGTAGCAGACCCTGTTTTAGGGGATAGGAATTTGGCAGAGAACAAAATAGACAGATACCTGCCTATGGGAAGCCTGCATTTTGGTGAGAAGAGACAGACAACAAATCCACAAACAGGCCGGTGGCTCACGCCTGTAATCCCAGCACTTTG
The DNA here is from genome assembly GCA_036589455.1 of Ateles fusciceps. Classification (NCBI taxonomy): domain Eukaryota; kingdom Metazoa; phylum Chordata; class Mammalia; order Primates; family Atelidae; genus Ateles; species Ateles fusciceps. The sequence goes on along the minus strand of JAZHEH010002291.1, from coordinate 238,290 downwards.
GGAGACCGAGGTGGGCGGATCACCTGAGGCCAGAAGTTCGAGACCAGCCTGGCCAACATAGTGAAACCCCCGTCTCTACTATAAAAAAAAAAATACAAACGTACAAAAATCAGCCAGGTGTGGTGGCGCATGTCTGTAATCCCAGCTAGTCGGGAGGCTGGGGCATGAGAATCGCTTGAACCTGGAAAGCGGAGGTTGCAGTGAGCTGAGATTGCACCACTGCACTCCAGCCTGGGCGACAGAGTAAGACTCCGTTTCCAAAAGCAAATGAAAAACAAAAACGAAAAACAAAAATTAGCTGGGCGTGGTGACGCATGCTTATAATCCCAGCTACTCAGGAGGCTGAGGCACACAAATTGCTTGAGCCAGGGACGTGGCGGTTGCAGTGAGCCAAGATCCTGCCACTGCACTCCAGCCTGGCAACAGAGGAAGACTGTCTCAAAAAACAAAAACAAGACAAAACAAAAAACCCAACCAAAAACAAATCCACAAACAAGCCAGAATTTGGGGTGTCAGGTATAGGGAGGAGGAGCTATCTCAGGACCACTCCTGGCTTGCCCTTGGGGTTCATGGGAGGAGTGTTTTAACAGAGGGAGGAGCATGTGTCAAGGCCCTGGGGCAGGGAAGTCTGCTGGTGCAGAGAGGAGGGGGAGGAGACTCGGAGGGAACAAGGGCTGAGTTGGGTCTGGGAGGGTCTGGCATTTTCTCTGAGTAACATGGGACCTTGGGAGGTTCTGAATGGAGTGTGATCGGCCTCAGCTCAGCTACTGTGTAAAGATGGGGCCGTGTGGGGCAGGAGGGGACAGGCTCACCACCAGCAGAGAAGGCAGGGGGCTCTGCTTCTGCAGGTGGGCCTGGCCAAGGTTGGCGCTCAGCCCCCACTCTGGCTGCCCCAGGAGTCTCCCTGGTCTCTCTCTAGGAGGCCTGAGCCCCTGGGAACTACTGCCTCAGGGAACCCTGGTTTGCTACCCTGTGAGTCAGGCCTCCAGGCTTCACCCAGAGCCCCGACCCCATGGCTGCTTGGGGCCTCTGGGGAGGGGGAGGGTGGAGCGGCCGCCAGGCTGGCGGGCTGGCAGGGCAGGGAGGGCAGCATTTCTGGGAATTGTGTGGGGGAAGTGCATTGTTCGAGCAAGCCTGGAGCAGGCCGCCAGGGCCGCCACTGGCCTCTGGGGATGCCTCTTGCCTCCCCCAGCGTTGCTTCTGTGGGAGGGAGCTGGGACTGTGCCAGGGCTATGGGCTGGGCTGGGGACTTTCCGAGAGACGCTGCCCTGGGCAGGTGGCTCTTCCCATTCTGCGGACTGGGCAAATGAGGTTCAGAGAGCCGGCTGCTGCGATGGCAAAGCCAGGAGCAGTGGGCCAGTCCCCACTGTGCCCTCCTCTGCTGGTGCATGGGGCAGGGGAATACTTGCTGGATGGCATCCGAGGGAGGTCTGGGTGGGGTCCGCTGGGGGTCACAGCTCTGTAGCCCCCATGGTGGGCTGATGGTCTGATGGAACGGGGCGCAGAGACGGCACCTGGGGGCTTGGGCTGTGGGAGAGCTGCCCATGGGTGGCAGGGGGTTGGGGCTCCTGGGGCTGCAGGATCCCCCAGCCCCCCACAATCCGTGGTTACAGGAAGCAAGGGGGGCTCCGTGTGAGTCTGGCAGCAGGAGCCTTCCCCACCGCGGCGCTGCCTCGGCCAGAGGGGGAAGCATGGATGGCAGCCACTGGGGTCATGGCCGGCTTTGGGCGGGCAGGGGCGGGGGAGGCAAATAGAAAAATAAATGGCCTGAGCTTCCGATGTTTCCTGGACTCAGGGTGGGGGAGGGGCAGACCTTTGGGCCAAAGGTGTGGCTGACCCTGTGGGGTGGACCAGGGGGTTTCTCCCCCAGATGCCTGTTGGGGCCTGGGCTGCCCCCTCAGACCTCCAAGGTGGGACACATCGTCCCCTTAGGGCCCTCAGGACAGGGCCCTGTTCCCCACAGAGAATTCCTAAAGGACTATCCGTACGTCTCTGTCCATAAATACATCAAGGGTGGAGGACACGCTGGAGGAGGAGACCAAACCCTCCTGCTTGCTGAGGTACAGTCCCAGGTGAGGCTGGCCACAGGTGACCACAGAGATCCAGCCTGGTGTCATGTGGCTGCTCGGTCTGTGAAGGGGAGCGAGGCACTCCTCACCCTGTGGCAGCTCCTAATCAGGAGGCTGCTCCCTCCACCTGCGTGTCACGTGGCTGTGGCTCCCAGGACGAGACAGGCCTGGCACCTGGAGTGGGTGAGTGGGCGTCCCTCCCCCTCCATCTGTACTGCCTCAGCTGTGAGCACCCTTCAGGCTACGTGCATTTCCAACTCTGTTCTCAGGGTTTAACCCAAACCTGAACATCAGCCGTGGCCCTAAAGTGGCAGAGTGGAAGCCAGGCCTTGTCCTCTGGGCTGTGGGAGAGACAGACGCTCTGGCCGGTCCACAGCGGCTCCCTGAGTGTACGAGGTTCCCGCCTGCGTGCCTGCCTGAGACGAACACAGAGGAAGGAAAGTTCCTCAGCTGCAGAGGTTGGAGGATGGGAGCAGGGTTTGGAGCAGCTCCTGTGGGGTTGCCCAACAGGAGAATCGATGGTTCTGATGTTGTCAGCTTCTGGGTGCAAATTCCTGAGGGCACAGGAGGGTCTGGTGGCCCCGGACAGCTTGCTGGGGGAAGCTCCGTGGAGGAGGAAGTCCTGAGGTCGGGAAGGTCCAGGAGGGTCTGCCGGGGGGCGAGAATGCTCTGAGCAAGGTCCCAGAAGTCCAGAGCTCCTAAGGGACCTGGGATCAGGGGAATTTCAGGGTTGGTCACCGCCACAGCCATCACAAGTGAGGCCCCTCTCTGGGACTGGCCACCTTCTCACCTCGGCCGGTTCACAGTCCTGGGGGGCAGCTGTGGCTGTTGCTGGGAACCAACTGGACCTCCCCGGGGCTTCGGGGTGGGGTGGTGCTGCACGGCCATGGGTCCATGGCTCACTCCCGCCACCTAGAGGCCACTGCTCCTCACAGGCTCTGGGGCCAGTCGCCTGCCTTTGCCCGTGGGGCAGGACCACCCCACCAGATGGCAGGCTCTCTGCTCGCCCGGACGGGCCGACACCTCTCCCCCTGCAGTGGCTACTTGCACACAGGGCTGGACCATGCCAGGGTTCAGGGCTCCTGTCATGGGGTGTGGCTGCGGCCGGAAGGTCAGAAGCACCTGACCTCTCCAGCTAACCTCCTTCCCTGCCTGTCCCGTCCACTCCTTTCTCCCCCATCACCTGCCCCTGCCATGAGCCAGGCCACCACTGACCCCATCCACACCTGTGTGACCAGGTTCCCATGTGCCCTGATGCAGCCCTGTAGGCTGGGCCCCCTTCCTGAGGGATCCCCGACCTGCTAGCCATTGTCCTCAAGACACCACAGCATCTTGGCCTCTGTCTGCAGACTCTGTGAACCTCCACTGGGACCCACTGAGACATGTCAGGCTCCTCACGAGCTCTGTCTTGTGTGGCCATGCGCGGGGCTCCACCTGGCATCTCGTGGAGGAGGGAAAGGGCCCAGCATGGGGCCTCTACTGGCTCAGTTCCCAGAATCCTCGCTGAGCCTCCTCCTCCACAGTGCACAAGGTAAAATTCGTGGAACCGTAGAGACCAGTTATACCAACATGTTCAGGAAACATTTTCTGAAAGTGTGATATCAAAACCCAAGTATTTCTTTACCAATTCGCCAAACAAGACGTGATACACCTGGCAGCCTCTGCAGTTCCAGCAGCAGTGAGCGTGGGTGCAACACCGTTCTCATCCACCTGGGTCAGCCATGGGCCCAGCTCACCACATTTGGTTCATGGCCTGGTTCATAACTGAATGATGCCTCTCTGCTAGAGGTCGGTATAAAGAGGATGGTGGTTTCTTTCCACCAGTTTATTTTCTGTCAGGGGTTTGGTCTCTACCCCCTGGATTGTTGAGACGCCTCCCACTGTCTCCCTCCCACCTTGCCTGGCCGCCCCCCACCAGCTCCCAGACCCACCATGTCTGTTCCACGCCATCATCTTTACACACCCTGTCCTGCAGTGGCCTCTGTCCCTCCCCGAAGCTTGGTAACGTTGTCGGGGCTTCGATACACACCCCAAACCACATCCCTCTCCCCTCCCAATTCTGGGACACTCTGCACCCCTGAAAAGCACCTCCCAGCCCTTCTGAGCCTCTCTCTTCCTCTGGGCACCCCTTGTTTCTCATCCACCCTGGCTGGCCTGTGGCCTGTACTTCTGATCTGCACATAGGTATCACAGAGGACAAAGACCCCAGGGTCCCAGCCCTCGGTGGGGGTGGGGAATACAAGGGGCAGTGGTCTTTGTCTCAACCAGCAACCTAGGTCATGCTTTGAGAGTCACTGTGCTAGGGGATCTTTGTGGCTTAAAACGTTCAGATGAACCAGGTATTTAAAAGTGTCCCTCGGCTGGGCGTGGTGGCTCCTGTAATCCAAGCACTTTGGAGGCCAAGGTGGGTGGATCACCTGAGGTCGGGAGTTCAAGACCAGCCTGACCAACATGGTGAAACTCCGTCTTTAAAGAAAGTGTCCCTCATGCAAAGTCCGTCCACTGGGTGGGCCAGCCTGGGGAGGGTCAAGGGTGGGTCTCTAGTCTGGTTTTGGGGGTGTCTGTGTGCTTCTCCCTCCCCAGAACCTTGTGCTTATCCTGAGGAGAAGTCAGGTGGGGAGCAGCCTCACTGCTGGCTCCTCGATGGCGGCTTGCTCCAGGGGTCTGTGCTGATACCCCAGACCCCGCCCCACCAACACCTCAACCAGGACTGGGGGGTGAGCATGGCTGCACAGACTCCTCTGACAGCTCCGTGATGCTTCTGGGATGTTGGCCCTCTCTCCTCTCCGCCGCCACTCTTAGGAACTTGCAGCTGTGTGGGGCAGTTCTCTTCCATGCTGTCTGGGCTGCACTCTGTCCTCCACCCCTTACCAGCATCTCAGGACCTCCAACCCTGATGCCTGGAGGTCTCCCCCAACCTCCAGCTCAGGCTGGCTCCCTTTGGGTGGTCTTCAGATCAACTCACCCTCGACCACTGCAGAAGCCTGTGTGTCTGGCTGGGCAGGCTCCATGGATGTGTCCAGCGTCCTCATATGATGAGAACCAGCTTTGAAACCCTGGCCCCCGGGACCTCTGAAGCCTCGCTTTCTGGGGTTCCTGCTGGTCCTGCACAAGGGCGGCTCCAGTGAGGCTTCTACAGGACCCTGGCCAGCTCCCTGGTCTGGCTGTCAGCCATTGAGAGGGCAGTTGAAGGGTCGATAGCTCCAGCCTCCACTGGTGCCCAAGATGGGGCTGGACCCTTCAAGCCTTCGTATATGCCCAAACCATGGGATTCTAGCCACGAGGACCTGCTTGGATGGTCTAGGCTGGAAGCTATTGGCCCAGATCGCAGTGAGGGGCAGAATCAGTTGGTATGGAAACTGGAGGTTTTTTTTTTTTTTGAGACAGAGTCTTGCTCTTCGCCAGGCTGGAGTGCAGTGGCACAATCTCGGCTCACTGCAACCTCTGTCTCCCGGATTCAAGCGATTCCCCTGTCTCAGCCTTCTGAGTAGCTGGGACTACAGGTGCGCCACCACACCCGGCTAATTTTTTGTATTTTAGTAGAGACGGGGTTTCACCATGGCCAAGATGGTCTTGATATCCTGACCTCATGATCCACCTCGCTGGCCCCCCCCAAAGTGCTGGGATTACAGGCATGAGCTACGGCGCCCGGCTGAGACTGGAGATACTGTGTTCATAATGATATTATAATAATATATCATGGGGCCTCTATCTGAGAAAAGCTTTGCTCCAAGGAATTCTATGCTTTTTCTTTATGATTAAGTCTTTTTTTTTTTTTTTTTTTGAGACAGAGTCTCGCTCTGTCACCTAGGCTGGAGTGCAGTGGTGCAATCTGGGCTCACTGCAACCTCCACCTCCTGGGTTCAGGTGATTCTCCTGCTTCAGCCTCACAAGTAGCTGGGATTACAGGTTCGCACCACCATGCTGCCTGGCTAATTTTTGTATTTTTAGTAGAGACGGGGTTTCACCACATTGGCCAGACTGGTTTGGAACTCCTGACCTCAAGTAATCTGCCCGCCTTGGCCTCCCAAAGTGCTGGGATTACAGGTGTGAGCCATCTCGCCTGGCCAAGATGAGTCCTTTTTTTTTTTTTTGAGACAGAGTCTGGATGTCGGCCTGGGTTGGAGTACAATGGTGCTATTTTGGCTCACTGTAACCTCTCCTTCCTGGGTTCCAGCAGTTCTCCTCCCTCAGCCCCCTTTGAGGGGGGGGCCCCCCTGTGCCCCCCCCCCCCCGCCCCCCCCCCCCCGGATCCCCCCCCCCTCCAACAGGATTTCGCGCGAGTTGAGTCTCTTAACTGACCATATTTCCCTTTTCATTTTGATTGCTGGGAAGCTCAGTTATATCTCATTAGTGCCACAGACAGCCCAAGGCATGCTCAGCCCATTTCACCGGCCACGTGGCCTCACAGTTCCGCGGCCTGAACTTGAATGACTGTACTACAGACAGCAGCTCCTCACTCCACACCCTCCCCCAGATCGTGCCCTCTCCAGCAAATCACCCGGCATCTGTGTTACTGAGGAGCTGGCAGGCATTGGTGGGCATGCTGGCCCTGCCCTCTCCTTGTCCTAACCCTCCCCCAGGCCTGGCCCATCTCTCTGGCTGCCTGCAGTCTGGCCCTACCTGGGGACCTCCAACAGCAATGGCAGTGAACACTAATTGTCACGCTCCATCCCCTGCTCGGTTCTCAGGCATGTGATATGAATCAGCTTACATCACCTTGACAGGAGCCCTGTGAGGCTGACAATGTCGTCATTCCAGTTTCACAGGTGGGGAGACTGAGGCACAGAGCAGTCAACGTGCAGAGCCCGGGATCTGCTCCGGGGTAGCTGACTGTGGAGGCAGGAGCCTTGCCCACGCACCCTCTGCAGAGGCCCCCGGCACCTCGCGAACCCCAGCACGGGCCCCTTCCAGACGCCACGTCCAGCTACTGCGCACTCACACCTGCAGGCCCCCCCAAGAGCCTCCTGGAGAGGTGACCTCCCCCGCAGAGGCCCAGTGACCCACACTCGGCTCTGGGACGCTGGGGACGGCCTTCCAGGCCAAGGCCGGAGCGCGCGGGGCTCAGCGGGGTCCAAGAGCAGGTCTGAGGGCGGTAGGTCCTGAGCCACCCGCCGAAGGACGCCAGGGGAGAGCAAGGCCCGAGACAAGAGGAGAGAAGGGGGCGAACTCCCGGACCCACTGGCCCCAGCCGCTCGGGGCTGGCTGGGCTTCGGGAGGGACGTGCCGAGGGCGCTTTCCTCGCGGGGCATTGCGGGACCACGAGTCTCTGGCGGCAGCGCGTCAGGACTACACTTCCCAGGAGGCTGTGCGGGCCGCGTGGTGCCTGGGGGTTGTGGTTCAGAGCGCAGCGAGCGGGGGCGCGGGGGAGCGCTGTGGGCGGGCGCGTGGACTACGCGTCCCAGGATGCCGCGCGCGGCCGCGGGGCGAGGGTTTGAACCGGGGGCTCTGCCGCCCGCGGCGGGCCTGCGTCGGCTGCGGCGGGTGCGGGAGGTGGCGACGGCCGGGGCCGGGTCCCAGTCAGGCGGCGGAGGTGGGCGCGGCGGCCGCGGGGGGCGCTGCTCCTGAGGTGATGATGGGCAAGGAGGAGGAGATTGCGCGGATCGCCCGGAGGCTGGACAAGATGGTGACCAAGAAGAGCGCGGTGAGGGGCGCGGGCCGCCAGGACCCCGGGACCCCGCCCCGCCAAGACCCCGTCGAGGCCGCCGACCCCCGTTAGGGCCGGAAGACGACCTGAGGGGCAGGACAAGACCCCTCCCCCGGCAGAGACTCCCGGGACGCAGGGGAGACCCCCACCCGTGGCCGAGACCCCTGCCCGGGCCCGCCCTGCCGTTCACTCCCGCACCCCCGGGAGAGGCCGCGTTCGGGCCTGGACCTTGTCCCGGGAGCCACCCGCTCTGGACTCAGCCCCACCTCCCCGCCCGCAGTAACAGGCTCGCACCCTTCCCTGTCCCTTAACTCCAGACCCCCAGCCCGGCCCCGCCCGTCGACTCCTTCCTTGGCCCCGCCCCGCCTCTCGGAGCCCCCGGGGTGTTCGGGGCTCCTCAGCGGGCCTCCCGGGCCCCCTTGCCTTCCTCCGTCCGGGCCTGGGCATCCTCACGGGCCGAGCCCCGCCCCCAGCTCAGCCCTCTCCCATAGCGTTTGTCATCGGCAAGAGTTTGGAGTCTGAGGTCCCCTTTTCCTCTGGCGCTTCCTGTGCCTCCCCTACCTCTTCCCGGCCCTGGTCATCCTCCTTCACAGGCCCTGTCTGTCCTCACCCCACAAGAACCCGCTTTCTCTAATAAATTCTCTCCCTTCGATAGCCAGGATTTAGCCCGCAGCAACGTGGGTTGTGGGCAGTTACGTGGACACCCCCGGAAAAGAGCCGGTGTGCTTGTATAACACCCAGGAGGTCGGGCAAGCCTCCCCCCGGGAGTGTCTGACCAGCTCTGCTCACTGCGGCCTGGGCCTCTGCTGTCTTGCTGCCACAGCAGGACTTTGGAGGAGGCTGTGTGTGACGCCTTTGAAGGGGCCAGGCCCGTGGGGGTCCAGTTCCACTGTCATGGCCTTGGCACCCTGTGCACCTTCCCACAGAAGCATCTTTAGAGGATGGTGCCTGCCTCCTGGGGGATGGGGAGGGGTCTGGTCGCAGGTCACGTGGAGCTCCTGGCTGGCTCAATAAACGTGACCTGTGCTTTCCCAGCCAGACTGTGAGTTCCTAGAGCAGGGCCAACCGTGTGTCTGCCAGGCCAGCCCAGGGCGGTGAAGGTGGCTGAGTCATGGGCTTTGGGTGATTTGTGCAGCTACCCCAGGGCTGTGTGACTGCAGTAGGCATTTTTGGGGGAGCTTTTTGGGCTGAGCAGGGTTGAGTGTGGGTTCCTGTTGACCAGGGTTTTGGACTGGGGTCTGCACTGGGAAGGGGTGGGCTCCCACTCCTTCCTGCTGGGCGCAGCACCGCCATCACTGCGTTCACACACACCCCTGGGAAACTGGTCAGCACAAAGTAGGGGTCTGTGAACCTTCTATAGCTGTTTCCAGAGATGACCTGAAAATGGAGTTATTTTCCTTCTTAAAGGAACAAAACACAAAAGAGAAAAGCTGTAGGTGGGAGAAGCAGGGATGGGTCATAGAGCCAGGGGAGGGTTGGGTGGGGCTAGCAGAACTGACAGTGGGAGTTCTGATGGAAGAACAGCTTGAGTAGAAGCCCCAGGAGAGAATGAGGAGGGAGAGGAGGGCCAGCAGAGCCTCCTGGGGGGTCCCAGTGCCTGAGGTCCTCTGGGGACTCTGGGGGCCAGGCTTGGGGATTTTTATGCCCCTTATCCTGAGCCCACTGAGAGCCACATAAGCTGGTGCAGCTTTCAGCGAACAGTGCCCTTGGCTCTGGCGATCACCTCAGGCCTGGACTCTACAGCCCAAGGGCAGGGCCTGCCTGGGAGGGTTGATGAGGGCTGCAGCATTTGGAGAGATGCCTCCCAGATTGCTGGGGCTGTGGGGGGACAAGCCCCTCCCAGGGCCTCTGGGTCGTGGGACATCTGATAGATTGTCTTAGGGCAGAGGGAATGATACATGTGTGGAAACACTGGCATGTGCTTTAGAGAAGATGGGAACATTGCAGGGCACAGTTGCAGTTTTAAATAGGAGAGGTCTGACTGAGAAAGTGTTGTTTAAATAAAGCCTGGGCGGGAGGGAGGGAGGGAGCTGTCCTGGGAGGCTGCCTCAGGCAGTGCAGCTGCAGGTGCAGAGGTCTTGGTGGTGACTCGGTACCCTTGGGGAGCACGGAGGAGCTGTGCCTGGTGTGGAAATGTGACCAGTTTATGCCTGCCTCATCTGTACGTGAGGACCCGGAGGAAACGCAGATCTTGGGTGGGGAGACAGGCAGAGAGAATGGTGCATTGCAGCTGTCCAGGCGAGGGGTGCTGGCCAGCCTGGGGGCAACTCAGAAGCCTGGAGGGTAGATGAGGAGGGGGGCTGTGGGCCTTGTAGGTGTTGGCTGTGGCTGCGCCTGGAGTGGAGGCACCCTGAGAATTTGGCCTCAGCTGGGGACACTGATGTTCCTGGGTTGGCCTCTCACAACCGGTGGGGGGGTGGTTGCTTTGCGGGAGGCTGTCCTGCGTATCAGGGCGTGAATGCACAGGGGAGTGAATGAACCTGGGCCTGCACTTTCACCTGGGTGTGGCCCTGGCTGCTGGGGAGGGGCCATGGCCCTGAAGCCTCTCAGTTTGCCGGGGGAGCTGGCATTTCTGTTCTGGTTTGGGCCAGTGACCTGAGGTGGCTACAATGAAGTGGGTGAGGTCATTGCTTCGGATGTGGGTCACAGCCTGGAATGCTTGCGCTGAAGAACCCTCCCCTTCCTGACTGGGCAGTAAGGGCACCCCAGCTACCCAAGAACACGTGGGAAGAGCCCTGGGTGTCTCCAGGTAGAGGAATTTTGGTTTTTGACTCCAGGTTAAATCTCCAGATTATCACTGCCTTGTGTCCCCTCCAGTAGCCTGAAGGAGGCGATATTGTCCATTGAGATCTAAGATCCTTTATGAAGGTCCTCCTTCTCCTTCCAGGAGGGAGCCATGGACCTGCTTCGGGAGCTGAAGGCCATGCCTATCACACTGCACCTGCTCCAGGTAGGTCCCTGCCTGCCCCAGGTCCAGGACAGCTCCTGGGGACAGCCCAGGGGATAGCAGTTCTGAGGACACCTGGCGGGGCTTCCCCCACCCTCTTCACCAGGCCTTAGTCGGCAAATGCCTGTTCCTGAGGAGAGGGTCTCTGCCTTTCTCTGGGCTCAGTGGGACAGGGAGGGGAGTCTGAGGATAACCCATCTTGTCCTCCGTGGCTGAGGCTCCTGGGTTCCAAATGGGACAGTTGCCATTGGGAGCGGCATCTACCTCCCTGGCGGGTCCTGTGTTCCTGTCCTGTGGGAGCCACCAAGGGTCTGCCAGGAGGAGCTGACCCCTAGAGGGGGCCCCTGCCGCCACCCGATCCGGACCACTTGCCTTGCAGTCCACCCGAGTCGGGATGTCCGTCAACGCCCTTCGGAAGCAGAGCTCTGACGAGGAGGTCATTGCACTGGCCAAGTCCCTCATCAAGTCCTGGAAGAAGCTCCTGGGTGCGGCTCAGGCAGCACCCACTGAGTGCTGGGGCAGGGGCCCCGGGAAGCGCTGCCTCTTGCTGGTCAGCACAGTGCAGGGTGCTGGCAGTGCCCACCTTGAGCCAGGTCACCTGGGAGTGGGGCAGTGGCACACCTGGACCAGGAAGCACCCAGCTTGGGGCTGGTAGTGGATCAGTGAGTGCCCGGCAGCATTGGCTGGGCGGAGTGGCCTAGGAGGCAAGGGTGTGTGCCGGGGCTGGGTTCCAGGTAGAACAAGGAGAGAAGAGAATTGAGGCCAGGACTTGAACTGACAGCACTGAGAGTAGCCAGGAGCCCTAGAGAGACTGTGGTGAGCTAGGGAGGTCAAGGTCATGGCCAGGAGGCTGGGAAGTGTGGGGGGGGTAGAGGGGAAGGGTGAGGGAGAGAGACTGTGGTGAGCTAGGGAGGTCAAGGTCATGGCCAGGAGGCTGGGAAGTGTGGGGGGTAGAGGGGAAGTGTGAGGGAGAGAGACTGTGGTGAGCTAGGGAGGTCAAGGTCATGGCCAGGAGGCTGGGAAGTGTGGGGGGGTAGAGGGGAAGGGTGAGGGAGAGAGACTGTGGTGAGCTAGGGAGGTCAAGGTCATGGCCAGGAGACTGGGAAGTGCGGGGAGAGGGGAAGCGGGAGGGAGAAGGTGGGGCCACCTCAGCTACTCAGAGGGAACAGAGGGGCAGCCCGCAGCCAGGGAAGGGCTGGGCTGGACTGAAGGCTGCCTCTTCCTGGAGACAGTGGGGTGACTGGGGTTGCAAGATGCCCCTGTCCGGGATGGAGGCAGCCCCCGCTAGCTCCACACGCTCGTGAAACAGCCTCTCTCCCAGCCCTGTGTGGCCCCTGGGCTGTGCGTGGCACAAGTGTATCCTGGTTCCCAGCCCTTGGGCCTGGCTTTGAGCGTTAGGAACAGCCTTGTTGGGGACATGCTTGGTCTCCCTGGTCAGGATGGACAGGAGGGTAAACCCCAGAGAGGGCCCAGAGGTGGCCTTTGTGCGTGAGTGCTTGTGTGGGAAAGGGCTCTGGGTAGGCAGCCTTGGGACTGCAGAGACTCATGGGTTGCCGGGAAGGGTGAGGACCTGCTCACAGAGGCTGGACAGCTCCCCTGGTCCCTGGCTCCTCTGGCTGGGTGGGCAGTGTTGGTGGTCTGCGCCCCTCCTTCTTCTGCCTTCGCCTCATCAGCCCATCCCCCATCTTTCCTGCAACTGCAGATGCTTCAGATGCCAAAGCCAGGGAGCGAGGGAGGGGCACGCCTCTGCCTACATCTTCGAGGGATGCCTCAGAGGCCCAGGATCCCAGGTAGCACACCTGGAAGGCAGGTGCACACACTCCTGCTTCCCAGCCTGTTTCCTCACCAGAGAAAGGGTGCTGATCTCCGTATGCCTAGGCACCGCTTTGAGTCCACACACAGATTCGATCGGCCTCATGGTGTGTCCCGCCTGCAATGACCACCTGAGACACGGGCTGTGTCCACCTGGCTGTCAGCCAGCCACCCTGGTCTCTTCCTCCACCAAGAACTGCTGTATACCCTGAGTGGGCCTGTGGGAGCCCCCTGCCCTCTTCCCCAAGACCCACTGCTGGGTCTGGTTCTCGCTGGCCCACTCTGGCTTCCCCCCTCAGCCTCACTCAATGAGGGTCCCTCCTCCTGCAAAATACTGCCCGGAACCAAAGGTGGGGTGCCCAGCCCCCACTCCTGCCCTACATGTGCATGTGTGGCCACTGCTGCCAGTGGGGGGGTGATCAGGGCTCTGTGGCCTGTAGCTGGGAGCTGGGGGTGCTTATGGTGACAGGCTATGGTCGAGAGACGGCTTTGCCCTTGACCGTACTGGGTTGCGGTGGCTGGGTGCTGGGTGTAGCTTTGCCACCAGGAGCTCATGGACACATCTTTGCAAGTTGATTTTCCTCCAGGAAGCTGCCTGCTTCTGCTGTTTGCGAGGGGATGAGGGGGAGGGCTGGGTGGATGCAGCCTGGACACTGGGCAGCCCATGTTGTGGACGAGCCCTGTGGGGCACCCCTGATTACATTCTGCGTGTGCCCAGTGGGGTCATCTGTGATAGCAGAGCCTGGCCTTGGGTGGCCCTGCCTGTCTTCTCACCCAGGCAGCTGTGGGTCTCTGCCTCTCCCTGACCCTTAGCAGAGGTGTTTGTGTTGTATCCCAGGGGGTGGGCACCCCAGACACGGCAGGAGCTGCCAGGTTCATTCTGATCTTTTAGTGATGCTGCCCAGACACTGACTGCTGGTTCTGGGATCCCGTTCCCTCCTGGGGAATACACCCTTAACTCACTGGGGACCTCAAGGCCCACTCCCTCCTGGCAGCTGGGCACACCCCATGGGCATTTGGGGTACACTCAAGATAGGCAGGGCCGCAGGCCACTGTTGGACTCTGGCAGACTGGAGCAAGCAGGGTTTGGAGGGGGGATCACGCTGTGGCACCTGCTGCTTCTGGGACCAGTGTCTTGCTGGGGTGCCTGCAGCCTTGCGTCTGAGCCCAGCGGGCCTTGGATCTCTGCAGCCGCAAGAGGCCGGAGCTGCCCAGGGCACCGTCCACTCCGAGGATCACCACGTTTCCCCCCAGTGCCCGTCACCTGTGATGCCGTGCGTAACAAGTGCCGTGAGATGCTGACCGCTGCCCTGCAGACAGACAGTGAGTGCGGCAGGTCCTGGCTCCTGACACCCGCTTGGATTCACGGGGTGGCCCAGGCCCCTGCCTGCCCGAGGAAGCCTGCTTCTAGAGGGCTACTCTCCTCCCCCAGCCATTGCTGTGTCCCTGGCAGGGGCCTGGGGCCTGTGCCTGGATCATGGGCCTCTCCCAGGGACACGGGTGTCCCCCTCTGAGCTGCCAGGGTCTCGTGCAGGCAGAAGGGGTGGCAGGTGGAGGAACCAGTGGGGGCTGCTAGTCAAGGCTCCCTCTTGCAGATGACCATGTGGCCATCGGTGCGGACTGCAAGCGCCTGTCGGCTCAGATCGAGGAATATATCCTTTGTGCAGGGGCTGTGGGCCCAGGTTTCTGACGGAGTCTCGAGGCTGCCTGGCCTCGCGCCCTCTGGTGGTTGCTGGATGCCACTGCCCAGCTGTCCAGGAGTCACCCTCCTGGGTGGTCACCTGCCTGGGTGGTCACCTGCCTGGGTGGTCAAGCTGTCTCAACCCAGGAGGGCCCCCTGGACCTCAGAGGATCCGAATTAGAGGAGCTGATTCTGCCTGCTGGTGGGACCTAGGTCCCCCTGGGACTGTAGCCTGAAGCTGGTCTCAGTCAGGAGTGGGCCTGGGGCAGGCTTGGTCCTGCAGCCCTTCACCTCTCCACCAGGTAGTGGCTGGGCAGAACCTCTCCAGCCCCCGCCCCAACATGGCCTCCCACGGGGCAAGTGGTAGGTGGAAGGCCGTGACGTTGTCCTCAGATGGTTCCTTAAGCACTTGCACGCATCTTCCGGGATGTTGGGAACACAGACATGAAGTATAAGAACCGTGTGCGGAGCCGTATCTCCAACCTGAAGGATGCTAAGAATCCTGACCTGAGGCGGAATGTGCTGTGTGGGGCCATCACGCCCCAGCAGATCGCCGTGATGACCTCAGAGGTGAGCCCCCTGTTGGAGGTGCTGGAGGGCTGCTCGCTTGGAGCTGTGGGCTAAGCCACTGGCCCTGTGCTCCAGGAGATGGCCAGTGATGAGCTGAAGGAGATCCGCAAGGCCATGACCAAGGAGGCCATCCGAGAACACCAGATGGCCCGCACTGGGGCACGCAGACAGACCTGTTCACCTGCGGCAAGTGCAGGAAGAAGAATTGCACCTACACGCAGGTGAGTGGCTGCGGCGCCTCTCCCGGCCCCTCAGGTGTCTTCAGGGCATCCAGTGCCCCTCCCCTGGGGCCCATGCCTGTTCCTGCCTCTGCTGCAATTTCCCGAGCCTCTCAGTCCCTGACTGGGCTAAGGCGTGACAGTCACCTTCAGGAACCACTCCCTTCTACCCAGGACCCCTGGGTCCCAGGAGGCAGTGTCTTGGGTGGTGGGTCCCACTTGTTCTGGGTACTCAAGTTGGAGGGCCTGGCCTGGCCTGGCCCGGCCTGAAGGTGTTGATGCTGGCGGGAGGGCTGTGCCGCCTGCTGCTTGGTGTGGAGGTGGACACCGAGGTGCGCTGGGGGAGACTGTGTGGACCCCACGAGATGGCGGGGACCCTGTTCAGAGGGGAGTGCGTTGAGGTGGCTGCTGCGCCTGGCAGTTGAGACTCATGAGGGGTCTCGAGGACATCCCTTCCTTTCCCTCAAAGACTGCGTGGGGCCTGGGTCTACAGAGCCTACCTCTCTCCTGTTCCCAGTGGCTGGTCAGAACAGGCTCTGCCTTCTGGAAGGCAGCCACGGCCGCTGGGGACATGTGCTAGTTCCCCCCCACCATGGGGACCCTCAGCCAAGTCTGGGCCCTGCTGGTCCCCCAGCCAGTTGAGTTGCTTCAGGCCCATACAAGGGCCTCTGCCCTGGTAGACAGTCTCCCTCCTCTGGAGGCTCACCTCTGGAAGGCTGGAGTCACCTGTAGGAGCTCAGCAGCTGCGAGGCCAGCACTGCCCATGCTGACGGACACCCTTTGCAACAGAGCATGGAGGTGACCCTGACCTCACCCAGCCTTCCCCACAGGTGCAGACTCGCAGCTCTGACGAGCCCATGACCACCTTTGTTGTCTGCAATGAGTGTGGAAACCGCTGGAAGGTGGGTGAGCAGGCCCAGGCTGCCCCCCAGCCCCGTTCTCTGGTGGTGGGGTGTGTCAGCCTCTGTGGTGGTGTGAACGGGGGATGGCCCTGCCCAGCCAGCCTACTGGGAGTCTCCGGCATGGTGGGTGGAGACCCCAGCCTTGGGTGCACCTGTGTGGGCTCCCACTCTGGGGGCTCTTGTGTGGCCACAAGATTGGAGGCCTCGCCCTTCTCACAGTTCTGCTGAGCCCTCATGCAGATGTGCTGCGTGCTGCTCCCTCGCCCATGTCCTCCGTTGACACAGCTTCTCTGGAGACCCCAGAAGGCGGCATGTCCTGCACTCAACCTGCCTGCCTGGATTGCACCTTTCTGCCCTTTCCCCTAGTTATTAAATGTTTCCTTTTGCCATTTTGTTCTCCTCAGCTGTTACTCCTGGTGGGCCCCCATGCCCCACATATGACCCATTCCCACTGCTCTGGACGAGGCCCCTCCCTGGGGTTGGGCAGTGCTTGGGTTTGGCCCTGGTGGGTCAGCCCCAGGAGAGGAGCTTGGCTGACCTTCAGAGATCACCTGGGGTGGCTCTGCGTGTGAGGGCAGCAGGGAGGAGGCCTCGTGTTCGTGCCTGTCCTGTGCGGGGCGGCTGTGTGTGTGAGGGCAGCGGGGAGAGGACCTTGTGTGTGTGCGGACAGCCTGTCGTCCTGTGTGGAGCAGTGTCCTCCCTGCTGCCTCAGGCATGGGCTGCTCAGGGCCCAGGTCTGTTCCTGGCACTTTAGGACAGCTTGTCCCCATGCTGCTGCCTCTGTTCTTGTGGGAGTTGTGGTCTCAGGGCCCTGAGCCAATGTCAGCTTGAAATCACTTACCTTCCCAGAAATGTAGGGGTGGGCCTGTGAGATGGTGAAGATGACACTATGCTAGGCACCAAGCCACTCTCCTGCCCCAGCCAGCCTGCCTCTGGGGACCCCGTCCAGCCGGGCCTGGGCAGCCCCCTCCTGCTGCCTCTTGACTTCTGAGGTGCTGTGGGTCACGCTGTTCTAGCCCCACGTCACCGCTAAGGAGGCTGAGGCCAAGGTCAAGGAGCTCATGCCCCGGGCAGGGTGAAGCACAGCCACCCACTGGGGCCCTGTTCTGAGGAGGGGTCTGGTGGAGCCCAGGGCGTGGGAGGAGCGGCAAGCGCACAGGCTGTCTCCCCCTCCGGGGCACACTGGAGCCCTTGTCCACTGGGGACAAGGACACTGCTCCCCCAGCCCTGAGTGTGGGACCACCCCTCATTCTCCAGTCTCTCCCCAAACTTGGAAAAAATGAGGAGAGACTTTTGCTTTAAAAATATCTTCAATAATAAGACATCCTATTTTGAGGGTGTTAGGGATAGAGATAAATATGAAAAATTTTTTTTTGATAAAACACATATCAAGGACATGTTTCCAGGTTTAAAGTTCATCAACATATAAAACAGATATTGGGTCCTGGCACCTTGAGTACAGGATTCTGAGGTTCTACATCTGGTTCTGAGGTTCTGGGTTTGGTTCTGGGGTACAGACAGCTCAAGTAGGAGATCTCCTTATGTCACAAAACTACACAACGCGAAGGTTCTATATCCACCAAAGGCTAGTCTGGCGCCCATCCGCTGCCTGGGGAGGGGGCCCCCAACGAGGCTCATGGGTCCAGCATGCCTCCTGGGGGAACCCCTGCTCTCACCACACAAGAGCCCCCAGCCAGGAGCACCATGCCAGCCAGCTGTGGGCGATGAGGGGGCTCTGACCCGCCCTGCACCTGGAGTCCCTGCTCCGGACGGTGGGCAGAGCCAGAAGACACAGCACTCCCCCACTGGGTCTAGGATGGCCTCCAGGGCTGGGGACTGCAACCCGGCCAGGCTGGGCCTGCAGGTGGGTGCGCTGACAGCAACCCAGAGTCTGCCAGGGCAGGCGGCGGGGTCTGTGCTGCCGGGCAGCCTAGGCCTCGGAGGAGGACTGTGAGGGTCCCTGCAGCAGCAGGGCACGGTAGGTGGGAGAGCTGAGGAAGCGCGGGTAGGAGTCCCGGTGCATGAGCGTGTATATCTGCAGCTGTGCATCGTCGAATGTGTGTGCGGACGGCTCCTGCATCTTCTTGTTGATGCCCTCCCGCACTCGGGAGTCCAGGCTCACCTGCAGGACAAGGCACTGGGGTCAGGGGGCTCGGGAGGTGCCTTCCCCCACCTAGTGCCTGGAGCAGGCTGCCCCCTGCCCGTTCCGCTGGCCGGCGCACCTCCCCTGGGGGACAGGATGGACACGTAGTCCTCGTAGATGAGCCGCGCCTTCTCGTCCACCATATGCTGGTTGGCCTCGGCCTTCAGCTCCTCGCAGGCCAGCCAGAAGAGCATGTTCTCCTCGCTGTACTCCGTCCGCAGGAACGCCCGGAACACGCTGCGTCCCGCTGGGCTATGCATCAGCTTGTCAAAGGACTGCGCCCAGCTCTGCACCTCCTCAGGACTTGGTGTGGCACTGTGAGCATTGGGGCTGCGTTAGGCCTGAGTCTCCCGGTCTGGGCCCCCGAGCACGCACACACCAGCCGGGTGGACTCACCACACTTCACAGCTGGGGAGGGGCTGCAGCTTGCTCTCCCGGGAGGCCTGCCACGCACGCCGCCGCTCTTCGTTCCTAGAGGCAGGGAGGAAGCGGCACTGCCCTGGCACACGGGGCCTCCCTGTTGGTCCCTCCCCCAGTTCCCCAGGGAATATGCTGTCCAGGTTGCTGTTCCTGCCACAGTGCCAAGGTAACAGACTCTGCCCCAGTGGCCGGGACTTCTGGCCTTCCAGGAGGGACCCTTCGGCTCCTGGTGCTCCTCCCCCGTCCCTGGCCCACTTGGCAGGACCCTGCTCCTAGGCCTGATCTTGACCCCCGTCCCTGTCCCTCCGATGGGGCCGCACGCTGCAGGTCTGGTGTGCCGGCAGTGTCTTGCTGGCTGACGCGAGTGAGGGTCCCAAACCCATGTGTCCACACTGGTCAGGTCCTGGAGCCTGATCCCTGGCTCTCTGAAGGGAAGCTTCTTCCCTGCCTTGGCTACTAGCACCCTGTCAGTGCTGGACCCAAATCCACACCCGGCTGACCTCTCTCCAGGGCACCTGGATGGCTGGCAGATGTGTACCCAGACGTCCTGACTCCTTTGGACAAGGCCCCTGGACTCCTCCCCACCCCCCTCTCCTCCCTGTTCCCTGCCCACCCCCCACATTGCTCATGGGTCAGCTGACCCCACGTGGGTCCTGAAGTGCTGTCCCCTCATCAGCCACGGCCTGAAGCCTGAGTAGGGCCAGGCTTCTGCAAGGCAGGAACACATCCACCAGCTCCCCTACCCTCCTAGAAAATTTTATTTGGGAGTCCCACTCCCACCCCCCACAGGAATGCCCAGAGACCACCCCCCCCAACCCCGTGCTCTTTTCCCTGCGCACGCTGCCTGGGAAGCTCTTGGCCATCACCCCAGGGCCAGTGGTTCCCTCTTTGGGTCTCTGCTCAAAAGTCCCTCCACCCCACACAGTCTGGAGGTTCTTGTCTTTCTTTTCTTTTTCTTGAGACGGAGTTTCGCTCTTATTGCCCAGGCAGGAGTGAAATGGCACAATCTCGGCTCACCACAACCTCCGCTTCCCAGGTTCAAGCGATTCTCCTGCCTCCCGAGTAGCTGGGATTACTGCCCGCCACCATGCCTGGCTAATTTTGTATTTTTAGTAGAGATGGGGTTTCGCCATGTTGGCTAGACTGGTCTCAAACTCCTGACCTGAGGTGCTCTGCCCGCCTCGGCCTCCCAAAGTGCTGGGATTACAGGTGTGAGCCACCACACCTGGCCTCTGCCCGTCTTACTCCACTGCAGGCACCCAGGGCCCAGCCTGGGCTGGCTCACAGCACCATCGATAAGCAGATGCTGTGTGAACGGGAGCACGCGTGTACACAGCAGCTGGATGCACCCTTGGCAAGACAGGTACAAGAACCATATGCAAGCCCCCTGACCTCCTCCAGGGGCCAAGGCACCGGCCACTCATCACCAGGGCCCCATAGACCCTGGACAGGACAGGGCTGGCTGCGAGGTGGCAGGGGCATCCTGCCTGCAGGGGATGCCTCAGAAGCCACCACTGGGACCCCTCCTGGGTCTCCTTGGCCCCACACCCCTGGCCTCCTCCCCCAGCTGGGCACCCCAGGCCCCACTCACCAGGAGCAGCTACAGCAGCAGCACCAGCACAGGCAGCAAGGGTTGCGGCTGGGGGCCGCTGGACGGGCTGCATCATGACTAGACATTGAAGGGGGCCGGTCCGCCTCCTCTGGCCCTGTGTTCTGCGGGGGAGATGGGGCTACCTCAGCCTCCAGGTCAGAACCCACCAGACCCGCCACCTCTCGCCTACCCTCCCATGGGTGGCCCTGCTCCCCAGGGACATGACCCTTCTGGCCTCCCAGGTGTTCAGGGGTCTCCCAACTCCCTGTGGCCCCTCAGCTTGCCCCACCCCATCTCCCCCAGGGGAGCAGAGGCAGAGGGGGAGGTGGCATACCTGCTTCTCAGCCTCATGTGGGGTGGGCATGGATGGGCGGAGGAGGTTGCCCAGGCTCCGTGGTGCCAGCTCTCAGACCCTCACCACAGCCTGGGGGTCTGGGGGAGAGGTGCCAAGGTTCTGACTGAGAACCAGAAACCCCAGCCCCTGCCTGTCCCTTAGGAAGGGTCCTGAGGGTATCTCCCTACGGGGCCTGCTCCTGCCTCTGGACCGGGCTTTGCCGAGGGCTCCTACGCTTACTCTAAGCTTACAGCAGGGCTGGGAGGGGGCCCAGGGTCATGGAGGAGGGGGCTGCAGCAGTTTCTGGCTCCTCCTCCCAGGCTGGGCCCCAGATGAGGCCCCCACAGGAGGTTCCGGGACACCCCATCCGCTCAGTCCCTGGGAAGCCGGAAGCCTGGGTTCCTCTTTCTTGGTTTCCGGCTCCCAGCCCCTCCCAAAGGGGCCCTGATAGAGTCTGGGGGCTACCAACTGGTGCATGAGGGTGGTGGCCAGACTTGCTTCTAGGGCGTCTGGAGTGGGGAGTAGGCAGAGCAGCTCCCCCACCAAGAGTCCAGGTCTGTTCATAGGCCCCAGAGGTCTCAGCCAAGGGCAGCAGGCTAGGCCTGTGGCATTGAGGATTTAAGTGGGACTCACGGCCGGACCTCCTGAAGGTATGGGAAGGGGCGCAGGGCCCTGGTGAGGAGGGACATGTCCCCTAAACATGGTTCTTTGGTCCTGCTGTCTCCCACCCAAGACTTCCCTCCCTTCCTGCCCACTACCTCTAGGCTGTGAAACCGCTGTGGAACCAAGGCCCTACCGCAGGGCACGCCAGCCAGGGAAGTGGGGGTGGCAGTGGGCGGGGGAACCCTGCTCCCCAGTCAAAGCCCCGGAGTTGCTGACGGGCGGGTGTGGTGTGGTGTGTGTCCTTCCTGGTGTTTGGCTGCACCGTCTGCAGGGGAGGTGTGCCAGGAACGCCAAGGCCGTGAGTCGCCCTCGTGCTACCCGAGATACCACTTCGAATCCCAAGTCTCCTTGGGTGATGGCACAGGGTGCCAATCCGCCCTGGAGGCGGTTTGGAACACCCATGCCCACCTCTGCCCAGGGTAGGGCCCTCTGGGCCTCCGTGCACACCTGCCACCCTCCTCATCGGCCACCCTCCTCCCCTGGCCAGGAGGCTCACAACTTGGTTTGGCTTTATTGTCTCAATCTTCGCCCTCCCCTAGCTTGTGGCCTTTGAGTGCTTGTTTCTGTCTGGTTGGCCTCTCTAGGCCTCCTGGAATGGGGTGTAAATGGAGCTCAGAGGAGACAATGCTGGAGTTCTGCACTCTTAGGGCACCCACTGCCCCCCCGGGGCCTGGGCATGCAGAGGCCACTGCCCCGGCCCAAGTCTGGGGCAGGTGCAGGGGACCTGAGTCCCTTACCGCCTGCCCACCTTCCTCTGAGACTGTGGGTCCCACGGACTCCTAGCAAGTACGTGCGGAGACAGAAAGCAGCCCTGCAGCTGGGCTTGCTTTTAGGGGTCAAGTTTCTAGGGAAAGGAAGGGGTGTGGCAACCTGAGGTTTGGTAGCTGTACCAGACGGGGCTGTGACTTCCCCAGGCGGTAGTTCTTCCTCCTCTCTGTCCCCACCCAGGGTCCTCCCCCACCCTGGACACTGTCCCTCCTGGGCTACCATCTCCACCCCGGCTCTGAACTAGAGGAGGGGGATGTGTCTAGGGGTGCAGGGCCGGGGCGCCAGGGGCTTCATTTGCTGCAGAGGAGGGAGCCAGCCCCTTCTTTCCCAGTTGCAGGCCCTGGACCTGGTCACCATCCCTGGACCTGGCTTCCTGTACCCTTCTCTGGTCAACTGGGGCCACCCATGTCCCCAGGCTACTCCCCTTCTCTCCTGGGGGGATAGAGTCTCAACTAGCGTTCCCCTGCTCATCATCCTGGTACTGGGGATCCCCCTTCCCCCAGTCCCCCAGGCTTTGGCCCCCAAGTCTGGGATGGGAGAGGCGGGGACAGGCGGGACGTCTGGTCTCTGGGGATAGAGGCTCCCTTGGGAGTGGCTGCTGCTTTGCTCCACAGAAGGAAAAAGAACGTCCCAGAGCCTGCCCAGTCCAAAAAAAGAATAAGAAAATGTGACAATCCCAGAAAAAAATGTCACAACCTTTGAGAGGGGGGTTGAGAGGGGCTCCATTCTCAGTTCTGCTCCTGCCCAGGGCCTTTCCCATCTGCCACCCTCCCCCATCTGGCTTGGGCGAACCCTACCCTGGCCCCTCCAAGGAAGGCCAGCCCTCCCCAGCCCACCTCTAAAACAGTGATGGTGACCCACCCACGGCGCTCCTCTCTGCTTAGGGTCCAGTCCGGGAGCCTGTGTCCTCCTCCAGCCTCTGACGCCCCCACCCCTACCTCAAGGCGCCCGACTCACCAGCGACCCAAAGGCGGGGTGGGGACAGGAGGGGCCAGGTTGGGTGTGGGCCCCACCCTGGCTGCCGAAGGGACGTGCACTGCAGCAGTAGGGACTCAAGTCAGACGGCAGGAGGGACTCCTGCAGCGCTCTGGAGGGAGGCTAGCGCCAGGAGCCCCCGATCGGCTGGGGCCGGGGGCGCAGCACCTCCCCTGCAGCTCGCGGGGCTGAGTGCGGCCAGATCCGGTGAGGTGGGGGCGGGGGCGGACAGGGTGTCCCGCCCCGGCCCCTCCTCGCCAGGCTGATGGGGGGGAGGAAGACGCGGAAACCTGGGTTCTTCCGGCCCCCACCTTTGAGCAATCACTTCCCCCAGGCTTTGAGCTCCAGAAAAAGGGGAACCCGGCTGTAGCGCCCCCTCCCCCATGCGCGGGGGCCGGGCTCCAGTTCCACTGCGGCCCAGGGTCCACGTGGACCTGGCGGCGGGAGCCCGTGGGGTTCGAGGCCCGCGCGCCGGCTCCGCGGCTCCGCCCCGCACGTTCCCCGGGCCCGGGTAGGGAGGGGCAGGGCCGCCGTCCCCGGCGCCGCGCGCGCGCACTCACCAGCCGCGCTCCCGAGCAGCTCGCGCCGCACCGGCCCGCGCGCTCCGTGGTCCGGCCAGACCGTCGGGGAGGGGGCGCGGGGCGCAGTGCGCAGGCGCCTCGGCGGCACTTCCCCAAAGCCGGGGCCGGGACTTCCTCGCGCCGGGAGGCGCCGGGCCCGCCCCGCCCGCCACGCCCCGCCCCGCGCTCGGCCGGCCCCGCACCCCCCCCCCCGCCCGCGCTCGGCCCCCCACGGCCGCTCGGGGGGTGGCCGCTCGGGTCGAGGTGTTAAGTGGGGAGCCCTGGCCCCGGCGGGCCGAGCTGCTCCGTAGCAGACGGGGGTTGGCCGTGGCCCCGACTCTGCTCGGCGGGGCCGTTCCTGCCTTTCGAGTGGGGCCTCCACGACGCTGCGGCGTGGACGCGCGGGAGCCGGGCCCCGTGTGCTGCTTGCCCTGCTTGGGACGGGGGCGGCTGCTGTGAAGCGCTGATCCGCCAGCGCCGCAGCCCGGCCCACCCCCTCGCCTCTTTGAGCCTCGTCTGTGAAACCGGGTTAAGAGCCTTTCGCGCTGTGGGGGCTTCTCGCGGAAGGGGGAGATTCCTGAGCTGCGGGGCTGGGGGGAACTGGGGGGTGCGGGTCTTGCATCGCAGTCATACTGAATGTCTCTGTGGGGCCCGGCAGAGTCCTTGCTGACCCGTGTATCCCAAGATGTCCTGAAGCTTAAAGCCACACTGCCCCCTGGCCACGAATGCCCTGTCCCTTTGGCCGACTCTTCACCTCCTTGATGACTCGGTACAGACCGGGTTAGGCTCTCGTCCCAGCATGCTGTGTGTCAGGGTGGCCCTGACCCTGCTCTGGAACCGTCTGCAGAACATCTGTGCCCCCCTCCCCCGTGTGCAGCTCCTGTCCTCCCCAAGCACTTGGCCCGGACACCTCCCAGTGTCGGGGGCCGCCCATAAAATGCATTCCAATCGCACAAGTCAGGTGTACACCTTCACAGAACTCCGAAGCCTGGAAAGCGAGCTGGAGGTTTTGCTTGTGCGTCTCCTTCAATGGACGAGGATCAGTATCTGCGAGTCCCTGTGGGCCAGGCTGTGGGACCAGAAGCCAGCAACATGGATCAGCCTCGATCTGCTGCTGGGGGCACAGGTGAGTTGTGGGGGGGGCAGGCAGGAAAGGCCTGGGCAAGAGGCAGGAGCACTGAGGAGGGAGGGCGCTGGGCTGCTGGGTTGGGCAGGAGCCTGGAGGGGGGAGGCCAGAGGCAAGAGGGCCCTGGAGGACAGGCTGCCTCTCGAAGCTGTGCCCAGAGCCCTGGCCGACTTGACCTTAGAACCCTGTGGGTGCCATGTTGTCAGGCCAGCCCAGGCAAGGCAGGGGCCAGGAAGCCCATGGGGACTAGAGGCAGGCTGCTTCTTATTCAGCCCAGGTAACATGCCTGAGAGGTGGGCACAGGTGAGGTCAGGGAGGCTCAATGAAGATGGGCCAGCACCTGGTCCAGGCCACACAACCAGGCTGACCCCGCGCAGCCGGTCGGTCTGTTGTCTCCGCTGTGGGGAAATGCAGGTGTGGGCAGCCGGCAGTGATGAAAGTCAGTGCCCTCCCTGTGCCCTCGGGTTACTCTGCAATCCCCCCCATCACTGCCCCATCTCCTCTGGCCCCTTGGGCCTGCTCTACATTCCCCTGGCTTCTTCCCCCGGCACAGAGCATCCCTGAAGTGCATGGGTGGAGCCAGGTGAGCTGGGCAGTTGATGGTGCAGGTGGGATTTGAACCCAGGACCCTCTGCCCCTTACAGTCCCCCCAATATATTGGGCCTTGGCCCACATGACTTCCTTCCCCCACAGAGCATTCTACAGGCAGGAGTACCCCCCAGGCCCTGCAGAAATGTCCTGGGCCCCACTCCCTAGCTCCTTTGCACACCTAGCCCCCTCCTTTCATGGGGATCAGAGGGCCCATGTGCCGGTCTGACCCTAGAGCAGTCTCTGAGGTCCCTGCCTTGCTGGCCTTCGCAGGGTGCTGGGCTTGCTGTGTCTGTCTCTGCCCCTCTTTCCTTGGTGCCTGTCTGATGCAGAGTGACCCGTCCCCTCTGGAGCACTTGCTGCATGTGGGGCAGTGCACCAAGACCCTGATTTTAAAGATGAAGAAATGGAGTCTCAGAGAAGTGATGAGATAATACGTGATTCTCCTAGTAGATGAACTCATTCTACGCAGTCAGTCAGACCCCGAGACAGAATCCCCGGGGTCCAGGCTGCAGGGAGTTTGACCAGAGGACACCAGGGCTGGTGTCACCATATGCCACAAGCACATCAGGGTGTGAGTGGTTGCCACTCCTGGACAGAGTTGGCCTCCCCTTCCCTGTCTGTCTGCCCTGCACGAGCCCCTTCTCCCTGGCCTCCTTCCTCTTTCCCCTTCCCTTCCTGAACCCCCTCCTGACATGTCTCCCCCTCCTTGTCAGCTGACTTCTGAGCTCTGTGTACAGTCTGGGCTTGGGTCAAGGCCAAGGGCAGCAGCAGCCCAGAAAGAGTAAAGGGCCAGGTGCGGGAGGAGAAGGGCTGGCTGAGGGGCCAGAGTGAGCAGGTCCCACCCCGGCCAGGCTTGGGGAGGGTCACTGGCTGCCGTTGAGCAGGGTCCCTTCTGGACTCCAGATTGGACCTCTGCCCCTCCTTCCAGATCTGCTCTTGGCTCCAGGCAGAGCCAGCTGGAGCCCCCTGGCAGGGGTTTGTCTGAGTTCCTGTAGTTCCTGCTTCTGTGCAGCCTGCTGGACAGGGTGCTGGGAGGGAGGAAAGGGAAGAGGGGCCTAGGGAAGCCCCAGCTTCTGCAAAGAGCCCATGTTGGGGGAGAAGAGTAAGGTCTGCCCAGAAACCTGGGGGCTTTTCAGAGTCCAGAGATTTTGTAGGTCGTGGGCCTGTTTGTCAGAATGGGACACGGGTGGTTTCCTTTTGAGAGAGAGAGCGAGAGCGCGAAGGGAGCGTGAGAGGGGAGAGGCAGAGGCGCAGGGCATTAAGGGGGTCACAGGAGGCTATTCAGGATGGGAAAAAAGACCAGAGGGTGAGACTTTTCTCTAGGGCAGCAGGGGCCTCCCAGAGGGGTTCCCCTTCCTCAGTCTCTTGGTCCTCTGGGCACAGCTGGTGCCTCTTCAAAGGCCAGCTTAGGTCACTTTGCTGCCCACAGCACCACCCTCGCCCCCTGGTGGGATGACCTGCACTCAGACCACTGTAGCCCGCCCGAGACTGCCCTTACTTCTGGGGGTGTGACTGTTGCTGAAACAGGCTCTTTCTCCATCGTCCCCAAGACTGGAGGCCTCCCATGGACCTGCAGAGCGCCAGGTTGCCTATGGGGCAGGTCGGGATTGGGGGTAGGCGTGTCTCTGACCCGTTATTTTCACCCCAGCCACGTGCATCTCTCCACTAAATAAGTCTGTGAGGTCCATGGGAGAGGGAGCCTCCATACTCCCCACTCCCCCTCAGGGGTCCTGGGGGAGCCCGAGCAGAAAGATCAGAGAGCCTTCAGAGAATGATAACTTTATGTAGGAGGTTGGGGTGGGTCGCAAGCTCTGGGTCGCCGTCACCGCGGGAAGATGCTTCTGTCCGCGTTCTCCTCCAGGATGGCCTCCACGCGCCTCCGCTGCGGGGGGCAGGCTGGGGCCGGGTGTGTGCGGAGGCGGGCGGGGCCCCCCTTCCCGCCCCTACTGGGGCTCGCCCGCACCTCTTGGCGGTCCAGGGGGTCCGGGATTCGCGTGGGCTTTAGCTGTGGCGGCAGGAACAGCTCGAGCCGGATGGAGGCGCGCGCGGACTTCTGCTGCTGGATGAGCAGCCCGATCTCCTCGGCCTGCCGGGGCTCGGGTGGCTGAGCTCGTGGCCCACGCGCCCCGCCTCGCCCCGCCCCACGCGCCCCGTGCGCCCGCCCCACGCGTCCCGCCCCACGCGCCCCGCCTCGCCCCGCCTCGCCCCGCCCCACGCGCCCGCCCCGTTCCGCGCGCCCCGTGCGCTCCCTCTTCCCCGGCGCCCCCCCTCCGCCGCCTCGCCTCACCCGCATGCGGGTGTAGCGCAGCCGCAGGGCGCGGACTCGCCCGCGGGCCTCTGCCGCCTTGAGGACGCCCAGGAGCAGGTTCTGGCGCTCCGAGGGCAGCTCGAGCGGCTGCGTCCACGTGCGCGGGTCGGGCATGCGGTGCCCCGGCTCCGCCGACCCGCGCGGAAAAGTGGAGGCGGCCGCGCCCACGTCCTCCAGCAGGTCGCCGAAGAGCAGGTGGCGGCGGCGCTGCGCGGGGAGCAAGGCCGCCAGCTCCTGCGGCGTCAAGGCCCAGCCCGGCTTGGGGGGCTCCGTTGCGGGCGCCGCCCTGGCGCCCTCCTCACCCCGCCCCGCGTCGGGTGCGCTCTTCCCGCCTCGCTCCTGCGGGCCCTGGCGCCCGGCCTCCTTCGCCGGCGGCGGCATCCTCTCCCTGCGGAGGGAAGAGGGCGTCCCGTCGGTGCCGGCGGCGGCCCCGGGGCCCTGCCCGCCCCAGCTCCGGCCCCCTGGGCTCCCCCGCAGTCGGACTTGGTCCTGCACCCCCAGCCTCTTAGCTCGGCCCAGGCGCACTCCCTCTCCCGAGCAGCGGCCCTGCCAGAGTCCTGCAGGCAACTGGGACTTTCTCATCAACTCAGTTGCAGGAAATCTCTCTCCTACCCTACCGGCTGCTGTGTTTGAACTGAGATAATGTCGAGACCCCCTGGAGTTGATC
Organism: Ateles fusciceps; assembly: GCA_036589455.1. Classification (NCBI taxonomy): domain Eukaryota; kingdom Metazoa; phylum Chordata; class Mammalia; order Primates; family Atelidae; genus Ateles; species Ateles fusciceps. Next base: position 210,298 of record JAZHEH010002291.1, on the reverse strand, counting down.
TCAGGCCCTGCCAGGGTGGGCGCCACATGGAGACCTCTAGGTGACCCCGGGGCACCTTCATTGTGCCCCCATGTCTGCGGTTCCCGACAGTCAGCATCTCCCACCAGACAGCTGGCTCTTCCCCTTCGGGGCCTAGATGGTTGTGGGGGAGCAGAGCTTCGGGGGCAGGTGACAGAGGAGGGAGGGTCCGCGATGGGGAGAGGGGTAAAGAGTCAACAGTCCAGCCGGCCAGCCTACAGCTGCCACCTTGCCCAGCGAGGGCCAGAGGCAGAACCACGGCCCGGCCCAGAGGCCGCGAACGCCCCACCCCCTCCTTAGCTTCAGGAGCCCAGGTCCTGCCCCCTCTTGGTCCCCACACCCCATACTTGCTGCCTGCTTGGGTCGGTGGAACCTGCGTGTAGCGCAGACTCTGGGGCTTGTTGACGCGGTTGCGCAGCAACCCGGAGTCCTGCGCCTCCCTCGAATCCGCGGGGCGGGTGGTGGGGGGCTGGGGTTCCCCCTCCGGAGGGCCCTGGGGCAGAGCCCGGGCGTGGAGGCGCCCCCTCATAGGGGTCGTCGTGGCACAGAGGCTTAGAGCCGGCTTCTCCAGCTTGGGCGAGCGTCCTTCCGGGCGGCTGCAGACGCACCATCCTAGGGGTTGTGGGCCCAGGTTCCTGGCTTGAGGGATCTTTGGGACTAGTTTTGTGGAGTAGGGCCATCGGCCATGAGGAGACCTTTGTGGTTCAGGCCCATTCCCTTCCGATGGCCAGGAGGCCCTGGCACCAGCCACTGGTGTTCACAGAAAGGGGTACTCGGGACTCCTCACGTCTTCTAGGGCATGTCTGGGGCCTCAGGGGTCCAGGTGTCCCCCAAGACCAGAGCTGGGTTTTGCTGAACTCTGTGTCTTGGGATCTTGGGTCCTAGGTCCTAGATTTTGGAAATCTATTTGTGCATTCCTTTATTTTGTAACTAATTCTCAACTAATTAATAATTTAATTCTTTTTTTGTTTTTTGAGACCGAGTCTTGCTCTGTTGCCTAGGCTGGGGTGCAGTGGTGTGTTCTCAGTTCACTGCAACCTCCGCCTCCCAGGTTCAAGCCAATTCTCCTGTCTCAGCCTCCCGACTAGCTGGGATTACAGGCACCTGCCACCACACCCAGCTGATTTTTGTAGTTTTAGTAGAGACGGGGTTTCATCATGTTGGCCAGGCTCCTCTCGAACTCTTAACCTCAGGTGATCCACCCACCTCGGCCTCCCAAAGTGCTGGGATTACAGGCGTGAGCCACCATGCCTGGCCAATTAATAATTCTATAATTTTTTCAGGCATTAAGTGTGTTCTAGAATGTCTTAATTCACATGCTTATTCCACAGTTTACATTAGACAAAAATGAGTGCGTCAAGTTCATACCTGTTATGTATCTATTACTTCTACAAGATGTCTGTGCTCTCTCTGCATTTGTAGACGTGCCTCTGGGGTACCTTACTGGGAGTTGGAACCTGTGAGACTGGGAGTAGGGCTGTCCTGGCTGAGGGGGCAGGGTCTTAGCTGAGGTTCTGGCCTTTTGGCAGGAGGCGATTGGGTGTTCCCACTGTTTTTGGGAGGCTGCCCTGGCCTCTCAGTAAGAGGGTAAACTTTGACATTCAGCCCTTGTCCCGGAGCTGGCATCCCATCCCGTGGCGAGGCCCATCCTTCCAGCCCTCAAGCCTTTGCTGCTCCCCCAGGAAGGCCCTTCCTGGTGCTGGTCCCTCCTCTCCTGCAGGTGCCTTTGGGGTGCTGCCTGGGCTGTAGCACCAGCCTGGCTTGAGGAAGGTCCCTGGGCTCCAGAAACAGCAGTGAGTATGTAGGGACACTCACCCAGCGACTGCTTCCTCCAGGCAGCCTTCTGTGCTCCCATAGAGGTGAGTCCTTTCAGAGGGGACCTGGGCCATCCTCAGCTTCCCTGGGTCCCTGCCAGCGGGACACATGGGTGGGGGAGCTTTCTGTCTCTTGGCGGTTGTTGGGGGGTCACACAGGGAGTAAGGGAATGTTCTTCTGTTCTGCAAGAAGGGGCTTGTGACCTTCTGTTTTTGTAGGACTGGAAAACCTTGACAACCCCTGTCCATGATCCCAGCAGGTACTCCCAGGGCCTACCTGGCCCACATTCCTCGCCCCTGCTGTTTCTCCACACACTTGTAGTTCTGCAGGGAGGGAGGCGTTCTGTGTGTTTGGGGTCCAGCAACTGTGAGGGACCCAGAAGGCCGGCACCTCCCATCTGTTTCTGTCCGCAGGATTCACGTGTTTTTCAAGGGCTAATGGAAATGCTGAGATCTAAAACCATGTGTATTGCTGCCAAGACCTGACAATGAAACTTCAAATCAAATTAGTAAACTTTTTTAATGACTACAATATTTAACATTATACTGAGAAGCTACTACTCAATTCTTTTGTTATTGTATATTAATTTTGTAAAGTTAAAATTACTAGGACAAAGTAATTTATTTTGATGAAACTCAGAAATGTTAAAATTCTTTCGCTTTTTTTTTTTTTTTGAGACTGAGTCTCACTCTGTCACCTAGGCTGGAGTGCAGTGGTGTGATTTCGGTTCACTGCAACCTCTGCCTCCCAGGTTCAAACGATTCTCCTGCCTCAGCCTCCTGAGTAGCTTGTGCCACCATTCCCGGCTAATTTTTTTATTTTTAGTACAGATGGGGTTTCACCATGATGGCCAGGCTGGTCTGGACTTCAGGACGGTCTTGATCTCCTGACCTCGTGATGCACCCGCCTCGGTCTCCCAAAGTGCTGGGATTACAGGCGTGAGGCACCATGCCCGGCCTCTTTCACTTTTTCAATAGCACAAATGTGTGGCCTGGTGACTATATTTCCCAGGGGATGGCTGCTCTGTGTGGGGCTGCCAGACCCTCTGGTTTGATTCTTATCCTTGGCCAGCCCAGGGTGGTGAAGCCTGTGGAAGGAGGAGGTAGACTGGGCCTGCCCTGGGGTTTGAGTGGTGGGGACAGAGGACACTGTTCCAACTGCCCTCTAGCATTTGCGGATTCTGAGTCACTGGATAAGAGTGAGGTGTGTGTGTTTGCCTGGTGAGTGGGTGCGAATCTCATCCCAGAGCTCAAATCCCCAGGAGCTCCACATGCAGCCTGTGACAGGCTTTGACTAATTTGTGGCACATGCTCTGTGCTGTCGTTTGTGTGTTGCCGTGTCATGGCTTGGGCTGTCCCTCATGTCCTTGCGTGCTGTGTTGCCTGCCTAGGACACGTGTTTGAGGTTGTCTTGCTCTCTCACAGAACATGTGTCTCTTGCTATCTGTTGTGTGACACGTATGTTCTGTATAGGACCCTGCTTCTACCTTCCCCCTTCTGGAGGGGCCACCCCACCTTTGGCAGGTTGGGGGAGGGCAGGACTCTATTAGGGGTCTAGAGAAACCTGGGCCATTTCATCTGCACCACCTGTTCTCCTCTGTGGGAGCCTTTCTGGGTCCAGGGCTGGGCCCCTGCCAACCTCGGGGAGCACAGTTAGCATCACACCTGGCCACTCCCCCTGGACAGATGACCAGGCCTGTCCTTCCCTCTAAGACTGAGCCTGTGAGGGGCCAGGTGTCTGCCTCCCCGCAGTCTCTGCTGGCCTCAGAGGATATCTGCTGAGACCAGAGCTCACGGGCCTAGCCTGGCAGCCGTGCTACTGACTCATGGCCAGGTTCAGAAGGCTCCCAGGGCTGGGGATCACGGGGTAGGCTTCGTGGAGGAGGTAGGACTGGAGCTGGTGGGGGTGTGGCAAGAATCCATCCAAAGGGCCAGGATCTGCACAGGTGGTCAGGGACTGCGGGAGGCCAGAGACTACGGAGGCCAGAGACTGTGCGGGAGGCCAGAGACTGTGCGGGAGGCCAGAGACTGTGGGAGGCCAAGAGACTACGGAGGCCAGAGACTGTGCGGGAGGCCAGAGACTGACGGAGGCCAGAGACTGTGGGAGGCCAGAGATTGTGGGAGGCCAGAGACTGTGCGGGAGGCCAGAGACTGCGGGAGGCCAGAGGCTGTGCGGGAGGCCAGAGACTGTGCAGGAGGCCAGAGACTGCGGGAGGCCAGAGACTGACGGAGGCCAGAGACTGTGCGGGAGGCCAAGAGACTGCGGGAGGCCAAGAGACTGTGCGGGAGGCCAGAGACTGCGGGAGGCCAGAGACTGTGCGGGAGGCCAGAGACTGCGGGAGGCCAGAGGCTGTGCGGGAGGCCAGAGACTGCGGGAGGCCAGAGGCTGTGCGGGAGGCCAGAGACTGCGGGAGGCCAAGAGACTGTGCGGGAGGCCAGAGACTGACGGAGGCCAGAGACTGTGTGGGAGGCCAAGAGACTGTGCGGGAGGCCAGAGACTGCGGGAGGCCAGAGACTGTGCGGGAGGCCAGAGACTGCACGGGAGGCCAGAGACTGTGCGGGAGGCCAGAGACTGCGGGAGGTCAGAGACTGTGCGGGAGGCCAGAGACTGTGGGAGGCCAAGACTGTGAGGGAGGCCAGAGACTGTGGGAGGCCAGAGACTGTGGGAGGCCAAGAGACTCATGGAGGCCAGAGACTGTGCGGGAGGCCAGAGACTGCGGGAGGTCAAGAGACTGTGCGGGAGGCCAGAGACTGTGGGAGGCCAGAGACTGTGAGGGAGGCCAGAGACTGTGGGAGGCCAGAGACTGTGGGAGGCCAAGAGACTGATGGAGGCCAGAGACTGTGCGGGAGGCCAGAGACTGTGGGAGGCCAGAGACTGATGGAGGCCAGAGACTGTGCGGGAGGCCAGAGACTCACGGAGGCCAGAGACTCACAGAGGCCAGAGACTGTGTGGGAGGCCAGAGACTGTGGGAGGCCAGAGACTGTGGGAGGCCAGAGACTCACGGAGGCCAGAGACTGTGCGGGGAGGCCAGAGACTGTGCGGGAGGCCAGAGACTGCGGGAGGCCAGAGACTGCGGGAGGTCAGAGGAGACTGTGCAGGCAGACCAGGACCTGTGCATTGAGGCCAGGATCTCTGCATGGGGCAAGAGTCTCTTCAGGGAGGACTTCTAGGGGTCACAGGATCTGTGGAGGGTGCAGGACCTTTGCAGTGGGGCTCAGATATGTGCAGGGGCCAGGATCTGGGTGGGGGCAGGATCTGTGCAGGGAGCTAGGATCGGTTCAGTGGGGCAGGATCTTTGAGGGGAGTCAGGATCTGTGTAGGGTGCCAGGATCTGAGCAGGGGTACAGTCTGTGCCAAGGGGCTGTCATGTTCTTGGAGGGGGACAGGATCTGTGCAGGGCGGTCCGGGTTTATGCAGGGGACTGGGAATGTATAGGGGAGATGGGGTCTGTTCTGACTGGGGACAGGACTCATGGAGGTGGCAGGATCTTTGCCAGGGGGCAGGTCTCTGTGGGGGAGCAGCTTCTGTGCAGTGGCGCCAGGATCTGTGCCGTGGGTGGGGTCTACATTGGGAGTCAGTGTCTGCTCAAGGGACCTGTTCAGGGAGGGCAGCATTTGTGCTGGAGGCAGTGTCTGTTCAGGTCGGGGGAGAGGACCTGTCCAGGAGGGCAGGATCTGTACAGAGGAGCCAAGATCGATGCAGGGGGATGGGATGTCTGTGGGGTGGGGCTACGGTCTGTGCCGGGGTTCAGGGCGAGTGGATCTTTGCAGGTGTGGTCAGGGTGTTTGTCGGGGTACAGATGGTGTGCATCAGGTGCACAGGGTCAGTGCATAGGGGCAGGGTCTGTACAGGGGCGGGGACAGGGTCTATGTGGGTGGGGCCAGGTTCTATGCAGGGGGCCCAGGCTGTTCAGGGTGCCAAGGTCTTGGCAGGGGCTTTGCAGTGGGCACAAGGGAGGGAGGAGCTGTCCTGGGTTTTGTGGTTATGAATATACCAGGGCAGGTTGACACAGAAAACAAAGGAAGTTCAAGGGAACACAGTATAAGATTGTGAACACCTTCTGGATCAACTGGGGAGGCCACGGCCTTCTGCTGGACCCTGAATGGCTCCCACAAAGGGAGTTGAGGTCTCTATCGCCTCCTGAAACGCCAGGCAAGACAGAGCTGGGAGCTGCCTTGGTTGGGGGCGAAGGTGGCTGGTTGCTGTTGCTGGGTGAGAAGGCTTGGGGTCAAAGAGGCGGGGGTCAGAAAGCCGGGTCTGACCTTGCCCCCCTTCCTTTCTTCCTGTCCTATCCCCCAACGTGTTCCTCCCCTCCTCCCCTCCTTCCCTCCCCTTTCTCCCTGTTCTCTCTCTCATACTTCCTCCCACTCCTTTCCCTTTCCTCCTCCTCCCCATCCCAGCCCCTCATTCTCCCCTTCTCTGGCTGCAGGGAGGAAGTTGTGGGGGGTGACCGGGTGGCAGGCAGACATGCTAAGGGAGAGGGTTTGCAGCAAGAGATGAGGTGCCTGTGTCCCCGCACTCTGCCCTGGCCTCTGCCACTGGCTCCTGGGCCGGGGACATTGAGGGGGGGGCTCCTTTGTCCCCCTTCCCTTACAAGGTCTCTTCTCTGGCCACCCTCAGTGCCTGCAGTACCCAGTCCGGGTCCTGGGCTGGGAGGCAGCTGAAGGCCATCAGGAAATGAGCTTCTGTGGGTGGGTGCGTAGGCAGGCCCAGGAAGCTGCGGTAGGAGGGTTAGGGTTTCCCGCTTGGACCTCGGTGAGCCCAGCTGGGGCAGCGGGCTGCAGGGGTCCGAGCCTGCCTGGATCCCTTCCCACCTCGGCTCCCGAGGCAGTGGGCTCACCCTTGAGCCTTGCCTGGAGAGCATGTTTCTGCGTGTATGTGTCCTCTGGGTGTCTGATGGCCTTGGCCTGTGTCTGTCTGTTCCCAGAGGTGTCCATGCACGCTGTAGGTCTGCCCGTGAGCCTGTGTGCGCCTTGGCACCGTCTTCCATGTGTGGCCTGTGTGTGTGTGCATCCCTGTGAGTGTCTGCGTTTCCGAGTCTGTATCTGTGTCTGTGTGTTCACCCGTATGCCTGTCTGGGCATCTCTGTCTATGTTTGCAGGAATGCATGTCCCCATGTGTCCCGTGAGTGTCTCTGTGGACATGCTCCATGCCTTCACATGTGTCCCTGAGCCTTGGTTGCCGTGAAGATGAGGGATGAGTCCCTGGGGGACAGCCAGGGATGCTGGGTCCTGGGGCATCTGCCCGTTCCATCCTCTCCTCATTTGCCAGGTATCCTAGCGACGCTGCTGCCAGTTGCTTAGCAACCAGGTCCCCATTCTTGGAGAAGGTGCTCTGAGCAGGGTCTGAGCTGTGTCGGGAGAGGTCTGCTTCTCCTTCAAAGCCCGTGCAGGAAGAATGACCCCGTGACCGGGTGGAGCTGGTGATTCAGCTCAAGGGTCACCCACACGGCCTTGACCTGTGACCTTTCATTTCAGTGGATCAGGCATGGGACCCCTGTGCTGAGAAAGAGGCAACTCCAAAGGAGCCGTTCAGCTTTGTGGGTACCAGGGCCCTGTCTGTGGGGAGTGGTGCTTGGCTCTGGGACTGGAGCCCTTCAGCTTTGTGGGTGCCAGGGCCCTGTCTGTGGGGAGTGACGCTTGGCACTGCTCTGGGACCCAGCTGCGGCAGACGTGCTCTTGGCGTGTCTCCAAGTGACAAGCAGACCTGGGGTTTCAACCTGTCTCTGTCACTCTGCAGGGCCTCATGCCGCTGAAGCTTCATGCCGTCAGCAGTGGCCGGGTGTGGTGGGGGTAACTGAGCTTTGGGAGCACGCAGTAGGTGCTGGGCCAGTGCTGGGTCTCGCCTGCTTGTTTGCCACGAAGCTTTGATCTGCGGAGAGCTGGCCAGGTGGGGGATTTCTGTGTGCTGGGAGCCCAGCTTGGGGGTGCTGTTCTGGCCATGGAACGCCAGCTCCGGCTGGTGCGGACCAGCTGTCTGAGGCCGTGTCTCTGTGTGTGAGTCGTGACCCCCATGTCCGTGTGTGTCTGAGTCTGTGTGCACGTCTCCATGTGCGTCTCGCGGAGGCTGCATCCCCAGGTCTGCATCTGTGTGTCCTGTGCCCGTGAGCCTGTGGCCATCTCTGTCCGTGTGTCCTGGCCTGTGCCTGTGTCTCCATCTGGGGTCTGTGGGTCTGAGCCTCCTTGTTCATCTCTGTGTGTGTGTCCTGGTCCGTGTGTCTGTCCCCATCCAGTGTGGGGCCGGTGCAGCCCTGGGCGCAGTGACCCACCTTCCTGCGGCCCCCTCTTCCAGCCTGCGCAGCCCCTCCCCCTCTGGAGCTGCAGCCTCCTCCCCCTCCCCCCGCGTCGGGCTGCTGGGCTCACTCGGCTTCTGCGTCTGGTCTGGCGGTCTGGCGTCTGCTGAGGAGACAGAGACCCTGTGCTGAGCCCGCGGCGGCCGGGCCTCTTCCACCCTGCTCTGCACCTGCGCTCGACTGCTGGCTGGCTGAGGGTGGGGGTCTCCACGGTGGTCCCAGCTCCCAAGAAGGTTGCAGAGGGAAGGGCCTGAGCCGCTGGAGGTAGGGTGGGGGCTGGAGGTCGGGTGGGGGTCGGCTGACAGACTGCAGCACAGCAGGGCTGGGAGCAGGAGGAAGCTGGGTCCCAGGCGTTCCTGGGTGTGTCTCAGCCTCTTTGTGTCTGCGTGTGCAAGAGGGCAGGTTTGGGCATCTTCGTGTTTATCTGTGTGAGTGACATGTGTCCCGGCATCCCTGTGCCTGTGAACACACGGGTGGCTGTGTCCGTGAGTCCCTGTGGGTGGACACATGTCCTGTGGTATAACTGCCTCCAGGCAGCCTGTATGTGAGTCTCTAAAGCGAATGAGATGGTGCCCTTGGGGGGTGCATGTGTGTCTCTGTGTTCTGTGAGCCCCTGTCTGTGCACACATGTCCTCACATCTCCATGAGTCCCTGCCTGTGCATGTGTGTGCCCGTGTGTTGCCTCAGTGACTGTGGCCGCTGCCCAGTGGGGGGTCCGCGTGCCTGCTGGGCTGCACGTGCTGTGCCGGAGGCCGCGGCTGGGCGTGTGTCTGGCTCAGCAGCTGCTTGTCTCTGTGCTCTGTCCCAGGTGCTACACTGAGTGGATTTGCAGGGCACTGGCATGGAGCCCCTCTCCCCGCCCCGTTCTGGGAGGTCATCTATGGCAGCCACCTTCAGGGCAACCTGTCCCCTGCTGAGCCCCAACCACAGCCTGCTGCCTCCGCACCTGCTGCTCAACGCCAGCCATGGCGCCTTCCCTGCCCCTTGGGCTCAAGGTCACCATCGTGGGCCTCTACCTGGCTGTGTGTGTCGGGGGGCTCCTGGGGAACTGCCTCGTCATGTATGTCATCCTCAGGTAGGCTGGGCCACGGGGTTCCTGTCTGGTGAGTGCCACACAGCTGCAGAGGGGGAAACTGGCTGTTCTGGAGGGGCCTGAGCAGGTGGTGCTTTCCTGCTTCCTCCATTAAATGTTTTTGACCCTGTCCAGGAGGCGGGGCCAATCCCGAGGCCCTGGGTGCTCACCTCCCGGGGGAGGGGATGGGAATGGCTGGCCCTGGGCCACCCCCACTGTGTCCAGGCAGAGACGTCGCCACCCTGACCCCTGTTTGAACTGTGGACCAGGCTCTGTGCCAAGCTTGTCTGCTTGAATGACCTCATGAGACCCCACATCAGCCCTGTGAGTCGCTCTTGTCAGCCCATTCCCTGGATGGGTGAAGGGAGGCACAGGGCTGGTGCTGGACGGTCCTGAAACCCCTTCTCAGGCTCCAGGGCTCCTGCTCATGGAAATGTCTGTGTTGAGCCCATGATCTGTGGGCTCATATGGGAAAACTTGTGGGGGGCCAAGAGAGGGCAGCTGATAGTTGGTTGAGGGGGGCAGTGCTGGGGGCAGTGTGGGGGAGCAGTGTGAAGAAGCAGTGCGGGGGACAGTGTGGGGGGATAGTGCGGGGGACAGTGTGGGGGGTAGTGCGGGGACAGTGTGGGGGGTGAGTGTGGGGACAGTGTGGGGGGATAGTGCAGGGGGCAGCGTGGGGGGATAGTGCAGGGGGCAGCGTGGGGGACAGTTGGGGGCAGCCAGGGCGATACTGGGGGGATAGCATGGGGAATAGTGGGTCATGTGGGGGACAGTTGGGGTCAGCCCGGGGGATGGTGTGGGGGGATAGCATGGGGAGATAAGGATAGTGGGAGGATAGTGTGGGGACAGCAGAGGGTTAGCAAGGGAGATAGTGTGGGGGACAGTGGGGGGGGCAGCCGGGGGGGATAGCCGGGGGATAGCACTGGGGAGAGCAGGGGGCACAGCGTGGGGGGGCAGTGTGGGAGTGGGCGGAACCCTTCACATGGATTGTGTATTGGGCGGGTAGAAGATGGGGATGACTTCCCGAAGCAGAAAGGGAGGGGTTTTCCGGGCAGAGAAATGAGGAACCCCAAATCCATCCAGATAGAGAGACTGAAGGGACGGGGACAGCAGGTGGGGTCTTGAAGGCCCGGTTGGGGGAACCTTGTTCTTCAGGCAGTGGGGGGTTATGGGTGATACTTTAGCAGGAAAATGACATGGCTGGAACAAGGTTTCTTATTGATCCAGGATGTTGCCTGGACCCAGAAAAAAGGTGATTCTGAAGAAAGTACCCAGGACTCTAAAGCCAAGTGGTCCCTCCTTATAACCTCATAGGGCCCCAACCAGAGGTGCTATGTAGGTAGAGTCAGGACAGGGCAGTGGGGGTGTTCAACCTGCCACCATTCCAGCCCTGTCCTCTGAGTGTCCCTGAGAAAAGCTGTTCCCCCCGGGCCCTGTTTTTCCCCATCTGGAAAGTGAGCAAGGTGGACCATGTAGCCATGTGTGTGTGTGTGTGTGCGTGCGTGTGCACACGTGTGGGTGTGTATGCATGCATGCATGTGCGTGCACATGTGAGTGTGCGTGTGTGCATGTGTATGTGTGTGTGTATGCACGAGTGTGCGTGTGTGTGCATGTGTGCACGTGTGTGTGCAGGTGACACATGGTCAGACAGGAGCGTGGGAAGAACAGCTGCCCCTCCCCCAGTGCTGACTCCTAAGTGAAGCACTGGGGAGACTGCGTCACAATGTGCATGTCCCTTCGTGGCTGGTGGGCGTGCCACGGCTCAGGAGTGCGGCAGCCTGGAGCGGTCCCTGGGCTTGAGCCCCTTTCCTGCCATGATGGCGTCTGTACTGTCTTGACGCGTCTGTACTGTGTGACGCGTCTGCACTGGGCATTACAACTCTCAGTGGCTTCCTGCATTAGAGCAGACAAGGAAGGTCATCTTGCTCACCAGAGTCCCCAGAGAGATTGATGCTCAGGAGCTGCCCTGGCCACACTGGCAGCACACAGCATGCTTTGAGCCACTGGGCTGTGGGACCATCCCGGGAGTCAGAAACACCCCGCTCTGAGCCCCTGCTCTGCTTTTTACCAGCTCTAAGGCCTTAACAAAACAATATAGATCCTCTGGGCCTCAGTTTCTTCCTCTATAGAGGGGGATCAAAATAGTATTTTTGTAAATCTTCAATGACATACATTCCCCTGAAGAGCTTGGTGCAGATATTTGCCGTAAGTATTGTCATTTCTTCGTGATGGCGGCCTCTTTGTGCTCATTCGTAATCACTCTCTCAGAGGCAGAACTCGAGCCCCATACTTCCTCACGGCAGCTAAACTCGCACAGAATAATGTCATCTTGGGTGCTGCTACCACTGCCAATACGACTGCCACCACCATCGTCACAGTCACCACCACCATCGTCACAGTCATCACCATCATCTCCATCACCATCACCATCACATTCATCATCATTATCACCACCACCATCACAATCATCTCCATCTCCATCACCACCACCATCATCATCAGATGATTCATCACCATCACCACCACCATCGTCACAGTCATCACCACCATCACAATCATCTCCATCTCCATCACCACCACCATCATCATCAGATGATTCATCACCATCACCACCACCATCGTCACAGTCATCACCACCATTATCACCATCTCCATCACCATCGTCACAGTCATCACCACCATTATCACCATCTCCATCACCATCGTCACAGTCATCACCACCATCATCACCATCACCATCACCATCGTCACAGTCATCACCACCATTATCACCATCACCATCACCATCGTCACAGTCATCACCACCATCACCACCACCGTCACAGTCATCACCACCATTATCACCATCACCATCACCATTACCATCACCATCGTCACAGTCATCACCACCATCATCACCATCACCATCACCATCGTCACAGTCATCACCACCATCATCACCACCACCATCGTCACAGTCATCACCACCATTATCACCATCACCATCACCATCACCACCACCACCGTCACAGTCATCACCACCATTATCACCATCACCACCACCACCGTCACAGTCATCACCATCATCTCCATCACCATCACCATCACATTCATCATCATTATCACCACCACCATCACAATCATCTCCATCACCACCACCATCATCATCAGATGATTCATCATCATCACCACCACCATCGTCACAGTCATCACCACCATTATCACCATCACCACCACCATCGTCACAGTCATCACCACCATCATCATCACCACCACCATCGTCACAGTCATCACCACCATTGTCACCATCACCACCACCATCGTCACAGTCATCACCACCATTGTCACCATCACCACCACCATCGTCACAGTCATCACCACCATCATCACCACCACCATCATCATCAGATTCATCATCATCACCACCATCGTCACAGTCATCACCATCACCACTGTTATGACCATCACCACCTCCACCACCATCATCACATTCACCGTCACTGTCAACATCACTATCACCGTCACGTCACATTCATCACCACAACCATCACCATCGTCATCACATTCATGACCATCACCATCACCGCCATGATCCCTACCACCATCACCACCACCATGACCACCATGACCACCATAATCTCCCCTAACTATTATTACAACCATTAATTTATTTAACTTTTTTTTTTTTTGAGACAGAGCCTCACTCTGTCGCCCAGGCTGGAGTGCAGTGGTGCTATCTTGGCTCACTGCAACCTCCGCCTCCCGGGTTCAGGGGATTCTCCTGCCTCCACCTCCCAAGTAGCTGAGACTACAGGCGTGCACCACCACGCCTGGCTAATTTTTGTATTTTTAGTAGAGACGGGGTTTCACTGTGTTAGCCAGGATGGTCTCAATTTCCTGACCTTGTGATCCACCCGCCTTGGCCTCCCAAAGTGCTGGGATTACAGGCGTGAGTAGCCACACCCAGCAACAAAAACTTACTAATCACCAACAATTTTCCCCAGCCCTTTCCAGCACCTTTTCCCATGCTTGGATACAGTCACCTCGTTAGCACCCCTCCCCTGTGTGTCATCATTTTCTGTCTCTTGCCAGACAGCAGTGTGGACTTGGAAGTCTTTCGGTATGTTCTTATAGACTCTGGAGCCCTCAGAAACCTCTGGCGAATGTAGGGACAGCATTTGAGTCTGTGAGGGGTCTTGGAGGAGACTCAAAATTGAGGAGAGCAGGGTCTTTCCCTTAGGGTTCTAACCACTTGCTCCCATGCAGAGTCCAGGGTGTGCTCTGGTACCCTGCACGCCCCAAGTCCTCTAAAGTAGACCTGGTTTAGGGCTTGGAACTTGTGTGTGTGTGTCAGAATCACTTGAGGTGCTGGTTAAGATGTTTGGCCCCAGGCTCCATCCCCTGAGACTGACTCAGTGAGTGTCAAGTTGGGTCCAGGAGCTGTCACTTACCAAGCTCCTGTGGGAACTCTGATGTTAAGGGACTCAGGACCAGTGCAGCTTGTGGTGGCCAAGATGCACCCCTTGCCCTTTGCTGCCCGGCCCAGCCAGCGTGGCCAAGTGAAGCCTTTCTTCTGCCTCTACTCCGCAGGCACACCAAAATGAAGACAGCCACCAATATTTACATCTTTAACCTGGCCCTGGCAGACACTCTGGTCCTGCTCACATTGCCCTTCCAGGGCACAGACATCCTCCTGGGCTTCTGGCCGTTTGGGAATGCCCTGTGCAAGACAGTCATTGCCATCGACTACTACAATATGTTCACCAGCACCTTCACGCTGACCGCCATGAGTGTGGATCGCTACGTGGCCATCTGCCACCCCATCCGCGCCCTCGACGTCCGCACATCCAGCAAGGCCCAGGCTGTCAATGTGGCCATCTGGGCCCTGGCCTCTGTTGTTGGCGTTCCCGTGGCCATCATGGGCTCGGCACAGGTCGAGGATGAAGGTCAGTGGGCGGTCCCTCCTCCCCCTCACCAGGCTCCCTGTGGCTCCGGGGTGGCCCCTCCATGTCTCCTGGGCCCGTGCTGACCCTGTTTCTCTCCCCTGCAGAGATCGAGTGCCTGGTGGAGATCCCTGCCCCGCAGGACTACTGGGGCCCCGTGTTTGCCGTCTGCATCTTCCTCTTCTCCTTCATCATCCCCGTGCTCATCATCTCCGTCTGCTACAGCCTCATGATCCGGCGGCTGCGTGGAGTCCGCCTGCTCTCGGGCTCGCGAGAGAAGGACCGGAACCTGCGGCGTATCACTCGGCTGGTGCTGGTGGTGGTGGCTGTGTTCGTGGGCTGCTGGACGCCCGTGCAGGTCTTTGTGCTGGTCCAAGGGCTGGGCGTTGAGCCGGGCAGCGAGACTGCCGTGGCCATCCTGCGCTTCTGCACAGCCCTGGGCTACGTCAACAGCTGCCTCAACCCCATCCTGTATGCCTTCCTGGACGAGAACTTCAAGGCCTGCTTCCGCAAGTTCTGCTGCGCGTCCGCCCTGCGCCGGGAGATGCAGGTGTCTGACCGCGTGCGCAGCATTGCCAAGGACGTGGCCCTGGCCTGCAAGACCTCTGAGGCGGTGCCGCGGCCCGCATGACTAGGCGTGGACCTGCCCATGGTGCCCGTCAGCCCGCAGAGCCCGTCTACGCCCAACACGGAGCTCACACAGGTCACTGCTCTCTAGGCTGACACACCCTGAGCCCTGAGCACCCAGAGCCTTGGACGGGCTTTTCCCTGTGGGCCAGGGATGCTCGGTCCCAGAGGAGGACCTAGCGACATCGTGGGACAGGTCAAGAGCATCAGGGCTACCTCCAAGGTCCCGGACACACTGAAGCTGCCCTCCTGGTGCAGGGCTGCAAGGACACAAGGCCCTACCTGGAAGCATCTGCTGTGCCGGTGGACGGCCTTGACTGGCGCCCGTGCCCTGTGCCTCACGTGACTCTTGGCCGCTCTGCTGCTGTGTCGGCAGTGCCCTGGGTGGGCACCCGAGGAGCCGCAGCAGCTGTGTTGTCGTGCGCACCCCACGTGCTGTGTGCTGTGTGCATGGCAGCGCTCCAGCTGCCTTCAGCCCTGCGGCGTCTCCTCAGGGCAGCTGGACAGGTTTGGCGCCGCCCAGTAAGTGCAGCGGGCAGCTTTTCTTTGGGGTAGGACTTGCCCTGAGCTTGGAGCTGCCACCTGGAGGACTTGCTGTTCTGACTGCAGCTGTGCAGCCAGGGTCGCCCCAGGAGGGAGTGTCCGGGTGGACTGTCAGTCCCTGGCTGCAGACGCTGAGCTGGGCCTGGGCCAGCCACACCTCTGAAGGTTTTCTGTGTGCTGCCCCGTGCAGGCCTCATCCCTGACTGCAGCTCGGCTTTGGCCCCAACCCCGTTTCCCTTCAGGAGAGCAGCGGGAGGCCCTGACCCACTCCCTCCGGCAGTGCAACAACCGTCCTGCCACGGACCATCAGCTGAGCCCTCCTTCTTGGTGCATGGGAGGGGCTGAGGAGGAAGGCGCCGCGTGACCACCATGGGCAGCTCTGTCGTTCACAAAGTAGAGGCCTCATTTTCCTGGTCTCGACTGCTCTGTTTGGAGCAGGGTGGGGGAAGATTTTCTGGGGGTCCCCCACATCCTCCCAGGGCTCCCCCTCACAGTCTCTCCTTTGCTTGAAGTCAGCAGTCGATGGCTGCGCTGTGCTGTGTGGAAGGAGAACCCAGTGGCCACAGCAGAGTTCTGCTCTGGTGACACCTGCTTCATTTACAAGCCTCAAGATGGTCCTGCGCAGGGCCTGAGCTTGCTGCCTGGTGGGAGCTTCGCAGCAGAGCCAGCGTGAGGCGTGGGGCTTGGCAGGGCTTGCTTGAGCCCAGCTGCAAGGACTGTGGTGGCCGAAGGGACACTCGGGTGGGGGTGCAGTATCTGTACCTGGGGATGCCTTGCTGCAGTCACCCAGAGAATCACCCTTCCTGGTCTACAGATGGAAGCTGCAGGTTGGTGACTTTGCAAATGCACTTCCTACAGACGAACTATTAAAATACCTGCAACATTGAAAAAACTCCGTTTTTCCACCGAGACCTTGGCCAGGTAACCTTAGGCAGCTGCAAAGAACAGGAAGTGATGGTGTCTCGCCACAGAGCCTGCTCCTCCAGGTCTGGGGAGCCTTAGCCATGGGGATTGTTCCTGAGGAGGCCCATGCTGTCTCCGTGACGTCTGTGGCAGGAGTCTCTGAGAACGGGAGCTGCCTAGCTGCAGTGTTTTCTTGCCAAGGCTAAGCGTTTTGTGAATCTGCTGATGTAATGTGCATCTTCACGTATTTATGCATGTGGCAAGTGTGACTTCTATGCACGTAGCCCGCCCTGGGTCTGTCTCCCAGGTCATGAAAAGGACCCTAATAAACGCTCGCTCACTGGCTCGGTACTCTTCATAACAGGAGCTTCTGGCTCCTGCCACCTGGGGATTTGCTTCTGGAGCAGCTTTTCTGGGATTGGCACATGGGCGGGAGGGGGCTGTGGGATTTGGGCTGAGTCCTTGCACCTGCCCTGAGCTGCTCAGCAGGCTCTGCCCTCAGTGGTGGGTCCTGGGGAGAGCTGAAGCCAGTTAATGGTATGTTGACTGGGCTCCTGCCTTTTCTTCAGCACACACAGTTTCTCCCTAAACAACCAATGGCTGCACCTCTCCCCTGCCCCCTGGAAAGAGAGGTTCCCCTGAGGATCCAGTGGGAGGGAGCTGCAGGGTTCTTCTCCCCCATTTCGTCTCAGAAGAACCCCTGCTCTTGCTCATTTCCCCTTCCTTGAGCGGATCTGAGGGGTTTTGGTGAAAGATGAGCAGACAGCCTCCTCCGGGGCTGGGCACACTCTTGTGATGGACATCTGCCTGCTGGTTCCCTGTGTGGCCTGGTTCAGCCCAGGCTGACCTGCGAAACAGATGACCCTATCAGAGAGGCTGTGGAGGGGGCATGGCACACTCCAGTCCAAGTGCTTGTCTCTAGGGCACATTCTGCAGGGTTTTATACGGGTTTGAATGACAGGCACTGTCTTCTCCTGGACTGCCGCAGTGAAGCACCACAGACCCAGGGACACAGAAACAGTACACGTTTATTCCTCAGAGCTGTGGAGGCTGGAGGTCTGACATCAGGTGCAGGCGTGTGGGGTTCTGGGGAAGACCCGCCCCAGGCTGCATCTTCTCATGTCTCATGCCATGGATTAGAGAGCTCGAGAGCATCCCTTTTTCTAAGGGTACTCATCCCATTCAGGAGGGCTCTGCTGTCATGATCTGTCACCTCCCAAAGGCCCCCTTCTCCTGGTACCATCACCTTTAGGGGGTTGGGATTTCAAAATACAAATTTTGGAGGAACACAAATAGTTCATAACAAACACATTGCCATTAAAGCAAAGATTTCGCATCAGGGACGATTTGGGAGGGATAGGCTGCACCGGGGGAAGGTACCGTGCCCTTGGGCCCAGGAGGTGGAGTGAGTGGTCTTGCTGGAGGAGGCTCACGCGTGGGCCCCTGTGTGGGTGGGTGTGCATCCAGGGCTAACGCCCACAGCTAATGTCTTCCAGAAGGAGCCGGCCAGGCAGGGGCCAGGGGCCGCAGGAGGAGTAGGGGGCGGTGCAGGCTGACCAGCTCCCTTGCTTTCCAGGACTGGGTTCCACCCCAGAGCACCCTGGCTCTCCTCTCCAGCCCCCGGCTTGTCCAACCCACCTCTGCTGTTGGGCTCCGTCGAGTCGCCGGGCTTTTCCGAGCCTCAGTTCCTTCCCCGTGCAAAGGGGACAGCAGAATCCTTTGTGGGTTGTGGGGGAAGGCTGGGGTGCCCACGAGGGTCCAGGGTCCTGTCCCGCCTCAGGAAGGCCCGGGGTCTGCAGCGACGTCGGACCCTCCCGCCAGGGGACGCTGTGGGCTCGCGCGGGCCCAGCCCTGGTTCCCAGGTGTACAGCGGGGTCTGGAGGTGGGGTGGCGGGGGCCAGGCTCTCCCTGGGACCAGGAGCCCGGAACGTGGAGACACGGCGGGATGAGCCTCTCAGTGTGGCCCCCGTTCCGCCCGGAGGTCCGAGGTGGGTGAGGGGCCGGCCTCCCGGGAGAGCTTGCCTGCCCCCTCCCCTCCTGGCTGTGGGGCCTCCCCCAGTCGCGGTGTCCTGGCGCTCCCTGGCTGGTGGGTGGTCTGCAGGCCCTTTGCCTGATCTGCCTGGGTCCCCAAGAAGAAGACGCTGAGCCCAAGAAGAAGACGCTGAGGTTCCCGTTGCTGGACTGTGGATGGGGTAGGAGCCGCCCGAGGGAATTAGGGGTCTGGGTTCTTGGGAGGAAGCCTAGTTGGCAACTTCTCCCGCAGTAGAGATGCCCGCTGGTGCCAGAGGGCAAACTGGGAGCAGGAGGGAGACTCAGGCCTGAGGGGGTGTAGGGGCCTTGCCCTGGCGCTCCTTAACCACCCCCACCCCGTGGTGCTCACTCTCAGCCCCGCCCTCCACGCGCTCCCTCTCCGGCCCCGCCCTCCACGCGCTCCCGCTCCGGCCCCGCCCTCCACGCGCTCCCACTCCGGCCCCGCCTTCCACGCGCTCCCTCTCCGGCCCCGCCCTCCACGCGCTCCCATTCCGGCCCCGCCCGGCCCCGGGCCCCTCGTTCCCGTGCTCATTACGCCTCACGCTGGCTCTGCTCGGGCTTGGAGCAGCGTCTGTCTGGGGAAACAGCCTCACTTGTCTGCTCAAGGGCTCCGGGCGTCAGGCTGCTGTGCCACTGCTTTGCGAGGTGTGACTGCAGCGCAGCCAGAAAACGAGTCCTTCTTGCGGCGTGGGTGCTGGGGGGACAGCTCGTTCTTCTTGTGGCGTGGGTGTTGGTGGTGGCCCAAAAAGTGTCCACAGGCAGGGCTTGTGCCTGTCATCCCAGCACTTTGGGAGGCTGAGGCGGGAGGATCACTTGAGCCCAGGAGTTTGAGAGCAGCCTGGGCAACATAGTGAGACCCTGTCTTAAAAAAAAAAAAAAAAATTGCCTGGCGTGGTGACGCACATCTGTGGTCGCAGCTACTCCGAGGCTCATGTGGAGGATTGCTTGAGCTTGGGAAGTCGAAGCTGCAGTGAGGTGTGACCTCACTCCAGCCTGGGTGACAGAGTGAGACCCCTTCTAATTTAAAAAAAAAATGAAGCAAAAGAAAAATGAACTGTCTACAGCCCCTGAGTGCGTGTGGACATGTGACTTGCTTCCAGTGCACAGAATGAAGGGACGGCAGACAGCTCCTGACACTTGGCCTCAAATGTGTTGAGGCTTCCTCTTGGCTCCCCTCCTGGGTCACTGGCTCTTGGGAACCCTACACCATGTTCCGAGGATACTCATCCCCTGAAGCATCCGTGTAGTGAGGAACAGAGGCCTCTTGCCCTGGTGGGCGGGGGAGGAGACTTCTCAGAAGGAGCTGTCCCAGCACCTGCCCAATATTCAGATGCCAGGGCCTCGGCCAACGTCCTGACTGCAACCTCATGAGAGACCCTGAGCCAGAACCACCCAAAATGCCACTTTAATTGTTGAACCACAGAAGCTGTGAAATAGTGGTTGTTTTAAGCTGCTAGGTTTTGGAGAAATTTGTTACACAGCGGCAGATAGCTAATACGGTGTCGTCAGGGAAGGTGACTGGATGGAGCTGGCCCTGGCGTGTTTGGCTGACTCGCTCTGAGGAGGGGGCACTGAGGCAGCCTTGAGCTGTCTGGGCTTGACAGGCAGAGCCCTCGTGGCCTGGAAAGCTGGGGCACTTGGTGGGTGGGTCGAGGTGGGCATACACGTGGGGTGGTAAATGGGGGGGTCCTGTGTGCCAGCTGGACAGACTGGCCAGAGTTCTGGGTCATGAGGACTGAAACCAACGCAGGGGCTCACGCCTTTCTGCCAGGCTGGAATGCCAGGCATGGAACCATCTGAGAACCATGGGCCAAGAATGGGGGCCTGGCCACGGCGCACCTGGGTTGTCTTCTGGGACCAGCCCCGGCTCCCCCGGCCCCTGACAGTCAGTGGTGTCTGAGCCGCCGGCCCTTCGTTACCAGCCCTCACCCCGTCCCCACCAGAGTTTCAGCACAAGCTCCTGCTGGCTAGTAC
The DNA here is from genome assembly GCA_036589455.1 of Ateles fusciceps. Lineage (NCBI taxonomy): Eukaryota > Metazoa > Chordata > Mammalia > Primates > Atelidae > Ateles > Ateles fusciceps. The sequence continues at coordinate 190,101 of JAZHEH010002291.1, read as the reverse complement.
AAGCCCCGGCCACACCGTGGGAGGAAGAGTTCCAGGCTCCAGCCTGTCCAAGTGACAGATGGTCCCTAGGCCATGGTGGCCCAGAGGTCCTGGCGGAAGGGCCCTGTACCCTGTAGCAAACTAGGAGAGGACCATCGGCCACGGCCTCGGGGGTACAAAGGAGCACAAGGCCGTGACATGGGGGCGTGGCGGGGATGGCCAGCTGCTGGAACGTCACTTGGGTTTCAGGCCGTGACAGTGGATTTTGTGGTCTCATTTGCTGCCGGTGTCACTGGCCTTTGCAGCAGCACAGCACTGCTGCCTGAGGTGCCCACACTGTGCCACCTCCCAGCCCTGTCTTGGGAAGAGCCCGAGGGATCCTGACTGTGCCACACAGCGCTGGCCTGGGTTGAGATCACGGTTTGGGTTCCTTGTCCTCCAAACCACTGTCATTAGGGAACCCCAGCCCCAGAACCTTCCAGGGCTTGTCCATCTGTCTGTCCCTTGTGGGTAATTGGACTCAGGTTGCCTGCTGTGCCGGGACCTTCTGCTCTGATCTGGATCCCTGCTGCTGTCCACCCAGGGGCTGTCCAGGAAGCAGACATGGGAGATATATACGCACGGCTGTCTCTGGAGGTCTGGTGGCCAACATTTGAGGGTCCGTGTCTCACTGTGTGGAGAAGATAGCATGGGGGATGTGAACAGGCAGAGCGTCCCCTGGAGAGGCCACCTAAACTGGGTGGGGGTGTGGGTGATGGTGGGGGTGACGATGGGTGCTCAGGTTCCTCAGCACCGGAACATGGCACGGAAATTCTTGCGGAAGCTGTCATCTAGAAAGGCGTAGAGGAAGGGGTTCAGGCATGAGTTGGCATAGCTGAGGCTGGTGACGACGTAGGACATGCTGATGACCAGCGGGGTCTGGGGCAGGTCTGTGGCCAGGGCCACGACGGAGGCCAGGTGGAAGGGTGTCCAGCAGAGGAGGCACACGGTCAGCACGACAAGGACGAGGATGGTCACCTTCCGCCTGGCCTTGCCTAGAGCCTTGGCGCCAGAGCAGAGCCGCACGGCCCGCAGCCTGCGCAGCAGGTCTGTGTAGAGCACACAGATGGTGCACACAGGCACCACGAAGCCCAGGACCAACGTGTAGACACGGCTGGCCTTGGACCAGGCCTGCTCGGGCTGCGGGGAGCTCAGCCCACAGCTTGGCACCTGTAGCTCATTGCTGTAGACGCCAGCAAAGAGAAGAAGGGCAGAACCAGGACCGTGACGCCCAGCCAGACACACAGGCTGACGACCTTCGCCCCCCGGTAGGTGCGCCAGGGCATGTGGCGGGACCGCACAGTGGCCAGCACCACCAGGTATCGGTCCACACTCATCACGGCCAGGAAGTAGATGCTGGAGAAGATGTTGTAGTGGTCAATGGCCAGCGCCAGCTTGCAGAGCAGCTCCCCGAAGGGCCAGTGCTGCAGCAGGTGCTCTGCGATATTGACAGGCAGCACCAGCGTGAAGAGCCCGTCAGCAATGGCCAGATTCAAGATGAACACGTTGGTCACCGTCTTCATCTTGGGCGCCCTCAGGATGACAAGGATGACGGCCGTATTGCCGGTCAGCCCCACGGCGCAGATCCCAGAGTATACGGCGGGCAGCAGCACATAGAGGATCGGCAGCGGCTCGGAGAAGGTGGCGTTGTGGCCGGTGCCATTGTCCTGAGAGACATTGGCACCCATTGTGGTGAGGGAGGAGGCACCCCTGCTGTGAAGGGGCTCCAGACACCCAGCGGCCTGCATTGTAGATGGGACTGTTGACAGTTTGTGCCCTGGGCAGGTGGGGGGTGCCGTGGAGTTGGGTGTCTGATAACAGGCCTCCTTGGGCTGGATTCTAGGAAAGAAAATCAACCAGAAACTTTAGATCTGGCCGTCTGTTAGAGCACAGCCACGCCAAGTTCTCTGGCCGAGACTGTGGGCCACTTTGCCAGGTCAAGTGCCTGGGGCCAGAGGGAGCTGGAGCCGGGTGGGGTGTGTGGGGGCCTCCCCCAGCCTCCTCCTGGTGATGCTTCAGCAGATCAGTCCCCCTCCTCCCGCAGAGAGGGGCTGCCGGCCACCCTCCTGGGAAGAGGGAGATGTGGCGCTGCCCCTGCCCCAGCAACCTGCAACGCAGAGTCTAAGTAGAATCAAGCAATCCCTTTGAAAACACCTCCCAGCTCATCTCTGGTCCCCTTGAATCTGAAGCTCCTCCCTCCAGGGGTCTTGGAGTTGGCACCCTCCCTCCCAACCTCCTAGAGGTGCTGCAGACCCCGCTGGTCCACCTGCTCTTCTCTCCACTAACCTGTCCAGTGCTTCGAGCCCGGAAGTTGGTAGTCTTGGTATGTTCCTGGTGGCGGTCGGTACAGGCAGTTGCAGGGATGGGGGGAGGTGTGGTCCTCACCAACAGACCCCAGCTGAGGTTTCAGGAGTTTCAGGACCTGCCCTGCTGGCTGCCTCGGCCCCGGAGGGAAGGTTCCCAGCCCGGTGGCAGCGCTGATGCTGGTGAGGGAGGGGAGGCGGATCCCCCACGCTGACGTGGAGCCCGGAAGGCAGGCCCCCCTTCCCCTGAGCTGCAGTAGCGCCTGCAGTCGGCTGTCCCAGGGTCTCCTCAGTGCTCACTTACCCAGGCGAACTCCTCAGTGGGCGGTCGAGGCACGTGTGCGTGTCTGCCTGTGCATGTGTGCGCCTGGGTGTCAGGAAGGCACTCCGTGTAGGGGCCTCTGGGTGTGCCCAGGTCTTTGGGCAGAGGGTACTGAGGGCATCTGTGCCTCATCTGAGCGTCACTATGGCCCTGGGCACCCTTATCTGTGTACATGGGGGTCTCGGTGGGTCTTGTGCCCCACCCTGTGTGGTGAGTGTACGTGGTGTGTGCCTGTGTGTGTGCCAGTGAGGACACGTACATGTGTGCGGGCCTGTGTCTGCCTGTACGGGGGTTTCTGTGGGTGAGCTCTGCATTGCATCTGAGTGGGCTGAGCGTGGGGGTCTCATGTGGAAGCACCACTTTTTGGCCATAGGCAACCCAACTTCTTTTTTTGTCTTTTTCTAAAATGAGGAACTCAGACTCGGTAAGCTGTGAAAGGCTGCAGAGGAGACGTTCGCACCCTGAGGCGCCACTCTCTCGCCGTCCTGCAGAGGCGGTGAGCGTTGCGCTCTGCTCTGGGCTGGTCTTTGAGTCCTTCCTACCTCCCTGCTTTTCTTCCTTGATGGACGCACCCTGGCTGATCCCACCCCTGTGTGTGCAGCTGGGCAGCCAGCCTGTCTCGGGGCCGCTCCTCAGCAGGCACGTGCTGGGTCAGAGGATTGGTGTGTGTTCTTCCTTTTCTTTTCTTTTCTTTTTTTTTTTTTGAGACAGGGTCTTGCTGTGTCACCCAGGCTGGGGTGCAGTGGCACTAGAGTGGCTCTGGGACTCTGAGCCCCTCCCAGACTCTACCTCTGCTCTCCTGAGCCTGTCCTGAGGGCTGGGCTGGCACCACAGCCAGCCGGTCTCATTGGAGGTGGGGTGGGATGATGGGAAGGATGGGGACACTGAGGGCAGTGGGGATGGGGGGAGGCAGCGGGTGCTGAGCTCAGGACCCCGGGAGGCCAGCTGGAGGTGTCGGGCCCTCTTGGTCACAAAAGCAGCATCCCCAGGTGCCTTTCCTTCCTCCCCAGACCCACCTCACCTACATCCGATGCAATACCAGGGCCTGAGTCAGGGGTGCTCCCCCGGTCTGTACCCCCAGCCCTCAGGGCTCAGAAAGCCCCTTTGCTTTCTCCGTGGGCTGGGCATTGTTCCAGCCAACTGTGAGCTTGTGAGAGTCGTTCTGTGGAAATGATTTCCATTTTCAGAAATAAACTGGCCTTTTCAAATGAACCCGTGGGGTCCTTTGGGTGTAGAGAGGAGAGGCCAGGGGAGGGAGAGAGCCGTGCTCAGCTCTGTCGGGTGGAAGGTGGTAGGGGCCTGGCAGCAAGGCTACAGACGGAGCGCATCCTCTGTCTGGGGTGCTGGGGTGAGGGAGGGATGGTGCCAGTCTGTGTGCACCTGAGCATTTCGTGGGCCTGTGTATGGGGGTCTTGCAGGGACCTGAAGGGGAAGCAGCCCTACATTTATGTGTGGCTGAGCCCAAAGACATTGTACCCCTAGGGCAGGGGCCAGGGAGAAGTGCCACGACCCTGAGACAGCCTACGAAGCTTCCAAGCAGAGCTGCCACCTTTACTCTTACTGTCACTTCAAACAGGCGCGGCAGCTGCCCTCTGCCCCGTCCCTCATTGCGCGCTGTGACTCGGTCTCCACACACGCATGCAGACACGTAGCAGACAGAGTCACACAGACCCCCGAGCGTGCACGTTGGCTGTCTCGTCTCCGCCCAGGCAGGCCGTGGTAGGAGGGGGTGGACTCTGCCCTGCTCCTCTCCCCCATCAGCTCTCCAAGATGAGCCTCAGCAGTGGCTGTGCCTCTGCAGGGTAAGTGCTCCCAAGAGGCCTAGGTCAGCAAGACCAGCGAGAGGGCCGGGTGCGGTGGCTCACACTTGTAGTCCCAGCACTTTGGGAGACCAAGGTGGGCAGATTGCTTGAGCCCAGGCGTTTGAGACCAGTCTAGGCAACATAGTGAAACTGCATCTCTACAAAAAAATACAAAAGGCTGGGTGTGGTGGCTCACGCCTGTAATCACAGCACTTTGAGAAGCTGAGGTAGGCGGATCACCTGAGGTCAGGAGTTCAAGACCAGTCTTGCCAACATGGCGAAATCCCGTCTCTACTAAAAATACAAAAATTAGCTGGGCGTGGTGGCGGGCGCCTGTAATCCCAGCTACTCAGGAGGCTGAAGCAAGGTTGCAGTGAGCCGAGATCATGCCACTGCTCTCCAGCCTGGGTGACAGAGCAAGACTGTCTCAAAAAAAACCCCAAAACCCACAAAAAACCAAAGATTAGCTGAGTATGGTGGCACATGCCTAGTCCCAGCTACGTGGGAGGCTGAGGTGGGAGAATCACTTGAGCCCAGGAGGTCAAGGCTGCAGTCAACCGAGATCGCGCACTGCACCCAGCCTGGGTGACAGAGTGAGACCCTGTTGCAAGAAAAAAACCAAAAAACCAGTGGGGAGGCCCAGGCCTGGCTTCCTCTAAGTAGGCAGTCGGGCAGCTTAGCTCTCTCCAAAGAGACAAGCAGGTCAGGGCCAGTTTCCCTCAGAGCGGGAGGTGAATTCTCCAAGGCAGCCAAGAGAAAACACACTCTATCTGTAAAACTGGGGAGGGGCCATTTCTTGTTTAGATTCAGGGTTCCCTACCACGCCACGGGCACCCACTGCCTCTCTCTTCCCTTCCAGTCAGCACTGAACTGTCCCTAGGGGAGGTCATGGCTTGGGGTTCTAGTTAGTCCCTGACCCCTCTGTGCAGACAGGGCCACAGACATGGGCACCTTAGCTGAGGGCAGCAGACTGGGTCCTTTTCAGCCGCCTCTCACATACCCGACCCTCAGGCCCCAAGTCATTTGTAGGTGGCACAGACACTTGCCTGGGAGGACTGCAGTGAGCAGAGGGAGTGATTCCTGCTCTCACGGGGCTGGCCCTTTGGTCGGGGAGGCAGACGGTGGATGAAATGGTGCAGGGCGCTGTGGGGCAGGAGGAGACCACCGGGCCTTGCTGAGAAGGCTACTTTTGTGCTGAAACTCGGAGCGGGTGGGAGGGGGCAAGGCCCCTGGGGGAAAGAGGGCCCTTGGGGCCAGGTCCTAAGGCCAGAGGTTCTGGAGGTGACAGTTGGGGGGAGCAGAGGCCTGAGCAAGTTGGGAAGAGGCCATTGCAGGGGTCCTGCCCTAGGGGCCTGTGGGAGCCGGGAAGCCAGAGGTCAGGATGGTGTGTGGGTCTGGCTGTCTGTGGCCGCCCTGCCCTGACCATGGCCTTTGGCAGCAGGGGCTTGCAGGGCTCCTTGGCTGTGGCTCCAAGGCCTCCCTCTCATCTCTGAGCCTCATCTGCTGAAGCTGTGCCTGCCCTACCCACATGCCTCCTGCCGCCCCAGGCACGTGTAGGCAGCAGGCTCAAGGAGGCTGGTGCAAAGCTCCCGTCGTGACTGAAACACGCAGGCAGGAAGGAGGGCGACTGCTCCCTAGGGCCCAGGCCTGTCTCCTCTCGGGGCTGGAAGGGTTGTTTAAATCAATTACCAAAGCGCTTGCAGCCACCTGCTCACCCACAAAGGCCCCAATCCAGGCACAGGAGGGTGGCCCCCAGGACAATTTTCCCCAGTGGGGACTGCTCCCTGTTCTCCTTGCCCTGGCCAGTCCAAGACCCCAATAACCAGAAATAGGCCCGGAAAGGGCCCCGCCCTGTGCTTAGGAGCCTCCAGGTGCTCTCTCGAAGCTCAATCCCAGAGGGCTTCACTGAGGAGGTGTCACTGTGCCTGTCCTCGGGGGCGTGTTCCTGGGTGATCTCACTGTGGCTGGAGATGTAGGAGAGGGCTGGAGGGGGTCTCATCCTGTCCTCAGGGCTGGGAGCAGCCGCAGCCTCCTGGAGATCGTCGGCAGAGTGGGCAGGCAGGTGCAGGCACCTTTGAGTCTCCAGGGGGAGGGGTTACTCAGGCATGTCAGTGCATGTGGACACACATCTGGGTGGGTGGGAGTGTCTGTCTGTCCTGTGACACCCTTCACTGGTGCCTGCAGCAGCAGAGTCCCCTGAGCTCCCAAAGAGGGCCCAGGAATGGGAATGACCGTATATGTCTGACTTTCTCGTAGGCCATGAATTCTTGCTGAAGGATCCTTCAGACGGAAAGGCTGATCATGCCCTAATCTGGAGGCTTTTGATGCCCTGTTGGTTCCTGGCCTGGAGACAACCCTGCAGGCTGGCAGTCTGTGTCCCTCCACAGGGGCTCTTGCCCACATGGCTGGTTTTGAGGTGGTCTTGAAGTTGTCATAGCAACTGGGGGGGGGGGGGGTAGGGGCTGCAGTTCTGGGATGCTCTGGGGGCCAGACCTGTTGACCTTGGACCAGGCTCTCCATTGTGGGCAGATCAGGAGGGGGTGGGAAGGTTGGAGGAGAAAGGCTGGGTGAGGCAGACTCCCGCCTTCTGGATCCCTCACCCTGGGGACTTCCATACAGGGGAGAACAGACCCAGGCTGGCAGCTAGTATGGTTGGAATGATGGGCCCCATTGGGGGTGAGGGAGCTTCTGGACTTGCCCATTCCCTTCCCCCTTCTAACCTGCCTGGCACCAGTCCTGAGCTCGTAGGATGGATGGTGCCCTGAGCCTGTGGCAGAAGCTTCAGCTACCCCTGAGGACTGGCTGATTCCAGTACTGTGACCGCTGTGACACTGACACACACACACACACACACCTGCTCACAGATTCCAGCACACAGACCTTAGCACACACGTACACACAAGCACATACACACACACACCTGCCGCACATACACACCTGCCTCCTACACATGGCCACACGCTCGCACTCCATTTTTGCATGACCATCTCCAGATCAAATCTGGGTCATGCACTGCTACATCCTGCCTGCGGCTGTTGCTTGTGGGTGGTGGTGGGGCTCTCTTGGGCTGGTTGCTGAGAGACTAGAGCTGGGCTGGGGAAGGCTGGGTAGCAGTGTGGGACCAGACCCTGCTGGAGAGGGGTGAGTGTGCGGTGCACGCTAGAGGTAGGGGCAGTGGCCAGGGCAAGGCCAGAGCCCCATGGCCATACGCTCGCCGCCCTGATCCTCGCGGTGCCGGTACCAGTGCACATGTGCATGTTCCACTCCCCGTGTTCATGGCAGCCAGCCCCCCACGTGTCACTCGTACACACCCCGTCTCGTTTGCTCATGCAAGGCTAACATCGTGGTACCTGCACACGTCCGCGCTCGTGACTCCATGCACTGTTGTGCCCTATCTGAGGATTCACACACTCCTGCTCACACGTCCGTGGACATGCCCTGAGGCTCTCTCTTAAGGTTCAGAGCTGGGGGGCACCTCTCACGGGAGAGCCTGTTGCTGACCCTGTCCTTTGCTTGAGGAGCCTTGGGAGGGTCACTAGGTGAGCATCAAGGAGGAGCCAACAGCCGCGGGGCTGGAAAGGCACCATCCACCACCCACGCCTTTCTGTGGCCAGTGAGCAGGGATCCTGCTGTGGTGAAATCTCAGGTGTGCTGTGGTATGGGGGATGCCAAAGATGAATCTGTGCAGCTGTGAGGACCCTGTAGAAGAAGCTTTGCTGGGCAGGGTATCGGGGGCAGTGCTGGGAGGTGGCATCTGGCCATTGCCTGTTGTACCCTCTGTCTCTGAATCCCCAACCTCTGCACAGAGCTGGACATTTTGATGCAGCAGCCAGGGCTGGAGTGGAGACACCCTCAGCTCTGGGGGACCCTGCCATGGGCCCTCCTGCTGATTGGCTGGCCTGGTTCCCATCTCCATCTCTTTGCTCCCATCAACTCTGCTGGTCCATGTAACTGATACCGATGTGCCCCAATGCATGCCAGGCCCTGGGCTCAGTGCTGGGGGCCCAGACTGGGCTGGGACCTGGCAGGGGCTGGGGTGGCAACTCTGTCCAGGGCTTGTGGATGGGATCCTCTTGCTACTATCCTGGCAGCAGCCAGGAGGGGGACCCAGCCGAGGACTGCAGCTCTCCCTTGTCCAGAACGTTTGGCCAGGCAGGGGGAGGGGCTCTACTTGCAAAGTCTGTGGTGGGGGTTTTGTCAGAGGAACTGAGCTGGAAAGAGATGTGAATGATGGTTCAGCTCTGAAAAGCAAATAAACCTTTGTAAGTCAGAAGGGGCCTCAGTTTCTCCATCTGTCCTGGCCCTGTTCGTCACATGCCCTGCAGGACACACACATCTGTCTTTCCTGCACAGCCTTCCATGGAGTCCTGGGCCAGGTTCCGGGTCCACCCTGTCCCCCTCCCAGTGTGCTCAGCCCAGGGCAGTAGGGAGGAGACTGCTTGGGCTCATCACACAGGGTGTTTGATGGCTTCCCCTCCTCCATCCCCAGGGATGTCCCAGGGATGGCAGGTGGAGGAGGCTTTTATAAGGAGAGGCAGAACTGGCGGGAGCAACTTTTCAAAGTCTTGAGGTTGCCATAGCGACTGCACCCTTGCCGAGGTTGGGTGGCTATGCAGATGTCCGAGTGCTGGAGCTGGGTATGTACAGAAGCCACGTGGGTGGCTCCAGGCTGGGGCACAGGCACAGGTGTGCCTTGGTGTTGGTGAGTGTGGCACGGCTGTGCAGGGGTGCAGGTGAGGTGTAAGGTGGCATATGTGGCCTCGTCAGGGCTCAGTTTTCCTTGCCTGTGACCTCAGCCTGCATCCAGCTCCAAAGTGTGGTCTGCAGTGGGGAAGGGCAGGAGCTGGACCTGCCCTTCCCCTGTGCTGACCTAGGCTCTGCCTGGCCTGCGGGTCCTGCAGCAGATGTGTCTGTAATGAGTGCAGTCGTGCAGGCTCTGTGGTCACCATAGCGTTGGTACCCAAGTGGGTAAACAGAGGTTTGAATCTAGGACTGGGCAGCTCCCTCACCTTCCACCCCCCACAACTGTGGCCTCAGCCATCCACAGATGAGGCCAGGTCAGTAAAGGACGCCGGCCCATGGCCTTGGCCAGGTCCTGTGGCCTTCAGGCTGCCAGTCTGAACTGGGGATGGAGGTGGGGGCATGGGGCCTGCGCCAACACCTCAGTGGTGCTTGCAGCTGTGATGCAATTCTAACACCATGCTCTTGTCCTTTTGGCTTCTGGAATTTTGAGCCAATTTGGGCTCACTGGGGTGATGCTGCCTCTCATCTGGCCAAGCCTGAGAGAGTAGGGACCCCATTCTAAGCTGGGCATGGCGTGGGCCATGTCACCATCCACCTTGTGTTTATGGGTTGATTTACAAGAACATGGCAGTCTTGGAAGAGTGGTGACAGTGTTTAGCTTAGTGGCTTTGATGCAGAAGCCAAAAGCATGGTCTGGGCCAGACCTAGGAAGCCAGGGCTCCGGGCTGGGCAAAGGCACCGTATAAAAGGCTGGGTGGAGACCAAGGGGAGCCAGGGCTCAGGCTGGGGGTCCCCTGAGGGGAGATGAGGGTCTGCAGGGGCTGTGGCATGAGGATCTTCATGGCTCCAGTCTTGGAGGAGAGCAAAGCCCAGATAAGCATGGGGACGGGACGGAGGAGGTGGACAGAGGTGTGGGAGGCCAGCCACGGCCACTTCACAGGAGTCTTGGGGAGGCCAGCTCGGCTCCAGGCCTCAGCTTGATGGTTGCCTCCTGCCAGGGTCAGGTCCCACTTCTTGTGCCCAGAGCCCTCTCCAAGCCCTTCGTCACGGCCCCTCTCTGCTTTCCCCGGACTCCAGGCCGGCTGGGCAGCACCGTGTCTGCACTGTGCATCTTCCAAGCTTCGTCTCCAGCCCTGGATTGTGGGAAGAAAGTTGCCCAGGTGCCACGGCAGGAGACTGAAGGCACAATCTGTCCCAGCATAATAAATAACTGATTACTTAGTTATAGTAATGACACCACATCGATATTAAATTCAATCACATAATTATATTATCAATCTTATTACATCACTTTTCTGTATTAATCTTTAGTATTAAAGTGTAGGAACATTTTAGTCTTATAGTATAGACATAATCGGGTGAAATATAATTTGGAACTAAAGGGACATTGTGAGAAGTGATTGGAAGGTGAGAGTAAATGCCTTGCGGTTGCGCCAGCATCTGGGGAGGCGCCCGTTACTTAGTAGGCCGTGAGGGGGGAGTTTCCCTTTCACTGCGGAGTTCAGAGAAAACTGCTCTGCAGGCTCTTGAGGAAGGTCTGACACTAGCCAGGCCCACCCCCACAGACATCCAGGGGTTTGAACACCTCTCCGTGGTGCTGTGCTCCGATGGTCACCATCCTTGTTGACCTTCATGTTCCACTTTCCCACCCGATGCTCCCTGGAAAATTCATAGAGGCTGTGAGAGCTGTGAGGCTCCCTGAAGCCTGAGGGAGCCACCCTCTGCTGGGGGAGGCTGAGTGTCCCTGCCTAGTCTTGGTGGGGGGAGTCACAGCCTGGGGCAGAACCCACCGCTCACGTGTATGGCAAGTCATGGCCTTGCTCCAGAAGCTGTGGCAGCTGGGTGAGGACACTGTGAGCACAGGACTTGGTGTCCATCTTGGCTGTGCCCTCTCAGGAGCCTCAGCCTGGTGACCTTGTGACCTCCTACGTCCCCTCTGCAGGAAGGGTGACCAACAGTCTGGGTTTGCCTGGGACTGTCCAGGTTTTAGTGCTGAATGTTCCACATCCCAGAAAATCTCTTGGTCCTGCACACACTGCTTACCAGTAGGGTCTACCTGGGGAGAATACACGAGGGCGCTGCCTCCAGGAGAAGCTGTGCTGGGCATGAGCCACCCCGATATGGGAGGGGCTGGGCCTGGGCGTGGCCAGAAGACAGCCAGGTTCCTCCAGCATGGCCGAGCTCCATCCTCCTCACCTCCTTCCATCTCCCCCTTTGCTGCCTCCAGGGAGCTCAGCCTTCTTCTTGTCTATCTCTGGTTCTGAGTGCCTCCTCTGTGCCAGGTGCTGACAGCTAAAAACACATCTGTGTTTCATTTTGTCCCCCACAATGACCCAGAGGCAGTACTACCATCATCCCATTTAGCAGATGAGAACAGGAGACTCTGATGGAGTTTCCCTGGAGTGTGCTTGCTAACCTAGAGCAACGGGGCACTCCAATTCTGCATGGAGCTACCCAGAGCCTACGGCTTCCTCTCCAGGGGCTCTCGTAGTGTCGAGTATGAGGAGCTCACACTCTCACCAGGGAGACCTCGTACCTGCTGCATGTCACCTGGGGGATGTTTCCTGCCCACAGAGACTCCATCCACATGTCTGGCTGCTCAGGGGGAGCTGAGTGCAGCCCTGCTCACTCAGGACAAAGGAGGCTGAGGAGGAGCTCTAGGCCCCTCTTGCCCGCCCACTTGAGGGTACCCCAAAGGCACATGGGGCCGCTGGGGTGCTGCCTGTGGCTGGGCCAGAGATGGCACCACTGCACAAGCTGTGTTCATGGCATGTGGCCAGGGGCCTATTGCAGTGAACCTGGGTAAAGAGCCTGTGGACCTGTGCTCCAGACCCGGGCTGGTCAAGGAGGCCACTGTGGCCTGGACAGTCTCCTGAGGGAGCAGACCAGGTGGAGGTCAGGAGGTCTGGGATTGGCTATTTTTTTGCTGTGTGGCCCAGGGTGAGTTACTCAACCTCTCTGAGCCCCTATTTTCTCACTTGTCAAATGGGGATCATAATTTTTCTGCCTCGGTGTTTGAAGAGGTTTGGGGTGAAACAATGCAGGTTGAGGGCTTAGCTGCAGCTTGCGCCTGTTGGCCAGTGTGCAGTGCGGAGGGGCCCCGTCTGAGGTCCCCCCCTGCCCATGCTGCTCTGGACCTGGCCTGGGGTTTCAGCCTTGGGCCAGGGCAGCTCAGGTGGGTGCTCGGAGGGAACACTGACCTCAAGTCGGACGTGAGTAGGACAGGCAGCGAGCTGCAGGTCACAGGCAGGAGAACTGGAGGGGGAGGTGGAGAGAGAGATTGATTCTTAGCCTGGGCGAAACATTGGCAGGGCAGCAGGCCAGCGCTGGCTCTGCCGTGGAGGGGGAAGCACGTTGAAGCCCTGCTGTTCTGGGAGGCCTCCTGGACTGCTCTGCTGAGCCACACAGAGACCAGGGTTTTCCCTCGGCTGGGGGAGGAACAGGGCCCTTCCTCCGGTTCCCAGCTGAGCCAGGTTGTGGGTGATGCAGACCAGCCCTGCCCCCCAGTGGCCAGTTCCCAGAACTGCTGCAGAGGAAAAGGGACCGTTCCGTAGGGTAGGGGTGGGGGCTGGCGTGGTTTCCTGTAACCCTGCCCACCTCTGCCCCGTCCTGAATAGGCTGGGTGCACCAGGGCGGCCCCAGTGCTGGAGCGTCAGGCTTGGTGACAGGGCTGCTGAGGCTTGCTTGGCATTCATTTTCGAGTGGGCATGGGAACAGGCAGGCACTGTCTCTGTGTGGTTTGAATATCTGTCCCCCTCCAAAACTCAAGTTGAAACTAATCCCCAATGTGGCAGTATTGGGGGGGGGGGCTCTGAAAGGTGATTGGGTCACAAGAGCTCTGCCCTGATGAATGGATTTATTTATGGATTAATGGGTTATCATAGGAGTGGGGTTGGCGGCTTTATAAGAAGAAAGAGACCTGAGCCAGCATGCTCAGTCCCTCACCACGTGCTGCGCTGCACTGCCCTGGGAACTTGCAGGGGATTCTCACCAGGAAGAGAGCCTCACCAGATGTGGCCCATTGATCTTGGACTTCCCAGCCCCCAGAACTGTAAGAAATACATTTGTTGCTTTAAATTACCCAGTTTCAGACACATACATATATTTTGTTTCTTTTAAATCACCCAGTTTCTGTTATAGGCAACAGGAAACACTAACAGAAGCGCCGAGCCAGCCCCTGCCCACAGGAGCTCCATTCCGGTGCTGAGACCCAAATGCACACCTGTGATCTTTGTCATGCTAGAGACTTGTTTTGCGGTGGCCCCAACCTCAGCTTGCCAGGAATTTGTAAAACAACCAAGTCAATTTTACATAGCAAATTAAACTCAGGGTAAATGTGTGTACATGGATTTCAATAGTAGGTAAATATTCTTAAGGCGAAAAGTAAAAGTTCTGTTAAAACTCTTGTGTGCTGTTCTTGCCACTGAGTTTAAACAGCAACAAGAAAAACCACTCTGTGTGCTAATGGTATAAACAGCGTTTTTGTCTGGACTACGCTGGATGTGCAGTCGAATCCCTGGGGTGCTTCAGGAGCTCACTGGAGCTGGCCCCACCCCCATGCCCAGGCTCTGACATGCTTAGTCTGGGTTGGGGCCTGGGCACCAACCCTGTCTTAGTTTTGTGTTGCTGTGAAGAAATATCTGAGGCTGGGTAATTTTGTTTTTCTTTCTCCTGGGTGAGGAGCTGGGATAGAGGCTGGGTCATTGTAAAGGAAAGAGGTTTGTTTGACTCACGGTCTGCAGGCTGTACAGGAAGCATGGTGCCGGCATCTGCTTCTGAGGAGGCCTCAGGGAGCTTTCACTCATGGCATAAGGTGTCTCATGGTGAGAGAAGAAGTGAGAGAGAGGGGGAGATGACAGGCTTTTTAAAAAAACAACCAGCTCTTGTGGGAACTAATACAGCAAGAACTCACTCATCACCGCGAGGAGGGCAGAACCCATTTGTTCAGGGTCCTTCCCCGTGACCCACACACCTCCCACCAGGGCCCACCTCCAACATCGGGGATCAGATTTCAACATGAGGTTTGGACACACATCTAAACTATAGCAGGTATTTCTGAAGAACTCCCAGGTGTCTGTTTTTCAGACATGGCTGGAGACCTGAACTTTCTACACCATGGAGCCTCCCTGTCAGCGTTCTCAGCTCTTGGGGATAGCAACTCCTTTAAGAATCCGATGAAGGCTTGGGGCCCTCTCCTCAGGCAAAAGCACAAAAAGCCTCATTCAGTTTTGAGGGATTCACGGATACCTGAAGCACCTCTACCTCCCCTTCCCCACATACTTTTGCAATTTCATATTAGATCACATTGTTAACATATGACAGTTGTGACTGCTCTATTTGATCCCCTGCCCTCAAATGTCCACATTTTTTTAGTTAATTATCATCCTTATTTGGGGATTTGTGAGAATTTATGAAGTCCTGAAATCACAAGCCTCCTTGCAGTCAAGACCACGTGTTCTGGGGCCAGGCTGCTGGGTGAATCCTGGCTCCCCTTATGCTCTGGCGAATCAGCTTCCCTCTTGGTGCCTCACTTTCCTTACCTGTGGAGTGGGGTGATGACAGTCCCAGCTCCTTAGGGCATAGTGAGAATTGATAAGCTCTCTGTGGGATGAGCTGAATGAATGCTGTGTTCATCTCTACCATTCACCGTGAGCACAGCCAGAGCCTTGAGCCCAGGGAAGGTGGCTGGAGAGGGCAGGGGCATGAGGAGAGGGGCTGGCAGCCACCTATGATTTGCCTGCCCAGAGCCACACTCTTACCTCATCTGGGAAGAGACCCTTCCCAGCCAAACTCTGGCCACTTCTTGTGGCTCCCACCACCTGGCCTTCGTGGTTGGTCTGTGGCAGGCCCCTCTCCTGCTGCTGGACAGCGTTAGCTGTGGCTTGTCCTGGCAGCCCCTGGACAGGCTTCGGTGGTTCCATGGTGGGCCTTGAGGGCCTGTCAACGCGGCCACAGGGCAGTGTTGGGCTGCCTTCAAGGACCCATACCGGGCTTCAGGGCAGATCCCCTCTCACCCCACAGGGTGCATTTTGGGGTGAATGACCAACAGTCTCCTTACACAGCAGAGGCGGGCAGGAACAGCCACGGGACTGTGGCTCAGGCAGCTCCTGGCCTGGGTTTGTGTTTGACTCCGCCCATGTCTGGCCGCTCCTCTCTGAGCCTCCACTTCCCCTTATTGGAGTCCTGACTGCTGTGGCATTTGGCCTCACGTGGCCTCGCTCCTTGCTGTGGTCAAGTTCCTGGGAAACAGGTTCTGAGGTGGAATTTTGAGCAGGAAGGTAGTGGGGGAGCCCCTTGGGACCATCCACTTTCCACGACGTAAATCTGTTTTTCCCCCAACAACTGTCTGGAGCTCTAATTGACGTATAATAAGCTGCGTGTATTTAAGGTGGACACCTGCGTGTACGCTCGTGAAACCACCACCACCACAGTCTAGGCGCTGGACATCCAACATTTCCTGCCTTTGCCATGTCTCCCCCAGCGCCAAACACTGATTTTTGTATAAATGAAACTGGACCGCAGGTACTCTCTCTTTGGCTCTTTTCACTCAGCAGGAAGGGAAACTGATAATTCACATATCAATAGTTAATTTGGAGGAAAGAGACTTTATTCCAGTGAAGAGTCTGCAAACCGGGAAGATGCAGCCTCTGGTGTAAAATGAAGGTGTTTCTGGAGAGCGACAGGAAGGCTCAGGTCTGACAGCAAAAGTGATCCGTTTCCCCGCGCTCCCAGTCAGGTCTGCCTATGAAAAACCGAAACTTAGTTCTTTTTTTTTTTTTTTCTTATTTATCCAAAACTAGTACAAGAATATGAAGGAAGTGAAACTTAGTTCTGATTGGTTGGTGCTGTTGAGCTCTGATTGGTTGGTGCTGTTGAGCTCTATTGGTTGGTGCTGCTGAGCTCTGATTGGTTGGTGCTGCTGAGCTCTGATTGGTTGGTGCTGCTGAGCTCTGATTGGTGGATACGGTTGGGCCCTGATTGGTTGGTTCAGGTGACCTCCCAAAGTCCCGCAGATTAAAATGGTGCAGGGTGTTCGGGGAAGCCGGGGTACGCGTGTAACCCCCAAGTCCGCAAATGGCTGCTTGGCTTTAGTTTACTTTTTATTTTTTGTTTTATGAGACAGAGTCTCACTCTGTCCCCCAGGCTGGAGTGCGGCAAGATCTCGGCTCGCTGCAACCTCCGCCTCCCGGGTTCCAGCGATTCTCCTGCCTCAGGGCCCCGAGTAGCTGGGACCACGGGCGCCGCCGCCACGCCAGGCTGAGGTTTATGTTTTTAGTAGAGTTGGGGATTCACATGCTGGCCAGGCGGGTATTGAACTCCTGACCTCAGGTGATCCGCTTGCTTTGGCCTCCCTAAGTGCTGGGATTACAGGTGTGAGCCACCGTGCCCGGCCTGTCCATTATTAAACTAAAAATAAAATCCTAAGTCCGCTACCAACTCAACAAATCCTTCTTGGCCAAGGGGACCCCAGAAAACCTTAGAAACCGAATTGTGGGCCAGGATGGGAAGGGACACATCTCATCATACCCCTCAAGAATTAATGTTAAAATAGAATTCGTAAGACTAACAAAACCGGCTCTTTGTGACAATTAGACGTCAAATATAAACAGGACCTAAGACTGTGCCAGACAAGGGTAAGTCACACACCCCTATGGATTAATAGGCTTATGTCTTCACTCAAAATGTTCCTTTCTGCTGACTCCAAATTTTTAGATAAAACTTTACTCCTTTAACCAATTGCAAATCAAAGTATCTCTGAATCCATCTATAACCTGTATGCCTCTGCTTCAAGATATCCCGCCTTTTTGGGCCAAACCAATGTCTGCCTTCCATGTATTGGTTTGTGTCTTTGCCTGTGACTCCTGCCTCTCTGAAGTGTATGAAAACAAAGTGTGCTCCGACTGCCACAGGCACTTGCTCAGGACCTCTGGAAACTGCATTCTCCAGGCCATGGTCACTCATAGTGACTCAGAATAAACCTCTTCAAAGGGTTTTACAGAGTCTGGTTTTTACCATTAACATTGCTGAGTTTTGAGAGTTCCTGATACATTCTAGATACAAGTCCTTTATTAAATATGTGATTTGCAAAAATTTTCTTCCAGCCTTGGGCTTGTCTTTTCATAGCAGTGTCTTTTGAAGAGCAGAAGTTCTTAATTTTGATGAAACCACTTATTTATTTGATGGATTAGGTTTTTGATAACCTATCTAATAATGCTTTGCCTGATCTAAGTTTGCAAAGGTTTTCTCCTATGTCCTCTTATGGAAGTTTTAGAATTTTAGGTTTTACATTTAAGTTTATGATTCATATTGACTTAATATTTTTATATAGTACAAGGTATGGATCAAAGTTTATTTTTTTACATATGGATACTCAACTGTTTTACCATCATTTATTGAAAACAAAACTAGCCTTTGTCTATTGAATTGCCTTTGCACCTTTGTTGAAAATCAGTTGCTCATTTACATATGGATACTCAACTGTTTTACCATCATTTATTGAAAACAAAACTAGCCTTTGTCTATTGAATTGCCTTTGCACCTTTGTTGAAAATCAGTTGCTCATATCTGTGAGTCTATTTCTGGTCTCTCTAATTTGTTCTATTGATCTGTCTGTCTTGATGCAAATACCGCACTGTCTTTTTTAAAAAAATGATATATATTTTTTTGAGATGGAGTCTTGCTCTGTCACCAGGCTGGAGTGCAGTGGCATGATCTTGGCTCACTGCAATCTCTGCCTCCTGGGTTCAAGCGATTTTCCTGTCTCAGCCTCCCAAGTAGCTGGGACTACAGGCCTGCACCACCACACCCGGTTAATTCTGTACTTTTAGTAGAGACACAGTTTCTCCATGTTGGTCAGGCTGGTCTTGAACGCCTGACCTCAGGTGATCCACTGCCTCAGCCTCCCAAAGTGCGGGGATTATAGGCGTGAGCCATGGTGCCAGGCCAATATTTCTTTTCTTTCTTTCTTTTTTTTTTTTTTTTTTTTTCTGAGACAGCGTCTTGCTCTGTCGCCCAGGCTGGAGTGCAGTGGTGTAATCTTGGCTCACTGCAACCTCCGCCTCCCGGGTTCAAGCAATTCTCCTGCCTCCGCCTCTCAAGTAGCTGGGATTATAGGTGCCTGCCACTGTGCCTGGCTAATTTTTGTATTTTTAGTAGAGATGGGGTTTCACTGTGTTGGCCAGGCTGGTCTCGAACTCCTGACCTCAAGATCTGCCTGCCTCAGCCTCCCAAAGTGTTGGGATTACAGGCGTGAGCCACTGCGCCCGGCCTTCTTTCCTTTTTCCTTTTTTTTTTTTTGACAGCGTCTCACTTCATCACCCAGGCTGGAGTGTAGTAGTGCAATCTCGTCTCACTGCAACCTCTGCCCCCCCAGGTTCAAGTGATTCTCGTGCCTCAGCCTCCAGAGTAGCTGGGATTATAGGTGTGTGCCACCATGCCCAGCTAACTTTTTTTTGTATTTTTGGTAGAGATGATGTTTTACCATGTTGGTCAGGCTGGTCTTGAACTCCTGACATCAACTGATCCACCCTCCTCAGCCTCCCAAAGTGTTGGGATTACAGGTGTGAGCCACTGTGCCTGGGTCAAATACTACACTGCATTGATTACTATAGCTTTATAGTATGTTTTGAGGTCATACCTGAGTCCTCCACCTTTGTTTTTCAAAGTTGTTTAGGTGATTCTAGTTTCTTTGGAAAATTTTATGCAAATTTTAGGATCAGATTGTTAATTTCCACAAAAAAGCCTCTTGCCATTTTAATTGCATTAAATCTATGGATCAGTTTGGGTAGAGTTGACATATTTTAAGATCAGATTGTTAAGCCACTTGCAATTTTAATTGCATTAAATCTATGGATCAGTTTGGGTGGAATTGACATATTGAGTCTTCTCATCCATGAACACAGCCTAATTCTTATTTACATCTTTCGTTGTTCTCAGCAGTTTTACAGTTTTTAATGTATAGTTCTTGCACAGCTTCTGTCAGTTTTGTTTCTAGATATTTCGTATTTTTGATGCTATTATAAATAGCATTATTATTATTATTTTGTGAGACAGAGTCTCGATTCATTACCAAGGCTGGAGTGCAGTGGCACAATCTTGGCTCACTACAATCTCCGCCTCCCAGGTTCAAGCAATTCCCTGCCTCAGGCTCCCAAGTAGCTGGGATTACAGGCACCCACCACCATGCCTGGTTAATTTTTGTATTTTTAGTAGAGACAGGGTTTCACCATCTTGACCAGGCTGGTCTTGAACTCCTGACCTCGTGATCCACCCGCCTCAGCCTCCCGAAGTGCTGGGATTACAGGCATGAGCCACGGCGCCCGGCCTAATAGCGTTATTTTAAAAAACTTTCATTTGATTATTTGTTTCTTGGATATAGAAATCCCATAGATTTTTGTGTATTATTTTTGTATCCTGAAACTTTGCTGAAGTTGCTTATTAGTTCTAGTAGCTTTTTGTAGCTTGTACCCACCTTTCTACACAAAGGACCATGTCGTGAATTAGGCAATTTTCCTTTCTAATCCAGACACCTTTTATTTTTTTTCTTGCCTTATTGGTTTGGTTAGAGTGTCCAGTATAATGTGGAGTAGAAGGGAGCATCCGAGCCTCAAGTCTTGCTCTAAGAGGCAACATCCACCTGTTGCCATGATGTATGGATTATGATTTAACGGGTTTTTCATATCCGGCGGAGGCATTCTTCCTATTCCTAGTTTGCTGACAGTCTTTATGAGGAGTGAATGTTAGATTTTGTCAAATGCCTTTACTGTATCGATTATGATAATCATGAGCTTTCCTTTTTTAGTCTGTTAATATAATGAATCACATTGATTTTGTTAAAATATCCTTGCATTCTGGAATAAACCCTGCTTGGCGATATTATAGTATTCTTTTTATATACTGTTGGATTTTGATTTACTAAAATTTTGTTAATAATTTTTGCATCTATGTTCATGAGGGATATTGGTCTGTAACTTTTTTTCTTGTGGTGCTTTTTGTATCAGAGTAGAGCCGGCCTCAGCAAATGAGTTGGGAGACAGTTCCTCATCTTCGGTTTTCTCAAAGAGTTCTGTAAAATGGGCATTCTTTTCTTTTTGGACACAGAGTCTTGCTCTGTTGCCCAGGCAGGAGTGGAGTGGGTGACATCAGGGCTCACTGCAGCCTCAACCTCCCAGCAAAGTGATCTTCCCATCTCAGCCTTCTAAGTAGTCGGGACCAGAAGTGTGCACCACCACACCTGGCTAATTTTTAATTTTTAGTAGAGACGAGGTCTCACCATGTTGTCCAGGCTGGTCTTGAAGTCCCCCACACTCCAGGGATGACACCTCCAGTCAGATCACATAGAAATGTCAGGTCCCCAAAGCCCCTCTGGCTGTCCCCAAAATCCACTCCTGGAGCCCTTTGTGCTGTGTTGGCCCCTGCAGGGTCCTGGCCCTTCTGGCCACCCCTGGGCTCCTGCCTGGTGTGTCACACCTCCCTCATCTACTGTCCTTCCTGGCTCCAGGCACCTGCCCAGACACCTCTCCACCGGCTCCTCTCCCATTTGAGACACACAGCATGACCGCGGGTGCTGCGATCAGAGCTCCACTGGGAAGCAGCTGAGGCCTCAGGCGGCCTCCTTGGGGCCCAGATTAGTTTGAGACACTTGAGGCCTGTTAAGTTCCGTCCCACAGACCCCTAAGAGCCCCCTCCATCACCACACATGTGGGAAGATCCAGGCCAGTGGGGCCCAGCCAAGCTGGGGATGGGGGAGCATCCCAGGGACTTGGGGACACTTGGAGGCCAAAGGTTGGAGAGGGTGGAGGCTGCTCAGCCAGAGCTCAGAGGCCAGAGCCAGAGCAGCCCCTTGGGTGGGACCATTGCAGAAAAGGATAGTAATGCAAACCATGCTTGCTCATTGAACTGCAAAGGAGTTTTGTCCAGGGGAATGAAGTTGATGACTGTTTTGTGGCTATTGGCCTGTTCTGTGTGATCTCAGTACCCTGGATTGTCGGTGGTGGTTTAGGTCCTCCTTGGAACTGGGCTCTGACTCTCAACAGGCTGCTTCACTCATTAGTGTTGGGGACTGAGTTGTGTCTCCTAAAGAGATGTCGGAGTCTCAACCTCCAGCACCTGTGAGTGTGACTTTGTTTGAAAGTGGGGTCTTTGCAGATTTAATTAGTCAGTTTGGGGCCATGGTGGACCAGGGTGGCCTTATAAGGAAAGAGGCATTTGGACATGGACACAGAAGATGCAGGGAGAGTGCTGTGTGAAGACAGAAGTGGTGGAGGCTGGAGGGATGCGTCTGTGAGCCGGGGGAGCATCAGGGTTGCCAGCAACTGCCTGAAGCGGGGGGGAGGCGAGGGAGGGTCATCCCTGGAGTCTTGGACAGAGTGCACCCCTGCCAACACCTGCCTCTAGACTTCCGGCCTCCAGAACTAGAGAGAGTGAATTTCTGTTGTTCAGGCCAGCCAGTCTGTGGTCCTTTAGTACGGCAGCCCCAGGAGACCCATGCAGTGTGCTTGGAAGGAGCGGCTCCAAACAGAGGAAACCACAGGCAGAAGCCTGCGGACCACAGGCGGGCACGTCCCGGGAGTGCAGAAGGAGGTGCTGGGGCACGGAGAGCCTTTGAACTGTTTTCCTAAAGGAAGGGGGAGGCTTTTTTTTTTTTTTTTTTAAAGCTCTAATCCTGGAAAAGGTTAAAGCACACTTTTTTGAAGACAGAATTATGACCCTCATGCCAGAGGTTTTATTTAACTTATGTTGGTTTTAACCCTTGGGCCTGAGAACAGAGAACAGAGTGAGCGTGACAGAGGCATGCCCTCTTCTGGGGATACCAGTGGGGCCTCTGGGCCTCCTGGCAGGGGTCACTTGGGAAGAACAAGAGGTTGCGTCAAAGGCCGTGCCGGATGTTGGAGTGGAATTTGGTGGGTTTGTCCTGGACCACTGTTCGGCCACAAGGGCAGTGGAAAAGGCCACTGGCAGTCCTGGCTCCAGGCGTGTGCATGTGTGGCAGGAGGACCTGGAGTACTCACCGCTCAGGGGTGGACGCGCCCAGTGTGGGTGCCCTCTAGGGGTGGACGCGCCCAGTGTGGATGTCTTCTAGGGGTGGACGCGCCCAGTGTGGGTGCCCTCTAGGGGTGGACGCGCCCAGTGTGGATGTCTTCTAGGGGTGGACGCGCCCAGTGTGGGTGCCCTCTAGGGGTGGACGCGCCCAGTGTGGATGTCTTCTAGGGGTGGACGCGCCCAGTGTGGGTGCCCTCTAGGGTGGATGCGCCCAGTGTGGATGTCTTCTAGGGGTGGACGCGCCCAGTGTGGCTGACCTCTAGGGGTGGATGTGCCCAGTGTGGCTGCCTGGCAGTATTGCCCGGGGAAGCAGATGATGCGGGCCATGGTGGCCACACTGGCACTGTGCTGCTCTGTTTAGCTGGGCATGCGCTCTGGGCTGGGCAGGAGGTAAGATGAGGACAGCTGCCGGGCTGTGGACAGTTGTTCACAGGGCTGCAGGCTCTTGTAAGTGGGCCAGGAGGGGCTGGGCAGCCCTTAATGGGGGGCTGAAACTGCACACTGAGCCCAGGTTTAGGGGTCCTGATGGGAGTCACATCTGCCCTGTCCCAGGCTTGTCCTGGCCCCTCTCTTGTCCTGTAGAGACCCCCCCCCCACTGTCCACCCTCATGGCCCTCTGGGCTGTGTTTGCTCCTTGGGTTCCTGGGACTTGAGCTTGGGTCTTGGTCCACAGCCACTTTGGGAAGGGCCCTTGGCTGCTTGCTTCAGCAAACCCGACCTGACCCCCAGGCAGCTCAGAGAGGGGCTGGATACTTGGTTATTTATGTATTTGTATCTTTACTTATTTTTAAATCAAAGCACAGCAAACACACTGACCATGTGGGTATGGCCCAGTGGACCCTCACAGCGAGCCCTGGGCCACGCAGAACTCGGCCATGGTGCACCCCATGAGGTTTTAACAGGGTCTTAGGGGATCCTGGTGCTCCCTGAAGTTTCAAGATCAGCCCCTGGGGTCTCCAGACTGCGTCTCCCTCCTCCCACCTGCCTCGTGTGCCAGAGGGTGGCAGCTTCTGCTCATGTTTGCCCACCTGGACCCCATTTAGGGGTTTTTACCAGGGGGAATCCTACCCTTTCTGGGGAGTAAGGAGAGCACCTGAAGGGGTTGGCCTGGAATGGGAGGTTATAGCCTGCTGAGTCTTAAAGGGCCCCCCACCCCACAGCACTTCAGGGTCACTCTGGAGCCATCAGGATTAGGAATTTAGAAATATTTTTAAAAATATTTTATTTTCCTATTTTTGGGGGGGAGGGGAATTGGTTATACATCCAGATGATTCCAAAAGCAAAAAGGGTTAACAATAAATAATAGTTTAAAAAATGCACAAAATGAAAAAACTGCATACAGTAAAAGGAAGTGTTTCTGCTTCTTCTCTGCCATCTCTTTCAGGCCCTTACAGTGGTTCCTGCATCACAAACACACACGCTCCCTCAGTTGTCTGGGGACTGTGCGCTGTGCCCTTCTGTGAAACGCCAGGGACTGGGGAGGTCCCACCTTGTCAGGGCCCCTCGTCCGTGGTGTGGCTGTCCCTGACTGATGAAGCCATTGTTGAGGGACATCTGGGTTGTTTTCAATGTTTTTTTTGCAGACGGTGGTGCCGACGGCTTCCTTGGACGGGAGTCATTTGCTGGTGGGTGGGTACAGCTTAGGACAGATTTCTGAAAGTAGATGTGCCAGGCGGGAGGGTGTCTGCAGTTTTAATTTGAGGGGCTATTGTCATACTGCCTCCACAGACCTTGTGCCACAGAGGTGGTGGCAGTGTCTTGCTGTCCATGCCTTCCTAATGTGTGTGTTGTGAAGTCTCTGGTTCTTTCTTTTCAAAAATTTTTAATTTTTAAAAATACGGACACAGGGCCTCACTATGTTGTCAAGGCTGGTCTCAAACTCTTGGGCTCAAGTGATCCTCCTGCCTCAGTCTCCCAAAATGCTGGGATTACAGGCGGGAGCCGCTGTTCTGGACTTTCCAATCTAAGAGTTAAAAAGAGAAATTCTCTGCAGTTAAAATTTGCATTTCTCCTACCATGAATCAGGTTGAACAAACTTTTATTTGTTTAAGGTCATTTTCCCCTGTTCTGTAAACTACTTACATTCTTGACCCATTTTTCTTTCTTTTCTTTTTTTTTTTTTTTTTTTGAGATGGAGTCTCACCCTGTTGCCCAGGCTGGAGTGCAGTGGTGCCATCTCTGCTCACTGCCACCTCCGCCTCCCGGGTTCAAGTGATTCTCCTGCCTCAGCCTCCCGAGTAGTTGGGATTACAGGCACCGCCACTCCAGGATAATTTTTGTATTTTTAGTAGAGATGGGGTTTCGACATATTGGCCAGGGTGTCTCTCGAACTCCTGAACTCAAGTGATCCGCCCGCCTCGGCCACTCATAGTAATCCCAGCCCTTTACCCATTTTTTTTCTTTTCTTTCTTTCTTTTTTTTTTTTTAAAAGATGGGGTTTCACCATGTTGGCCAGGCTGGTCTTGAACTCCTGACCTCAGGTGATCCCCCCCACCTCGGCCTCCCAAAGTGCTAGGATTACAGGCGTGAGCCACCGCGCTAGGATTATAGGCATGAGCCACCGCGCCCGGCCTACCCATTTTCTTATTGGGTTGTTGGACTTTGTCTTAGTGATTTGTACAGGGCATTTACATATTAAGGGCTTTACACCTACATACTTGCAAATATTTTTTCCTTTTTTTCTTAAAAAAATTTCTTTTGGGAGACAGGGGTCTCACTGTGTTGCCCAGGCTGGTCTCAAACTCCTGAGCTCACAGGATCCTCCCATCCCAGCCTCTCGAGCAGCTGGGACCTCAGGTGTGTGGCACCACCTCCCCTGGTTTGTCACTTGGCTTCTGTCTTTGCTTAAGGTAGTTTTGCCATATCGAATTTTTTTTATCACATGATGTAATTAATCTTTTATAATTTGGGCTTTGAGAGCTCATAACATTCCCCCTCCCCCATGCTTTCTTCTAGGACTTTCATGGTTATTTACATAAAACACTGTTAAATCTTTGACCTATCTAGGCTTTATTTTGGTGTAAGAGCCAAGGTTGGGATTGGTGTCTGTAGCATCCAGGTAGGAGACAGATGTCACCCTCAGACTGGGAAATCTGAGGAGAGATGAATAGAGAGACTAAGATGTGGTCGGAGTGTAGAGAAACCACGCAGGCGAATGCCGGGTGGGACCCCTCAGGCCTCAGAGGACACAGGGAGGCTGTGAGGGAGGCGGTCCTGCAGGAGCTGAGACCTGGGTATGGGGGAGACCTGAGTGCAGGGCCTGCAGGGAGGGCTGTGGGAACAAACACCCACTCCCAGCTGGCTCCATGCAGGCCAATCCCACCCAGCAGCCGGACTCAGACAGCCCACAGGTGGCCCTGCAGGTCACAGAAGTGGAAAGTGGGTGGGCCAGACGCTGGACAGGGCAGCACAGGACGGTGGGAAGAGCTCTGCCAGATGTGACTCTGCTACTGAACCAACCACCACCGACCTGGGGAATGGGCACGTCCAGAGCTCCCCAGGGCACCTGGGCAGCCCCCGGGGTGCAGTGTGGGGGGGGCGTTGGAGGGCTCAGGTCTGGGCCTGGTGGAGGCCTCAGAGCAGGGCCAGTGTGGAGTGAGCCGACCACAAGCTGGTCTGGACAGGCTGTGATCTGCCTTTATGACCTAGGGCTGTCCATGAGGAACTCTACGGACCTCTCAATGTCAGTGTTTTGGGGTGAGGGTGGGTGGTCAGGTGATGCTGGGATGCTGAGATAGATGGGGCATGGTCTGCAGGGTGGGGGAGGGCCGGGGAGGCTGTTGGTGTGCATGGGCACTATGCTGCCATTCATTCATTCATTCATTCATTCGGTGCACTCGGGTGAAGGCTTGCTCTTGCCACATCCTGGAACAAGGCCACGAGGATTCAGACACGAGTGGTTATTCTTAACGAGCACCTACTGTGTGCAGGTCCCTTGTGTTTACCTTCAGGAGCTCATTTAATGCTCACAACAACCCTGCTCTCTAGATTAGGAGACTGGGTTTCAGAAAGGTTAAGTCACCTGCCCACAAGCCACACCGAGTTGGGATTTGCACGTGGGACTGGCTGACTCTAGGCCTCAGGCTCCTTTCTGCTAAGTGGTGCTGCTGCCTCTGGGAAGTCTCACGGAGATGAAGACCAGCCTGTCTCCACTTTTGGGGAATTCACCCTCCACTGGGTGGGCAGAGGCCTCATCATCTCATAAGGACAGCAGAGAGATTTGTGCTGAGCCAGATGCGCCGCCCTGCATTCAGCTATTCACGCAACACAGGAACCGAGCACATATATTCAGCCCCTGCCAAAAAGTGATGATGCTTTTGACATAAATTTTTTTTTTTGAGACAGAGTCTCACTCTGTTACCCAGGCTGGAGAGTAGTGGAGGGAGGGAGAGGGTCTCCAGCACTGTTTCCTGAGTGAGGGTTATTTCTCCTTTGTCTGCACAAGGCTGGACTGCCCTGCATTTTCATGGTAAGTTTGTTTTTTCAGACGTTGTTGAAATCCTGGAAGCAGAGAAAATGCATTTGCTCCGTCACCTTTCCTGATGTGACAAGTCCTATAACATCTGTTAAAGCCTTTAATGAAACCCCTGCTCAGAGCTGCTCTGTGAATGAATGTGGAATCAGAATTTAAATTAAAATGTTGTTTTCTTGTCTGGAGGCTTTGCCTGGGAAGAAATTAAAGAGGCAGCTCACCTTTCTGCACCCATTCTCAGGCCGGGTGGGTGCCATGACTCGCCACCCCCTGACCCAGGGCTGGGGCCCACCTGTGACTCAGGTGCTGGGCCAAGGTGCCAGCTGGATTTCAAGGCAGCGGCTGTCCCCACACCTGAGACTGTCCCCCACTGCAGGCCTCACAGAAAATCCACATTGAGGGGGGAAGGTGGTGCCTGTGGACCAGGTAGCTGCCTGGGACTGGAGGCTGTGTGTACTCAGAAGCAGAGGCAGTCTCTGAGCTCACAGGCTCACAGCAGCGGGGTGGGCACACGGCCGCCCTGGGCCCTGGACAAGGAAGGAAGAAGGTGGGAGTGATTAAGGGGCTCTGGGGGGCCTGAATGGGCTGCTGCAAGGTGTAAAGGAGGAAGGGAACATCTTCCCAGATGAACGGAGAAGCAGTTGGAAGGCCCAGGCAAGGGGCATGAGGCTGGAGGCCTGTGGCTTGGCTGGGGCAGTGCCAGCCCGCTCCTGCCTGTGGAGGCCCTCCCCTTACCCCCGCCCACTGCAGCTCTTCTTTTCCTCACGGAGCCCTGCTCTTTGGACTTAAGACACACTCAGGAGTCTGTTGTTAAAAAACAAACCAAAGGCTCTCTCAGCCTCCGCCCCATCACAGCCAAGTTCTGGAGAGAGCTCTCTGCTCCATCTCCTCTTGTTTCCTCCTCTTCCTCCTTCTCCACCTCTGCGTGTCCCAGAGAGACGGAGACCCCCAGGCACCCCTGGCTGGTGGGAGAGGCAGCACAAACATGAACGGCTTGCAGGCCACGTAGCTGCCTTCAGTGGGGGGCGAGACACAGCCGTGTGGGGCCGGCCCCAGGCCTGAGGTGCTTTCCTCCCCCTCCGTTTTCCAAGTCGGCAGCGCTACCCTATTTCTTCCATGATGAAAAGGAACTCTAAAAGCATTCAAAACATTTTAAATGTGTGCATGTGCGTAAGAAGTGTTTTCATCCCAGCACAGATTACCTCAGTGAATAATCAGCTGTAGCTCCTCTTCGAGTGCTGGAAGCTGCCGCAGTCCCGGGAGGAGGCCAGCAGCCCTTGGGGAGGGCGGGGGAGGTTTTGCAGGTGGAGAAACCAGGACGCGGGGCTCTGGGAGCAGGTGCAAAGCGTTGTAGCTAAAGGAAGGAGAGGAGCCAGAGCTGATTATTCCTTGATGGTAATGCTACACAGGGATTAAAACCAGTCAGGTCAACTGGAATGAACCTTGAGAATAAGGCTGAAGCTGGCAGGGCAGAGGGCGTGTGTCTTTTAGCACAGGGCACAGGGCATGTGCCTGTATTAAGTCCCAGCTACTTGGGAGGCTGAGGTGGGAGGATTGCTTGAATCTAGGAGGTCGAGGCTGCAGTGGGCTATGACTGTGTCACTGCACTCCAGCCTGGGTGACAGAGAGAGACTCCAACTCTTTTAAAAACAGTTGAGCTATAAAAGCAAGTTGTAAAGGGTTTTGTTCTGTGTGATGGCATCAATGTAAACTGAAAAAAAAATGGTATGTGTTGTTCTTGGATGTGTATGTAGATACAGAAACTATGAAAATATGCAGAGATGATACAAACCCATTTCAGGAAACGCCCTCTCTGGGGGAGGATGGCACAGGACACGTATTCATCATTGTTTGACTTGAATGTGTTTGAACATTTTCATGCTTAAAAATTAAGCCACGGGAGATGATAGGAGGTAGGATGAGGAGGCAGCGTGCTGAAAAGGGAGTCCATTTCCAGGTGGTGAAGACAGTGAGTTGGGGTAGTGGGCTGGGCAGAGGGAGGGCTTTGAGGACTCCAGGAAGAATTCTGTAGGAAAAGCTAGGGAGAAGGGTGGGAGGACCGCAGGGGCTGGAATCGGGCTGGTGGCTCCAGGTTCTGTGGTACTTCCAGGAACCTGAAGCCCAGGTGAGGACAGGTTCCTGCGCCACACCTCAGTGGGGATGACAGTCTGGGCGGGAGAGGCTGTGTGTGCAGACAGAGGGGTCATGTAGGGAAAAGACCCCATAGGTGCCGAGGCAGCAGCCAAAAGCCTCAGCCTATTTCCATATAAATAATGAAGAAAGTAACTAGAAATATGACCCTAGTAGTTATTAGTTATTCATAGGTGATCTTAATTCTTTTTTTTTTTTTTTTTTTTTTTTTGAGACAGAGTCTCGCTCTGTCGCGCGATCTTGGCTCACTGCAACCGCCGCCTCCCGGGTTCAAGCAATTCTCCTGCCCCAGCCTCTTGCGTAGCTGGGACAACAGACGTGCGCCACCACACCCAGCTAATTTTTGTATTTTAGTAGAGACGGGGATTCACTATGTTGGCCAGGATGGTCTCGATCTCTTGACCTCGTGATCTGCCCACCTCGGCCTCCAAAAGTGCTGGGATTACAGGCATGAGCCACTGCGCCCAGCAGTCTTAAATCTTTTACTAATGCCTCTCAGGTCGGAAGTGTGAACCTGGGGTGACACTGTGAAATGGATGACACTAAGGCAAGACGCTCTAAGCCCTCTGTCACACCCGCGTAAGGGCTGCTGGAGGGGGCGCCTCGGCTGTGCGGCAGCGCCAGTGCTGGGAAAGCGCCCGCTGTTTAGCCAGCCAGGGGAGGAGACGTCCAAGATGGCGAGACGTCTCCTTCCTGGGAAGTTTGGAGAAAACTCCGCTTCTCCAAGCTCTTGTGGCAAAGCCTGACGGCTGTCAGGGACACCCTCAGACATCCGGGGGGCTTAACTATCTCTGTGTGAGGCTGTGCTTCGGTGGTCATGTTCCACCGCCACTCTCATGTTCTGCTTCTGCAACTGGCTCTTTTTGTCTTAGAAAAGATAATCAGTAATAGTAAAATAAATCTTAATGTTTTTGTTTTTCTTGATACATATGGAAAAAGTGCTGATGTGTTATGCTCCTTACCTCACTTTGGGTGCCAGAAATTCCTGAGCCCCTACCTGAATGACACGTGATGTACTTGACCCTGTCACTGCCACACCCTACCTACCCTGCCCCCAGATTTGCAGCTCGATAAAGTGAGAGCGTCCCGGCACTCGGGGCCACTGCTGGTCTCCGTGATTTGGTTGGCTGTGGACTTCTGGGCCCAAACTCTTCTTCTCGATTTCTGTGTCTTGTTCCTCTTATTTCTACAATTTCGTGTCTCCACACCAGCCGGGGAGGGGGCTCACAGAACCCTGTAGGGCTGGACCCTACAGGGTCAGGAGAGGTTGGACATTTGAAGTGAATGGATGCTGAGAGCATGCTTAGTCATGCATCACCAAAGATGGAGTAAATAGAGCGCTAAAGGCTGGCTGACTCGCGGAGAGCTGTTTCCCGTGGCTCAACAAGTTTATAATAAACACAGTTAAACTTTTATTTATGGCACAGCTGCTAATTGCACCATAAACATTTTTCATCAAGCAATTGCTGTTTACTCATTTGCCAATCAGCTCATTATCCAGCTACCTCTCCTTGCTCCTGCCTTCCCACTTCCCAAATCCTGCTGTTTCTAGGGCGTTCCCCCTGCAACTGTCCTCCCACCCGGCTGCCTGGCCTGCCTCCTGGGAGGGTGGCCCCCTCTCCAGCCCGCCTGGGCTTTGGCAGATGTGCCTGCCCAGGCGAAGCTCTGTTCTGCAGCAGCCCATGGCCAGCGCCGACTGTCCAGCATCCTCATGTCTGAGGCCCTGAACTAGGGTCCTGCTGCGCCCTCCTGACCACGCTCTTCTCCGGCTATGAAACTTCACGCCTCCCTCTTTCCCTGCCTTTATCCCAGCCCCCCTCAGCTTGCCCAGAGGTCTCCCCCACCCATCTCTCTACTAGGCCAGGGATTACATGACACTGAAGCCAGTGCTCCTGAGGGCCCTTCCTTTCCTTAAAAGGGAGCGTGTCAGAATACTCAACTCCTGCTGTGTGTTTGCTGCTTTGTGTCAGCTCCTCGCTCACCTACCTCGAAGAGCACTGAGACAGGGCTTGCCCTAATTCATGCCTTGGTTCATTGGTTCACACAGCCATGGCCACCTCCTGTGTGGGGGCCATGATGTGAGTCCGCTCTCCCTACGCTCCCTCTGCAGGGCCTGCTCTGGGGTGAGCCTGAGCTGGAAGATCTTCTGGATGGAAGGAGTTCCACCCTGTATCCAGTACCGTGAATCCTGCCCCCTATGAGCTAACAGGCCCCCAGGGGGTGGGGACCAGAGTCTTAGGCTCTGTGTGCTCTGCAACACCCAGTCTGGGGACATCAGCATCAGTGGGCATGTGTGAGTGAGATGTGCGTGTGAGTGCATGCATGTTTAGGTGAGTGTACATGTACATCTGTGTGTGAATGGCATATGTGTGTACACATGTGCACAAAGGCATGTATGTGTAAGTGTGCACATGTGAGTGACATGTATATGCTCATGCATGCACACTAATGTATGTGTAAATGTGTGCACGTGTGTATGTGTAAGTGGTGTATGCATGCGTGCACTGTAGGTTTTTGTGCATATGCAAGTGTATATGTGCACATAAATGGTGTGTATGTGTGCATGTGTGTGAGTGGTACGTATGTATTCACATGTGCATATGCATGTGGGTGGTGTGTTCACACATGTATATGTACATGTGTATGCATATGTGCACAGGTGAGTGGTACATGTATATATGTGCCCATGTATGTGTGCATATAACTGTTCATCTGTGTACATGCACATTGCACATGTGCACCTGTCAGCATGTGCATGTGTGTAAAAGTGAATGTGAGTGTTGTGTACATGTAATGCATATGTGTGCATGATGTGTTCAAGTGATAGGTCTGTGTGTGCATATGCTGCAAATGTGTGCTTTTGTGAACATGTGTGTGAGTGGCAAGAGTGTATGTGCACAGAGGCCTCAGACTGAGTCTGCTGGGCGTTCCTGCTGGCTCTGGAGAGAATGTGGTAGCAGGGCTGAGGTGAGGCCTTTGTCTTCAGCTGAATGAGTCTACCTGGGGTGTGCTCGCTGCTCTCCTGCTCTGCTGCTTCTCTTCTGAGGTCAGTCACAGACCTGGACATCTGGCTTGTGGGGGTATTGAGTTGCAGTGGCTGCATGTGCTTTTGTGTGTGAATACATGTGCACATGTGTTGCATCTGTGTGGTATGCACTATGGATGTGATCATAGGCAGCCATTTTGGGGTATTTTTGGGTGTCAGGGTACTCACTGGGGGCATTGAAAGTGCAGTGACAAAGCAGGTGTCCAGGAATCTGAGCTCAGACTCCACTTTCTGCCTGGGTCAGCCTAGATTTTCTATATGAAAGTGAGGTGAGAGGGAGAAGAATATGTGGGGGCCCTTCTCTGTCCCTTAGGTCCCTAGGCGCCCAGGGATGGTTAGAAGGCCCAGCCCTTGGATTTTGATCTACTTGAGAGGGACTGAGTAATCTTCTGGGGTCCTCTCTTGGCTTCTTCAGTGCAGAGAAATTAGCTGAGCAAGTCTTCTGGGCAGAGCCTCTCCTAACCTTCCTTTGAAGCCTCCCTTCATGCTGGGAATCCAGCAATGTCCACTGATAAGCTTGGACATACTTGCAGTGGGAGAGAGACCATGCCTGTCCCACCAGCCCCTTCACTTCTGGGGTCAGGCATTATTGGAGCCCTGCCAGTGGATGGTGACTGTCATGACAGACGTCAGCTGGGATGACATCTGGGCGTCTCCCCGTACAGGGGGACTTATTTCTAGAGAAAGGGAAGACTGAGGTGCGACATGGGCCTGTGGGTAGGGAGACTGCGTTCTGACCACTGTGGAACGAATGCTAGAAGCTCTCAGGGCTTGACCTCTGCCATGCTCAAGCTGGTCAGTCATGGTCCCCCGCGGCCCTACACAGCCTGCAGGGGTCAGGGGCAGCAAACGTGCTGCGGCACCAGCAAGACCAACAGGACTGTACACGACACGTGTTCCACAGCGACACCTTGTGGTCACACTGGCAGCAGCATGGCCTGGGGGAGTGGAGAGGCTCTCCAGCGGCTCCTCCCTGCCAGACTTTGGGAGCAGGCCTGACTCTCCTTTGGACTAAGCCTGCAGCATTTTTGGACAATTGGCATGCATGTTGGAGGGGGACTACTTGAGAAGGAAATTATAGACTTGGTGCTAATAGAGGGTTTGGAGGCTTGCACACTAAATGGGGACACAGAAACCTTATGACCATGTTTCTAGCTGGAACTGAGGAAGGAGTCATTCATTCCTGTTCCTCCTTCCCAAATGTTTCCTTCCACGTCCTGCCCAGGCCTGCTCTTTGGGTCTCCTGAGATGTAATCTCATTGAGATGCAGCAGGTGCACCAAGCACTCTGGGAGCTGCCGTTACCCCCAGGACCCCCAGTGTCAGCGCTGGCCAGGCCTGGTGTTTCTGGAGTGTGTTCGTGGACCAGCAGGCCCGTGGACCCCATGTGCGTAAGAGAGACTGACAGCCCTTCCTGTCCCACAGCAGCCCCTCCTGTGCCCCGGCTGCCCTTGTTTTCAGCTTAGCCCCTTCTTGCTGGGTCACCAGTCCTGACCCTAAATCTGAGAGGGGGCTTGGCTGGGCCTGGGGTCAGGAGACAAACAGCCACCCTGGCTGAGGCCCTGGGCAGCTGAGGAACGTCAGCTCGCTTTGGGTATCTGCTCGGGTTGGGAGATGGGATGTTGTTTTCTTGAATAACACCCTTCCCAGCCCCTCAAGACTCTGTTTTCAGTCAGTTCAATTAGTACAACTTTAAAGCAATTAGGGAGAATTAGTGGCCAGGCTGCTGCAGGCAGATGCTAATACACTCCTGCCCCCTCCCTAGCTCCCTCCCCCGAAACTGACAGCTGCTGTAGGGAGTGCCTAGGCCCTGCCTTTCTCTGCTGACTCTGTCCTTTCTCCCACAGATCCAGCCCACACCTCTCCTTCCCTCAAAGGTCAGAGGAGGGGGAGGGTGGGCCGTCCAGGCGAGAGACCCAGAGACAGGGGCCCTGGGAGGGCGGGGCAGGCCCAGGCAAATGGGCAACTTCCCCCCAAGACCCCAGCCTGGGCCTGCTCCAAGGAGAGAAGGGGGTGGGTGCTGGTTGGAGACTCAGCCCTGAGTGAGGGTGAGGGTACCCAGCACGGAAGTAGAGGACTGACCAGTGTAGCAGCCCAGCCTCTGGCCCTGTGGCCTCCAGGAGCCCCCAGCTCCAGTGAGGGCCTGGCACCCTTCAGTGGATCCGGGAGCTGTTCTTCAGGGGGAGGCCTCTGAGAGGCTGGGCCTCTCCCACTAGGTGTAGGGTGGCAGCGAGGCCCTGCTTCTGAGCCAGGCTGGAGCCATACCACCTTCTCTGCCTGGTTGTGAAGGAGGTGGCCCTGTGGGTGCTGCAGACTCTGAGCCCTTCCTGAGTGCTCCTGGGCTGCTCTGTGGGGAGAGCCCCAGGCGCTTGCTTGCATGGATGGGGCACCAGGGCAGGTGCAGGGCTGACTTTGCAGATGGAGCCCTTTGTGCAGGGACCCCGCCTTCCGGCCTTGCCCCTCCCTACTCCCCCAGCTTCTCAAAGGAGGCCTGTTTTCTGAGCCTCCTGTCTCACGCCCTCACCCGCCGCAGCCTCCCTCAGATGTGTGGGGGTGTCAGCAGTCCTAACCAGTGTCTTTTCTGCATGTGTCCACATGTCTCTTTCTCCAAGCAGGCCCTGGGCTCAGCCCGGGGGTAGGGCAGACCCATGCATCCCTCACCTTGGCCTAGCGCTAAACAGGTGATGACACGCACTTGTGCAATTCCAGCTTCAACAAGGGTCACCTGAATAGCTCCAAGAAGGGCTGTGGCCTCGTCCCGGAAGCTTCCCAGAGAGTGGCTTAGCGGATGACCCTGGGGGAAGGAGATAAAGGAGAGAGAGGCTGGTTAGAGGCTGAGCCTTTATACAGAAGTGATGGGGCTCTTGGAGCAGGGGAGGGATGGCTGCTGTCAGTGTGGGCACGGAGCAGCAGCTCCATCAGTGACCCTAACCCTCACCTGTGTAGGTAGCCTTCAGTGGGCCCATCATGGTGGCCCAAGCACATGAAGGCGTCTGCACCCTGTGCCCTCACTGACCAGGGCATGTCTGTGCCCAGGGGCTCCCCCGAGGAGGGGATGTCAAGGTGTCCATGGAAAGAGTCAAACTCTTTAAAGTATTTGAGGAGATTTATTCTGAGCCACATATGAGTGACCAATGGCCTGTGACACAGCCCTCAGGAGACCCTGAGAACATGTGCCCAGGTGGTTGAGGCACAGCCTGGACTTATACATTGAAGGGAGACATTAGGCGTCAGTCAGTATGTACAAGGTGTACACTGGTTTGGTATGGAAAGGCAGGACAGCTCAAAGTGTGGCCTTCCGAGTCAGAGGTGGATAAGAGACAACAGTTGCATTCTTTTGAGTCTTTGATCAGCCTTTCACTGAACACACAATTTACGTTTGAGGGGGGGTAGGGAAATAGTCACTTATGCCTTCGTCTGACTCAGTGAGTCTGCATTTTTACATGACCAACAGGGCAGAGGAAGCAATAGATATGCACTCTCAGGAGAGCAGAGGGGGTGACTTTGACGAACTTCGCCCCTCCTCTGTCCTGCACCTGTGAAGATAAACTATCAATTTATGTTGCCAGAGTAAATTCAACAGAACTGTTTTAGGGCAAAGATCTTGATGCCCATAAAGCATTTCTCTGTGGGAAAACTGTGAGAAGTTATGTAGCCTTTTAAAAAATCTTTGTAGCTATCTTATGTATGAATAAAATGGGAGGCAGGTTGGCCTGATATGCTTTGGCTTAGTGATTGTGGGGTCCCAAGATTTATTTTCTGTTCACAAGTACGTTTTATAAAGTAGCAGGCTTCAGGCTTGGAGATCTCACAACCCCAGGTAACATTCCATGAGAAACCGTGGGACCACCTACGCAGGTGCTGTGGACTGCAATCTCCCGCCTCAAAGTAGAAAGTGTCAGGCACACCCCACCTGGGGGACCTGTGCTTCAGATCCTGGGTAACTCTTCACCTTGAAGACGCTCAGCTTCATCAAATCCTCTTCTCTGACCCTTTGTACCAGGCTTCCTCGGTGGGGGGTGGGGCTTCCCAAAGAAGCGGCTACTTCTTGCCCTCAACCTCCCCAGCTCCGCTGAGGGCTTCTATACAAACACAGGATGAGATGAGGGGAAGGTGGCGGCTGGAACCGTGCCTAATGGCCAGGACGTTCTCTCCCTGATGTGTGCTGTTCCCATTGCAGGTATTCACTTCCTGATGAAGCAGTTTCCTGTATAATGGCCCCACGTGGCAGGCTAAATGAAAAACCACCAAATAGAGGCAGAGATATAAAGACATTTTGGATCATCATTTGCAGAAGGCAAAATAGCTGCAGGCAGCTTGTGGTTGAGACAGTGACGGGACTGGCCAGGCCATGCTGGGAGAGGCACAGAAAGCATCCACAGACATGGCTCATGGGTGCAGCTTGGAGACCACACCCCAGGTGGGCGGGCAGAACTCCAGCCAGCCAGGGGGCTCAGGCAGGCCTCTGAGGAGGGGACGCTTGACCTGAGACTTTCTGCTTAGTCACGGTCAAAGTGAGGGTGTCCCTGCTGGGGCCAGTACCTTCAAAGGCCCAAAGAAGCTGGGACCTTGGACTCTAGGGGTGCAGACAGCCTGCTTTGAGGAAGACTTCTTGGCCTGAGGAGGGGGTTGTAGGGCAGCATGATGAACCCTGGGTTGAGAAGGAGGTGGAGACCAGCGGGGTGTGGGGCCCTACCTTGGCCCAGCTCCCCTAGATGGCAGCTGATGGGGGCTGGTCTACAGGACTCTCTCATGGGTGACGGCCTAGACCTTCCTCAGCCTGAGTTCCCTTCGTGGGGGGCAGGAATGGCGTGTGATGGTGCATCCACAGATGTGTATGCACACACAGGCATTTACATTTGTACACAGACAAGCATAACAGGCACATGCACACATGTACACAGGTGTGTGCGCAGAGATGCATGCACACATGGACAGAAATGGGCATTCACACGCACACATGTGCACACGTGGACGCTCACGTACAGACATGTGCACGCACAGACTTGCACACGTGCACGTTCACGCACAGACATGCAGGCAGACACGTGCACATGTGGACGTTCATGTGCAGGCACGTGCACGCAGACACAGACGTGCACACGTGGACGTTCACGCGCAGGCACGTGCACACATGGACATTCATGTGCAGGCACGTGCACGCAGACACAGACGTGCACACGTGGACGTTCACGCGCAGGCACGTGCACGCAGACACAGACGTGCACACGTGGACGTTCATGCGCAGGCACGTGCACGCAGACAGACGTGCACACGTGGACGTTCACGCGGCAGGCACGTGCACGCAGACACAGACGTGCACACGTGGACGTTCACGGCGCAGGCACGTGCACGCAGACACAAAGTGCACACGTGGACGTTCATGTGCAGGCACGTGCACGCAAACACAGAAGTGCACACGTGGACGTTCACGCGCAGGCACGTGCACACAGACAGACGTGCACACGTGGACGTTCACGCGCAGGCACGTGCACGCAGACACAGAAGTGCACACGTGGACGTTCACGCGCAGGCACGTGCACGCAGACACAGACGTGCACATGTGGACGTTCACACGCAGGCACGTGCACGCAGACACAGCCCCTCTGTGCAGCTCTCCT
Organism: Ateles fusciceps; assembly: GCA_036589455.1. Lineage (NCBI taxonomy): Eukaryota > Metazoa > Chordata > Mammalia > Primates > Atelidae > Ateles > Ateles fusciceps. The sequence continues at coordinate 152,584 of JAZHEH010002291.1, read as the reverse complement.
GTCTGCCTCAACCTGGGGCCAGGCTGGGCGAAACTGCCATCTCTCCCTGTCTGTGAGTTCCTGCCTTTAGCCTGTGAAGCCCAGAGGACACAAACGGCTCTCTGGAGGCAGAAGACCTGGGTTCAAATCTTGGCTCTTGTCTGGGTGTCATCTTTTTGGTCTGTAGACAGGGATATTGGAGGTTTAATCACAAGTTACTGGAGGAATGCGGGCTCTAAAGCAGGAGCTGGGAACTGGTGCATGGCAAGTTGTGGGACTGGAGGACTGTGGAGAATGAATAGGGCTTCCCTAGGTGAGGGGCTACTGCTATGGAGAATGGTTTGGTTTCCTCTCCACCCCATGGGCACCCAGGGGAAGGAGTTGGTGGTCAGTGATGGGCAGACTCATCCTGAGGTCCTAGGGCTGGAGTGTCTGGATGATCAGCATGACCTCTCAGAGAAGAGGTGCCCACTTAGGGGTCTGGCTATGGGAAGGGGAGAGTGTAGGCAGGAGCCACAGGGACTAGGCCAGGCTGGGTGCACAGAGGCAAGGACAGGGCTGTGGGGCTGGTGTTTGATGAGCAAAGCTCAGTGTGGACGTCTGGGCCTAGGCCCCAAGAGGAGTGGGGGATCAGGCCTTCACAGGGGTAGTGGAGAGCTCCCAGGGAAGGATGTGACTTGGTCTGTCCTGTGGAGAACTCAGGAGACTGGTTGGGCCATTCAGGTATATAAGAAGCAATGTCAGTGTGCCAGGAGTTCTTGTGGAGCTCACATCCCAGTGGAAGACAGCTCACCCATTGAGCTTTCTTGCACGGTCAAGGTGCTAAGTACTGTGTCAGGGCCTTCCGAAGGTCCCGAGGTGAGTGGGACTGGGAGGAGGTCAGTCAGGACCAGCCTTGTTGCAGGTGTCGAAACACAGGAGTATCTGTGCGGGGGAGGCCTAGGTGGCTTCTGTCGGGGAGTGGGGCTCTGAGGAGCACGAGGTCCTTGAGGTTCTTGTGGTTGCATCAGCTGTGCCCAGGTGAAGTTGTCCTGGGCAGAGGATGGCTTCAGAAGAGAACATCGGCAGTGTATCCTTTGCACCTTCCAGAGGTACGCAGCCCACCCCAGCCGCCCTCCAAGCCCAGGACAAAGTGTGGGTGTGCGTTTGGCTCTGGCATTCTGCTCCTGCATTCCCCCTGCCCGGCTCCTTTGTCCTCAGGATGGTCTTGGCTGCCAGGAAGTTCCCACTCCTCATCTTCCAGGCCCAGATTGGAGGCACTGAAGTCAGAAACAGAGGTGGCAATTGCAACCTAAAAGCACACACTACAGACAAGTCTCCCTTCTGCAGGGTTCCATTTGCATCTGCCTTCTGTGTGGCACCAGAAGAGGCCAGGTTTTTGCAAGCATGGGCTGATTAACACATTTGCACAAAGGGAGATGGTGGAGAAGCAGGAATTTGCAAGCTGCTTCATTAACTTGGAGCCAATGGGATGTCTGGGATCTTCTGTGATTTGGCAGCCAGTGGCAGAGTGTCCCCATGTTTCTGGTCCTCATCAGTTAGGGAGGTTGAGGGGAGCCCAAGACAGGCTTGTGGCTGCAGTGAGGGTGCAGGGTAGGTGAACATCTCAGCATCCACCGGGTCTCAGCTGCCTTGAATCTGACCCACGGGCTTTGCATGGTCTCAGGGCTTGTGTGTGTGTGTCTGGTGCCCCATGTACCTGGTGTGCACACACTGCCTGTCCTGTGGGTCTGCTGGAAGCTCTCACCCTTCAGTACTTCATGTGGGGCTGTGGGACATCTAGTGGTCTGAGTCTTAAAGTCTGTGTTGGCTGATGCAGGTTGGGGCCTGGGACTCTGTACCAGTGACACGGCTCCACCGAGGCCCTGTTCCTGACCCAGCCATGCTGCCATGGACCTCAAAAAAGCTCTGTCACTTCTTGGAGCCCATAAAACAAGTGAATTCAGTCTTGTGAAGCGTGGTGATGATTCACTGGAACCTGTGTGAGGGGTGCTTGCTGGGCGGAATGGCTTCCTGTAGACTCAGAGGGACCAAGGCAGGGTTTCCAAGGAGACTTTGCAGCTGGATGAGAGGAGAGGTCAGCACACCCTCTTCACAGGTGCCCGGGCCCAGGCAGGCCATGCTCCAAGCACCCTGTTCCTCAGCTTGTACAGCCCCTTCTTTAGAGCGGGTGCCTCAGGCTCCCAGACTCGGGGTGGGGCTCACACCCCTCTTCTCATGATCTTGCTTATCCCTTGGGGGTGGGGGGGGGCTGTTGTCCCCCCACCAAGCACACAGCTGTCACCCCGGGTCACCTCCTCTGCCTTCTCCAGCACCCTGCGTGCTCTGGCCTGGCAGCCCCCCACCCCTCCCCCCGCGCCCTTGGTGGGATTTGCATACAGGTGCCCATCCAGCTGAACTGTTTGCCAGGGCCGGCAAGCCCACACCTGGGAGGGCCAGTGGCTCCTGGCACAGGTGGTGGACAATGGCCACTCAGAACGTGGCTCGTTCCCCGTCCCCCTCCTCGGGGCTTACACCTTGCTCCTGTGTTTGCTGTAGGAGGTGCGCTGTGGTGTTTGGGGCCTCCTGGGTGTCCTGGCTCTGCCATTAGCTTTCCCTGGAACTTTGCTCAGTTTAGTCACTGTCTGAGCCTTAGTTTCTGGTCGTAACGGGGGCTCTTCGGGGCTTGGGACCTTGTGTAAGAAGGAACTGATGGCCTGTGTGGGCTGGCAGAGGAGGTGTCATCCCAGCAGGTCTCTACACATCCACTGCACACACTCTGCATGTGTGTATGTGCGGTGTGTGTTTATGTAGCGTGTATGTGTGTCTGTGTATATGTGTGTGATGTGTATATGGTATGTATGTGTGTCTGTTGTATGTATGTGTGTGGTGTGTTTATGAGGTTGTGTATTTGTGTGTCTGTGTGTGGAGTGTATATGGTGTGTATGTCTGTGTGGTGTGTATATGTGTGTGGTGTGTGTGTCTGGTGTGTATACAGTGTATATGGTGTGTATGTCTGTGTGTATTGTGTCTGTGGGTCTGTGGGATCTGTTTGATGTACATGGTGTGTGTTTATGTGGCATCTATGTGTGTATGTGGTGTGTGTGTATATGGTGTGTACATCTGTGTGTGTGTTGTGTGTCTGCGTGTGTGGGGTATGTGTGGGATCTGTCGTGTGTGGTATGTGTGTGGTGTGTATGTCTGTGTATGTGATGTGTGTGGTATGTGTCGTGTGTATATGGTATGTATGTCTGTGTGTGTGTGTGTCTGTGGGATCTGATATACATGGTTTGTGTTTGTGTGTGTCTCTGTATGTGGTGTGTATATGGTGTGTATGTGTGTGTTGTGTGTCTGTGTGTCTGTGGAGTATGTGTGTGTGGGGTCTGTTGTATGTGTTTGTGTATGTGTGTGGTGTGTATATGGTGTATATGTCTGTGTGTTGTGTGTGGGTGTGTGTGGGATCTGTGTATGTGGTGTGTGTGTGTGTCTGTGTGGTGTGTATATGGCATGTATATCTGTGTGTGTGGTGTGTCTGTGTGTGTGGTGTGTGTGCGGTCTATTGTGTGTTTGTGGTGTGTCTGTGTCTGTGTATGTGTATATGGTGTGTTATTGGCATATATGCCTGTGTTGTGTGTCTGTGTGCTTGTGTGTATGTGGGGTGTGTGTGGGATCTGTTGTGTATGTGGTATATATGTATGTGTGTGAGTCTGTGTAGTGTGTATATGGTGTGTATGTGTTTGTGCATGTGTGGGGTGTGTGTATGGGGGTCTGCTGTGTGTATGTGGTGTGTATGTGTGTGTATGTATATGTGTATACAGTGTATGTCTGTGTGTGTTGTGTGTCTGTGTTTGTGTGGAGTGTGTAGGGTCTGTTGTGTGTATGTGGTGTGAGTGTATATGTATGTGTATGTGTATGTCTGTGTGTGTTGTGTGTCTGTGCATGTGTGGGGTCTGTTGTGTGTATGTGTATGTGGTGTGTGTATCTGTGTGTATGTGGTGTGTACATGGTATGTCTGTGTGTGTTGTGTGTGTGTTGTGTGTAGAGTGTTGTATGTGGTGTGTCTGGTGTGATATGGTGTGTATGTCTTGTGTCTGTGTGTTGTGTCTATTGTGTGTGTGCGTGTGTGGGGTCTGTGTGTATGTGTATGTGGTGTCTACATGGTGTGTATGTCTGTATGTGTTGTGTGTGTGTGTGGGGGGTGTGCGTGGGGTCTGTTGTGTGTATGTGGTGTGTGTATCTGTGTGTATGTGGTGTGTACATGGTGTGTGTGTATGTGTTGTGTGTGTGGGGTTTGTGCGGAGTCTGTTGTATGTGGTGTGTCTGTGTGGTGTGTATATGGTGTGTATGTCTTGTGTCTCTGTGTTGTGTCTATTGTGTGTGTGCGTGTGCGTGGGGTGTATGTGGGGTCTGTTGTGTGTATGTGTATGTGGTGTGTATATCTGTGTGTGTGGTGTGTACATGGTGTGTATGTCTGTGTGTTGTGTGTGCATGGTGTTGTGTGTGGGGGGGTGTGTGTGTAGGATCTGTTGTATGTGGTGTGTGTGTGGTGTGTATATGGTGTGTATGTTGTGTGTGTTGTGTGTCTGTGCGTGTGGGGTCTGTTGTGTTTGTGTATGTGGTGTGTATATCTGTGTGCGTGTAGTGTGTACATGGTGTGTGTCTGTCGTGTGCTTGTGTGCATGTTGTGTGTGTGTGTGTGTTGTGAGGTATGTTTGTGTATGTGGTGTATCTGTGTGTGGTGTGTACATACATTGTGTGTGTGTGTTGTGTGCGTAGGTTGTGTGTGCGTGTGCATGTGTGGGATGTGTGGGGTCTGTTGTATGTGGTGTGTGCGTGTGTTGTGTGTTGTGTGTGTGTCCATGTGTGGGGTGTGTGTGGGGTCTGTTGTGTGTAGGTGTATGTGATGTGTGTATCTGTGTGTGTGTGGTGTGTACATGGTATGTATGTCTATGTGTGTGTTGTGTGTCTGCATGTGTGGCATGTGTGTGGGGTCTGCTGTGTGTAGGTGTATGTGGTATGTGTATCTGTGTGTCTGTGTGTGTGGTGTGTACATGGTGTGTATGTCTGTGTTGTGTGCATGTGTTGTGTGTCTATGTGTGTGGTGTGTGTGCGTGTGTGGGTGTATGTGGTGTGTGTATCTGTGTGTGTGTGGTGTGTACATGGTGTGTATGTCTGTGTGTTGTGTGTGCATGTGTGTTGTGTGTGTGTGATGTGTGGGATCTGTGTGGGGTCTGTTGTGTGTATGTGGTCTGTGTATGTGCATCTCTGTGTGTGTGGTGTGTATATGTGTCTGTGTGTTGTGTGTGTGTTTTGTGTGTGTGTGCGTGTGTGTTGTGTGTGTGTCTGTATGTGTGTGGGGTGTGTGTGGGGTCTGTTGTGTGTGGTGGGGGTGGAAGGGCCTCCCGGGGCTCTTGGGTTTGGAGGACCCACGCTACTCTGACCTGGGAAGGCTGGGTTATGTGGAGGGTGTATCAGGCTGGGGTCCCAGGGAAGGTTCTGGGGCTCCAGGCAGAGCTACTGGCCTGGCTGGGTGTCGGCCCATGGGCCAGTTGGGCCATCCCAGGCTGACCAGGGCCAAGACCTTCAAGGCTCCATGGCCAGTGTTCTCTATTGTCCTGGTGGGTGTGTCTTTCAGGCACCTGCCAGGGCCCCCTCTTCTGTCCTAGCTGCCCCCACCCTGGGTGCCCCAGCTTTGCTCCTGTGCCTTCCTTCACATGCTTCCTGCTCGCTCCAGGGCAGGAAACTCCTGTCCTGGCTCTGCCTCCCCTGGGAACCCTAGCAGGGAACCCCCTCCGGCCCTGGGCCTGTCCCTGCCTGAGCTCTCATTTGAGGAAGGCAGCAGTGAGTCCTTTCTTTGGTTCAGATCCAGCCTTTGGTGCCAGACAGTCCAGGGTGTCAGTCTCAGCTTTGTCTGGGAGCTGCGGGGCCCCCGACCCTTCTGAGCCCACCTGCAAGTCAGGAACAACACTGTTGGCCCTCAGGGGACTCCATGGATGAAGCTGCCCGGTGCTGGCATGGATGGGAGTGTCCTTGTTTCTCCTTCTCAGGGGCTGGACCCATGGCTTGAGTGGCTGTGGGGACATCCAGCGCAGATCCCTCAGTGGGGTTTCGCCATGGAGGTGCTCAGGCTGTGCTAGTTGGAATGGTAGGGGAGCTGGCTCCAGCATCTGTCTCCCAGACCCTGTCCGGGGCTCCAGCTGACCCTTCCCTCTCTGGGCCCTGGGTCCCCAGCTGGGATGAGGCTCTGGAGCCCCGGTGGTCGGCTCCCACCCCTCCCTGAGAGTGCTGCGTGTGAGGATGGGGGGGCTCCTTCACTCAGGAAGCCGTCGTGTCATCCCAGAGTGTGGTGCTGGCCTCACACTGGCTCTTGATCCCCAATGTGGGGCACGGCTGGAACCACCCCAGAGTCAGTGTGTCTCAGGCTCCAGCTTGGGCATCTTGGGACAGACACTTGGTGGGTGTTTCTCCTGACATGGCTAGGCCAGCGTGGCTGTCCTCGGACATCAGTCAGCTCTGGACAGTGCCTACCCCGTTCACCAAGCTCTATTCTTGGGAATGCAGGGCCTGGACATTCAGCCAGGGTCTTTCCCTCCTGGGGCTCTGCTGGGGGTGCCCTCCCCATGAGCCCATCTTGACATTTGTGGGCCTTGTTCTCTGTCTGCTAATGAGTGATCTCTGCCAGTCCAGCCTGCCATGGCAACCGTCTGCAGCCTCGATCTCTGTCCAGGCACCCGGTAGCTTTATCTCTGAGGCCATCTGTTCTGGGAGCACAATTCCAAAGCCATTTAAACAGAGCCTGGAGCAGGGCAAGGCACCGGGGCCTCTGTCCGCACACGTGTGTGCACGCTCATGCACACACACGCACACTCATTTACACATGCACACACACTCACGCACACATGCTCATGCACACACACGCACACGCGCACACACATGCTCATGCACATACTCATGCACACGCACACATGCTCATGCACATGCATGCTTATGCATACACTCATGCACATGCACACACTCATGCTCACACACAAACTCATGCAGTCACGCACATGCTCATGCACACACATGCTCACGCACACACGTTTATGCACACACACTCATGCACATGCACACACGCACACGTTCATGCACACACATGCACACACACACACAAGCTCACGTGCCTGCATGCTTATGCACATGCTCACGCACAGGCACACGTACGCACATGCACACACACGCTCACACATGCACACACGCACACATGCACAAGAACATGCATGCTCACATGCACACACACGTGCACACATGCTCACACAATGCACATGCACACATGCTCACACACATGCACAAGAACACACATGCACACACACACGCTCATGCACACACATGCACATGCACACACAGATGTGGGGTGACCCCTGCAGGGTGGAAGGTGATGATGGGGCAGTCAGGGTGCCCCACTGGCTGCTCCCTTTTCCTGCTGTCCCCGAGCTGGGTCCTGGGTGCCCTGGTGGTCAGCCAGTCTGTCTCCTCTCTCTCTGTTGCTCACCTCTCTGTCCATCCGCTTGTTGAGCTGGTCTGGTTTCTGCCTCACCTCTCTGCCTTTCTCTCCTCTCCCCCACACCCTTTGTTACCTTCCTGCCTCTGTCTGTGTCTGTCTCTGTTTAACCCCCTTGACCCTGGTCTCTGGACCCCTCCCTGGCCAGTGCCTTTGTCTCCACCTCTTATCTCTCCTACTGGGTCAGCTGCTTTTTGCCTTTGGCTGTCATTCTGTCCTGGCAGGACCAGTGCATCAGGGGTTCTCACCCCTGCCTCGCCCTCCTGGATGCTCCTGGACAGTCAGGCAGGGATCTGTCCCTCACTGCTCTCCTGGTCCACTCTGGGGCCACCTATCTCTCCTCCCTCCTTTCCTCTGCCTCAGGGTGGCCAGGTCATGAGGCAGGCGGGGGTGGTGGTGGGGATTTCTCACACTGCTCTTAGCTTCCTGGGCCTATTGCCCAGGGTAGTGCCCTCAGCTCAAACCCTGAGTTCCTCACTCTCCAAGCCCTTGACTCTGAGTTCCTCCCTCTGAGCCCAGTCCCACTGTTCACTGAATGTGCTTCCCTTTGAGCCATGCGGCCTTCACTCATGCTATGCCCTTGCCTAATGCCCCTTCCTGGTTGGGTCTCCCTGTCAGGAGCTTCTGTCCCTCTCCCCCACGAGGCTGGGCAGGTGCTGTGTCCTGAGCTCAGCATGGGGCCTCCTGGCTTCTCCCGGCCACGCATGGCTGTGCTTGCAGCCTTGTTCAGCTGACCTGTCCTGCAGGCCCCTCTGAGCTCCACAGAGCTTTGACACCAGCCTGACTTGCAGGGGATGAGAAGCCCCTCTGGAACTGCTTCCAGTTCTTCTGAGGCCTGGCCTAAGTTGCCCCTGCTGCAGGGAGATGTCTCCTCCACTGCCACAGCAGCCACAGTGACCTTGCTTTCTGCTGGCGGTGCCCCAAGCCCTCAGTGTCTCTCCTCTGTTCTCACATTCTTTGTCTCCTGGGCTGGGCTGTTGCTGAGGCTGCTCTGAGATGCACAGACCCCAGGACCCTTGTGCTGGGCACCTCAGAGGCTGGAGGGTCTGGTGACCTGGGTCCTCCGAGTGGCTTCTGTTCTCCAGGTCACTCTGCTGTTTCAGCCGGCATCTGCACAGCCCAGCCAACCCCCTAGGATGGCTTCTTCCAAGGTGGTGTCCTGTCTGCATCTGAGCAGCAGACTGGCCTGCTCATGGCTGGAGTCATCATTTCTGGAACTCCTCTGGCCTTAAGAGGATGAGAAGGATGAGACTGTAGCCCATGAGACTGTAGCAGAGATGTCCTGGGTCTCTGAGCCCTGAACTATGCCGAGGCCCTGAGGTTCTGAGGGGCAGGCCCTGAGGTTCTGAGGGGCAGGCCCTGGGTCATGGCGGAGCAGGCAGAGGAGCCATATGGCAGACCAGAGGGGCTTCATGGGTGCACATGTATTGAGTGCATATCTAAAGCAGAAACCAGTGCCAGCCCAGACAGCAATGGCCAGCAGCCACAAGCTCGGCTATGTGGGCAGCCTGTGACCTCTGCAGCCCAGGATGGGTCCAGCAGGCAGGACCCCCGCTTTGGGTCAGCATCACTTCAACCCATGTGGCGCTGAGTGCTGGGAGCCCAGTTGTGGTGGGTGATGTCCACAGGGCTTCTTCCCTTGTATCAGCTGCAGCCCAGCTTCCTATCGAGGTCAGGGAGGTATAGCAGTGGCACCCAGCCCTGAGGGAGGCTGAGGCGCTGCCACCTTCAATAACCAGAGCTGCGTCCCACACACGGGGCTGGAGTCTCCCAGGCTGTGGGGTGAGGCTGGGGCCTATGGCAAATGCCTGTCAAACCCTAACATGCCCACAAGCAACCTGGTGAGTTCTGACAGCCTGGCCAGGTCCCAGTGGCACTGGCCCCCTGAGCATGTGTTGAGCTGGGCCGGGGCTGGAGGGCCTTTCTCAGCAAACCTTCTGAGAGAAGTGCTGGCTCCATCCTTCCCAGGGGGAGCGCTGGCTCCGTCCTTCTGTCCTTCTGAGGGGAGCGCTGTCTCTGTCCTTCCTGATTCTGAACATGTCTGAGCTGTTTCATCACATGAAGGATTACCAGGCCGGTTGGTTCTACCGAAAGGAAGCAGCACAAGATGTTCCTGGACTTCCCACCATTGTTCCTTTAAATAATCAATCCTAATTAACTCCATCCAAAGAACACGTTTTCCCCAAGGGCAGGGAGTCCCAGTCAGATGGAGCCTGTTGGAACTACAAACCGCATTTGGTAGTGGTGGTGTTGGGAGGGGCCCGCGCCGCTGCTGCGGGGGGGTGTCTCTGTGACGGGTGGGCAGATGAATCAGCCTCAACCTCTGCAGGCACTTTCTGACATTTCTGTTGCTGTCATTTGATAGGTCGGGAAACTGAGTCACAGGTTTGGCAGCCTCCCCCAGGTCACTCCCCTGTCTAAGCACAGACGTCACTGTGGATTAGAAGAGGCAGAACTCAGTGGGGAAAGCCACTCTTCCACACAGCAACAGCTGCAGCCACCTGTCCCCACCTGCCCCCACCTGTCCTGTCCCCCACCTGTCCCTCTTCCCACTTGCCCATCTGCCCTTGTCTCCACCTGCCCTGTCCTCACCTGTCCCTGTCTCCACCTGCCCCCGTCCCCCACCTGCCCCTGTCCCCACCTGCCCTTCTCCCCCACCTACCCCTGTCCCCACCTCCCCTCCTCCCCACCTGCCCCTGTCCCCCACCTACCCCTCTCCCCACCTGCCCCTGTCCCCATCTGCCCTTCTCCCCACCTGTCCCTGTCCCCATCTGCCCTTCTCCCCACCTGCCCCTCTCCCCACCTCCTCTTTCCCCCACCTGTTTTGTTTCCACCTGTCCCTGTCCCCCACCTGCCCCCATCTGCCCTTGTTTCCACCTGCCCTGTCTCCACCTGCCCCACCTGCCCCACCTGCCCCCTCTCGCCCCTCTCGCCCCTCTCCCCACCTGCCCCATCCCCACCTGTCCCTGTCCCCAACTGCCCCTCTCCACCTGTCCCCTGTCCCCACCTGCCCCTGTCCCTCGTGTACCTTCCTGCCCCCACCTCCCTCCTCAACCCCCACGTGCTCCACCTGTCTCCCCACCCCCCATTTGCCTCTCCTGGCCGTACCTGTCCCATGTCTCCCCCTGCCCCCCACCTGCCCCTCTTTGCTCCCCCACCTGCTCCCCCCTGCACGCTCACCAGCCTCTGAGCACATTCACCCCCTGGCTATTTTCTCTTCTAAACACCTTTTATTTCCAGCCCAGTCTCTGCCCTGAGCCTCAGCCTCTGGTGACGAACAGGTGCTCAGACATCCCAGCAGAGCCAGCAACTCCTGTAGATGTGCCCTCCTTCCGCCTCACCCTCTCAGGGGCTGCTGCTGCCCACCTGATGGCTCTGGCCAGCCCTGGAGTCTCACGTGGCCTCTGTGTTCTTAGCACATCCAGACCCTCAGCAACCGGATTCACCCTGAGCGTGTCCCACCTCAAGCGCAATTCATCTCCTCCCCTGGGACACCCCTGACCGTCTATTGCCACCCAGTAGCACTCACCAGGGGCCTCACTGAAGATGTAAATGTTAAACATTTTCCTCTTGGTCACGCAGCTGGGAGGGGCTGGTCAGGGGTCAGTCCAGATCTGCCTCCTCCAAAGGTTTGAACCCTCCACTCCCGGCGTCCGTCTCAATGCTGCCCTGGATGGGGGTGACTGCTGGACTTGGCCACATGACGGGAAAAAGAAACCAGCATCACCTGGGCCTCCATGAGTCCCCCACAGACACCTGCAGCACGAGGACCACTAGGTGACCCTGAGCTGCCTGCTGGTGATGGGAGCTTCCCTGGGCATCGGGGGGAAGCTGGCCCAGAGGACAGCCAGGCTCGATGCTCTGGCCATATTCATCGTTTCAAAGGGCTCCAGCGGGCAGGGAAGGTCGTGGACCCAGTTAGAGGCACTAGGGATCATTCCAGAAGAGGCCTCTCCAGCGCCCACTCCACTCCCCCTCACACCCTGTCCCCTCCCTACCCTGGTGTGGCTCTCACTGCTGGGAGGTCCAGGTCCCTCTGGGCAGCTCTCTCTCCCTGCCCTTTCCTTCCTGCACACCCCACCCTCTGCCTGCAGGGTCTGAGGTTGTCGAAGGAGTCTTGACTCCTACACTTCACCTCCCCAGCACCTCCCACCATAGCTTCTGCCTGGGACTGGACCAATGCGGGGGAGTCAACCACATCAGCCCAGGGCCCTCAGGGGCCTGCCCTCTTGACGGCCAATGAGAGGGTTGTGGGGGAGCCAGACCTGACCCCACTCAGGGGCTTTGGCCAGAGCTGCTGCGGCTGGTGCCCTCATCACACTCAAAGTTGCTGTGTGAGAGTGCACATGTGTGAGTGTGCATGTAATGTGAGGTCTCTCAAACCATCCTGGCTGGTTCCCCACCAGGTTTCAGGCTGGACCCGGTCTGACAGAGGAAGCAGGGAAGGGTTGCAGCTTCAGGAAGGGCCCTCCCTTCACTCACCGCGAGTCCATGACTGTGTGGGAAGGGCTGTGTCTTTGCCTCCCCCTCACTCCCCTTCCCTGGCCCTGTGGGGTGGGGGGGAGAGGTTGGCTGGGGCCTGAGCCCATTGTGTGGAGAAGAGAACCTCATTGGCAGGCAGCCGGGGCATCAATTTGTGATGATCTGCTCCCTGGTCTTGATTGGCTGGAAGCAGTGGGGTCTCCCCAGGGCCCTGGGACACAAGTTTGAGCAGCAACTTTTTCCAGCACGAGGTGACGTGTGTTCCCAGAGAGAAGGTGCACCCCCTGGCCAGGATGACGCTCTGCAGGACCTTCCTGGGTGCGTACCGCCCCCAGCCCCTTGCATCCCTCCCTGGTCTATTCACAAGTTTATGCTAAGATGCCAAAGGGACTAATTAGCTGTGTGTGCCCCCCCATCAGTGCTCAGTGCTCTTTTCTGGGCAGCCGAGGAGGTGACAGACATGCTCCCTCCTGAACAAACAACAGCCAGGGCCTCAGGGGAAACAGCCGCCTCCCCTTCTCGAGGACCTTGTGAGCGATGCCCCACGGAAGGTTGGAGGTGGGAGGGCGGTGGGCAGGGTGTGTGCAGATGCCGGCCAGGCCTCCTTTCTGTTGATTTACCTGCCCGGACCTGCCCAGCGGGCCAGTCAACTGGTGGGTTTCGGGAGCCCTTGGCCTGGCAGCAAGGCTCTGTGAGAAGGTGGGCAGAGAAAATCCGTGTGTGACAGATGTCCCCTGGGACTTACTGTAACTCAGGGGCTTTGGCCGGGGGTGCTCAGCCTGTGTCCTCATCACACTCAGAGTTGCTGTGTGTAAGTGCACGTGTGTGAGTGTGCACGTGATGTGAGGGTCTCACAAACTGGATGCCAAATGTTTGTGAGTGTCTGCATGAGTGTGAGACAGAAACACAAAGTCAGCCCTGAGTGTGGCGGAGAGTGGGTCCCGGTTTTGTTTGCTCCATCTGCCAGGGCCGGCCTGGGGCAGCACCCCCGCCCCTCAGCTGTTCTATACAATATTAATGCTCACCATCTCGGCCTCACACAACGGCCCTAATTGTCGTCTGCGGCATTAAGGCAGGCGCCCATCTGCGGGGGAAGCTTTCAGAAGGAAACAAGAAAACCCTCACCCCCAGCTGGTCACCGGAGAAGGTGGTGCCAATTACAGATGCAGAAAGTTTAGACCAAAATTACTTGAAAGAGTTTTTATGAAGCAAATGAACTGACACTTGGAATGTCTGTGTGCAGATTTGCACAAGTAATTACACTTTATTTGAAATGATCTTACCAGCTAAGCGATCATTAAGCCTGCTCCCCCACTCACACAAAGCACTTTCTTAGTGAGTGCGGCTGCAGCAAGTTTGGTTTTGCAAATCTCCCCTTTCCCTCCCGTGTGGAGTCTGAGGACCCGCCAGTCAGACAGGAGTTATTTCCTGGTGTATCTTTCCAAACATTTTATTAAAAAGTCACATGTGACTTTCCCACAGATTTTTATGAAATAAAACCCAAAGAAACAATGTGCGCCATGTCTAGTTATGGAAGAGAAAATATTTATAATTTCAAAAATTCCTGACACATTTTCACCCTCTCTAAGAAAAAGGTTTAAGATTATACCTTGCTGTTGTCACAAACCAGCCTTCCTGTTGGTTTGGGCTGAAAAACATCCTAGCAGGGGTCTGTTGGGGTTGGGAGCCTTGGGTTTGGAATTCTCCGTCTCAGCCTGCAGCCCAGAGTTTAGCGACGGCTGAATGTCGATGCCAACTCGCAGACTTCCCTGCGCCGAGAACAAGAGGCGCTCTGGGGGGGGAGAGCGCTGTCCGAAGTGCTGATCAGACCTCGGATCCACCCACCGCTCAGGCTCCTTCCCAGAGGCTGAAGGGCGGCAGCCGAACCTGAGAAACGTGCCGGCAGGCCCCCTATCCGCCCTGCTCTTTCCCTTTGTTCTCTTGACCGCGTCAGCTAAAGAGTTCGAACGTTTACTCCTCAAAACTCATCTTCTGAAACTGCTCATACCACTTTAACCTCCCAGTGGGAGCACCCAGGCTCTCTGGGTCCTGCCTGCCGGCACCAATTTTAAGTTTCCAGGCACATCTGAAGGCTCTTCCCGAGCAGCCCCACAGAGGGTCTGGGCTCATTCCCACCCCCCAGAGCTCGACACCTCAGGAGGCCTGCGACTGACTGTTCAAACGGGGAAGTGAGAAGTGCCGGGGAACTCGTTTTCACAAATACCATCTCTATTCCCTGAAAAACCTCTTGCGCCCACGAAGCCATGCTGCACGTGTTGGTTTCTCCCTGATGCCACCTCTACTTTGTGGTGGTTTCTTAGGCCTGGCTATTGCATATCTGAATTAAGTCACTTTCATGAAACCTTGGGTGTTGTTGGGAAATAAGGCTGATTCAGCAATGGCCCTCCCTTTGATTCTATCTCCATCATGGAACAATGGCCTGCAAGCCTGCCCCGGAGCCTGCAGCCTGCCGATAAGAGTTTAATAGAATTTCTGAATGCCGAAGGTTTGGGATATAAAACATCCTAGCACTCACAGCATGTCCAGAGAAGATAGAAATGGTTTTTCAGGAGATCGCTCAGCTGAATGTGTCCTTTTATGCTAATGGATATAAGTTTATGAAAGAATTAAAAAATGGTAGGCAGTCATTGTGGAAACCTCAAACTGTTCTCATTTGACTAATTAATATTTCATCCTCAGTTTGACCAGTGCAGGCCTGCATTAATTTCCTTGTGCTCAATCTAAACAGTAGCTCTGTGTGCATTTTGTGTTTTATTTGTTGAGGATAACGTGTGTGTATAAGAATCTAAGATACTTGCCTTTGGGGGTGAAGCTCATTGGTTTGTATGTAATGTGCAAAGCACTAACTGCGTGTTAAAAATAAGCCACTAAGATTTTCAAAACATGCTCTCTTGAAGAAAGTGAAATGTTTCAGTTCTGTCTCGTTCACACTTTTGGTGGCCTGAGCCCTTTAGTGCTAATTAAGTTGGGGTATTGTGTTCTTGCATAATTTACCAAGAAATGATGTTTACTGTCTGTTGCAATCTCTGCACTGAACTCCTGAGACGAGAGTTTTGCTGGTTCTCCAGCTGGCCCCTGATGGTAGCATCTCTGCAGGTGTCTCACATTCAGTTTTCACCCCTGGGTTTCAGTTTAGTTTCTGACATCCTGATACGATAATGGACGACTGTTTGCCTGATTTATTAGTACAAGAAGGAGATTTGGGCCTCAAACAAGAACACTCTGGCTCTTGGTTACTCTTACTGAGGAAATTCCTACATTTATCCCTGAATGTGGAGGAAAAAAATCACAAACTGGCAGATGAGAAGGCAGACAGTCAGGTTGCATAAAGAGTGGGTGGGCACGTCCATTGTGTGTTATGGATTTTTCTCTTCTTCATTTTCATTGGATAGTTCCTTCAGGCAGTTTGTAAAAGAATCAGAAAAGGAGCAGAAAACTTGGGCAGTGTTCTTCCCTCTAGTCAGGGTAAACTTAGTGTTTTTAGGGGTGGGATACCCACGCCCCAGGGATCCCTGAGTTGTCTTTGGGAAGGTTTTATTATTGTAAAAATTAAAGTGAAAAGGGAAAGTGTGATAACAGAAAAATGTCTTTTGCTGATCCGTTCTTTGTGTGCATGACTATATTTGTTGGTCTGTGGCTACAGTTACCTTTTATGCAGTTAAAAAAATACATATCCATTTATGTCATGGGTACTTGAATATGCAGATGAGCCAATATGTAATATTCCTGGTTCATTTGAGTAATAAATTCTGCAGTCCGTTCTTTATGATGGAAGGTCATATTCCTAACCACCAATAAATATTGTAAAGTACTTTCGCTGTAGCCATGCTAACCCAGGGCATCTGTCATTCCGGTGGCTGCTATTAGGAATTATTGGACTGAACCACTGGCAGAGAAAGCAGAGGGGGGTGAATGTGGTGGTTGTAATACTCTCTGCCCTTTTGTGTGTTTTGCATTAAAAAAAAACTCAGTCGTGCTGCACGTTGATTATGAATCAGTGTGGACAAATGTAGGCACCTTCTGTTGGCCGAGGCTCTGAGCAGGGACAGGGCTCTGCCGGCCTGGGACACCTCTCACCCCCAATTCAGCAGATCCATCTTTCTGATGCTATACTGTAAATTTATTTCACCTCAGAGAGTAAACAGATATATTGGAGCCCCAAGGGTTCATGGGTAGCGTATTTACAAAGGAGCCGCCTCCGCCAGCCCGTGCCACCGCTGCTAATGAGAGCAGTCATTAAGTAAATGAGACGTCGCCTTTAGCTGGCTTAGGAGTTCGCACACTAAGGGGAGAAGATATTTAATTGAAACCCGCACGCAGGCTTCCCCACATGTGACCGTGTAAGGGAGGCAGCTGCCTTCCCTCTCCTCCCCCAGTCCACCCTGCACCCCCCCATGTAAATTTCATGATTGCTTTCCGTGATGTCATTTTGAAGAGGACAGACAATAGCTGTGGGGGAAAGGTAAGTCAATGTTATGTTCTTTCTGACAAAGGCAGATATCCAATGCCTGGCTTTTCCTCTTGGACAGAGACAGGGAGAGGGCGCGCGGGGCAGAGTTTATTTCTAAGATGAAGGCTCTCTTTGCAGGAAAGGCAGGTCTGAGGGTGGCTTTTTGAAACTGCTCTGGAGGACTGAGGCTTTCTTCTCCTCCCTGGCCTGTGTGTGCTGTTTTCCTCTGGTCTCTCTGTTGTTCCTGCTCCTCTGAGATTCCAGGGGACATGTTGTGCGTCTGACAGAGGAGACATTCGGGGAGGGGAGTGCAGCTTGAGACGAGAAACTTTATGCGCATTTCTGGAAGAGGAACAACGGATATGTCTGTGGCCCTGGGACCCAGCAGCTCCGTACCTGGGGAGAGCACCGGCCCCGTAAACAGAAGATCTCTCTGAAGTAGGGTCTCAGAGTCTGGGGTGTGTCGTGTGTGACCCCCTCACCCAAGGTACTGAGTAGAGGTGCCCACGTGAGCGTTTTGTCTGCATGTCATGCATTTCTAAACTTGAGGATCAATATCGAGGGGGCATGTGTCTGTGGACAGATGTACAGAAGTAAATATCGGCCGCTCCTCTCAGCCCCTTTTCTCGTTACGTGTCCATGGGGTTGTGGAGTGTGGCTGTGTATGGTGGTAGTGTAACTGGAATTTTATATTTAAAACTAGAAATCGGTGTAAGCTAAGAAGTCGGTGTAAGCGATGAACACCTTCATGCCATTGTCTGTAGTTCTGGGGCCATGGACTTTGGTTCTGTCCATTGAATTCACTTTCTTTTTCATAAACCAGGAAAATAAACAAGTGCTGGTGGCTTTGTGTTGGAGGGGGTGGGTTCTCCCTGCTCCTTCTGAGCCACCCAGGGCTTTTCTTGTCTCAGCATCACCTTTGAATCAGTGGACACCATTGGCTGGTAAAGTTGGTTTTTAATTTTGGAAACAAAACATCTGCGGTGGCGGGGGGTTCCGTGGCTGCGTGTGGGTTCGGTCGTGGGCATCGACACTGTCACTGTAATGATGGTAGTGACCGCGATGATTGTAATTATCCTTTTGGGAGAGGGAGGTGGAGAATTTTGCCCTTGTAGTTTCTTTTTTTTTAAATCGCAGAAACCCGAGGACACTTCTAACACCAGTGGCTTAGTGCATAAAAGGTGGGAGGGGTGTTGGGGCAGACTTGGGGGGCCCACTTGGTGCTGAGGGGTGTGCTCTGGCTCTGTCTCCTCCGAGGTGCTGACAGAGCCTGCCCTGGCCTCACTCTGGCCTAGGGAGTGGGGTGCTGTGTCCTCACCCAGGGCTGACTAAGGGAGGCTCCCCCTCGGCCCCCAGGCTGCCTGCCACCCAGGGCTCCCCTTCCATTGGTCCTTGGCTGTGATTATCACCTCCTTCCATATGGCCCTGTTAATTAACGGTAAACAAAAGAGTAAGAGAGCAGGGATTGGGGTCCAGCGGTACCAGCCAGGGCGCTGCTACCCTGCCCTGTCTCCCTGGGTAGCTGTTCCTTGTGCAGAGGAGGCTGGGTCAGGGCTTAGAGGGCAGTTTGTTTTCAAAGAGAAGGAGTCAGCTTTACGAACTCTTCTTTCCTGTAGAGACTGAGATTCCCATAGGGTCCCCCTGCCCCTGGGCACCTGGACAGTGCTGAACTTTACAGGGTGCTTGCTGATCCAGGAGCCTGAGCAGGAGCCACAGAGAGTTAGACAAAGAGGCCTTTCCACTCAGGAACAGCCTGAGCTCTGACCTCTTTGGGCTATGAATCCCTGAAGAGGCCTTGGGAGCTTACCCAAGGCAGGGGGCTGCTTCTGTCTAAAGTGCCACTCAGGGGACTGTGTGACCCTCAGTCATTGCTCACAGATCTGGAGGTAGACTCAATTGTTCAGAGCCAATGCTCTGACCCCTCTTGGAAGATTCTGGCAAAGGCAGTGGTCACCCACTGCCTTGAATGCTCCTGGTGCATGAGTAGGGAAAAACTCTGAGATGACCCTTTCAAGCCATGTGGGATGCAAAGTTGCTCTGGTCTGGGGGTTGCAGTAGCCTCTACTTGGAAGCTCTGTTAGTGCCCAGAGATGTCAGGGAGAGGCTGGCAGAGGGTATGAGGGCACGGGGGTGCACGCTGGGCAGCTCTGGCAGCTGACCAGTGGCAGTGCTGGCTCCGCAGTCAGCCTGGATTGGCTGGAGCTTGGACTGTCCCCTGGCGTGGACATGGTGGGCGCTCTCCCTGGTGCTGCCCAGGGACCCAGCCCCCGCCCCACCTTTGCCCGGGCCTGGGGTCACTGAATGTGCAGACAATGACATTTGTGGTGGTGTGGGGGGCAGAGCAGACCCACCACTCTGCACTGGGGAGACGGGGGTCAGAGCCTGACTAACCTCCTTCCTGCTGCTGCTCAGTCTAGTGATGGCCAGGCCATTTGGAATGCCAGTTAGCAGAGAGAGCAGGAGAGGTTCCTGAAGACTAACAAAGTGCCAGAGAGATGCCCGGGGCCTCCAGCAGCTGCTCAGGGTGGTGGGCAGGCTGGTGGGGGTTGAGCTTTTCCTGGATGGACTCGGTGCAAAAGGCACGTCGACTTTGGAAAACACTGATCAGGGATTGGGGCCACCCAATCCCTCTGTCAGGACTCAGGGTGGGGGATGAGACCAGGAACAACCATAACACTTTAATCAGCACCAGGCCTGGAGTGGGTAAGGAGGTAGAGAACGGAGCCAGCTGGTGGAGCAGGGGTCAGGGGTTAGCTGTGGGGTGGGTGGGGCTGCTGGCGGTCACCTGATCTGAGAGCCGGCAGGGTACTGGACGGTCAGCCAGACTTCATGTTACTCAGGCATCTTGGAGAGTGGATGATCTGCCTGTGCTGATGCTGGAAGATGCATCTCAGAGCCCCTCTTTTGTTGCCTGTTCTCTTGCAGAAACCTGGACCGGAGAGTGGAGCAGGGTGCCTGTGGGGAGCCGGGGGCTTTTCTTTCTTCCTCTCTCCCATCCTCCTCATCTTAGATCCTCCCCCTCCGCTTTTACCTTGTGAACTCACTCATGAATAAACCAGAAGTTAGTTGTCTACAGACGTAATTTTAACAGGAATTCTGTGATGTGAGTTTACCGGAAAATGGTCTTTGGGAACCAGCATCATTAGATTAGTCAGACCCAGAAATGCAGTGTTTCCCAGGAGGGAAGAGAGCAGTGGCTGCTGGGCTGCTCTGCCGTGGATTTTCTGCTCCTGGGAGACCACAGGACCCATCCCTGCTTCAGGACAGCCCCCAGGGGCAGCCACTGCCCAGTCCAGAACATCTGCCGGGCCTTGGGGTGGGATGTGGGCTGATGGCCTCTTGAGGTTCCCAGCACTTTTTCTGTCTTTCAGACAAAATCTCCTCAAATGCCACTTTAAAAAACTCAAAACAAAAATGAGCAAGAGGAATTTCACCTGAATTAAAATGTTTTTGATCTCAGGCTTCCACTGAGCCTGCTTCGGAGAGAATAGAGTAATAAATACTTGCCAGTGGAAGTGTAGTTTGAAAATGTCTTCCTTTTTATCTTCAGTGTTGAGGAACCAGCCCGATACAAGTGTGGAGTCTCTTCTCCCCCACGGTTAATGGCATGAGGTGCTTTCCTTGTGGGAAGATTGGTTTCACCCATCACTTCATCCTTTTTTTCATTTTATAATTTGCACTTTAAATTTTTTAAGTGCAAATTTTAAGTGTTTTAATTGGGAATGAAAGTAACTCAGAGGATGCTTTCATCTGCCCTAGCTGAGCACATCTGCCTTGGCCAGGATTAGTGTTCAGGCCTTGCAGAGGAGAGAGGTTGTTGGCACAGGTGTGGGTGTCTGTGGCCCTACGCCCATCCCTTGTCCTGCAGCACCAGAAGCCTCTACTCAGCAACCCTACCTTCGAGAGGGTGACCGTGTGCTCAGGCAACTGAATGTGTGGTTTGCCCTGGAGTTGCGTGGAGTTGTAGGATACATTTGCTGTGCCTCGGGGTTTATTTGGGACTGTGGCCGGGGAGCATGGCCTGTGCCAGGAAGGTGCAGCTGGGGCAGCCCTCAGGAAGTAGGCTGCAGCGCTCTGCATGAGTCAGGGTGACCAGGCAAGGTGGGGGTGAGCACTTGGGATCTAGACGCTGGGGGAGGAAAAGTGGAGGCACCATATGGCCTGAGCTGCTGACAGATGAGCTTGCTGGGCCCCCACCTCTCTCTCACGCCTGGCTTCACACCTCCATCATGTTCAACATTGGTCTGAGGGCTCGGGCAGCAGCCATCTGGGTCCTCTTCTTTTCCCATTTTGCTGCCTGCAATCCACACACCAGAGGAGAGTGTGAGAAGAGGGGCCCTGGGTCAGGGCGGGTGGAGCCTCTCACCTGGTCCTGGGGCCCCCTCCAGGTCTCCCCCAGCTCCGGGACCACAGAGCTGCCAGTGGCTGACCTGCCTAGCCTGAGTGGGAGGAGAGCAGGAGCTTAGGTGCTGCATTATGTCCCAGGGCCTGCTTTAGAAGGCTCTAGAAGATCCCCAGACTCTCGGATGGCAAACTGACAGCAGCAAGTGCCTGGCGTGGTCTCACGGTGAGCCAGACCCGAGGTGCATCCCCCGGTTCCCTGTGCATTGTGCTGAGTAACTTGTCAAAGCACTTGGGTCTTTACACCTACAGGGTCTTTTTGAGTTCTGAAAATCAAAAATCTTTAGCAGTCATGCTCTCTGGGCAGCCCAAGTGGCTCCTAACTGGAGGTGCTGCCCAGTCTTTACAATACTCAGAGCTGGGGGACAGGCTCCCTCTCGACTCTGAGTTTCCTGGGCGTCAGCTGCCCTACGGATCCCAGGTGCGGGTGGTTCAAACCCTGCCCAGTTGCTGCCACTCAACACTTGGTTTGTCAGCCATTCATCAGCACCTGGAATTGTGCTCATTCCGCTCTTACCAAAGTTTTGTTCAGGGAAAAAAGGATTTGAAATTGGGATGACTTACAATATTTAACATTATTTTCATTGAGACTGGGCCTTTATGAAATGGAACAATAAATATGACTTAGGTCGCAAGGGGCAAATAAGCACATTTGACACTGTTATTTTAATCACTGGGACTGTGCTAACTCGTTTAATTCTTGTTAATGTGTTCTGTGCTGGACACTGAGGCTGGGAGGCAAATTACCTTCCCAGGTGAGTGGTGTAGCTCGAATCTGAACTGTTTCCAGGACAGCCCCCATCTCAGTCCCACCCAGCCCCACCCGCCTTCCTGCCCAGTGTCCGAGACCGCCGTGGAGGCTGCCTGCAGACCACAGAGTGACCCTTACTGCCCTCATGTCTCTTCCTGTCAGCCTGGGAGACACCTGGGTCCTGTCCCCAGCTTGCCCTCCAACCTTACTCTCCATCCAAAGTGGGTTGTTGCCCAAGATCCCCGAGCACACCTCCCTTTCTCCCCTCCATCTCCTGCAGCTGGAGTTTTGCTTCTCTTGGAAGGCTTTGTACAGATGCCACCCCGGTTCTTCTTCACTTACGTTTACTCTCATGTGTCTCACATTTGAAATCCCTCTCTTGGCAGCGCTGCTGTGACATTGCCTCAGATTGACGGGTGTCCCTGCTTGCCTTCCAGGAGAGCCTGCAGGCAACCAGCTCTAAGGCCTGCTGGACCCGAGGGGGACCGCAAGTCTAGGACCTGGGCCTGAGGGGGCACCCCAAGTCTAGGACATGCTGGGCCCGTGGGGCACCCCAAGTCTAGGACATGCTGGGCCTGGGGGGGCACCCCAAGTCTAGGACCTGCTTGACCCGAGGGGGTCTGGCTCTGGCACAGATGTATGTGCTTGCCTGGGGTCCCCTTGTCAACACGGTGTGTGGAGTTTTCAAAGCTGGTCTGGACCAGGGAAGGATCTACATTTTGGCTTTGAGGTTGGAAGGGTACTTGTGGTGGGAGGAAAAGCTACTTAAATGCTCAGCTGTGGAGTCCTAAATTTTCCTCCAGCCTCTGCTCCTCCTTGAGGTTGAGCCCTCCCTTCTGGCTGTTTGAGAGCATGTCCACCCAGAAAATGTGGGACTATGAATGCACATTAAAGAGGTACCTCTTACAGTCACTTTAAACGTGGTCTGGTTCTGTTTTGAATGGGTTATTGGGAGTTCTGTGCCACCTTGTTTTATTTCCACAAAGGCCATACCCAGCCCTAGCCTTGGCGAGTTATGACCCAGCCATGTCACTGAGGCATCAAAGTGGGTCGGCTGTGAGGTGTTTGTTCCCTCCCCATGACACACACAGACAAATGTGTCCAATTTTTTTTTATTTTTTGAGATGGAGTCTTGCTCTGTCGCCCAGGCTGGAGTGCAGTGGGGCGATCTCAGCTCACTGCAACCTCTGCCTCTGGGTTCAGGTGATTCTCCTGCCTCAGCCTCTGGAGTAGCTGGGATTGCAGGTACACACCATTATTCCTGGGCTAATTCTGTATTTTTTTTAGTAGAGATGGGTTTTTGCCATGTTGGTCAGGCTGGTCTTGAACTCCTGACCTCAGATGATCTGCCCGCCTTGGCCTCCCAAAGTGCTGGGATTACAGGTGTGAGCTACCATGCCTGGCCTAATTTGCCCAGTTTTTCAGAATTAAGAGGCGCTGTGAGCTTGCTGCCTTCCCCTCATCCGGCAGTAAGTCCTGTAGGTAGGGAGTCTGCTTCTTAGGTGCACCAGCCAGATGGGAAAAACAAAGTGGATTTGTTACTGAATGGATTTGTTAATAATGGCAACCCTAGAAGGTTGCCTGGGGCCTGTCTTGGGGAACAGCTCTGGGACTCGGGGCCCGCCCCTCTTCCCTGCAGAGCACCATCACACTGGTCATCACACGTCATCCACACTGGTGGCCTGGGCTTGTCTGGCTGCAAATCGTACCTGCAGCTTCTAAGTCAGAACCTGCTACTGGATGTGGGTGGAGCTCCCTTCATCTCCAGGGTCTGAGCCTTCATACTTGGCTCACCCCCTACACCTCTGGCATGTGAAGGAACCCAAACCCACTTTGATATAAGAGTTAGAGTCCAGTTCCTATTCCTGGAGAGCCCTCTGAGGGCCTTGGACCTGGTGAGCTGTCCCCTGCCAGCCCCTCCTTCTGGGCACCTACTTCCTGCGCACTCCCTCAGAGGCCAGGGGTCTGTAAAGTGTTTGTGTTTTCCCCAGATGCTGTTCTGTGTTGGCTCTTGTGTACTGACCACTGTCCATCAAGGCTGGGAAATTAGCATACACATTGCCCCCTCTAACCCCACAATTTTTCTAAGCCTGAAAAGCAGCACGGGGGCTGCTTGAGCCCTGGAGCTGGGGCTTCTGTCGAACTCACCAGAGAGGAGCTGCCTGGGCTCACCCTAGCCAAACAGGAATTTAGGCAGGGGTCCTGCAGTGAGAGAGCTGGGGTTAGAGAAGGAAAGGGAGCTGTTGTCAAAGCCATAATCCCCAAGGGCTCTGAGGCCTGGGGATCTTCCCTCGAGCCCTCTCCCTTCTGAACTGGGGATGAGCCAGGGCATGGACAGACCTGAAAGGGAATGTGGGATGCCTTTCCTAGTGGAATAATTTTCTCTTCAAGGCCTCAATAAAATGTGGTTTTAAGGAAGAAGGAGTTGGCCATTGCTTCTCTTCTCGGGCTGGAAAGCTGAACGGTTCTAAGAACAATTTCTGGGACTGAGGAGCAAAAGTGCTGGAGCAGAATTCCAGAGCAGGCTCCCTTGATCCTGCAAGGCCAGCGTGTCTTCTGGGGAGTTCCCAAAGATCCATGGGGAGGACGCCCCCAAACCCAGCCCTGCTGGCTCTGGCCATGCCCTCTTTTTATCTTTTTTTAAAGACGGGGTCTCGGGCTGTCGCCCAGGCTGGAGTGCAACATCTCGGCTCACTGCAACCTCCGCCTACTGGGTTTAGCAATTCTGTGCCTCCGCCTCCGAGTAGCTGGGATTACAGACATGCGCCACCTCACTTGGCTAATTTTTGTATCTTTAGTAGAGATGGGGTTTCATCATGTTGGCCAGGCTGGTCTTGAACTCCTGACCTCAAGTGATCCAGCCATCTTGGCCTCCTAAAGTGCTGGGATTACAGGCGTGAGCCACTGTGCCCAGCCTCTTAACTCTCATCTTGCATCTGGAATACCTGTTGGACCAGGCCTGTTTCCATTGCAGCCCCTTCTTACTGCCTTTGTTTTCTCTGTGTCTCCCCTGTCTGTACCCCCGGGATTCAGGCAGGCAAGTCTAGTTGTGCTCGATCTGAAAAAGTATCTCTGATGGTGGCCCAGTGAGGCAGGGTCAGGGGTCAGCCTGGCCACCTTCCCTCCCCCTCCTGAGCACTGTGGGTGGGTCAGACCTCAGGCAGCCCTGGGAGGCAGCAGCCACAGGTAGAGGTGGGCTGGTGGGCAGCTGTGGCTGACAGAGTGGATGTCTTTTGTGGCCTGGCCTGGTCAGTGGAGATGGTCAGGGGAGCAGGGGGGAGCCTCCAGCTCAGTGCCTGCAGCTGTGTCCATTTCCCCCCTCCCTGGCTTCTCCTGTTGACCTGGGTGGGCTCTTGGGAGCCACCTATTTCTAGAGTCCTCCCTTCCGGGCTCCTTGTCCTGGGTGTGGGGGCGAATGTGCTGGACTGGGGTCACAGGGTTGCACCCACGTGGAGCTGAGGCTGTTGTCGCCCCAGAAGGAAAATCCTGCCTGTCTGCGTGGAGCAGAGTGTGGAGTGGTTTGCTTGGTGCCGCCTGGGTTCCGGTGCCCGGCCTGGCGGTGAGGCTGGTCCCACAACTGGACTCTTTCCCAGGCGCCCCGGGATGGATGAGTGTGACACTTTCGGCGTCCCTCCAGCACATTGCCTGCCCTGGGTGGGGCACGCCCTCCCCCGTCGGCAGCCAGGGATGACAGGCTGCCTGGAGAGCCATCCTGTGATTTGGATTGGAAAGTCATTATTACTGCAGAGCAGTTTAGCTGTTGTTTTTACAGCGTTGGTAAGGTTAAAAGAAATAATGATAATAATATAAGAAAGACTCAGCCACAGTAACTGCCTGCAACATGCGATTTGCATTTTTAAGGAAACACTTCTTTGAGACAGCCTGGGTGAAAGGTCACTATTTGCATATAAATGGAAAAGAAAGTGTATGGTACTGGAAGTTACATCTGTATTATTTTCTCAGCAGTGAGCTGCTGTTGCAGAGATTAGAGGACATGGCTTGCATTTGGCTTTTATTGAATAGAGAAAGTACCAGCGAGGCTGATTTAGAAGCAAAATAATGAGAGAAATGTGCAAAGCTATAGAATTGCCAACTCCCCCTGCCCCCACCACTCCCTTCTCTCATTTTCACCTAAACTCAGCAAAAGCTGGTCTGCCTTTGCGCCACTCAGCAAGTCTTCATTTTACTTCTCTCTGAATTCCAGAGAGAAAAAGGGAAAGAAAAAGAGCAAAAGTTGGCCTCATTTTCCCCTCAGTCCCATGTGTGTTTCCTGCCAGTGTTTCCTCCAGATGCCCCAAACCCAGGAGCAGAAGCCCCTGTGACTGTGCTCTTCCAGAGTGTGGAGCGGAAGAGGCCCTCCGGGGGCGGGACCAGGGACCAGGGAGCACCCCTCTCTGGAGCTAGTGGGGCTGTTCTGGACCCGCTGCTGGGAGAGGCTGGGGGCAGGGATCAGATTAGGGGGTCCTGTGTGGACTGAGGCAGTCCTATTCCACCATCATCACAGCCCCACGGGACCCACAGTTTCTAGGACATGGCTTCCACCTTCTTCATGAAAATTTCCAAGCTTGTCAGACTTTCCCAGGTGCCTGGTCCCCTGGGCTTTCCAGGAGGCCCCAGGAACAGAGCCGACCATCCCTGAGAGAAACCCTGGGTGGAGCTGGGGCTTGCGCCTGTCCAGCCAGCTTTGGCAGCCAGCTTGGCTGAGCACATCATGGACTTTAGGGGCCTCCAGGAGCAGTCCTGGGACAGAGGGAGGTGGAGTGTCCTGCCTGGAGGAGGGGCTGCAGGATCCCCCCGGGTCGCAGCTTCTCTCCTCACAGAGGCCTCCACTGACCACTGGTTACTTAAATTGCACCCCCTATCCTCATTATTTTCAAAAATACTTTTTGAAACAATCTCGAGCCCACAGAAATGTTTCAAGTAGAGGGCCACACTACTTTTCCTGAGCCGTTTGAGAGTGTATCACCCAGGACACTCGGGTGGGTGTTTCCCAACCAGAGGGCCGCCTCCCACTCACCATCCTCTCCTTCACGGCCATCTGGTCCTCAGACCCATTCAGGGGTGGGCTCAGAATCCCGTGTTGTGCTTGGTCACGGTGCCTCGTCGGCCTCAAGTAGTTTTCAGCCTTGTCTTCCCCGACCTTGTGGTTTTGGAAAAGCACTGCTCAGTTACCTGGTGGAACGCCCGTCACAGGGGTGCCTGTGGCTGGGCTTGGGTTGTGCAGGAACACCCAAGTGTGCTTCTCCCTTCATCTGACCCTGATTTGTCCCTTAACTGATAATGTTGACTTGGTCACTGGATTAGATGGGGCATCCTGTCACCTCTATGCCAAAGGGAAATGCCAGTCATTTTCCCTTTGCAATTAATACATATTTGGGGGAAAGTTTCTTTGAAACTGTGTAAATACCTGCATCCTCAACAAACTGTCACTTAATTTTCACGGATATCTCTATAGACTCATTATTTCCTGTTTTCTCCAACGGGCTGAAAGCCTTGTTCTGATGCTCAGATTGCCCCGACTGGCCAGCGGGAGCTCAGTGCAGAGGCTCCCCCTAGCCTCCGTACAACACCACTGTTTTTTCTTGTTCTTGCCTTTTCTGCTTGGGGCCTGGAACTCTAGTTCCTTTGATTAGAAAATGGTGGTTAGCCTGAGACCTGGGTGTTGGGCCTCGAGTGGACAGGGCTGGGAAGATGTGTGTGTGCACACACACATGTCCACATGCTGCACACACACACTTACACGCACACTCCTTTTCACCCAGGTCTGTATTCTCCATCTATCGATGTATATTGCAAAACACAAGTTCACGCTGATAGTCTCTGATTCCAATTCCCACACAGGGTTCACTCCAGAGTTCTGCCTTTCCATAGGCATAACTTGCTCTTCCAACTTGAGAAAGCTGATTTCCATTATCTTTAATATATTTACTTATTTGATCCACCCCCTTCCCTGTACCAACAGCCTCCTTAATCCACACAAGTGCTGACCCCTCCCCGGGCCCCTCTCTCAGGCCAACCCTCTGGTTCTCCAGGACACCCCACCCTCTGCTCTAGGCCTTGGGGGACACCTCTCCCCTGCAAGGGCTCTGGTGCTAGGGAGCCTCACTGGCCAGTGACCCAGCACTGTGGGGCTCATGGGGTGTGGGGCAGGGCAGCCCCAAGTGTCGTGGGGTGGTTGACCTCCCTGGGGCTTCCCTGTGGCCCCGGAACTGGACCCTTCTGCCACTTGTGCTCACAGCGACCAGTTAGCTTCCTTTGTAGCACTGAGCATTGCCGTTATCTTCAGTGTCTCTTTCTCATACAGGATATTGTGTTTTGTTTTTCTTGTAGAAGAATTATTGCCACCCCTGCCCCACGCACCGCCCTGGCCTCATCCCCCTTGCTCAGTGTTCAGTGCTCAGCATTTGCGACTGTGCGTATCTGACGCATTTTTATTCTACTACATCCCTTGATCAATATTTTGTCTGGGCATAGAGGGTATGCCCTGAAGTCAAAAAATCAACTCCCTTAAAAATGGGAAGCCTTTCTCTACTGTCTGTGAACACCCCGCTGCTCCTGAGCAGTGTGACCCTATTCTAGTGATAGGTTTCGTTTGTGACTTTTTCCCCTTTAAAAGCTTTTAAGGACTTTTTTCTATTCCTGGTGTTTAAAATTTTACAGTGCTGGGCTTGGTTGGATGTGGGTCTTTTTTAAATCACTGTGATGGCCACTTAATGGGCCTTTTAATCTAAGAATATAATTTCCTTTAGTTCTGAGGAATTTTTTTTATTATTTAGCTTACGCTTCTCCTTTCCATTTTCTTGATTCTCCCTTTCTGGGACTCCCAGATTGGATGTCAGGCCTCACCCCGGTGTTCCCTCCGACTCTCCCATCTCTTTGTCCCTTTGCTCACTTTTTTAGTATATGTCTTTGACTCTATCTCCCAAGTCTCTATTGAATTTTTCACTTTGGTTTTATCATTTATTTCCAAGCTGGGGAGGACCGACACGATGGTGTTGAGCCTTCCCAGGCGACCCCTCCTGTCGCCGTCTGGGTGGAGCCGTGTCTGCCCTGTCCACACGCCCGCTGTCCACACGCCCGCTGGACAGTCGGCCCTTGTTCCTGCCCTAACCGCTGTCCACACTGTTTGTCGAGGGAGCTGAAGGAGCTCCTGAAACATCTATTTGCTCATCCAGTGCAGGTTCCTCCCGCAGGCCAGGGACAGTCCCAGGCACAGCTGCTACTGAGCGCCCTGGCAGTTCTCAGACTGGGGTGCGGACCTCCCACTTTGAACCTTGAGAGACAGACGCGGCCTTAAATGGTTTCTAAATTTTTATT
The DNA here is from genome assembly GCA_036589455.1 of Ateles fusciceps. NCBI lineage: Eukaryota > Metazoa > Chordata > Mammalia > Primates > Atelidae > Ateles > Ateles fusciceps. Next base: position 123,664 of record JAZHEH010002291.1, on the reverse strand, counting down.
GTAACCCTTTTCTTGGTGCCTTGCTAGGCTTTGCTTTAAATCCAAGTAGCAGCAAGAAGGGGATAAATGAGGGATTCAGAGGAGAAGTAGGAAAATGGTTTTTTGTTTTTTTTTTCCTTTCAAATGGCAAGATGTAAGTTTATACTAAATCCAGGGCCCAGCTGTTCAGTTTCACTCTGCATGAGGTATGATGAAAGCTAAGAAGGCCTGCTCTCTCCAGGGAAGTGGCAGCCAGAGCAGCCACAGTGTCCCAGGATGTGGCAGGCCCAGCCATTGCGCATGAACCTGGGGCCATGCTGCTGGTTGGTTGCTAGGTGGGATTGGCCCCGGCCTCGGCTCAGATGCCCGGAGGGCTGTGGGCACATCCTGACAGAGCCCTGGTGGAGGTGGGAGGTGAACTGCTGCTGTTCTGGGTCATGACTCTCCTGGCTGCACAGAGGCGGTCGCCTTCCTTTGGCCCTGTTGGATGAGTACAGCCGTAACTGCTCAGGGGAGTGGGAGAGTGGAGTAGACCAGGGCTCTCACTCTGACCTCCATGGCCTGTCTCCTGTCACTAGCATTGCCCATTCTCCTGCTGTATCCCTGGACCCGGCCCTCCCTGGCCTCCAGGAGCAAGGGGTGATAGGCATCCAAGGTGGTCCAGCTGGTGTTGAGGCAGTGTCCAGAGGCTGGCCCAGGACACAGGCTTGCAGAACCCAGTCTAGAGAACCAAAGGTCACTTGCTGGGACCTCCCGCCCTGTGCAGGAGTCCCCCAGAGGCGTCCCACTGACCATCCACGGGTCACTGTTTAAAAACAGCTTTATTGGAATGTAATTTACACATCACAGAATTCGCCTATTAAAAGTATACAATTCAGTGGTTTTAGTGTATTTACAGAGCTGTGCATCTCTCATCACAGCCAATCTTAGGTTTGATCACCCCAGAAAGAAACCCCATGCCCAGGAACAGTCATTCTCCATGTGCTCCTCCACGCGTCCTAAGTGACACAAATCTACTTTCTGTCTCTGTGGATCTGCCTGTTCTGCACCTTTCGTAAATATGCAATTGGTCAATACGTGGTCTTTTCCGCCTGGCTTTTTCCACCGAGCATGATGTTTTGAGATGCACCCACATTGTCACATGTATAAGCGCTTCATTCCTTTTTATTGCCAAAGACTATGCAACTGTATTTTGTATCACCCATTCAGTTGATGGACATTGGGCTTTTCCACTGTTTGGCCAGTATGAATAAAGCTGCTGTGCAGAGTTGTGTGCAGGGCTTTATGTGTACATATCTTTTTGTTTCTCTTGGGCAGATATGTAGGAGTGAAATTCCCGAGTCATATGATAACCGTATGTTTAACGTTCTGAGTGACTGCCTTGCCATTTTCCAAGTGACTGTGCTATTTTACACTCCCATCAGCATTATATGAGGGTACCAGTTTCTCCATATTCTCACCAACACTTGTTACTGTCCGTTTATTTTTAAAACTGCATGGTGCAGTGGTATCCGAGTGTGGTTTTGATTTCGTTTCCTGAGTCACTAGATGTTGGGCATCTTTTCATGAGCTTATTGGCCATTTCCATGTTATCTTTTGAGAAATGTCTATTCAGATCCTTTGCTCATTTTTAAATTGGGTCATTTGTCTTATTATGGAGTTGTAAGAGTTTTTTATTCCAAATACAAGTTCTTTTTCAGATATATGATTTGCAAATATTTTCTCCCAGGCTTTGGGTTGTCTTTTCACGTGACTGACAGTGTTATATCTTCATTTTTGAGGTTGAGTCTCACTCTGTCACCCAGGCTGGAGTGCAGTAACACGATCTTGGGTCACTGCAACCTCTGCCTCCCAGGTTCAAGTGATTCTCCTGTCTCAGCCTCCTGAGTAGCTGGGATTACAGTCACACACCATCACACCTGCCTAATTTTTTGTATTTTCAGTAGAGACGGGGGCTTTACCATGTTGGTCAGACTGGTCTTGAACTCCTGACCTCAAATGATCTGCCCGTCTTGGCCTTCCAAAGTGTTGGGATTACAGGCGTGAGCCACCTTGCCCGACTGACAGTGTTATTTTAACTACAAAAGTTTTAAACCTTGTAGAAGTCCAATATATTATTATCTTTTAATGGTTTGTACTTTTGTTGTCATAGCTAAGAAACCATTGCTTAACCCAGAGTCAGAAAGATTTACTCCTAAGTTTTTTGAGAGTTTTGGTTCTTACATTTAGATATGTGATCCAGTGTGAGTTAATTTTTGAGAGGGGTCCAAGTTTATTTTTTAGGATATCTAGTTGTCCTAGCACATTTGTTGAAAAGACAGTTTTTTCCCATTAAATTTTTTAGTGCCTTTGTGAAAATCAACTGACCATCAATTCAGGGATTATTCCTGGACTCTCAATTCTGTCCCACTTACCCGTATGCCATCCTTATGCCAGTACCACATTGCCTTGATTACTGCAGCTTTGTAGTAAGTTTTGAAATTGAGAAGTGTGTCTTCCAACTTTGCTCTTTTCAGATTGTTTTGGCTAGTCTATATTACTCAAATTGCCATATGAGTTTTAGAATGAGTTTGTCAATTTTTGCAAACAGAACAAAACAACACAGCTGGAGAGGTCAGAAATGGTCAGATTCTGGTGAGATTTAGGAAACAACATTGGCAAGAATTTAGGGCCAAGGATGACCCTCAGGGTTCTGGCTTGAGGAGTTGATGACTGAAGATGGGAAGAGGAATGCCCAAGTCACATACGCAGCAGAGATTCTGGGCAGAGAGGAAGCAGAGAGGAGAGGGTGACTGACATGGGTGGCCAGTGGCCAGGAGGAACCTATACAGTGACTGACAAGGTCGGGGGCAGATGTTTGCCACAGAAGTGGGGGAACAGACACACATTTCAGCAATGCGTAGTGGGCCCTCATGCGCCTGTGAACGTGACACCGGCTGCTGTCTCAGTAGTGGGATGTGGTGGAGGCTGTGGTGGGGCTGGAGGAAGAGTCAGCAGGAAATACAGTTACGAGGCAGGAGGTGAGGGGAGAGGGGCCGGCGGGAACATGGGTCCAGAGAGACTGTGCTTTTAAATATGGATGCCTCAAGCCCGTTGAAGAGTTAGAAAGAACAGTTAAATATTCCAGAAGAATGGAGGGAAGAGTTGATACTCCTGGGAACTTTAACTGACAGTGGGAAGACGGTGGGTATAAATCCAGATGGCGAGGCCTGCTCAGCTGGGAGGCAAGACCCCTCCTCCTATGCTGGAGTGTCCATGGAGCAGCATGACTTCTGGAAGGGGCGTCTTTATGGAACCCCTTACATTTTGGTGGAGAGTTTTCCTTTAGCACGTGGCCCTGGTACGTGGGGGCTTAATGCGCTGCTGGGGATGCTGACTGCGCAGAGCCTACGGACGTGGAGCCTACTGAGCCCATGGGGTAGGGCGTGGCCACACGCAGGCCCCAGTCGGGGACCAAGGGAGCCACAGGAGAGGAGCTGGTATACCTTACTGGGCTTCTAATAGTGCTTGTTGTTTGCTGCCAAAACATTTCCTGGAAAAGGGAAGCTAAATCATGTCAAGGTCAAGCTGGGTCCTCCGGTCCTCACAGATGAGGTTCTGAGCTTGGGGGTATGTGCTTTCCTTGTGTGCTCTGCATCCAGGAGTGTGGTGCAAAGGCTTTTACCAGGTGCCATTCTGCTCTTTTGCCCAGATAAGCTCAGTGGCTTTGCTGCTGCAGGGAGGCAGGAATGGCTCTCTGGAGGAGCACAGGACCCCCGTGATCCTAGTGCTTTGCCTGAGCAGGTGTGGGGCCTCAGGGCCTCGACTTCAGAGCCCAGGTCTGACTGACCTAGGGATGGAGTGTCAGGGATGTGAGCAGTGAATAATTCTACAGGGCTTTATTTCCAGACTCTCATGGGTGGGTGCGGGTGGAGAAGCCCCAGTGAGCTGGTTATCTCTCATCAAACAAAACTAGAGGTCCCTTTGCAGAGATGTTTGCAGTTCATGCCCACCTGGCTTCTCTGAGAAGCAGGAGAGACTCAGAGCAGAACTAAGGGGAGTCGCCATCGGGAGAGGCAGCGTCTCTGGAGCACCTAGACCTTAGGCCCTTTCCTCCAGCTGTCAGTCAGACATGCCCCAGTTGCCTTGCATATTTACATATGTAACCCTAACAAGAAATTCTGCCTGAGCCTTGCCAGTCAGCCCAGTGAGCAGGTTCCCGCAGCATCTTGTCTCCTGGGACAGATACTCAGAAGGCAAGCCCTGTGCACTCTGGGGCCCTGCCTCTCACCTTCTGTTGTGACCATAAAGGAGCCACCCAGAGAACCCCATGCCCCATCTTCAAAGTGTGAGGCATCCTCCCTGGCTGGCAGAATTATTGTTTGTTCACGTACGGAACCTTCCAGTATGTTTTGCCTCCCTGTGCCCTGCATCCCTGTCATAGAGTTGAGAATTTGGTTGCCTGGTGGGCATGCTGGGCCCTCTCAGAGGCACCTCATACTGGCTCAGTGCAGATGGGAACCCAAGGGCCTTAGAGATCTTGGGCTATGGGGAAACTTCCGCAGCTCACTCCTCACTAGTGCAGGCACTGGTGCATGCGGTGGGGAGCCCTGTCATCTCAGCGATGGCCTGTGATTGCGTTACAGCTCAGTGAGGGGGAGGCACACAGTAGGTGCTGAATCTGAGTGGTTTTATTCATTCCTCTGAAGACCTTGTATTATGCTGTCTCCTTGACGACCAAATCTGCTTTCCTCTGTGTTTATGCTCCGGAAGGTAATCCGAAGCCCTTTAATGGGATGGAAGCATTTCCAGATAAGAAGAGGATGCTATGGCCAGAGCCGCAGGGCTGCCTGGGGCCCGGAGCAGCCAGAATCCTAGAGGAAAATTGCATTTGGGGATGCACATTGAAACGTGAGGAAAAGAAAGAAAATGGGTGGGGAACAGTGTGCCTTCGGCAGAACCCAAACTCACTTCCGAGGCGAAGCCAGAGCAGAATGGAAGAATATTCATTTCCTGTTTTTATTGTTGGTTACTTAATGACCTTCCTTTGAAATGCTGCAGTTATGTAGAAAGCAGGTTGTCATGGAAACGGGGAGTGACGTGCAGGGAATAGGTACACAATGCATTTCTTTGTCATGTCCAGCTGATGCTTTCAGCCTCTGCTTAGACATGGGAATTTATGTGAAGAATTAAATATTAACTGGAGGCATTGCCCTGGAGAGAGGCAGAAACACAGAGTGAGAAAGATGATGAAAACCAGGGCAAGGAGCCTGGCGGGGCCCCCGGGATCCTGCGGGAGGCAGAGCTGACTTGACACCATGGGTGGATCTCACTTTCTTCCATCAACGGGCTCCAGAGAAGTTGTGCAAAACAATCTCCTTTTTCAAATGAATATGTACTGTGCATTCTTTTGAGGGGCAGAAGGATCTGGTCGTAACGTGAATAATTACTCGTTAGTCAGCTCATTTTCAAAGTTGGAGAGATTAAATGCCACCTTTTCTCAGGTGGGTCTCAGCTGCCTTGTCCCCGCACTCTGGTGGGCATGGCTGACAGTGGGAACCAACCACCTACCCAAGGCACGTTGCCTGAACAGCAGCAGAGCTGGGACAATGGTGGAGGACCGCAGCTGCTGGAAGGCCCTGAGGAGTCTCCTGAGTCGGAGAGAAATGGTTTCTTGTCCCTGGAACAGCCACGGAGCCATGAGCTTGTCTGTTGCTCTGTTAGATTTCAGAAAACAGGGATTGAATGTATGATGTATAAAAGTGCCCCAAGCTTCTCAGTTTTCCTCTTGAGCCAGAGCGGCTGGCACCCACCACGCTTTCCTTTTCTGAACTTGTATCTTTTTAAACCCTCAGAAAATGAGTTCCGGGGCGAGCTGCTAAATCAGAGGTGGACACACGGAGGCAAGGCCAGCAGCTGCAAGACCTCAAGACCCCTCCTGGGTAGACCCTGCAAGGTGAGGCACTAGAGGGCGGCCTCTGTCCTGGGGCTCCACCCCGTGGCTGCCTGCGCAATGCCTCTCCTTGGCCGCAGGCATGAAGCGTGGAGGCAGCTTTTGGTCTGATCATCACCAGAGTCCAGGTCAGGTGAAGGGTAAATGGGGACCAGGATCAGCAATGATCTGGTAACTTTAAAATTAAGGGAAGAGGCCAGTGGCTCACGCCTGTAATCGCAGCACTTTGGGAGGCTGAGGCAGGTGGATCACGAGGTCAGGAGTTCGAGACCAGCCTGACCAACATGGTGAAACCCCATCTCTACTAAAAATACAAAAATTAGCTGGGCGTGGTGATAGGTGCCTATAATCCCAGCTACCCAGAAGGCTGAGGCAGGAGAATCAGTTGAACTCGGGAGGTGGAGGTTGCAGTGAGCTGAGATTGCACCACTGCACTCCAGCCTGGAAGACAGAGCAAGACTCAGTCTCAAAAAAAAAAAAAAAAAAATTAAGGGAAGAAAAATGACTCTGAGCAGATCAAAACTAACATGTGACTCCAGGCTTGGGGTGGGGTGGCTCACGCCTGTAATCCCAGCACTTTGGGAGGCCAAGGCAGGTGGATCACTTGAGGTCAGGAGTTTGGGACCAGCCTGGCCAACATGGTGAAACCCATCTTTACTAAAAATACAAAAATTATCTGGGCTCAGTGACACACACCTGTAATCCCAGCTACTCAGGAGACTGAGGCAGGAGAATCACTTGAACCTGGGAGGCGGAGGTCGCGGTGAGCCGAGATTGTGCCACTGCACTCCAGGCTGGGCAACAGAACAAGACTCCATTTCAAAAAACAAACAAGCAAACAAACAAACAAAAACACCCACGAAACTAAAATGTGAGCCCAGAGTCTCACTTCCCTGCTTTGAGGTATGAGCACATCTGGGCTCTGTGATGTGCCTGAGCAGCTGTTCTCTATTCACCTGGCTTTTACCTGGGCAGGCTGAGTCCCTACAGAATCTGACAGCAGAGTTTGCCAGCAGGAACTTATGAGGTCTGTTGGCCTTAGTTTGATTTTCCTAAGGGGAGGCAGATGGTGCATGTCCTTCCTGTACCTTCCCAGAACGTGTGATGGAGGGGACCTCCCCTGGGGATGTTCCCAAACTGTGATGTCACACATGCTTACAGCCACTGTTCTCCACCAACCCTCTGATTCTAGAACTTCCCACCAGTACTCTCTGGCCAGGTCCACTCAGAGCTGGCAGTAGAGCCCGACAATGGCTTAGGGTGCAGCCCTTCCCCAGACATCACATTCTGCCCTCTTGTTTTCTTGCATGTGGATGCTGTCCAGCAAGGACCCAGCTGTGATGCAGGGACTCAGGGCTCAGGGACAGTGATGGCCTAGGGTGTAGGCAAGGAGGGCTGTGCAGTTACAGTGGGACCTTCATTTGAGGGTGCTTGCATTTTACTCTCAAGACCCAACCTTTCTATTTTGAATCTGGTGACGAGAATGTACATTTTAATGGGTCTGTTATAGATACCTTGTTCAGCATCTCCGCTCATATTTTGACCCCCATAGGATTATCCCGTGCTCTGCTGATCCACTTTGGAGCCTGAGGCACAAGGAAGAGTCAGTCATATTGATCCTGTCATTATTTAAGGTTTTCGTATTTTGTTTATCATGGTTTTTTGCATCATGTTGATGTTTCTAAATACTGAATTAAGATATTATTTATCTTGATCATTGAGTTTTTGGCCTCATTCCCCTCACCCTACCGCAAGCCCTGAGGATTCACATAGAGCTGTCCTGGCGTGAGGTCATGTGAGAAGTCACTTGATTTGAGGACGGGCTCTGCATGAAGTGTTATCTACAAACGTCTGATGCCACATCAGGGGTGGGTAGGAAGATTTTTGTCTACCCCGGCCCCAAGTATGACAAACTCAGAGAGTTTGGGACCTGCCATGGATGACCCATGGCTGTTCAAAGGGCAGCTTCTGTGAACAAAGCCAGGGGCCCATGCCCAGGTTCTCGCGGCATCACCAGCTCTTTCATCACTGCCCTGTTTGAGAGTCATTTTCCTTTATTTTTTGCAGATAGGGCCTGAGTTACTGCTCTGAATAGAGAAGCTAAGATGAAGAGTGTGCCAGAGAAGGTGAGAGGATGAGAAAGGGTCGACTGCCCAGACGACAGTGGGGGCTGGTGCAGGTGGCGTCTCCTGACTTAGGGGCTGAGGAGGGTGGCAGCACAGGTGACGAGCCGTGGCCACAGTGCGAGAATGTCACACAGCCACAGCAGCACCGGATCAGCCTTCCAGAGGCTGGCTTTGGACAGGAGACAGGTGAGGTGAGGAGCCAGCACGGGAGGGCAGCGAACAGACAAACCCTGTGCAGGGGACCGTGACAGCCTGCGGCTTGCTCTGAGTTCAGCACCAGGCATGTGGACAGCTCAGGACCGGTTGGAAGCGGCTGCCAGAGAAGTCAGGTGGTGGCGTGCCAGTGGGGAGTGCAGGCACTGATGGTAGCTTCTTAACTTCCTCTTGCAAAATATTCAGTGGATGACTGTAGAGATATGGAATCATGAAAAAGGTCGATTGCATGACCATTCAGCCAACCCTTCTTCCTACCACCCAAGGCAGGGGGTGCCTCTGGCAAGGGCGACTGGATAGAGGCTCCTGCAAGGGAAGGAACTGCCACTGGGTATGGCCCTTCTGGCTTGCCTCACTTGATGTTGCTGGAGTCTGCCCTGGGTGGGTGTAAATTCCACTTATGCTGGGGTTTTTAACAGATGGATGCAGATATGGCTGCTTCACCAGGGTACCCATTACGTAGGCATAATTCTTAATTTGGGAGTGAAGTGAGCCAGTATCCCATGTGTAGAGCTGTCAAGAGAACCCCTTCTCAGACATGTGTTAAATAATGCCCCATGGAGGTGTCCTTTCAATGCCCTAAGGAGGAGGCTGGTGTAATCTGCTGAATTTGTCAGGAGAATTTCAGCATTTCAGACATGCAACAGGACATCACCCAATGTGGAGACAGAACTATCACTACAAGGAACCAGGGGGGTGCTCCCAGTGGGGCGCAGGGGTGAGGGCTCATGGTTTAGCCTCAGAGATGAAGAGAGTGGAAAGCAGGATGTGTGCCAAGGTCACTGACTTTCTATATCTGTTCTGTGGGCTGAGCTGGCAGGCAGGTGATCCTCCCGGGATACTTGGGAGGGGAGTGAGGCAAATGCTTGAATGCTGCTCTGAGACCGCTGAGTGGGAACGTGCACCTTCCACAATACTGTCTGCTGTAATGGCTTCCCAGTGGTGACAGGGAAGTTGGTGCTGCCCTCAGTACATAAGTGAGAGAAGAAAACAGGTCAGAAGATGGCTCTGTCCATCTCCCCTCCCCCACACTGCCGAGAAGTGAAACTGAATGTGGTGTGAGGCACTGTTGGAGCCAGGCAGGGTGGGCGACGGCCAGCTTCTGGCCTCCTCCTCTCCCCCCACGTCCTTCTGGGAAGGGGCTGCCTGTGGTCCCTGGGGCTCAGCAGGTGCTCTCCCTCTTGTTTTGGGTCTCTGGGAGGAAAACCATCATGCAAGAGGCTCAAGCATCCCACCAGGACACCCTAACCTATGTAATTTTAGGGTTTTTTAAGAATAGTTGTAAGTCCATCCTAAATCTCCAGATTTGCTGGCTGTCGGAACACATTTTAAATAAAATGAAACACTAATGTGTCTCCTTCTCTAGTCCAGAGCTGGGGTAAATGGTCCCTGTGGTGTCAGAATGCGTGGAACCCCCCAGCTCAAGGCCCCCACGTGTGGCCTTGTGTAGCCCCTCTGACCACGGCTCTCCACGTACCCCAGCCCCAGGATTTCAGAGATGTTTCTGCCTGTCCCCGTTTATTCATTTATCCACGTATCCTTACATGATATGCACGGAGCAGCTCTCTGGAGGAGAGACAGTGACCTTAACACCATAAATGCAGGAGCTCATTTCAGACTGAGAAGAGGACTGCGAGGGGAACAAGCAGGCACAGGGTGGGGACTTCGAGGAGGTGGAAGAGGCAGGGTGCTGGCCACCCACGAATGCTCCCAGCTCCACCTCTGGAGTGTCTCCCACCCCAGATGTCCTCGGATCACTGCTCCATTCACCCTCCCTATCCCTACCTGGCTCTCAAGCCTTAGCAGCTCCCCTCTGCCTTGGGCTCTCCCCTCAACACTCCCTGCCTCCCTGGAGTGATGTACAAATCTTGGGGTGCCAGGCTGGTGCCCCTCAGGGCCAGGACACCCTCCTGCCGGGACCAGGCTTCTGCCAGGATTCTGTCCTTTGACCAGCCCTGGGCCATTGGTACAGAAGGGATGTGATGGGGGCTGAGGGAGGGGGCTGTTCAGCTCTGAGGACCCTGGGAGGAAGCACGAGAAGGGAATGAAAGGGGCAGAGAGAGACGGAGAGGGAGTGAGGGACTGAGCAGGAGAAACGGGCGTCCCTGAGCTGGGGCCAGGGAAGGGGTGGGCAGTCACAGCCTCTGGGGGCGAGGGTGGAAGTTGGCACAAAGCCTGTTGTGCTTCATGGAAAATGCCTAGCCCTGACATCTTTGGAAGCTGAGTCCACCATTTTCCCTTCAAGATTAGACATGAGTGGTTTGCCTCTGGCTATGTTTCTGGTTCTTCTTCTTATTTTTTGAGACAGAGTCTTGCTCCAGCCCAGGCTGGAGTGCAGTGGTGCAATCTCGGCTCACCGCAGTCTTTGCCTCCTGGGTTCAAGTGATTCTCCTGCCTTAGCCTCTCGAGTAGCTGGGACCATAGGCGCCTGCCACCACACCCAGCTAATTGTTGTATTTTTAGTAGAGTCAGGTTTCACCATGCCCACCTCGCCCTCCCAAAGTGTTGGGATTACAAGCGTGAGCCAAGCCCACCCAGCCCTGTTTCTGGGTTCTGAGTGCATTTCTCACAACTTCAGCCTCAGAGTCCAGATTACTCCGCAGGTTTCCGGTCTTTTTACTGCATTTGCTTTTTTTTGGTTCCTGAGTTTGTAAACACCCAACTCAGGGGACTCTGTTTTGCCAAGGGCAGCATGGAGATGAGTCTGGAAAGGGGCTGGTCTTCGTAGCACATCATGGTGACAACTATGTGTATATATATTTCCTTTTTTTTCTTGTTTGAGATGGAGTCTTGCTCTGTCACCCAGGCTGGAGTGCAGTGCTGCAGTGTCAGCTCACTGCAACCTCCGCCTCCTGGGTTCAAATGATCCTCCTGCCTCGGCCTCCTGAGTAGCTGAGACTACAGGCATGTGCCACCACACCCTACTAATTTTTATATTTTTAGTAAAGACGGGGTTTCACCATGTTGGCCAGGCTGATCATAAACTCCTAACCTGAAGTTATCCACCTGCTTCGGCCTCCCAAAGTACTGGGATCATAGGCAGGAGCCACCGCGCCCAGCCAGAACTATGTATATTTTCAAAAGAGCTTACGTGATTAATCCTGACTTTACTAAAAAGTAATATAAAACAGAACAAAGCAAAAACACACTTTTGAGGAGACTGCTTTTACAGGGTACTAGGGAAGCAAGTTAAATGGATGGACAAGAGACAATTCTCCTGGGTTAATTTGGCAATATACAATGTATTTGCATTTGTGAATTATTCTCCTCCCCATAGTTTTCCTGGTTTTCCTATTGAAGGCAGAACTATTGAAATATTAATTAGAGCCCTAAGACATGTTCGTGCTGGCAGAATGAAGTCGGCATTGGAGCAACAGAGCAGAGATTCTTGAGAGAGATTCTGGCCCAGCAGTGAGAGTGGGTAATGGAGTCATCCTGTCTCAACAAAGGAACCTTTTCACCCTCAAGGGGAGAGGGCCCTGGGTTATTTGTGGGTTGTACAAAAACAGGGACCTGGTTGGCTTGTGTTTGGAACAAGTAAAGTGTGTTTTAAACATCAATGAAAAATTGAGAAGTGTTTAATTTTCTTCGCATGATTGAGCTGCCCTTTAGGGCACAGCTGCCACTGTGTGGCGGGGGCAGAAGGTCTGGGGGGCTGCCGCCCAGTAATCACCAGGATGAGCCTGGGTGGTGCTGGGCACACGGCCGCCCCCACACCCACTGTCCATCCACCACGTTGGGGTGCTGATCTTGCGGCAGGAGAGCAGAGAACCCACCTCTGAAGTGCTTTGAGTTCGTTCAAAAAGTGACGTGAATCAAGCAGTGTCAGCCAGCACTGCTGATTTCAAACAGCTCAGAAACCAGTGTCCCAAGTCACCCAGCTCTTATGGATTCATTCTCATATTAAAGAGCCTGGAATTTTTCTTCAGTAGTTCAGTTTTTTCCCTTTAAAAATCAAAGCTAGATGCACCTAAGAGAAATTCTCGCTTATTGACCAGTCAGTGCAGATAAATTGCAAATGTAAGGTGCTCAGCAGAGGAAGTGGCAGAGCTGTCAGCTTCATCAATGGGAGCTCACAGTTTGCAAGCAGCGCCCATTACACATCCCTGCAACCCTCTCTATTCTCTGCTCTTTGAATAATTTATCTGCAGGAAATCCAAATTGCCCAGGCACGCTTTAACCTAGCAGAATGCTTGCCAATATCCTTGGGAAAACTGACAAAAAAAATAAAGCCGTAGATTGCATTTCAGCTGAGTGCGGGCACCGCGCAGTCAGACACATCAGCCCCATTGTGCGTCCTGCAGCGGACGGCATTGCGCACGGGCTCAGAGCAGACGACATTTGAAGGCTCATAAGTGTAATGAAGTCCCTGTGACACCTGCTCCTCTCTTCACTTTAAATGTGAGCCGTTGGTCCATGGGGAACCTCCGCTTTAAAAATAGAAATTGTAGTAATTGTCTTCTGTTCTGTTGGAAGGCTGTAATAAACGCACGGCTCATAGTGCTGTGCTCTGCAGCCCAGAGTCGACAGGTTGCATAAATTACATAGGTTTTGATTTTTCTTCCTTAACAAATCACATATATCACTGTATGTTACTGCTGCTGCTTGGAGAGGTTCAATTTGCAAATTTCGTCTTACTAATTGGGGGAATTCCTTTTCTTTCTTCCCAGGTGGTACTGTAGACATTTGTCTCTTGCTGGCTTTCAGGAACTAAAGCCCCATTTAAGATGTGGGGGCTTCTGAGCCCCCCTCCTGCTGCCTCCCTTCCTTTCTTCTGCTACTTCTTTCCACACCCCTGCTTTCCCTTTGACAACCTCACACATGGAGCTCTGGCTGCTCTGGTGTCTGTGGCCTGGGACAGGCGTGAATTTGCTGCCTCCTCTTCCTGACCACAGGTGATGGTGGTGGAGTCCAGCGCTGGCCTCTTGGGCCTCCTGGGGTGTATGGAGCATCCCCTGTCCAGCTAGAGATGCCCTCTCCCACCTGGCATAGCTCTCTGAGAAGGATGTTTTGCATAGCATGGAGTGTGTGGGATTTACCTGCCTGCCCAGATTTGTCATGGTGACACAGGGCTAGGATTCTGTGTGTGACCCTCACCCCCAGGCATGTCCTTTCTGTGATTGTCAGCCTCCTAGGGGCTCCTCCTTGACTCCCTTGCAGGACAAATGCTGTGGGCAGCGTCCCATGGAGGCTGGTCAGACTCGGGGATCACAGGTGGGGGGAGGGACACTGATGGGCTCAGGCAAGGCAGCCAGAGAACATACGGGCTGGGGCTGCTCCAGGCCGCCTGTTTCTCATGGGATGACCCTAGTTTAGGAGGGGCATTGAAACCTTCGCTGCAGCGGGAAGAAAGGGCTCATGGCAAGCTGTGCTCTGGGGACACGTTGGGGTCGGAAGCCGTTGGATGACCTGCCCTGCCACTGGTGGCTGAGTGTGGTGAGAGATGAGCAGTGGGTGCTGCTCTGGGTCGGGCCAGGAGACCCTCATGGATAAAACATGAACTTTCATAAGGCTTCAGTGGGGCGGGGCCCACGCCTTGGCACTCGTTGGCAGGTGCACCCAGGGGGCAGTGGGAGGGCACGGTGCACTGCAGCCTCCTTGCCAAGGGCTGGGACATGCCAATGGGACTCTTCCAAGCCTAGTAGAGGGTCCTTCCTCCACAATTTTTCACCTGCTGCTCCTGGCCCCAGGCCTCTCCTGTCTTGTGAGCCCATCCTTGTCATTCTGTGCCCAAAACCACCTTCACTGTCAAAGCTTGAGACAGAAAATGGCCAGACTGATGGTTCTGTATTCCAGAGGCACTGGCTGGGTGTTCTTGTTAACATCACAGTTTTTTTGCTTGCAGATGAGCTCAGAAAATGAAGACAAGCGAGCTCGCACCCGATCCAAGGCCCTGCGAGGTGAGCGCTGCCCTCCCCCGCCTCCAGGGCTGTAAATGCCATTTCCCTCTGCAGTCTTCCTCGGGCGTGCAAACCCCTGCCACACATGTGCAGAGATGCCCTGGGGACCTCGGGCCCTGCAGCCTCTTTCATCCTCAGGCCGGCTGAGCTTTGAAGCTGGCATCTAAGAGGGCTGCTGAGGGGCCTTTGCCCCAGATGAACCTGCCTTGAGGGCAGAAATGTAGAGGCAGACCCAGCTCCATGGAGTGGGAATGGCAAGGCTCAGTTACGAGACCATTCTGTTTGGAAATGGGAGGCTGCCAACCTTTCACCACCAGCCCCCATCCTTCCCAAGAGATCAGTCTTGGTGCTGATGGGGAATAGGAGGGTGTTGGGTTGAGCCAGCAGTGCAGTGGGGGGAGAAGGGGCTGAGGCCTCGCTCACTCTGCTAGGATCTGAGCCCTAACCCTTGGCCAGACTTACCTCCCTGATACATGGTTGGGTAGGGGGTCTTCCTGTTGTGTGCCACGCAGTGGCCAGGAGCTCCAAGCATCTCAGGTGTGCCTGCCTGGTCAGAGCCCTGTACATCTTGCAGCCATCACTGAAGGACCAGCCTCTTGGTCCAGTTGTTCTCTTCTCTGTCCAGCTTGATCTGGTGGTTTGTGTTTCCTGCCAAAAGCTGACTTTATCTGCAATTAGAGAAAGAGATCCCATCCCTGGCCCTGAGGTCCCAGAGATCCTGTCTGAGGTGGAGCGTCTGTCCCATTTGGCAAAACAGCCAGGCTGCTCAGGGGGGCTTCTGGGGTGAGCACCAAGCTGGAGGGAGCAGCTCACTCTGTTGACCTTGGAGGACTCTCTGGGAGGTCAGGACAGGGTGAGGGCCCCAGAAAAACTGCGTGGGCCTCACTGAGATTGCCTCCACTTGTCTTTGGCAAACCTCTCGGCTGTTTAACTTGGTTTCTGCTGTTAGGGCAATGAGCCTTTAAAATCACAATTCCCATGTTTTCCCTGTTTCTCTCTTTTCCCAGGAGCCCCAGAGACCACAGCTGCAGACCTCAGGTAAGAAAGTCTTCCTGTTAGTGCCAAGCATTGTCTATGCACCTGTGACCCTGGAGATATCTTAAATGTCCCAATTGGGGTCTTCTTGGATTGACTGAACGTGCCTGGTGAGCCCCTGCTTTCCTTAAGGAGGCTGCCTTTCTCCTGGCCGCACATCCAGCTATCTTGGCCCCATTCCACCCTTTCTCACCTCTGTCCTGGCCCCAACACCATGGCAGGGACACAGATGTGCTTGCACCTGGTCACCATGAGGACCTGGACTGTCACCATGGTCCCCCAAACCAGGAACAAGCTACTCTCTTTGCAGACTCTTACAAATGTTTCTGTGTCAAATGGTTGGAGGCCCAGTTTGGGGATGAGATTAGAGAAGAGGGTCCCTGCATCCTGAGTCTTCCATTGGCTCAGGATGCACACAGCCGTTCTGTGTGCTGATGGCTGGCTGAGCTCTGTGACTGTTTTCTTCCTGCTTCTTAGGGATACAGATTCTCAGGGCAGGAACCATCTCTGTTCACCATACAAATGGAAGAGTAGATGGCTTCTGCCAATCCAGAAAATGAGAGTCCTGTAGTTTACTTTGTAAACCTTTCGCAGAGGTGGGACAGAGGGAGGCTGTAACTTGGAGATGAAGTGGAGGGCTAGGGGGGAGGGAGCTGGGGTGCTCCAAGCCCCAGGCCCTGTGTCAGTCACTGACTCTGTGCCTGTCCAGTCAGAGCCCTGTACCTCTTTGCAGCCATAACTGAAGGACCAGCCACTTACATTACAGCCACAAGCATTACAGTCTTGATCTCTGGGAATGTCATGGAAGCTTTGCCTGGCGTGTTATCACCCCGTTTGTCAAGTGGGGAAACCGAGACTCAGGGATTCATCTTCACCTAACCAGAAGAGCTGAATCACATGGGCTACTTGCTGGAAGCCCCACCCTGGGTAACAGGTGGGAGAGGCGGGGTGGAAACTTAGCCAAACCAGGTCATGTGGCAGCGCTTCTGGTCTGGTGTCCTCAGCATCCCCTGGGTGCTCCCCAGAACACAGTCCCCCGAAGCACAGGGGTCGGCTCCCTGGAAGGGGGGACACTGTCTGTTTAGCCAGCCTGCTGAGGAAGCAGTAATTGCGATGCTGAGAGATACTAGAAGGACCCCGAGAAAGGGCAGAGGAGGTGCCAGGTGGCATTTGCCTGGAGACATGGTGGAGACAAAGATGGAGAAGAATCCCAGGCGAGGGTGCAGCGAGTGAGGCACAGGAGTTGGGGAAACCCCAGGCTTTTTGGGTAACAGATGGAGTGTGGAGGAAGCTGAAAAGGCAAATACAAATGTCTGGGTGCTCCCTTGTAGCTTTGAAACAGCAGAAGGAAAAATGACTCTCAAATAGATTTGTTTGTTTTGAAACATTCTGAGAGGACCTGTCCAGCCTAACTGAGGGGGTTCTGTGAGCATTTAGATTTTGACGCCCTCATTAGTCTGTGGTCCCAACCTATTTACTTGGTAATAATGAGACCCTGAAACTTTTTAATGGAGAAACTAGGGGGAAATATGTTGACATGCAGTGTTCCAACAACAATTTATTCAGCAATTTTTCATGGCTGAAAAGTGATGCTTAGAGGAAAATGGAACAAAGCTTATGTTCCAAGGAATCAAATGCATTCTGCACAGAAGGTGCCGTTCATCCCTGTGTTCCCAAACATCTGTTGGCCACACGGTTCACGTGGGCATGCCTGTGACTTGTGCTGGCTGACTGTGCGCCCAGCCACGGTGGCAGCATTTACACCACAGAAATGGGCTGATGATGTTCTCCCTCCCAAAGACCTGTGTAACCACCTACCATGCGTGCTGACTGACAAGCAGATGAGGCCTCTGTCCTGGTGGGGCCCACACTGTGGGTATTGGAACAGGAAGCATGACCCCCAGAGAAAACCCACTGCTGTGGCCTGTGAGAGGAGCAGCCCGTGACATGGGATGAGCTCATGGACACAGTCACCTTCGGGAATCCCTGCATGCAGGACTTTCTCTGTGGATGAGAGACTTACACTTAGAACTTCCGAGCCCGCAGTGCCCCCAACCCCAGCTCATCTCCCCAGTATCTCAGAGAGACCTCCCAGGAAGACACTCTATTGGTTGTTTACCAGGTGAGCTGAGGAGAGGTCGGACTTGGATCGAGTAGGACCCTGAGTTGCTATTTCCGACCTCTTAGCCCACTGGGAGTTTCTGTGTGCCCTGAATTTAACACTCCAAGTGCCTGAGAGAAGAAGTGGCTTGATGGTTTTTCCTTTCACCCCAGTGGAAGAACTGATGACATTTCAGCTTGTATTTTCATCTGGGTCCATCTGTCGTCACATGGCCTCAGACAGCCTCTGCTGGAGGGTTAGGGTGAGGGTTAGGGTTGGGGTTAGGGTTAGGGTTAGGGTTGGGGTTAGGGTTGGGGTCAGCATCTTTGAGATAGCGAGGCGCTGACAATGCCGAGTTCAGGACCACCTCTGAGTTAGAGAGAGAACACATCTGTGTCCTGACTCCCTGTAGCTCACCCTTCCTCTTCTGGTGTCTTGCTCCTTGAGTTGTTGGCCAATTCCCACCCAGATGGCAGGAGGGATGGGGGGGGTCTTCCACCTGCCCCAGGGGGAGGGAGGGGAAGGCAGTGCCTTCAAAGGATGGTAGCTGAAGCATGGGGCCCCAAGCCAGCCTTCCCCCTCTCCTTACTTGCCGTCTTCAACGCCAACTTTTCAAGTGTGGGTTCCTCAGAGCTGCCATGCAGGTTGCCAGCTGAGGGGTGACTGTGAGCCTGCACCCTCTTCCCAGCCTCAGGTGCATCCTTTCCTTGCATCTTTGACACCAGCCCCCATCACAGGTGGAGAGTCAAGGCTGGGGAATTCCCTCCTCCCAGAGAAAGAGGCTCTGGAGTCCTGGAGCCCTGGTCATCTTCCTCTCCCTACAGCCCCAGCCCTGAGCACCCAGAGGAAATCAGTGAATAAGAGCCGGGAGTGCTTGCAGGTGAAGCAGCAGGGCTGGCATCTGCTGGGGTAATGCCCCTGGAGGCCCTGGCCGGGTCTCTGGTCCACTCAGCTGTGGGGTGGGGGAGCAGGCATCTGCAGGGTTTCTAGCATTTCCAGCTCCTTGTCCCGGAGTGGCCTTGTCAGCTGCATGCACCTGGGCTCACAGCCCTGTCTCACACCCTCTGAGTCTGGGACTGGAAGGTGCAGGACCACCTTTCTGGGGACCGGACTCTTCTGAGCTCAGGGTGATGTGTTCGGGGCAGTGCCAGTCTCCCCAGGCCTCGATGGCAGCTGTCACCTAATTTCCTGATTAACTCAGTGATTTAATCGACTAATTGGGACCCTAGCTTCAAATCCCCAATAACAAGGAGCTTTTTGTGAAAAGCCTCAAAGCTAGTTCTCCAAAGAGTGAAAGCAAGTGTGGGCCTGGATTTTAGGAGACTGGAGGCGGGGGAGAGGGGGAGGCAGCAGCAGCTCCCTCAGTTTGGAAAGGTAATCTGCCGTAAAGTGTGGCATGCCCTCCCTCTCTCCCTCTTTCTCCCTCCTCCCCTCCTTTTCTGCTTGGGTTCCTTCTTACCTCCTCCCTCCTTCCTTCCCTTCCTTTCTGTCTTCTTTTTAACACTCTAAGCCTGCACTAAGATCAGCCCCACCCTGGAAGGCTGCAGGGAACGTCTTGCCTTAGAGCTCCGGCACCCATGGCTGCTGTTGAGCCTGGGGATGGGGTAAGGCCGGATTCTCCTGGCAGTTCTTCCTGAGGTGGTCGGGGAGTGTGGCCTGCAAGGCCCGTTGGGCCCCACAGTTGTCTGCAGTCAGGCCTGTGGTCAGTCAAATTAGAAACGATCAGAAGTGTCTGAATAGAGGTTGGGATGGTGCTCTTTTCCCTGGGTCTCAGGTGTGGGGGTGCCAGCCCTTCCCTTCCTCCCTTCACAGGCTCTGGAAGATGTGCTTGTGTTTTGGAAAGAGCTCAGACTCACATTGACAATCCTGTTAAAAACAAGGTACTCCCATCTTGGCCAGGAAAGCCTCTGTCTTCCCACAAGGAGCTCAGGCCTGCCCCCTCCCGCCTGCCTTAGGTGGCCTTGCATGGGTGTCTCCCTTTGTAAGGAAGGGCTTGCAACGGCAGCTCCTTGTAGTCCTTGACTGGTGGCTGTATCCGACAGCCCGCCAGAGCCTGATTTGCGGTCAACTCTGGCCTCACACTCCACACCAGCCCCTGTCTGGCCACTTTTGCCGGAGGCTGCTGTGGGAGCCATGGTCTTGCTCCCACGGTTGGTCAGCATAATCAGTACTCATGCTCAGAAGCTTCCAGAGCTTCCTGCTGTTTTGGTTATGTCGGGCGGCAGATGATGGTTAAGGAAGAGGAACTCCTGGGTGTCCTGCCTTGGGCTTACCAGCCCTGGGGGGGAGATGCAAGAGGGTCAGCATCACCCGTCCCCAAACTGCTCTTCTTAGCACAGCCCGAGTCCTCCACCCAGGCAGATGCTGTCAGCTCCTGGTTCATTAGCCCTCCTGGGCTCATTTTCCTCCATGGAAGCTGCGGCCCACACCAGCTATAGGCACTGGGGTGGAATCTTCACCACTGTCTTTGGCTTGGGCCACAGAGTCCTTCCTGCCTGGCAGTCCCAGCTCAGTTTGCTGGGGCATGAAGGTCGCAGCTGCCAGGGAAGGCAGAGACTGTTGCCCTTGATGGCCGTGGGCCTTATAGCATTAGCGGTGGCCACAGAGAAGGCCAACTTTTGTGCCTTGGGCATGGGCCCTCTGTAGAGAGGGGTGCTGTGTTCAAGGCCCCTCAGAATGTCCTGTGTCTAGCCCTGGATCCCTGGTGGCAGCCGGTGAGATGCCTGCGGAGCAGCTGTCCCGGAGACTCTGGCCTTGGAAGTCTCGCTCTTATATATACAGATCTTTAACTGAACACTGTAAAACTGTAATGAGCCATGAATTTATTTGCATGAGGTGAGTTATTAAATTTTAGCAAACTGCAAGCAGCATTGTGAGCTGAATTGTTCGGAGGTAATCTGCTCTCTGGGGTGAAGGTCTGGGATGGGCCCTGAGATTGAACCCCATCGCCTTATTATTTCCCCTCAGCTGCCCCACCCCAGGATGCACTGGCTCAGGACACGTCCGGGGCAAGTACTCCAGGCACCGAAGGTAAGAGGACCCTGGGGTCTCACAGAGGTTCCTGGGAGAAGATTTGGAGCCTTCCCCTGCTCTAGGCCCTTTTGAGGATAGAGAACCTTCCATCTTTGTCTACGGCTGACGAGGACAGGCTGCTGTCCCTCCTGCGAGGCGTGGAGGCCAGGGTGGCCGTGGGCACGCCACGTGGGGGGCAGACAGATTATCCCACACTGCACTTTGGTTTTTCTGTTTGGGTCCCCTGTGAGGACTGGATGAGTCTGTGGAGGGGGGAGAAAGGACCCTTGGGAGGGGATCATGGGGTGGCTGAGGCCTCTCGCGGCCCTAGCCTGGCCCTCTCCACTGCCTTCTCCTCCCTCCCAGTTTACAGAGCTGCCCCCTGGCCAAGAAGAGGAAGCTGGAGGGTGCTGAGGCTGAGCACCTGGTGTCCAAGAGGAAGTCGCACCCCCTGAAGCTGGCTCTGGACGAAGGCTATGGTGTGGACAGTGACGGCAGTGAGGACACGGAGGTGAAGGACGCCTCTGTTTCAGATGAATCGGAAGGAACTCTGGAGGGGGCCGAGGCTGAGACGTCAGGACAGGAGGAGATTCATCGCCCCGAGCCAGCTGAAGGTGCTTTGTCGCTCTTTCTTCTCTGAATAAAGGGCGCTTAGTGTGGCCCTGGAGAATTGCAGCCTGTGAGCGGGGGAGGGGGCTTACTCTGGGCAAGAGAAAGCCCTTCCTGAGAACAAGGCATGTCTTGTCCCAACATGTGCTGGGCTTCCTGGGAGAGAGGTCTGCCATGGTGTTTGTGGGGCCTGTGGTGTGTTTGTGTGCGAACACTGTGTACGTAGGAGGGAGGCAGGACAGATAGACTCAGGGCTGTGTGTGTGTGTTTCGGCAGGTGTGTCTGCATGTATAGGGAGAGAGACAGACAGGCTGTGTCTCTGTGTCTGTAAGCAGGGAAGGAAGGGAGGGTCTTAGACTGGCTTTCTCTTTGGCCTGGCCCTCTGGGAGACCTGCCTGGGGGCAGGGGGTGAGGGGTCTGCTTCCCCCTGAGGCACTCACAGGCAGATGCTGAGGAAACACCTGAGCTTGAGTTTCAGGTGACTGGGGGACCAGGTGGGGCCTCTGAAAATGGGGTGCTCGGGGAGGCCAAGAGGGGGAAGAAGGAAAGCAGATGAGTCCCCCGCTTCCTGTGGGGTCGACCAGGAGTGCCATGTTGGGGTACCCACCTCTTGGTGAAAGCGGGTGAAGTAAGTGCTTGGGCCCTGGGTTCCAGAGGGAGGGGTCTTATACCCCTGAGAGCCCTGGCACATTTGTAGACCTGGGGTCAGAGGAGGCCCAAGGTCCACCCCCACCCCTACTACCACCCAACACTCCCCAAGCTTCTGCAGTGGGGGAAGGGTCTGAGATGGATTTTAGAAGCAAAGCCAGAGAGGGTCCCCAGCCCCAGCTCCCTTGTGGGGCTCTGGAGTGAGTGTGCTGCCCCATGGGATCAAGCTACCCCTAGACCCCAGGTAGAAAAGATACAAATGTTGCTCCTTTCTTACAACGAAGGGCATCTGGAGTTCAGGCATCAGCCTGGGCTTGGACTTTCCCCTCCGAAGTGGGTGGATGGCAGGGATGGTCTCCACCGCTGTGGGGTGTGCTGACCTGAGAGTCCTGCTGACAACCCTGTGGGGCCTGTGGTACCGAGCACGTACCACATCTCAGTTTTGTTTTGTTTTTTGTTTGTTTTGAGAGAGTCTCACTTTGTTCCCCAGGCTGGAGTGCAGTGGCACGATCTTGACTTACTGCAATCTCCTCCTCCCGGGTTCAAGGAATAGGTGGGACTACAGGTGTGTACAAACACGCCTGGCTAATTTTTGTATTTTTAGTAGAGACAGGGTTTCTCCATGTTGGCCAGGCTGGTCTCAAACTCCTGACCTCAGGGACCTGCCCACCTTGGCCCACTAAGGTGCTGGGACTACAGGTGTGAGCCACTGCATTCGGCCACATCTTAGTTATTTTGGTTAAAAGAATTAAATCTAAGTCCTTTAAAAATATAAATTTATTTACTGATTTTGTTTTCTTTCTTTCTTTCTTTTTTTTTTTTTTTTTTTGAGACAGTCTTGTTCTGTGGCCCAGGCTGGAGTGCAGCGGTGCAATCTCAGTTCACTGCAACCTCCACCTCCCAGGTTTAAGTGGTTCTCCTGCATCAGTCTTCTGAGTAACTGGGATTACAGGTGTGTGCCCCATGCCCAGCTAATTTTTGTATTTTTAGTAGAGACGGGGTTTTGCCATGTTGGCCAGGTTGATTTAACTCCTGTCCTCAGGTGATCCACCCCCCCTCAGCCTCCCAAAGTGCTGGGATTACAGGCATGAGCCCCGTGCCCGGCCTTATTTACTGCTTTTATATTGTGAAATATATATATTTTTAAATCGGATTTGCTGTTTAAGCCCCATTGTATAAAATGCAGGTTTATCTGGTTTCCGAAAGTAAACATGATGGGAGAGGAACAGTAATAAAAAGTATCAAAGTAATTCTCCGTCTAAAAAGTACATCAGTGGCTCATGACCTGTCTCCTAAAATATATTCACCATGATTTCTGGATTCAGGCAGAAGCGTTGACAGAAACGCCCATACCAAACCCCCACTTCTGGAGTTTTGTGTTTCCCTGGGCTCCCGTATAAAGAGTGAGCAGTAGGTCAGGTGGAGGGAGGCTGACCTGTTTCCCTGGGCTCCCGTATAAAGAGTGAGAGGTAGGTCAGGGTGTGTTGGGGGCTGGAGACATGAGGCTTCCTATGTGCCCTCTGGCTCCCATGTTGATTCTGCTTTTGTGCAGGAAGGAGCCCCGTCAAGTCCCATTTTGGATCCAACCCCATCAGCAGCCCCTCTGGCTCCTCCAAGGGCAGCTATAGCAGCTACCAGGGAATCATCGCAACTTCTCTCCTGAACTTGGGCCAGGTTGCTGAAGAGACCCTGGTGGAAGAAGACTTGAGCCAGGCAGCCAAGCCGGGTCCTGGCATTGTGCACCTGCTTCAGGAGGCCACAGAGGGAGCTGCCAGCACGGAGGGTGAAAAGGGCCTCTTCATCCAGCCAGAGGATGCTGAGGAGGTCGTCGAAGTCACCAGCGAGCGTTCCCAGGAGCTGTGTCCCCAGTCCCTGGAGGATGTAGCCAGCGAGGAGTCCAGCAAGCAGAAAGGCATCCTGAGTCACGAGGAGGAGGAGGAGGATGAGGAGGAGGAGGACGAAGAGGAGGAGGATGAAGAAGAGGAAGAGGAAGAAGAGGAGGAAGAGGAAGAGGAGGAGGAGGAGGAAGAGGAGGAGGAGGAGGAAGAGGAGGAGGAGGAAGAGGAGGAGGAGGAGGCAGCCCCTGATGTGATCTTTCAGGAGGATGTCTCCCACATCTCTGCCCAGAAGGCCCCTGAGCTCCGGGGCCCAGAATCACCCAGTCCCAAGCCTGAGTACTCTGTTATTGTGGAGGTCCGCTCGGATGATGACAAGGACGAGGACACCCACTCCCCAGAAGTCAACAGTCACTGACGAGTCGGAGATGCATGACATGATGACCCGGGGGAAACCTGGGCCTCCTGGAGCAGGCCATTGCTCTGAAGGCTGAGCAGGTGCGCACAGTCTGTGAGCCGGGGCTGCCCGCCTGCCGAGCAGAGCCAGCTGGGCCTGGGAGAGCCAGGGAAAGCAGCAAAGCCCCTGGACACTGTGCGGAAGAGCTACTACAGTAAAGGTAGGGGTCCCGCACACTCATCCTTCCACCCCGCCCCAGGTGTGCAGATGCAGGCTGAGAGGCCTTACAGGACAGGGGGATTGGGGAAGGCAGAAAAGCAGACAAAGGGATGAATACATAACACAGACTGTGGTCAGATACTAGCAGATGGGCTCCTACACTGCTGCACATAGAGCAGTCCGGAGAGAGACACAGAGCTGAGATGTGTGAGGAAGAACCAGGTGGGAGACAGGACAGTGACCCAACATTGTGAGTGGTCACAGCAGCATCTGCTATCCGGAGAGGGTGGGGACTGTCCTGTCCCTTCCACCCTGACGCACTCTTGTGGCGGGGATTGTGCTATGACAGAGCCCGCCGTTTCCCACAGCCACGCTGGGTCATCCTGACCCTCTTGTTGGGTGGAGACCTGCAGGCAGATGTGAGGGGTGCCCTTGCGCCTCAGCGGGAGTGGCCTGCCACTGGCTCTGCATCTGCCTCTGGATTTGGCCCTAAAGTGTGCAGGGCAT
This sequence comes from Ateles fusciceps, assembly GCA_036589455.1. Classification (NCBI taxonomy): domain Eukaryota; kingdom Metazoa; phylum Chordata; class Mammalia; order Primates; family Atelidae; genus Ateles; species Ateles fusciceps. The sequence goes on along the minus strand of JAZHEH010002291.1, from coordinate 99,151 downwards.
AGGGGAGGCATCCCATGAGTGCCTGACATTAAGGTGAGGATAGACAAGGACGGCTGCTGGGAGTGGCTTGGGGCCGGGCTGACGTGGCTGGGGGAGCAGCTGGGAGCTTGGAGTGCTGAAGTCTGAGGACAGATTCTGAGTAAGTGGTTGTGGCCTTCATTGTTACTGGGGTGTCAGGGTCTGGACAACAGGCTGGCTCTGCTCTGCAGACTGCCCATCTCAGATTCCTCCTTGGGACAGGGGCCTGGGGTGCAGGGTTCAGGGCTGGCCAGGGGCTGCTCCCTTGGTGAGCCATGCCAGGGAGGCCAGGCCTTGGACAGGTCAGCTTTGGCCCACTGGGCCTTGTGTGGGGGGCCTCCTGCACGTGGGCACCTGGCCTCTGCTCTCCTGAGACTGGAGCTGCCCTGACCTCGGTCTCTTTTCCCTGCTTCCAGTCCTTCATCTCTTCTCCAGGCGGACGGGGGCAGTGGGGGTTCTCGGTGCTTTCCAAGAGTCCCCTCCGCCTGGAAGGGTTAGCTGAGACCAGGGCGGGAGTAGATAAGGAGAGGGGAACTGGGCTGGGAGAGGACTCAGGTGCTGGAGCCAGAAACCAAAAATGGAGGAGACACAGACTCGGGGCCAACCCTGGGAAGGTGCACATGGGTCACGGGGAGAGACAGACTTGAGTGAGATGTAACTCAAGGGGCATGACAGCCAGGCCGGTGGAGATACTAGGGGTGTATTTTCTGGGAACCCCCATGCGTAAGCTTAAGACACTAAGGGGTCACAGGTAGGGATGTGGTTTCAGGGGTGAGATGGACCCAAGGATGGCTTTGAGGGGGAGACCCTTTAGGGCAACATAGACTGTGGGGCAGCTCTTTGGGGACCCAGATTTAGGTCAGCACTGTCACGCTGTGGCCTTGTGTGGCCATGGGCACAAGGAGACACAGGCTGCAGGTGAGACTTAGGGACAGGTGGTGCGGGCCCGGTGTGGTTACTAGCCTGGGTGTGGTGTGCTTGGGCTGCACAGCTCAGGGCAGAATTTTGTGGGTTATGTATAAGGAACACAAACACCAGGTGACAGCCCTAGGCCCAGGTGTTTGAGGGTCTCAGACCTGTGGGGACAGACACAGGGGACTCAGATGCAAGTTTCCTGCCTTCAGGAATAGATTTTCAGTACTTGGACCCAAAGGGACACAGCCCTGGTGACACAGGTGGCCAGGCTGAGAACACTGGGCAGAGCTGAGTTGGGCTGTGTTTTCGCAACGTGAACGTGTGGTGGGATAGAGAGTGGGACTGGCTCTGAGCACTGATGACACAGCTGCAGCGAGAATTCTGGACAGAGGCTGGGGACAGGGTGGCAAGCCCAGGAGACAGGTGTTGGGCATGGATTTGAAGCCCCTCAGGACACCCCTGCCTGTCCACATGGGTGGAAGTCTGACTTCCTGCTCCCTTGAACTTGGGGCAGCAGAGCAAGGGCTCCTTCCCTTTGGAGCCCACTGCTGGGGCCCTCCCCCTCTGGGGTGGGGGTTCTGAGTTTGGCTCTGTGACCTCTGCACCCTCCCAAAGGGGACAGCGCATCTACAAGGTGTTTCACTGAGACGTCAGCTCTGCTCTGAGGGTCCTCTGTGTTCCTGCTGGTCCCTACATGCTACAGTGACCGGCCTGGCCTTGCAAGACTAGACAAAGTCAATAACTGAGATTTGGGTTTAAGTTTCTGCCCAGGCATACATTAGTCATGTAGCCTTGGATGAGTTACTGAACCCCTTTGTCCTCTTTTGCAAATCCCAGGACATCTCCTGGCAGGAATATTGTCAAATGCCTTGACCTCTCTCAGGCAGAAGGCTGACCCTTGAGGCCTCCGCACTGTCAGAGGAGAGAGGAAAGAGGCCTGCAGCTGCCATCTGGGTTGCTCTCCTTAGAATACCACACATCCTGTTATTTGGGATAGTCAGGGCGGTCTCCGGGCTTTCCCAGTGTGGGCCGATTTCTTCAGGGTCACCTCACTGCCCAGCCCCAGTCCTTGTTCAAGCTCACAGGCAGTCTTGCCTCCCTTCTCTCTGGACAGCCAGAGAGAGGGGTTCATGAGCTACCCCTGCCCTCTCCCTGCTCACCACCCAGCTTCCCGGCTCTAACTGATGCAACTTGTGTGTTTTAGATCCCTCAAGAGCTGAGAAGCGTGAGATCAAGTGTCCAACGCCAGGCTGTGATGGCACTGGCCACGTTACCGGCTTGTACCCTCACCACCGCAGCCTTTCTGGCTGTCCCCCACAAGGATAGGATCCCCCCAGAGAGTGAGTAGCCCTGTGCAGCGTTAGCCCTTACTGTGAAGCTAAGGCTGCCTCTGTGGTGTTTGCGTGGTGTCTGTGGGAGGCGTGGCCTGCCCCGGGCCATTACCTGTCCCTTCGGTTTGTCCAGATGCTCCTCCTTATGTCTCCCACCCACACCCCCACTCCCCCCGCCCACAAACTGCCTCAGCCCAAACTTGAGCCCTCTGAGGCTGGGGCCCTGCATCCTGGGTCACAGTCCCAGATCGATGGGAGGGGACAGGCTAGTGCCAGCCAAGCGGGGGAAGGTAGAGGTCTTCAGCCTCTGTGCTCTGAAAGCTTAGAAGCAAATGCTCTTAGTTTTAGGCTAGAAGCAGTAATTGTGAAAATTAAATTTAAAGGAGCAAACCACAGAATGAGAGGTTTAAAAGCTGAATCTGGTTTCTGCCACAGGAGGAAGGGAACATAGTGGTGGGGGGGCGTGCCCTGACCAGGTGGGGGTTATGTCTGCAGGCTCTTGGGGGCTTTAGCTGCCCTGCGTGGCTACCCTAGATTGCTGTGTTCCCCAACTGCCTACCAAGCAGCAGCCTTTGAATAGGGCTCCTGCGTCCTTCTCAGCCCAAGCTCCCCACACACACAGCTGGTGCTCCCCAGATTCTCTGACAACCTTGGCTCCTTCCACCCCTGGTTCTCTTTCAGTCTTAGCCATGCATGAGAACGTGCTGAAGTGCCCCACTCCTGGCTGCACAGGCCAGGGTCACGTGAACAGCAACCGCAACACACACAGAAGGTACTTGGACTGAGCTGGGCCACAGTGGGGGCCATGTTGGGGCCATGGTGGGGGGGCCCATGTGTGGTAGGGCACCTGGGTTGGGCCTGTATGTCCCTGCCTGGGTATTGAGCCATGACGTGGGATGGGGATCTGGCCTGCCAGGTAGCTCCCTGTGTGCTGCTGCCCTGAGGAGTGCGTATAAGGTTGGGGCACACCTGGGATGTGAGGGGCCTTGCTGTGGCAGGGCAGCAGCTGGAGGCGCAGTCACCCAGTGGTGCTGCTGCCCACACCCCTCTGAGCTGGGGGTCCCAAGACAGCAGGGGGCGGCCTGCAGAGGAGTGAGCATGCACCCTCTGTGAAGAGAGGTGCAGTGACCACGTGGAGAGCCTGGTGAATGCTTTGTGTCCCGGCCACATTCAGAAAAACCTCTGTCCACTGGCTGTTGCTCATGAGGACAGACACAAACGGTAACCTCGGCAGGCTGGGGCTGTGCTCTGGGCTGCTTTGTGGGAGTGCTGAGGCCCAGGTGGACGTGAGCTTCCAGACCACCCTCGAGGTATAGTTGTTGGCTGGCTCTTCTGTGGTGAGGGGGGACTGCTCCCCCAGCCTTACCCAGAGTGCCATGGGTGGCCATGGTCTTAGTGGGATGTGCCTTTGCCCCAGCAGGCATATGCTCAGCTGAAAGGACTGCCAGAGCTTTTGAGGTCACTTCATTTGAAAAGAGGCCAATTCCCCATTACGTCACCTCCCCCGGGCTGGCTGAGGGACTGGCACTGGAGCTCACAGTTGGCTTAAATTCTGACAGATGAAGCTGCTGCCGCCATGTCTTAGACTGAGTACTTTCCTGGCCGCGAGTCTCCAGGGTCAACACCCACGTTGTGGTCCAAGTGGGGCCCTGGGCTGCCCCAGGGCAGCTAATGGAATAAGAACCAGAGATGGTTGGAGAATCCCGCCCCTGGAAGCTGGGAAGGGAGAGGAAGTGGGTGAGGGGGCAAGCCTGCCACCCAGACCCATGCAGAGGAGGCATCTTTGCCCAGAGCTTTCAAGGCCTTTAGGGGTATATTTCATCTTTGTGTGTCATTGGCATAGAGTGTTCCAAAACAGAAACTCACTGGGCAGCTTGTACTTTGAGGGCTCAAGGGCAGAGCCAGAGAGAAAAGCCCTGTCCTGCAGAAAGACAGGATTATTCCCGGCTCTGGGCTTCTTGCAGACCTGGAGTTCTCACATCTGAATAACCTTGCTGTGAGACACCAGCACACACAGAGATACCCAGGACAGGACAGGTGTGGAGAGGAAGGCTCAGATACCCCCTCCTTTTCCTTCCTCTAGTTTGTCTGGGTGTCCCATTGCTGCCGCTGAAAAATTAGCCAAATCCCATGAGAAGCAGCAGCCGCAGACAGGAGACCCTTCCAAGAATAGCTCCAATTCTGATCGGATCCTCAGGTGAGTGAGATGAGCCACAGAACTGAAGAGCTGCCTCCCAAATGCCTGCAGGGGGCTCCTGGGTCTCCCCCAGGATGCATGTGCATGTCTGTGAGTGTATGTGCCTGTGAGTGTGGGCATGCCCCAGGCCCCCCAGGAACAGAATTGTGGGGCAGTTTTGGGGGCATCCAGGACAGAGTCTCATGTCTGCCATGTTCACCAGTGCCTCAGCCAAAGCACAAACTCCTGCACAGCTGCCTCTGCCTTGGACATGGTGCTCTGCCTCCTCAGAGTCGTCTGAGGTGCCCACTTAAGGCTACTTGGGGATTCATTTGTGGAGATGCTGGTCCTGTCTGGAGAGAGCAGACTGCACCAGCCAAGGACCATGGCCGTCCAAGAAGCACCATGAGCCACTCATCCCTGGTTGTCCTGCCTCTCCCCTCCCCCGACCCCAGAGATAGACCCCAAGTCAAGGAAGAGGGGCGGGTGCAGGCCTTGCTCCCTAGAGTGCTCTGTGGCCCCGGAGGTTCTGAGATAGCAGTAGGTGTGTGTGAGCATGTGTGTGCATGTTCACATGCCTGTCTGTGTTTGCATATGTGCGAGTATGTTTACATGTGCGTGCAAGTCCGTGTGTGTGTGCACGTGTATATTTGGCTCTCATCACTAAGGACCATTCAAGATGTGTCCGATTAGTGTCCCCCTCCTTCCATGTGGCTCTAAGAAGTAAGTGCCAGAGGCTCAGAGACTTGCCCAAGGCCACCCTGCCCAGCCTGCCTGGCTTCAAAGTGTCCCCCTCTGAGTCCTCGGACCTGAGGTACTCAGTGTCAAAGAGGACAATTCCACCCGCTCCTTTCCCCACCTGCTGTCCTCACCCAGCAGACACCCTGCTCCCCCACTTCCCTGAGGAACTAGAACTTATACACAGCTCCTCCTCCCCCACTTCTCAGACCCCTGTTCCATGTCTGTTTCACCAAACGAGAGTGTGGGAGACCCCGGCTGGGGTGAGTGTGAATGACTGCGTAGCCCCTTCCACCATCCGCCTCCTTTTAGGGCCCACCTGACCCGGCCCCTCCCTGGCACATAATTGGCAAAGCCCCAGCCAGAAGACCTTGACTACTGACCCTGGCTGTGTCATACCCAGGCCCTTCCCTGGCCTGCTCCAGAGGGTACCTCTGAAGGTGCAGTTCCCACACATAGGCTCTCTGGGTGGAGGACAGAGACTGCCTTCCTGCTGTATGGGCATGCTTGCCATCCCCACCCATGGGGCACCTGCAGCCCTGCAGGTCCCCGCAGGCTGCTTTCCACCAGCTGGCTCTCACTATGGTTTGAAGCTGCTTTTTCTGTCTTGCCTGCTGTCCCCTCCAGCTTCTTGTCCGTTGCTAATTTGATCCTTTCCCTCTTTGATCTAAATCACCGATAAAATGTCAAACCACAGATTTGGCCCCCGTGTGAGGCTAGGTGAGGCCAGGGGAGGGGTGTCAAACAGGCTCCAACCTTGGAGACTGCACTCCCTGAGACTAGGACCTCAGTTTGTTCACTTATAAAAGTAAGACAACAAACTCAGTCGCTTATGAGGCTCAGGTGACACCCTGCCGCCCTCCGCCTGTGGTGAATACTCACTGAGCGCTGGAGACTGTGGCTAGGGTGGAGGAGGCCTCCCATTAGGCTCCGTTGATTCTACCTAACCCACGTTTCTGGTGGTCGAACTTTGGGTGTGAGGACAGGCTTTGCAAAGCTTTGTTGGCATTGCAGACAATAAGTCTGCAGATTCTGACGGAAGCCTTGGACAAGGAAGCCATCAAAAGTGGTACCAGCGTTAAGTTTATTATTATTATTTTTAGTGATAGAGTCTTAGTCTGTTGCCCAGACTGGAGTCAGTGATGCCAATCGTAACTCAGTGTAGCCTCAAACTCCTGGTCTCAAGTCATCCTCTCACCTCAGCCTCCTGAGTAGCTGGGAACACGGATGTGCCACCATGCCTGGCTATTATGTTACCGTTTTTTGTAGAGAGGGTCTCACTGTGTTGCCCAAGCTGGTCTCTTACTCCTGGCTTCAAGAGACCTGCCTTGGCCTCACAAAGTGCTTGGATTATAGACATAAACCACCGCACCTGACCCAGTGTTAAGTTTAAAGTTAGTTTTTTCCCCTCCTGGCCTCACTCTTAGCAAGTTTTCTATCTGCCACCAGGGCCAGGGTCCATCCTGGGGCTCCCACCCTTCCTAGAGAAGGAGAACACACCCATTCCTGGTAGTGTGCAGTTTTTCCAGGCCCATCACAGCTGGTCATGGTTGCAGGGCTGGCCTGGAGGTCCTCTGTGCTAGGCTCTATTCTTAGTCCACACTTAAGTTCTTGTAGCACCCAGAACCTTGGAGACTGCCACTGTCAGCTCCTTCTTAATTCCACTGATTGCACACTTTCCAGATGGAAGTCATTGCTTGGTCCAGACAGGAACCAAGAAAGCCATGGCTGCTTGCCGGGACCTCCTCTCCTCTGAGCTGCCAGGTTCAGAAGCCCCTCTGTGCCTGTGTGGTCACCAGCGTCCACCAGCAGTCTTCCCCGTCTCCTTTGCCTTCTGGGCCAGTTTCTTCATGCCATCTTTTGGGCATGTAAAAATCCTGAAGTCTTCCAAGAGCATCAGTGGCCATGAACTGAGTGCTTGTAGTCGCCTTTTCATGGCTGTTGTTAACCTGCCCAGCAGTTCTCGAGGGTCCACGTCAACACGGCTTTAAGAAGAGGACAGCTGAGGGCTGAGTCCCTGGCTGAGTGAAGAGGGTCAGGCCTGGCCCTGAGGCCACCCTTCAGAAATGCACCTCACACGGCTCCTCAGTCTAGTAGTTGCCTCCTCCAGATCCCTCAGCCTCCTCCTGGCTGGGGAGTTCTAGGTTATGCTGCCTCGGAGCGGCTGCTGCTGCCTGGGCTTCGCTATGTTTGACTCCCGCCCAGTCCTCACTCCAGTTGCAGCTGAGCTGTTTGAAACCTGCTCTCCTAAGTTCTGGGGAAATCTTAGGCCCTCCCCACCCCTAGCTGATGCCATCAGCCGAACAGGCCATTGATTATCCGAGGGTCCTATTGCTTCTGCGCTGTAGGCAATTCTTCACAGGCCTGCTCTGAGAGCCCTTGACCCCGGGAGGTGGAACTCTGCCCAGTTTCAGTGGCGGACAGTGCCTCCCTGAGTCTCCTCCTCACCAGATGCTGTGAGGCCCCTGCCTGGGCTGTGGATTGGAGTTGGGGAGGGTGGCATGGGAACTCCGGGTCCCATCTCACTGGCTGTGCACCCCTGTACTGCACCCCAGGCCCATGTGCTTCGTGAAACAGCTCGAGGTCCCTCCATATGGGAGCTACCGGCCCAATGTGGCCCCTGCCACGCCCAGGGCCAACTTGGCCAAGGAGCTGGAGAAGTTCTCCAAGGTCACCTTTGACTACGCAAGTTTCGATGCTCAGGTTTTTGGCAAACGCATGCTTGCCCCAAAGATTCAGACCAGCGAAACCTCACCTAAAGCCTTCCAATGTAAGTTGGGGAGAATTGTTCTTGTTTCTCTTCTGCGTTGCTCCTGGGAGGGGCAGGATTCAGGGGGCAGTGGAGGAGGGACCCTCTCGAGGAGCTACTAGGGAGGGAATCTCTACTGTCATGGGGAGGCCACGGTGCAGGCTGGAGGTCTTAGCTGTCTCAGTGGACACTGTGGTGGCTCTCTGGGGGCCTGCATCTCAATCATGCTGCCATCTTCATGTTTACCATTAACATTTATGTGTCTCTTAATTATGTGTGAAACAAAATCCAGATCTGTTATGGGCCTGTGTGTCCAAAGAGCAGAGCAACTTCACCAACATGGTTCACCCTGGGAGATCCCCCTCTCCACTGTCCTCATGCAACCTGTTTAGTCCCAGTGCAGCTGGTGTCCATTTCCCACCGCCTCTGGGCGGAGCCAGGCGACTGCTGGGCGGGGCCAGTGTCCTGGCAGGAAGACATTGCTTTCCTGGTGGGGACAACTTACTGGATACAATGTGTTGTTTGTGACATTAGTAACAAATTTTCTGGGGTAATTGTACTGAAAGAATCATTCCTACAAATCTTTGAGAACAACCCTGTCCGTCTTCTCTTGTCACTTACCGCCCTAATTTGTGGAATAAGCCCATTAGCCCTGGAAATGCTGGCGAAATGCAAAAGCATTGCATGTGCACATGAGATTGGGAGTGGCATCTCGTGGCAGATGGTGTCAGCCCCAAACCTGACAGTGATGAGTTTCCTACATGAGAATAATAAAAGTACTGATTGATGCAGCTGACAGTGGGGTGTGAGCCTCTCTTCCTAGCTTTGACAGGACCTGCTTGTTAGGATGGAGGACTTCCTGCCTCTGGGCACACACATGCCCGCTTGGATGCAGGAATGCAGTGGTACCAGTGGAGAGGGACCGCACCGTTAGTTTTCCGTAGATCTAGACCTTTCTGGATATTCCGGTGACGTTGTGATTACTGAGAACATCATGCTTGAGAGTGATTTTGTGGCTACAGTACAATTACTAGAAAAGGTGACATTCCATGCCTTCATTTGTCATGTTCATTTGAGCAAGAATGTTACTTTTTCAAGGCAGTGACGGTTACTGGGGACACCAAGTCAGCCTAAATATGAGTCCACCCTTTTGAGATGATGTGACAAAATTCCCATTTGGGTGATGTGGCGGAACACTTATCCCATTCACAGAATGCTTCAGTTTCTGATAGACAAGTTATTTTTATTTGAAATATCAGGGCTGCTGGGATGTCTTGGAGACTTTTACTCTTTCTGCCCACATTTTCATTGAGCCAGAAACGAGATTGTCTCCTCAGTTCCCTAAAGGAGGGTGGGTGGGGAGTGAGGTATGTGAGGGCCTGGGAGTGGGATGGGTGGCCAAGCCCCTGGCCCACTTCGACAGCTGTGCCCTGGGCCCTCCCATCCCTCCCAAAGTCCCCCTCCCCCACTGACTTGTCTGCATTGCTGCCTCTTTTCAAGTTGTATATCAGCCTGGTGTTGTTCCCTTTTTGCAGCTAAACCTTTCCCAAAGGCCTCTTCCCCCAGGCACAGCCCCTCCAGTAGTTATGTGAGGAGCACTTCATCCTCTTCTGCAGGCTTTGACTATTCACACGACGCTGAAGCCGCACACATGGCCGCCACCGCCATCCTGAACCTCTCCACGCGCTGCTGGGAGATGCCCGAGAACCTCAGCACGAAGCCACAGGACCTGCCCAGCAAGGTTAGTGCATCCGCACAGAGCCTTTCTTTGGAGAGGTGAGTTGGTGGAATTGCAGTCAGGCCTATCCGCTCCCTGCACAAAATGTCCCTACGAATGACTAGTGTCTAGTTGGCAATTCTCATTCTTACTTTCTCCCTCCTGGCCACGGCCCGAGGACCGCAGAGGTTGTTGGAGGGGTCCACCAACAGAACCCCGTGCGCTGAGTGAAGGGAGACCAGGGGCTGTGAGCACACGTTCCCACGTGCTTCCCTCTGAGCGTGAGGTTGAGCACGCACCGTACTCCCATGCGTCTCGCTCTGAGCCTGAGGGTGGCGTACACACATTGCTGTGTGTTTCCTTCTGAGTCCAGGGTGGTGCACGTGCCCTGTTCACACGTTTCCCGCAGTCTTCTGGTTGCTGACACCTTCTCCTTGATCAGAGGACCTAGTTTTACCCGGGTTTATGACATGTCTCAGGGGACTGGTTTTTGTGCTGTTGGGAGGCAAGAGGAATTGTAGGGTCTCCTTCATGGGAAATAAGGAAATGGCAGTTGGATTTTTTCTCTCACTACCTGTCTATTCTTGTCATTCTGTTTCCTTCTATGGGAATCAGTGTTCTGGACTCTGTGTATTTGATTGAAATGTACAGAAGGCACACACAGGAAGGGGCTGGAATCGCTAACAGATTTCACCTTTGCAATTACAGTCTGTGGATATTGAGGTAGATGAAAATGGAACCCTGGACTTGAGCATGCACAAACACCGCAAACGAGACAGTGCTTTCCCCGGCAGCAGCAGCTGCAGCAGCAGTCCTGGCGTGAAGTCTCCCGACGCCTCTCAGCGCCAGAGCAGCACCAGCGCCCCCCAGCAGCTCCATGACCTCTCCCCAGTCCAGCCAGGCCTCCCGCCAGGACGAGTGGGACCGGCCCCTGGACTACACCAAGCCTAGCCGCCTGAGAGAGGAGGAGCCTGAGGAGGTGGGTGCAGGGCGCCCGGGCGAGCAGTCAGGCAGCTGCAGCCAGCTCGCCCTGCCTGAGGCTGTTGTAACATTGGCTTCTCAAGGCAGCTCCTCCTCACAGGCGTCCGGCAGAGCCTCTGGGGGAGCCATCACTTTCTATGAAGAGCCCTTCATCTTCTGAGCAGCTGGGACTTAGGGGCCCACCCTCTGGGTGGGATCTTCGCAGCAGGGCCATGCTGTAGCCTTGTCTGTAGAGAAGGAGGTGGTCTTCTCACCCCTGTGGAGCATGGTGGCCAGTACCAACGTGGGCATTCTAGAGGCATGGGGAAGGGAAGGGCATCTTTCAGATCCCAGGAGTTGACTGGGGGAAAAGCTGGGTTTCTTGGGTTTCAAGCCTCCTGGCACCCTGCAGAGCTGACCTGCTGTCCAGATAGGGGCCCAGCCACTTGGGTCCTTGGGCAGAGCCCGTGAGAGAGCTCCTGGCTCAGGGGTCCTGGGCTTAGGATCTTCCATGGCGGGCAGTGCCAGGTCCCTGAGACCAGGACCAACCTGGCGTGGGTGTTGGAACTGTGGTCTGGGAAGCAGGGGTTCCTTCCCTTTTCAGTTGTTCCTTAAAACATATGAAAGAAGAGCCCTCAGAGCCAATGGAATTCTGGGCTTTTTCCCGAGGAGATGTGTATCCTGAAGGGCAAAGTCCAGCTCTGAGGGCAGCCCAGGGTCTAGGCAGTACCAGCCGCATCTGTGAGACTAGCAGGCCCCTTTCTCTCTCCTTCCCCCTCCTTGCAAGCCCCTCAGGAGGTGGAAGGAGTCCCTGTGGAAGAGCAGGGCCAGACCCCCAAGGAGGAATGAGGGAGGTGAGGCTAGGGCCCTATGAAGGGTGGGGGCTGGGTTAGGCCACTTCCATAATCTGGCCTCAGTGGGATCCAGAATTCCTCACTGGCCCTCATCCCACACTCAGGTGGGCCTCACAATCACCCCATTTTATAGAGGAGCAGCCTGGGAGCCCACAACAAGGTCCACTCCCAATTATCCAAAGACTGTTATTATGCTGGGCTGTGTGCTTCATGGGCATTCCCTCATTGGACGCCCCAAAAACCCATGAAGGGCTGCCGTTATCTCAAGCTTGAAAGTGTGGCATCTGGGCCCCAAGAGCCTGAGCCACTTGCCCGGGGCACGTGTGAGTACTTGTCAGGACTGGAATTTGAGCGCTGGTTACAGCACCCTGCAGAATGTTGGCCTTCTGTCCCTTCATGGGCCCCAGGCCCCTCTGTGGGAGGGATTTCCCCTGCTTACCTGTGTCCAGAGCCCTGAGCCTCCATACCCAGCATGCAGTTTGAAGCTTTTATCAAGTACCTGCTGTGGTCAAGGCATCACCCTGGTGGGAATGTCGGGCCAGGTGGTGTCAAGATCACTGTAGTTATCGTAATTTGTATTTTTTTTTTTTTTTTGAGATGGAGTTTTTGCTCTTGTTGCCCAGGCTGGAGTGCAGTGGCACGATCCTGGCTCAACACAACCTCTGCCTCCTGGGTTCAAGCGATTCTCCTGCCTCAGCCTCTCAAGTAGCTGGGATTACAGGCACACCCACGACGCCCAGCTAACTTTTGTATTTTCAGTAGAGACGGGGTTTCACCATGTTGGTCAGGCTGGTCTCAGACTCCTGACCTTGTGATCCGCTCGCCCTGGCCTCCCAAAGTGCTGTGATTACAGGCGTGAGCCGCAGCACCCGGCCTCGCATTTGTATGTTATTACCCTCACTGTGCCCTCTCATCTTCAGGACATTTCAAGAGTACTTATTTAGTGCCTAGTGTCTGTCGAGTGCCATCCCTGGCTCTGACGGGAACTGTATGCTGTTTACACTATGGAGTGACATGATGGTGGGACCCACACACCTGAGGCCAGGGAGGGTGTCAGGAGCCTACCACGCTGGGCAGCACCAGGCCTCCTCATTTCTAGGGTGGCTCAGGAGTTCTGGCTGAAGTGGGGGAGGAATCCAGCCCCTCAGGGTTGTTGTCTTCTGTGTTTTGCTGGGGGGGAGTTACGCCTTCTTCCCTTATCCAGAAGACAGGAGACTCCGGGAAATGCTTCTGTGGACACTGCCCTGAAGGGTCCCTCTCCCCTCGCCCACCGGGTTGGGCGCCAGGCCTCCCCGCCAGCCGGTTAAAACATCTCCCTGCTGGTTTTTTGCAGTCAGAGCCAGCAGCCCATTCTTTTGCTTCTTCTGAAGCAGATGACCAGGAAGTGTCGGAAGAGAATTTTGAGGAGCGGAGTATCCGGGGGAAGTCACCCTGACCAACTTTAAGCTGAAGTTTCTCTCCAAGGACATAAAGAAGGAGCTGCTCACGTAAGTCTCTGCTTTGGCTGACACAACTCCTAGGAGACCCTGTGTGGCCTGGGGAGGAACAGGCCCTGGTCCCAACCCATGGCGGCTGGGTCTGCTCAGCCTTCCCCTGACATGTCCTGACCACCCTGAGCCAGGCAGCCTGCGACAGGAGCCAGGGGAGTCAGAGGCTTCCCAACACCTTTGCTCTGTGCTGGGCTTTACTGCAGTCTTCTAAAAGTGATTAAGAACAAAGATATTCCCTAGCCAAGCTCACCAAGCCGGACAGAGCAGAGCAGGGAGTTCAGCAGGAAGCTTCACAGGAAGCCCTCGGGGCAAGCAGGCGCCCGGCCCTCTCCCTGAGGCCGCAGCTGGGCGTGTTCTGCCCTGGGCTCTGTGCCCAAGGTCTGGAATATACTGCCTTAGGACTCCCCACACTCATCTCTGTCAGCCTGGCTGGCCCTGACGCTGCATGTCTGAGCTGGTCCTCATGGGATTGGAATAGACAGAGTTGCTGATGGGTGTAAGTCAGATGTCAGTGACCTTCTGGTCAACCTTCATTGCCAACCACCTCTCCTAGGGGATTGTCAGAGGCTGTGCCCGGCACCTGCCACACAGGTGATCCAGCTCTCACATGTGCTCAGCGTACATTTCTGGGGTCTCTCTCTCCCCACCCGGAACCTCACTTGTATCTCACACCTGTGGCTTGTCCTCCTGGGAATGGCTGGATCCAGGGAAGGCCTTGCTGCTTCAGGGCCTGGAGAAGGGAAGAAGCTCCTGACACAATATTCTTGGGCATGTACGTGTGCACACAGCACGTGTGCATCAGAGGCATGCTAACTTTAAGCCTGACTTTAATTTGGTTACCTTTTCTTCTGGAGTTAAGTTGTGTGGGAGAAACTTCTAGTCTGAGAGGCACGGGCTGCGCCTCAAGGACGGGGGGGGAGGAGGGGCCACGCTTAGCTCATGGGTGAGCCAGGAGTGGGCCCCGGTCGCCCTCCCAGAGCAGGCTTGGCCTGGGGGGGCAGGCCTGCAGGTACACACTACTCTCTGGTCTGATGCTCTTTTTCCTTTGTCCAGCTGTCCCACCCCTGGCTGTGACGGCAGTGGCCACATCACTGGGAACTATGCCTCCCACCGCAGGTTTGTCTCCCGCTCGGGTCTGGCCTGGCCTGGGTGCTCCATGGTGGGTCTTCCTCCTCTCCTCCTCTGCTCCCCCTCTTAGCTTACCCCAATATCCCATCTCTTCTCTTTCAGCCTCTCTGGTTGCCCTCTTGCTGACAAGAGCCTCAGAAACCTCATGGCTGCCCACTCTGCTGACCTCAAGTATGTTTGCGCTCCCCTGACCTCCTGTCTCTTGGGCGGCACCCTCGCTTTGCTCTCCTTCCATGAGGCTCCTGCCAAAATCAGCCTTCTCCAAGGTGCCAAGCCTCAGCTAGCCCCAGCTCTCCTGAGAGGGGCAGAGGGGGCAGGGCCCAGGAGGGGCCGACTCTGGCTGGGGCTGCTCTGTCTGTCCCCCTGCTCTGAGCTCTGCTGCTTGCCTCTGCACGGGGGGGCCGGGGGCTGCTGCAGGCCCCTGTGCTGCTCTTGCCCCGATCCCCCATCCTCCAGCCTCTCCTGAAGACCCCCGACAGGGCTGCCTGGGCCTGCTTTCCCACTGCCCTAGAGATTTGGGAAAAGCCCAGAATCGACCAAGAAATGTAAGCCCTGCCGTGGCTCGACAGGCCGCAGGCTGTGTGTCTCTTGCTAAATGATAATGAAGAGAACGCTCCTTGCCTCCCCCTCCTCCTGCGATGCTCCGGCTGCTTCTGCTTTGGCCCTGATGCCCTCCCTCCATGCCCATACCTTCCCTTTGCTGGGCCCACCTGTTTCTGCTTCTGCACCTCCCTGCCTGTAATGCATGGGCAGGGCAGGCCCCGCAGGCACGAGCTAGCCTGCTTGACAGCCCTGCACAGCCAGGCGCAAGCACCCAGAGGTTTCCAGGTATCAGTGTCCTCTTGGGGCCGGAGTCAGGGACTGTTATTGCCTTTGGTTTTCATGCCTTCAATTGAGCTGTGACTCCACAGCCTATGTGACCCTGAGCCATGGGGAGCTTGTCCTGGGCACTGGGATTGAGCTGAGGCCTTGGAGGAAGGGGGTCTCATTCTTGTCTCTTTAGGTCACCCCTCTCCAGGGGGTGTCCCTCCCTCCCACAGGCCTCTGTGTTGGGGGCCCTGATTCCAGGCCAACACACCCTGGCTCATTCCGTTCTGGGGCCGGACAGGAGCCCGGGCACTGGTGCCTCTAAGATGAGGAAATGAAATTGCTCAAGGCTTCTAGGGACCTTAGCTGGCTCAGAGCCGGACAGAAAGCTTTAGGTCTCCCAGAGCCACCCAACAGCAGCCTTGTCTCCGTTCCTCTGTGGAGGCTGGTCTGGCCCAGCAGCCAGGAAGAGTGTGTCATCAGGTCCTTCAGTTCCCACAAATGGGGACAGGGTGCACCGTGTCGATTTCTTTTCTGGAGGTTAATAGCTTCAACATAAGCATTTTCCGAGGCTTAGATCACCACAGCAGATTCACACATTAATTTATTCATTCATTCTGCCCCACCCACGTTGTCTAGTCCTAGAAACCCAGAGATGAAACACTTAGTCCTGCAGCCTCGGGGACTGTCCTCTCTCCCTCTTTCCTTCTTCTCTTGCCATCTTTCTTGCAACCCTTCTTCCTTTTCCAGTTCTGTTTCCTTTTCTGTGACTAGTCTCCATGGTGTCCCCATTTGAGGGCCTGAATAATTTGAGAGTGAGAAATGTGGCCGCATGCACTTAGTGGCCCCAAATGTCACAATGTCCCTTCTGTCCTGCGAAGTGGATGCTCAGGGCTGATGGAAGAGGAGCTTGGCACGATCCAGGCCTGGACACATGGCCGTCTGGGAGAGTTAGTGCTCTTTTAAGACGAAGAGCCTGTGAAGAACTTTAACCCACACTTTAGAAATAACAACCAAAAGTCTCCCATGTGTGAAAATGAACCACTCATCAGCATCGGCAAGGATTGGGCTGGCAGCCGAGGCCTCCAGGCTCCTTCAGAAACTCCACTCTCCCCCAGCGGCCTTTCCACGGGAGGCCACTTCCTCTCCTCCCTCAGACCACTGCAAGAGCTTGGGACGATGGCGGTAGTACCCTCACGTGTCCTGATGTACCAACCTCCTTGCTCTCTGACACCTCCTGTTTGAGGGGATATCAGGCACTGGCTCCTCCTGATCAGCCTTGTGGCAGCCATGGGTGAGGGAGGCCTTGGAGCAAACGAGGTTCCTTTCATGACCTCCCTATCCACACCTCGCTGCAGAGACAGTCAGATGATCTGTTTTCCGTGTTTTAAGTGAATCCCAAGTCAAGGACTGGGCACAGGGCTAAGAGGGCATGGCTGCCTCAGGCCACTCAGCTC
The DNA here is from genome assembly GCA_036589455.1 of Ateles fusciceps. Lineage (NCBI taxonomy): Eukaryota > Metazoa > Chordata > Mammalia > Primates > Atelidae > Ateles > Ateles fusciceps. Next base: position 82,811 of record JAZHEH010002291.1, on the reverse strand, counting down.
ATCTTGCGCTGGGAGTTGAGTTGCAGCCACACACCTGCCAGACCGTGACAGGCTCTGTGCAGGGTGAAGGAGGTCTGTCCACAGCACAGGGATGGGGGCTTAGAGAGGTGACACCTGGTGTGTACTGCCAAGGCAGAGGTGCTCCTCAGACATGGCACTCCTTTCTGCCCAGACGGGGCACTCAGAAGCAAGTGGTAGGAGTGGTGAAGGTGGCTCCAGACCCCTGCAGCTGACCTGGGGGGTCCACAGGGCCATAGGGGCCCGCAGAAGGGATACCTGCTCCTCTGACTATGTGAATCAGGCCTCAGTGAGAAGTGCAGTATGGCCCCACGTGTGTTAGTACCTGCCGGCCCCGTGGGAGTTACACCCATGCCTGAGACTTGCTCACAGAAGCTATCAAGAGTATCTGCTCTGCTGTTACTATCCCCGTCGAGGCCTGGAGCTGCTGTGGGTCTGGAGGCCTGGAGCCACCTGAGTGGCCACTTGCCCACCGCACTGACCCTGAGCTCTGCCCGCTGCTTTCCTGCCACTGAGACAAGGAGTTGGAGCCCCAAGTGGCCACTTGAACAGCTGCCAACCCAGGAAGGAGAGGCAGGCCATCGTCAGTTCTCTGGGCTGGACAGCAGAGTATCCAATGCGTGGCCCACGGGGCGCGGAGGAGAGGAATTCGAGACGCCCCAGGAGGAACCCTGAGAAAACTCCTAGGGGTCGAAGACAAGGTTGCAGGAGGTAGGGCCAGCCCTGCTGTGCCGTCATAGCCTTTTGGATGCCAGGCAGTGCCCAGCTTTGTCTTCCTCCGAGCGAGATGTCCTGCCCAATGGCCAGATGTCATGTGTGCTGGTGGAAGACTGGTGAGGAAGGGCCGTCAGTACAGAAAGTGGGATGTCCTCCCTGGGGTCTGAGCGCCACAGCAAAGGGCCCGTGAGTAGCAGGTGATCTGGACACAAGCACCGAACTCTTGCCTGGCTCCTGCAGGGTCAGGATGCCCGTGAGGGGGAGGCACGGAGAGCAGGCCCGATGGGGACGGATCTGCCCGCAGAATCGGGCTGTCTCCTCCTACTGTCTAACACCAGCAGGAACTCACGTCTTTTCCCTCAGTGGACATGCGGAAGAAAATGACATCCCTGCTTGTAATATTAAAGTGGAATTTTTTACCACCTTATGTGATGCATTCATCAAATACTTGTGGGTATATAGAGTGGGACTTCTGTGCCTTGTGTTTCTCCTCCTTCCTCCCAGCTGTAAGCCACTGGCTGTGTGAGCTCTGCGGTCACGCTGCACAATAGCCAGGCCTGGCATGGCCAGCGCCATCTGCTATGCAGCAGGTGTGCAGAAAGCCTCTGTTCATTTACCAGCCTGTGGTGGCAACCCTAGGTGAGGGCAAGCTCCCAGCCCATCCAAGAAGATGAACTGGTCTTAGGATCTGGAGTGCTCATACTTAAAGCTATGGCTCAGATATGTTCTGAATGCCTTTAGTCCAGCCTAGACCCTACAGAAGTCCCAGGTGGGAGCCCATCGTGTCCTTTGGCTGCAGTGCACCCTGTAGGCCTGTCCCGGTGCCCAGCTTGGGTGTCTTGGTGTAAACCCATCCTGGAGCAGCAGTTGGCTGCTCTCATCTCAGACTTCCTGGTCTCCCTTGGGGAGACTGGGGGAGCAAAGTACTAAAACCCTGAGATGATCACATCAGACACCCTGTTGCTGGCAGCGGGCATTTGGGGAGAACATGGGTGACATTCCTCTGTGGACGAGGAAATGTGGATGGGCCCACTCAAGGGCTGAGCCCAGAAGGCTTTCCTCTGCGGGTCCCAGGGCTCTGGGCGGGGGCTGAACATCTTCCCGGGCTCTGGCTGCAGTTCTGCATTCTTCCGCAGGTGCCCCACGCCTGGCTGTGACGGCTCCGGCCATATCACAGGGAACTACGCTTCACACCGGAGGTGAGCCTGCCACACCCTCAGGTCCTGGGCCCCAGGGGTGGGTAGGGAATCTTTTCCTTAGATGAAGATTAGAAGACGTTAATGTTGCTGACAGCTAGAGTCCATTTTCATCTCTTTAATCTGAATTGTTGCTGTTTCCAGAACCTGATTAGATTATCCTCTGCAGTAAGATAAAATGACAAAGGGTGAGGGTTAGGAGCCCGACCCTTCTGCCTTGTGTGAAGGCTTCGTGTCTGTGGATTCTGCTTCTTACAATTGATCCATCAGTTGTCCTCACTCCCTCTCACCCGCCCTGGGGTCACAGAGCTCAAGGGGAGGGGATGAGGTGAATGGGTGTGAGAAGCTGTTCTGACGCTAAGGCGGCCTTTTGTCCCTCTTTCAAAATCAGCTTGTCTGGTTGCCCTCGTGCAAAGAAAAGTGGAGTCAAGGTGGCACCCACCAAGGACGACAAGGAGGACCCCGAGCTGATGAAGTAGGTTAGGCCATGCTGGCTCTTTCATTGCTTTGCAGAATTGGGATTTTCCTGTGTTTTATAATGTAAAAAAACCTCCTACTGGATTCCCTTTCTTTAATACGACGGGTCACCAAACTGATCAATGCCAACATTCGTTTTTATGGAAGCTCTCATACGCTGCACATTGGTACCTACGAAGATGTGAGCCCTGGATGTTAAAACGCACGCACTCTGAGTGAAGAGATTCCCCAAACAGGCTTTGTGTGAGCAACATGGCTGTTTATTCACCCGGGAACAGGCGGGCTGACGTCGAAAATGGAGCCAGCGAAGGGTGGTGGGCTAGGAGCTGGTTTTATAGGTTTGGAGTGGGCAGTGGAAAGTTACAGAAGTTATAGTTGGCGGTTTTTGCAAGCTGGGAGGGGTCGTAGGGTGTGGAGTCATGAGGTCGACCAAGGTGGGTTACAAACCGCAATGGCCTTGTCAGCTGAGGCCAGAATAAGAAACAATAGTGCATGTCTCAGGTTAGTTAGGCTCCACAGGGGTTCATTGCTTCTTCCAGGAACTAATCTGGGGTGTCTGTTCAGGTCACAGAGATTACCAAGCCATTTATGGCACAGTCAGACCTTACACTGGATGTTGTATGGAGGACATGGGTGGCAGATCCTCTGGGCTTCTCAGGTCTCAAGTATTCGATGGGGCTGGGAGAAGCAGAGCACCCCGCTACCTGTGTCTTAGGACCACCTGGGAGTGGGACCCAGGGCCTCAGGGTGGCCCCAGGGCCTTGCAATCTGCAGACTTTGGTCTAATGGGAAAGGTAAGATGCAGGGGTCGAGGAGTAGAGGGTGGTTAGAAAGACATTAAAGCTTTGAACCCTGTGTGCCCGTCCACCCACACAGCGATGCAGAGAGCTGGTAGATTGGGAGAGCTGGGAGGATCTAAACTGGGAACCAGACACTGTTGGGTGAAGGAAAGAGGACATCCTCGGCCTTAAGCGACCCAAGTCCTTGAGGCAAAATGACTCTCCTCTATTGCTCTTCTTACTGGGGCAAGGTGGGGGCTGACAGGTGAACCCTGAACCCTGACTCTGCGTGTTACCCTGCTCGGTGGGGGTTTGTGTCCTTGCAAGCTTATTGTCCCAGTAGGGAACTGGTTCCCTGCACTGCCCACTTGTAGGTGGGGGCAATGCTTTGCCACAGACTCGAACTGGGTGACCAACTGGCCAGTTTGCCCGGGACGGAGGTACTTTCAGAGCTGACATCTGGCAAAATGGGCAGTGAGTTCCCCAGCAGGTGAGCAGTGGAAGTGATGGCTCTGGACACTTTGTTGCTCAGGGCCTTGGGGCTGGCTTGCCCACAGGAAGCAGGTTGCCCTGATTGTGTTACCTGCTGGGCCAAGAGCAGGCAGACCTCAGCCCTGGAGAAGGGCAACTTTGCCTGAGAGAGGGTTGCTCCTCCTGGTAGCTTGCTCCAGCTGGGCCCAAACATCTGCTCTGCCACACTGGAGGAGCCTGATGGCCAACATCACACCCTTCAGAAGGGGATGGCCCCACCAGCTGTTTGGTATGATAGGCTGTGGCTTGTTCAGTTATTTAATTTTTTACAGTAAAACTGTAATGAATGCTAAATTAACAATGCGAAATGTGTAGTTGTTAGTACTATGAAGGCTGCATACTAAATGCTGAGGTAGATAAAAAGCATTTTGCCCCTGAGAATCCAGGAATTTGCCTATGATTATATAAGTGCAACACCTTTACAGATTTGGCAAGGATCCTGCTGGCAGGGATAGTATAAGTGAATTGTGCTGCATTTGCAAATGATTAAAATCAAGATCAGCATTTTTCAAATTAACCAGGAAAAATAAATGGTCTTCCTTTCTAATGCGCTGTCAACTAAAAAAAAACAAGAGTTCTGCAGTCAAGTGGAGACTGTGACTTTCGGAAACACTTCAGCATTTGCAGGAGAGATGAAGTTGGTAACGGTTCCATGGCAGAGGGAACCTGCCCACTTAACACGTCCATTTTACAGGGTTTCCATACCCCAGCCATAAACTTTAACTGCATTTGTAATTGCCTAGCGTCTTTAAACAGATGCACATAAAAGCAGAAGCTTTAATAGATGTGTTAGGCCATGCTGAGGGATGGGATTTTGTCAGCATGTGTGAGCTGCGATTTGGAGAGCCTGGCGGAGCAAGAGTCCCTTTTATGACATCTCGTGCCTGCACTATTCAAAAGTAAGTCACATCAGGCACTTTGTGGTAAATCCTTTTGCCACAGCTTTATAACTGGTTGTAAAAGTCTTGCGGAGGTTTCATCACGGGAGTCAAGAGATGAATGCTCCCCCTGGCCTGCCCATTGTCCCTAGAGGGAGGCCACGCTGCCCCTGGCCACACAGACACGCAACAAATGAAATGCACCTCTGGTTCCTGGTCCTGGCCATGTTTCCCATGTCACTGGCACACACGGCTTCTGCAGCCCAACACGTGCTAGGAAACACTAGCTCACCCAAGAAGCACAGAGGCCACACCAGCTCAGTGCCCCCTGCCCGCCCACCCCAGCGTGTCTCAACATGATGTACCTGACAGCTTGAAAGTTTCCACACCACGTGTTGTGAGAAAGAGAACATAGCTGAAATCTGAAATACCTTCCATGTATGCGACTCAAGGGAACAGCAACAGTTTCTCTTGAGGAAGGGGAGTAGTGGTTTACAAGAAAAAGAGTAAAAATAATTCTGATGTGGGCCGGGCACGGTGGCTCACGCCTGTCATCCCAGCACTTTGGGAGGCCCAGGTGGGTGGATCACCTGAGGTCAGGAGTTCCAGACCAGCCTGGTCAACATGGGGAAACCCCATCTCTACTAAAAATATAAAAATTAGCTGGGTGTGGTGGTGGGTGCCTGTAATCCCAGCTACTTGAGAGGCTGAGGCAGGAGAATCGCTTGAAGCAGGGAGGCAGAGGTTGCAGTGAGCCAAGATGGCGCCATTGCACTCCAGCCTGGGCAACAAAAAATAATAGTAATAATTCAAATTCGACTGTGTGGAGTGACTGAAGAGCCACCTCCCATTTGGCCAGTTCCTCTTCTCAGCTCAGGCCCTCACCTCAGGCTCGGCTGTGCCTGGCCCAGGTGCCCCCAGGGCCCCATGGCTGGGAGGCACCCCCGTCTGAGGGGGACTAGACATTGAATGTGGACTTCCCAAAGCCCCCATAGAGGCCCCTGGCAGTGTCTCTGCTCTGGCTGGGGATGAGATGACCTTGGACTGGCTCAGGGAATGTCCTATATGTTTCTGAGGGCTGGGTGGGTGGGATGAGTAACTAAAGTAAAAGAACCAAGAGAGGGGCCTGTGGAGAGAGAGAAAGCAGGGCACTGGCCAAGGTGGCTGGGAAGGGTTCAAAATGGCAGCTTTGGAGATGAGGCCAGAGTGTGGGGGCAAAGAGTCGGAAGCTGCCCTCCCTGTCCAGGCCTTGCCAACCTCCCCCTGGGCAGCACAGCCCGTGCCCCCATCTTAGCCCTGCAGCAGGAGCGTCTGCTGTGGCCCCAGCCCCCGCCCCCCACTGCTGTCCTCCTGAGTGCTTCCTGCGCTGACCCTGACTTCCCTGATCGCCATGGAGCTCCTGGTAAAGGGAGCAGTGGTGTCCTCTCTTGGGGTCCTGTGTTGCCAGGTCTTTAGCGTACAATGAGTGTGTGACAAATGGTAATTTAGGTGAGTTTCATTTGCTGGAGAGAGAGAGAGCGAACTTTGCAGATTGAAGATCTTGTCCTAGGTCTGGCGTGGGTTCCTGGATGACCTGGTCCCTCAGATCCCCAAATCCTGGTCCAGGTCCTTCCCTGAGGCAGCGGGGGACAGACACTCAGAGAGATCATGGCCCTGGGCCATGTGCATTGTCCTGTTTGTCTCTGGCTCACACTGTGCCCAGGGCGTTTGCCAGTCTGAATTTATGTTATTTTCATAACGGCCTCTGTCCCTCTCCTGGAACACGCAGAACAAAGGAAAGGAAAACACTGTTCAAGGCCAGCCTCCGGCAGGAGTGACTGTGCGATACCCTAGCGGAGTCTCCGCGACATGGGGTTCTGTGTTCTTCCTTCTAGAACATAGATCTCAGTTGTGGCAAAGCTACAGCATCTATGGGCATTGCCCCCCTCGTATTAAGGGCCGGGTTCTTCCCTGAGGCTCCAGGACCTCAGCTGCCCTCCCTGCCTTACTTGGAAGTCCTTTAATGTGTGATGTTGGGCTCTCTTGTGTCTGGCTTGGGAGGGTCTCCAGGCTTCTCCTCCCAACCCTGGCACCCCTGTACTCATCCTGGCCTTTCTGTGCCCAGGTGCCCAGTTCCAGGCTGTGTGGGGCTTGGTCACATCAGCGGAAAATACGCCTCTCACAGGAGTGCGTCCGGCTGCCCACTGGCCGCCCGGAGGCAGAGGAAGGTTCCCCTCAATGGCTCATCGTTCTCCTGGAAGTCCCTGAAGAACGAAGGCCCAACCTGCCCCACCCCGGGCTGTGATGGCTCTGGCCACGCCAATGGGAGTTTCCTCACCCACCGGAGGTAACTGTGCCTGCATCCCCTGCCCCTCTGTGCTCTCAGTGGGGACCCTTGCCTGGGGGCTGGGGCTGAAGCTCCTGAGGGAGGGCTAGACCAGGGCTCAGTGTGACCCAAGTTTCTCAAGGGAAAGGCAAGGCCACATGATAGTGCATGGGGCAGGCTAGCGGGTCTGTCGGTGCCAGGTGATGGTGTCGGCAGTGTCTTCACCATGTGTCTCCCGTCATCAGCCATCCTTCCACATCCTGATGGAGTCCTTCCAGGCTGAGTGTTATGCTGGACACAGAGGCTACACGTGAGCAGAGCCCTGGGTCTGACACATTCTCTTATCAGGCTGACAACTTCTTAGGAAAAGTTTGTTTCCTAACCCTTATACCCTGCCCCCCATTCATACCTATTCTTTGAACTCTGGGCAGAGACGCCTGCCTGGTTTGCAAGGGAGCTTGTGACCCCTCACTGTCTGGCGGTGAGCCTGGGCAGGATTCACCAAGTCTCACCTGCCCTCCAACACCTGCCCCATGCTGAGAGACCTTGCTTCACCAGCCCTGACTTCCTGTCTGTGCCCTATGGTGACAACAAGTGCCTGGTCCCATCAGAAACCCTGTGTCTGGGCCTAGGGCCAATGCTGAGTCTTCGTTCCCTCCCTGTCCCTCCCCTCCCCCTCCTTCCCTCCTCCTTCCCCTCCTCCCTTCTCCCTCCTTTCCTCTTCTCCCTCCCTTCCTCCTCTTCCTCCCTTCTGTCTTCCCTCTCTCTCTCCCTCCCCTTTCCTCCCCCCTCCCTTCCCCTTCCCCTCCCCTCCCCCTCTCCCTCCCTTTCTCTCTTCTCCCCGTCCCTCCCCCTCTGACCTCCCCTTCCCTCTCCTACCCCTCCCCCTCCCCCTTTCCTTTCCCTCCCCCTTCCCTTTTCCCTCCTCTCTCCTCTTCTTCCCCTCCTTTCTCCTACCCCTCCCCCTCCCCTCCCTTCCCTCCACCCACCCCCTCTTTTCCTTCCCCCCTTACTCCCTCCCCTTCTTCCTCTCCCTCTCCCCTCCCGCCTCATCTTCCCCTTCCCTTCCCTCTTCCTCTCTTCTTTTCTTCTCCTCCCCCTCCCTTCTCCTTTCCTTTCTCTATCTACAAGATTAATTAACTCATTCATTCAGCAAAAGCATTTACACCACATACCTAGCCCTGGAGAGAGAGCAGAGACAAAAAGGACAACTAGCCCTTCTCCAAACAAATAAATAAGCAAAATACTTAGTATGGTGAATGGCGGTGCCTGCTCTGGGCAAAGCTGAAGCAGGGGAAGAGGACAAGGAAGTTCTCTTTGAGAAGGAGGTAGCAGCTTGGCCTGAGGTGTCTGGGGCACAAGCCCTCGGTGAAGTGGCTGGAGCTGGAAACAGTCTGGCCCCCTTGACAAGGTTGGAGGAGCTGGGGCTTATCTGGCTGCCAGCTGGCAAGGACTCAGCTTTCACTGTGAGTGAGCGGCCCTGGCAGGAGGCAGAGGAGAGACTAGATCTGTTGTGGGCAGCTGGCAGGAAGGCCACTAAAGGAAGCTACCGCAGCTGGGGTCAGGTGGGCAGAGGAGACTCACTCTGAGCTTCCTGAGGACATTCCACCTTTCCTCAACCTTTACTTATAGTGGGGGTACAATCACTTCATAAATGAAATCATGCCTGAGAATCGACACATTTTGATGCACTTTTCTGCTTGAGTATCTATATCAAGGAGTGATCGGTGACTGTCATTACCATCACATCCTGAGGGTAGCTAAGGGGCAGAGTCAGCTGGGACAGGCTCCTCTGGGAGGTCAGGGCTGCAAAGTGCTGGCAAGAGGGTCCTGTGGACCTTAGACCCCAGAGGGAGCCCTGCTCAGAGTATCAGGCAGGGCCAGCTATGGCTGTGCCCGATGAGGTGAGCTCTGGAGTGTCTCTTTCCCAGCCTCTGCCCTGCCTAGGTGTGGCTTCTTTTCCCCATAGAACACAGTTTGGCCATAGGGAGGCCCTCTGGGTGATCTAGGTGAGGTGGAACATGCCTTCTATTAACCCATAATATGTGACCCTGGGCTGGTCATGGTGTCTGACCCCAGACTAGCCATGGTGACCCCTAGACTAGCCCATAGTGTGTGACCCTGGGCTGGCCCTGGTATGTGACTCTGGGCTGGTCATGGTGTGTGATCCTCGTCTAGCCCTGGTGGGTGACCCTGGACTGCCCATGGTGTGTGACCCTGAACTGTCCATGGTGGGTGACCCTGGACTGCTCATGGTGTGTGACCCTAGACTGGCCGTGGTACATGACCCTGGACTGGTCATGGTGTGTGACCCCGGGATTGATCATGGTGTGTGACCCTCGTCTGGCCCTGGTAGGTGACCCTGGACTGGCTCTGGTGTGTGACCCTGCACTGGTGAATGATATGTGACCTCTGCTTCCAGTTTGTCAGGCTGTCCCAGAGCAACATTTGCTGGAAAGAAGGGAAAACTGTCAGGGGATGAGGTCCTCACTCCAAAGTTCAAGACTAGCGATGGTAAGGACGGCTTCCTGGAGTTCCCTGCTCGTGACTGGGTGCCGGGCGAGTGAGAGCTGTGCACCTTTTTGTGCTGGTGGGAAGAAGGTAGAGAGATGAAGCCCCTCCTGGAATGAGTCATGGCTGAGGCAGATCCCTTGACCTGAGCTGAGAGCATTTTCGACCTTGGCTCTGAAGCTCTTGACACCTGTGTCTGGGGCCCTTGGCCCTCAGGAGGTCATGACTGCGCTAACATACGGCTTTGATGACCACTGGGATCAGAGTCCAGTGGAGCCCATGTGCTATGCGTTTGTGGAGAGGTGTGACTCATTCCCACTTAAGTGAGGAAATTCAGCATTGCCTGAACAAACTTCCATCTTTAATTTAGCAATTAATACCTCCCAAAGAGATTTAAGACTTTCCATCTGCCATCCTGCTCAGGAGGCAAACCATAAACACTCATCTCACGATTTTCAAGACAGACTTCTCCAGCCTTTAGTGTGGGGTATGAGCCCTAGAGAGAGATGAGGTCAGAAAGCCAGGAGAGGGGACCTCTGCTGCACAGGGCATTTCAGTTCCTTCTAGAAAGCAGGCTTCCCCACACCACTCTGGCTCAGGCCTGAGGCCCAGAGCCACAACTGAGGTTTCTCTCGGGGTCAGTGTTGGAGAATGATGAGGAGATCAAGCAGCTGAACCAGGAGATCCGAGACCTGAATGAGTCCAACTCGGAGATGGAGGCCGCCATGGTGCAGCTGCAGTCCCAGGTAGGTGGTGCCGCCCCCCACTCCTGGGCTCTTTGCCCTCCCAACCCCAACATTCATTCTGGGGACAGTGAGGCATCGTCAGCACTTCTCAAGGTTGAGTCAGGGCCGAGTCAGGACAGTGCAGTGCCTGGCACACAGGCACACTTAGGACTTGCCGGCCGCGCACGCTGCAGTGTCTGTGAGGTCACCCTGTGAGTGCTGGCGGGCCACCGAAGCTGGTTGTCCTGGTAGGGCTGTGGTCTCGTTAGTGTTCAGAATACTGTTAGTTTGGTAGTCCCATTAAGATGAGCAGCACTGTCGCTCTGAGTCTCGTTAGAATGAGTAGTCTGTAAAGGCCAGGGGGCCCATTAGGGTTACTAGTCTTGTGAGCAGTCCATGAGCTGGTACCTAAGCCGGGCCTCTGGAGCCAGGTTTCCTCCAGCACAGCCTCACACCAGCTGAGTGACCTGGCAGAGCTGTCGGCCTCTTCCTCAGTCACTTCCTCCGTGAAATGCAGTTAAGAATAGGGTTCTACTCCAGGCGATTATTGTACAATGAACGCGTTTCTATGAGGAAAACATTTAGCATATGCACCCAATCCAGAGTAAGTGTGGTCAGTGAGAGCTGCTGTTGCTGAGGAATAGGGTTACAAATCACTTTAAATGTTTGTGTCATATGTCATGATTTCCCTAAAATAAGCATTGTAATTGGAAACAAAAAAAAGCAGTAAAGATCTTATTTTGAAAATAAGAGCATGCCTCACCCGTGGGTGCTGAGTGGAGTCTGCAGCAGCGCCGGGGAAGTGGGCACACATCACTGTGTGGACCAGGCCCCACAGGGAATTTGGGCAGAGCCCCCTGGGCAGGGACAGATGGGGAGGTGGCGGCCTCCAACAAGGCTGCGGAAGATGCGTGACATATTCCAGCCCCACGTGTCTTGTTACTCTGCTCTTGTTTCTACTGGCAAACAGGCCCATGCTGACCGCTTGTCACTCAAGAGCCTGTGTAAAAATAGCCTCACCCCACAGGGATCAGGAAGGATTTTTGCCGTCATGCACATGGTGATGCCCCCTACCCCCGGGGTTCATAGACAGTGACAGCAGGGAGGGAGGGGTGGCTCTCCCGGTAGGGCTGTCCCTGTCCCCTCGTGGTGTCTCCGGAGATGCAGAGTGTGGTGTGGGTGTCCCACTTTGTGCCCCCTGCTCCTCCCTGTCTCAAAGTCCTCAGGGCCCTCATCAGTGTCTGTGTCCTCGGGATAGCACCTCGGATTTCTCTTTATTTGCTAAAACCAATCTTTTTAAAGACAGTGATTACCTTTTACTAGCATCCCTTTGGAAGGACTCAGAAGCACCTGCCCCTTTGAGGGGAGTTTGGCGAGTGGTACCCTCTTTGGAAGGGCAAAGGCAAAGTGAACGCAGGTCCCTATCCCCCCATGCAACCCTTTCAAAGCCACATGCTTGTCACCAGGTGGCAGAAGAAGGGTGCTTGGCCCCATGCACAGCCTCCCAGGAAGGAGCTCACCACTCCTGCCTCGAGTGTCACACACACTGTCTTCCTGTGGGTTTAGCCTCCACATCCGTGGCTCCCTGTAGATACACAGTCAGCCTGGGGGCTATCCCTGGACACCAAAGGCTTCAGGGCAAGTTCCCCACCATGGTGGGGAAGTGAGAAGACTTGCCTGTAGTTGGGCTGGGGAAGGCGTGCTTGGGAGGCCCCGAGGAGCTCTTTGTTGGTCTTTCTGGTGAGGGGGAAGACCCAAAGGCAGTTTGACACCCCATGAGGTAGGTGCAGTGATTCCCACTTCACAGATAGCAGCAGGAAGCATGGTGAAGCTGACCACAGCAGGTGGTGTCTGAGATTGAGATAGGGCGCTGTGAAGTCTGTGCTCCACCCCATCCCCCTCAGGCAGACACGGCAGAGAGACGTGCCATGGTAGTCCCTGGCACAGTCCCTGCATCCCCTTCCTGGCTTCCCTGGAGCCAGGCTGTGTCTTCAGAGGGCCCTTGCCTTTCTCTCCTCTGCCAGCCCCTCACCTGTGGCAGGATCCCCTACAGGAAGGCAGGGGCCCTGCCTCTTCCCCCACCCCAGGGTTCTGCATTCTCCCAGAGGGTTGTGAGAGGCAGCCCAGAGAGAACCCCCAGGAGGATGGGGGCCAAGGATGGGTGGCACTTCCAATCTGTCTCTGGCACAGATCTCCTCCATGGAGAAGAACCTGAAGAACATTGAGGAGGAGAACAAGCTCATTGAGGAGCAGAATGAAGCCCTGTTTCTGGAGCTGTCCGGCCTGAGCCAGGCCCTCATCCAAAGTCTCGCCAATATCCGCCTTCCACATATGGTAGGCAGCACACGGCCCTGTGGGCACCACGACTGCCCCCCCAGAGTCTCTTCAGAAAGCAGTAGGGCAGGGCATCTCCCCACCCCTCTGCCACTGGGTCCTGCCCTGGGGGTCCTGGGCCCTTGTGGAGATTCTCTACACCCCGAATGGCCCGGGCAGGATGTTGGCTGTGGTGGCCTTAGCCCTCCTGAGTAGCTGATGAATCCAAAGCAAAATGGTGATTCCATCAGCAGAGAGGCTACCGCTGGGTTGGCTGCAGAGGTGAGCACTTGTGGTTGTTTCAGCATGAGGACAGTGCAGCCAATGCTGTCTCTAGCTGGTATGGGCTTGTCTCGGGTCACGTGGGGGACACGGGTTTGATGCTCCCACATCAGGTTCTGTGGTGTGGGGCCCACTGCATGGATGGGGCTTGCTAACCTGGTTCTGTTCTCTAGGAGCCAATCTGCGAGACAAGAATTTCGATGCCTATGTGAGCACCCTCACCGACATGTACTCCAACCAGGAGTGCTACCAGAACCCGGAGAACAAGGACCTCCTGGAGAGCATCAAGCAGGCTGTGAGGGGCATCCAGGTCTAGGCCGAGTGGTACCCAGGAGTTTCCCCAGCCCTCCACACCGTTTACCTCTCCCGCCCCACCCCGCACCGTGGGGGATCCCCAACTCACAGTGACTTCCCGTCCGTGGCCTGGTGTGGCCTCAGACGGGTTTACCCAAAGGGATGCCTGGAAATTGGCTTCTCCCACGATGCTCCCTCCAGGCTTTGGGCCACGGCAGCCCCATGCATGTGCATAGGGGCACTGAAGAATTACAAAGTGATTTATTTTTGTTTTCTGAACGAAATCTGAAGAGCAGCTCAGTCTCCAGTGGAAGCTCATGGACAAGGTTCTCAGGGAAGTGTTGGAGTTTGCAGCCGCAGTATTCCTTTGTCTGTCGAGGCTGGGAGGGTAGCCGTGAGCGTGGCGGGCGGGTGGTTTGAGTGGCATCTTGGCCTGGAGGATGTGCCCGGGGCAGCGTGCTGTGCTCAGTGAGGCCCCTGAAGCAAGTGTGTTTTCTGTTTCGTTTAATTCCGTTTTGTGTTAAGGGTGGAACAAAGCTCTGTCCCCGAGGGAAAGTTAGGAATAGGTCTCCCAGAGGGCACTCCAGACAGTTGGCAAGCATCGTAGCCCCTGTCAAGTCAAGGAATTTTAGCCTGGGAGACTCCTGAAAATCAGCTGGATGTCTGGGGGGCAGCTGGCACACTGAGGCTGTGCAGATGTGTGCGGCCTTGGGTCACAGCTCCCTACTGGGGCTGCAGCCTTTAGACCCTGGGTCTGGGCTCCAAGTCCAGGGACCACTCTGGCTTCTGTGCGTCCACCCAGGCCCCTGACCTATCACTGCCACGTTATCCGGGCCGTGGCCAAACTCGACCTCTGCGTCCACGGTGACGGAGGTGGCGATGACATAATCAGGGTCAGAGGGTAAATTCCTAACAGGAGACCACCAAGGTTTCACTTCTTTTACATCCATTCAATATGTGAAAAAAGGGTAAATTTTAATTTAATGTGTTGAAAACGCAATGTTCTTACTGTGTAAATAGAATCCAAGTCAATTGTGACTGCAATTCCAAGTTAGTATTTAAAAGTAGAGAGATTGTACTTCCTGGAAAAAATTAAAAAGTAGTTAGTTTAATTATTCTGTAAATTATTTAATTTTGTCAAGATGTAAGTATTTATATTCACAACCTCTTATGTTAACGTTTGCTATTTATTTAACATTTTTATTTATTAATTTTATACTATTCCAACTAGCTCCCACACCAGGATACCATAAGAGGGGGAAAAAAGTGAATTCAAAGCAAAAATAACTATTTGACTGTAATATAGGCCACAAAAAATCTTGATATAACTCCTAGTTATAATTTTGATGCAACCAAGTTATTTTTTATATATTTTGTTATTTATTCTTTTAATAATGGAATTTTTAAAAAAAGTATTTTGTAACTGAGTAATTTTGATAATTTGGGGATTTTTTTCCTCAGTCCAATGGAGAGAAAGACATTTTTGTTTTCTTTTTCCCTTTTGGGTTCCTTTTGTTTCAGGCACGGATAACAGCAAGTGGAATTCTGTATTTATGATTATTTAAGTGTAGCGCAGATGTGCGTGCTCGGGCGTGTTTCTCGTGTCGCGTTTGTGTGTCGGCTCTTGTGATGGAGTCCTGTGCTGAGGGAGTGCTGGCCGCAGGCAGCCTTGAGTAGCCACCAGGCTCACGGGCTGTGCTACCATCCCTCCCTCCGACAGCTCCAATACTGTGACCCTCCTTCCTCAGGAAACGCGTTGAACCCACAGCACTCCGTGGTGTGTTTGCAGGGTGATTTCCTAATAAAAGTCCACTCTGACTGTGAGTCGGTACTGTGGTCTGTGGGGGAGGACATTGTCTCCGTTCCTGGTCAGCTCTATTGTGCACCCTTCTGGGAGCACATGGGTAGGAGGGGGGACCCTTCCATCTCTGGTCTCTCCTTGGTACCATACGTGGGCCCCCCCCTGGTGTCAGCTTAGCCAATATCTCCTTTTGAAACTACCCTCCCCTGGTGGCTTATGTGTGTTTCTAGAAGCTCTAAGTCACTCTGTCTTGCCTTTTCCCACATGACCAGTCATATGCAAATTGGTTTTTCCCAGGAGTCTTCTCTTAGGGTCAGGGAGAAAATGTTTTCCTGCTGAGGTTGTTAGACTTGGGGGTGTGGAATTGGGGGCTGCCCTGAGCTATCTCTCCTGGCCAGAGGAGGAAGCCATCGGTAGTAGGAGAGAGTTCGGACATTCTGGAGGGAGGCAGAGCTGACAGTGCAGGTGGACATGGAGGAAAGAGAGCTCTCTGATGTTGTTTTTAGAACTCATGGACCCAGCCATGCCTGAAGGCGCTCTGCCCTTGAACTGCCCAGTTATGTAAGGCAATGGATTCTTTTTTTTTCAAGTTGGTATACAAGGCCAAAAAGCCAATGCATACCAGCTTTAAAAAAAAGTGACTTCTCGCCTTTTTCATTTTCATTCTTTAGTGACAGGGATGAAAGTGCCCAGAGTATGACTTGGACTGGGGCTTCTAGTCACATTCAACCTAAACTGTCAACATGCTTTTGACCTCCCTGGAATCTGGCCCCGGTGGTAGACCTGGAGCATCCATCTGACGTGCAAACAAAGGATCCATCTTCACTGACAAATTCTTAGAAATTCTGGACTGAGTTTCCACCCTCTGCTGTAGTCAGACAGGGTCCAGAACACCTGTGGAGGACATTTGATCTGCCCCTCGGGGCTCCAACTGCTGGCTGTGGGGGCCAGAGCAGGTGCCTGTGCCCACTAACAGGTCATGCAGAACCTGTGCAACTGTGAGGAGGAGCTCCTGGGGGTCCCCTTTAGCAAGGCCCCATTTGTGACAGGCAGATCAGTGGCCTGGAGTTGTACCCCTTCACGTCAGCACGACAGATGCTGGGGTGGGTGTCAGCAAGACCAATTCTAAAGTGTCCCCTCATGGAAACTCATTCTGGGGGCCTGAGAGTTGGCTGGAGAGGTGGGGGCTGTGATGTTCCTGCTAGAGGGGTCAGGCTGTTACCATGATGTTAGAAAGCTGCACAGTCCCACAGCTTGATAATGGCATGAACTGGTTCACCCAAGAAGATTCTCTCACTTTTTGCTTAGAGGCACTGGCTGGGCCACCAGCCTGCTGGGAGCGGGGAGAAAGTCACAGGCATGTGCTCTCAGGATTTATTTTTCTCTGCTATCCCGCAGAGCCTCCCATTTACCATCTCCAGAGGGTAAGCTCAAGGTTTCATCCAGAGGGAGGGAGTGTTGGCCCGGGTCTCCGAGTCTGGGTGGAGTTCTGGGGAAGGGGCTACTGGCTCCTGAAACGCTTTCTACCAGGTGTCTTCTCGCATCTCCAGCAGAATCTGGTGCTGCCAGTTCTTGCGCTTCTGAGATGTGGACTGTGTTGGTTCTGAACTTTCTATACTCTGGCTAGAGTTCAGTGTTTTGGGTCTCCTGGGCCATTTATTTTACATCTGTGAATTTTCTGGCTTCTAAATTGCATTGTTGTCTCCTCTTTCATCTCCCAGCTCCTGCCAATTTATGCCTTAAAATCTGTCATTTTAGCCAGGTTTAAGAGAGAACAAAGGTAAATGTACATGTATACCTGCTTTCCTTACCTGAATGGGTATGCTGCAAGTTGATGAGCACACGACTGTCTCCCTGCTGGGTCAACGTCACCCCATGAGTAAGTAAAGTCTCAAGTTCAGGTGAGATTTTCTCCTATGAACCACTCTGCCCCCTGAAGCCAGTGGCCACTCAGAGGCTGCTAAAGACATGGATGTGGAGGGTGTCCTAACCGTCAGCTCACCGGCAATCGTGCGACACAGGCCACCCATGCTCCCAGGGGTTATAGCCTCTGTGCCATTCTCTCTGCCATTCTTTTTTTTTTTTTTTTAAGAAAGAAAAGAAAGAGAGAAAGAAAAAAAAGAGAATAAAAGAAAGGAAAAAGAAGAAGACTCTCTGCCATTCTTAAAATACGGAGGTGGAATGTGGGCTTCTGTAATAGAGCCTTAGTCTTCACAGGGGCACCCTTATCCATGATGGTGGATGGCCTGGGCAGGCAGCTGACGTTTGGCAGAGCTGTGCTCTGAGCCACTCTGGTCCTCACAGCACCCCAAGCCTACCCCACCTCCTGGCTGCTCCCATCGTCTCTGCCTCTCTTTCTTTTCATAGCTACAGCATGCAGGTCTCCATGTGTACTCGCTTTCTAAAGCCTGGCCTGTCCTCTTCCAGCACCTTCTGTGGCTCCCTCCTCCTCCCCCCTCCACTGTATCTTCCCCCCCACCTGCTTATGTGCTCCCGGCCTCTCCTCCTTCCTTCCTCTTCCACCCTAGCCTGCAGCTGCCTCGGGGCTGTCCCAGCCTGTATCTCAGCCCTTTTCTCCTCATTCCCAGGGCCGATGTCTGCTGTGTGCAGAGAACTCCCATACTGTCTCCCAATCCTTTCTTCCCTGGCCCTAGTACCTTCTGGGTCTCCACTTGGATGCCCCAGAGGCATCATGACACATGGCTGGGTGACCACAACAGCCTGCCCGCTACTCCCACCTGGCCCTCTCTGAGCCCAGCAAGGCCCCTACCCCCATCAGCCCCTGGTCTTCACTCACCCAGCTGAAGGTCACATGGCCATACGGGAGCTGCCAAGAGGGGCCACAGCTGCCTGATGTGCCACATGAATGTGAACGCCCCTGCGGAGCACCCCAGCTTGTGCTATGTGCCACCCCATGGGGCAGCCATAGAGCAGCCCTGACAAGGCAGGTGTATGAAGTGGGGGAAGAATGGATGGTTATTTTGGATCGGAATAAAGCCATGCAGGGATGTGTGTACAGCAGCAGTCTGTGCCCTGCCCACCATGTGGACGCAGTGACTTTCCTGAGCTCCAAGGAGCCCCTCCCAGTAACTAGTGTGACAGTTTCGCTGAGCTGTCTACTTGAGCTGATTGTAGCTCCTGAGAGCTGGCCACACCCCTGGCAGCCTCTTAGCCAGTGTAGGTCTTGAGGGGGCACACTGGTAGCCCCTTGATGTTGGAGGATGTGGTACAGTCTCAGCCCTGTAGACCATCCCTGAGCACCCACCACTCCAGGGTGAGAACTCTTGCTGGAGGGGTAAGGGGTGTGTGTGAAGCCTTGCCGCCCCCACCAACAGGAGCGTGGGAGCAGGAGGTTGAGCCGGAAACTGCAGCCACCACTCCAGCACCCAGTGAACACTCCTCATGGGACCCATTCATCTCTGCTCATGGGGCACCTTTTGCCAAATTAGACACACTTTTGCCTATTTATTTCACACCCTGTCAAATGTGTTTTCCTTGTCTTTATTCTGTCACAGCTCTCTCTATAGACATTGTCAAAATAGTGGAAGACAAACCTGGCAAGGTTTGTGACTAAAGATGATGAGGAGCCATGTGAGAACCAACCTGCTGCCTAGAAAAGGCCGATCAGAAGTGCTGCAGTTCTGCCCCGCATCCCCTTGGGCCACTGCTTGGGACCCCTGATGGGTGGGTAATCTCAGACCCCATCAGGCACCAAATCTATAAGGGCTCCATTATGGCTGCCCTAACTCCCACCCCACGCAGAAGCCCTACTTGGCTCAGCTATGAGCAGTTAAGGAGAAATAAAGACTGACCATTATTGAATCTTACCCGTTTCTACATATACGGGCTCCTTCCTCCTCTCCAACGACCTGTGATATAGGCAGTAGGATTGCCCCATCATGCAGATGAAGAAACCAAGGCCCAGGGAGGCCCAGAAGGCTGCTCAGAGTCACACACGGCTTGGCTGTGCAGACAGGATTTGCCTGCAGGCCTCTAACTCCAGAGCTGGTGCCTTCAGAGCTGCATGATGGTACCTGTAGCATATCCAGAAGAAGAGTGGATCCTCACAGAGCAGTACGGTCCAGTGGGTATCTAAGGGGCCAGAGGAGAAGAGGCTGCTCTCGTCCCTAGGCCAGTGGGAAGGGCAGGAGGTGCCAGGAAGAATCTGCCTGGACAGGGCAGGGAAAGATGGGAGCTTGCAGCTGGGTTGCTCCAGCCTCAGGAGAGTGGGGAACCATCTGGGCCCCCAGTCAGGATGCCTGAAGAGGAGGGCAGGGGAGGCCAGGTAGATGTCATTGCCCCTGGGGACAATCTGACCATTCCCCAGGGCAGGTGGGACTGGCTGGAGACCACTAAGGCTCCTCGAAATGGAGGCAAATTCTCCAGCCTCATCCGCCTCTGTATTTGGTGAAGAGAGCTACAGAGAAATCATGGAGGGAAAATGGGACACAATGTTGGTCAGGGGGAAGCCCCTTCTGAGGGGGCTTGCACTTGACCTGAGGGAGGTGAGGTCCAGCCCTGTGGGTGTCTGAGGCAGGGGCAGGGACCCTGGTGAGAGGGAGGAAGGGTGCCAGCCAGTGGGACTGGGCAAGGGGGAGGGGCCGAGGGAAGCATGAGGGATGAGGGGCTTCAGCCACCGCCAGACTTTGACACGGAGTGAGATGCAAACACAGGGGACTTGGGGCAGTGGAGTGACCTTGCTGGTGAGTTTTCTGGTGTATTTGTCTGCTCAAGATCCCTGAGATGAGGGACTTGTCATACTAACCCTGGATGCCCAGGGCCAAGAGAGCGATCTGCCCTTGCAGGCAAACAGTGCTGTGTGGAGGGAGGGAGGGGGAGTCCAGGGCTGGCCTCAAGTCACTGGGGACATCTGGATGAGTGCTGAGACAGGGCAGGGGGCTCCATGTGGCATTTCCTCACCCCAAATCCCAGCACTGGGCTGCCTGGGAGAAGCCAACTTGGAGCTCGCTCGCCAGACAGCTGGCAACTGGGTACCTCTCCGTGTGCCTGGCACCCCTGCCTGCCACATAAAGCCATTCTGCAAAGGTGCACTGTGGTCCCAGATTCACCTACGTATGACACTTCTGGGACATCCCTACATCTCCCATCTATATCAGCCACCCCTCTTGGCTTTGAGGTCTGCTCCTGGTGGGTTGCTGGCTACCTGATGTCTGACAACAGCTGCCAGCCTGGTTCAGAAGTGTTACTCAAGGCCCTCCTGTCTGCACCTCCAGGTCCAGCTGCAACCCACCTGGTGTCCAGGGAGTGAAAACATTCCCTGCTACCACCTCATCTTCATGACTAGTCTGGTCTACCACCTGTTGCAGAAAGACGTTTCTTGTGGGGGGGGGGCCCTCCATCTTCAAGGCCGACACCCACTCGCACATTCCTCTCCAGTTTTTCCTTTCACAATTCACAAGAGGCAGTGGGGAGTGGGGGAGTGGTGCAAGAGCTGGCACAGGGGAGTTCCCGTTAGTGGCAGTGATGCCACCAAGAACCTAGGTCTCACATCCTAGGAAGTGTGGGTGTCCGCTCAAGGCACTCCCACCTCAGGTGTCCTGTGGATAGGGCTCTGGGCCCTGAGTGTGACACCGCTTCTTCGTGAGGACCTGTATTAGCCAGGGTCCCCAGAGAAACAGAACCAATAGGGGATACGTATGTGTCTCCTAGTATAGACCCAGCAAAGTTGATGTCGCAGACCTCTTCCCCTATGCCCACATAAAGTGGTTTGTTTTAAGATAAGAAATAATTTTTAAGAATCATTTCCAACCATTTTATACATGTGAATACCTTTGAGTTCACCGGTATTTTCAGATCAACATCAAACTGCTGTCACCTGTGTGGCATGAATAGCAGAGAAGCCTTGACAGATGTCTGAAAACAGACTGGCTCATTCCACTCTGGCTACGGGGATTAAAATGAGGAAGAACGACTTCCC
Source organism: Ateles fusciceps (assembly GCA_036589455.1). NCBI lineage: Eukaryota > Metazoa > Chordata > Mammalia > Primates > Atelidae > Ateles > Ateles fusciceps. Next base: position 62,046 of record JAZHEH010002291.1, on the reverse strand, counting down.
CTTCCCGATGACCCAGTTTGTCTCCTTCCAAGAGAGCAGCTGTGCAGCAGTGACACCTGGTGGTAAATTCCTCATATGAGCCTCCACCCCGGCTCCTTGCACAGACTGGCCAGAGGCAAGAGAAACCAGGTGTAAGGCCATTCCTCAGGAATGCAGGCCTCCTGCCCCTGAGGCCCTGACAAAGCCAACCTGTGTTTGATGCATCTGTGGGCAAGTATCTCAGAGGTCCAGGACACCCAGAGTGGGCGTGAGACCTTGCTCCTCCACTGGATTGCAAAAAGCATCCAGAGGCGACGTTGGAAGAGTGGCAGGGAAGGTGCTGAGGATGCTGGGTGGCTTCTGCAGAGCCTGTTCACATATTCACCTACTTCCCTTGTGAAAGCATTGCTTTCTGCTCAGTATGGGGGGAAAGCTCCTGGCACATCATCCATCAGAGCTTCTTGTTCTGACTCCCCTTCGTTTAGCCAGCCCTGACTCAGCCACCCCTGACCACCACCAAGTACTGAGCAGGGAAATGGCAAGGCAGCCACTGTCTGGTACTCAGGAGTCTAGCCCCTCCTCAAGAACAGCGTGCTGCTAGGTGCGGTGGCTCATGCCTGTAATTCCAGCACTTTTGGAGGCTGAGGTGGGCGGATCACCTGAGATCAGGAGTTCGAGACCAGCCTGGTCAACATGGTGAAACCCCGTCTCTACTAAAAATACAAAAAAAATTAGCCCGGCACGGTGGTGGGCACCTGTAATTCCAGCTGCTTGGGAGGCTGAGGCAGGAGAAGCGTTTGAACCTAGGAGGCAGAGATTGCAATAAGTGAGATCGGACTACTGCACTCCAGCCTGGGTTACAGAGTGAGATTTCATCAAAAAAAAAAAAGAGAATGGGGTGCTATTTGTAAAACCCTTAGAGGATAACAAAAAAATTAAATTGTTGCCATTGCAAAAGCAACATTACCCATTATACAAACAGATATCACAGACGTAAATAAAGTGAGAAGTTGTGTCCTTAGCCAGAGCTGAGAGATGCTAAGAAATTAACCTTATGTATTTACTCATGGAGTTCTCATTTCCGGTGTTCTTTCTTAAATGTAGATCTACTCTTCCATCTGCTTCATCTGCTCTCTGCCTGAAAAATTCCCTTTAATATTTCTCATTGTGTGGGTCTGCTACTGAATTCTTTTAGCTTTGGATGTCTGAGAAAAATCTTTCAGTGTTTAAAATAAATGACAAAAGAGCAGTTTGGGGTTTACAGGAAATTTGAGCAGATAGTACAAAGAGTTCCCATAGACCCCTCTCCTGCGCACAGTTTTCCTTATTAGTAACATCTTAATTACTGTGGTATGTTGTAACAATTAATATACCAATATTGAGGCATTGCTATTCACTAAAGTCTATAGTTCACATTAGGGTTCACTCGTTGTGTTGCAGTTACATGTTTTGTTGTTGTTTTGTGGGTTCTTTTTTTTTTTTGGGGGGGACAGACTCAGGTTTTGTCACCCAGACTGGAGTGCAGTGGGACAATCACTGCTCACTGTAGCTTCAGCCTCCTGGCCTCAAGCGATCCTTCCTACCTCAGCCTCCTGAGTAACTGGGACTACAGGCCTGTGCCACCACACCTAGCTAATTTTTTTTTGTAGTGATGAGGTCTCGCTATGTTGCCAAGGCTGGTTTTGAACTCTTCCTGTCTCAGCCTCCCAAAGTGCGTGAGCCACTGTGCCTGGCTAGTTATATGGGTTTTGACAAACGCGTAATAACATGTATCCACCATTACAGTATCATACAGAATAGTTTCAGTGCCCTAAAAATTCCTTTCTGCTCTGCCTGTTCATCTCTCCCTCTCCTCCAACCCCAATCCCTAGCAACCATTGATCTTTTTACAGTTTCTACAGTTTTCGCTTTTCCTGAATGTCTTATCATTGGAATCATGTAGTGTTAATATGTAGCCTTTTCATCCTGGTTTCTTTCATTTAGCAACAAGCATTTAAGGTTCCTCCTTATCTTTTCATGGCTCCGAGCTCATTCTTTTTATCATTGATTAATACTCCACTGATCACCATGACGAGTTTGTTTATTAATTCACCGATTGAAGGACATCTTGGTTGCTTCCAATTTTTGGAAATTGTGAATACAGCTGTTATAAAAATTTATGTGCAACTTTTTGTGTGGACATAGTGGTTATTTGAGTAAATACCTAGGAGTGCAAATGCTGGGTCATAAGGTAAGACTTGTGTCTTTCATAGAGCAGAAGTTTTAATTTTAACAAAATCCACCTTACCAATTTTTACTTCCATGGACTGTGTGTTTGACTTGTCAAAAAAGCCATCGCTAACCCCAATGCCACCAGGAATTTCTCCTATATTATCTTCTAGAACTTTATGTAAGAGCTAGATTTGTGTCTAGTTTTTTGTTTTTTTGTTTGCATGTGGATGTTCGGTTGTCCCAGCATCATTTGTTGAAAAGACTGTTCTTTCCCCACTTAATTGCTTTTGCTCCCTTGTCAAAGAACAGTTGGCTGATTTGTGTGTATTTCTGGACTCACTATTCATTCCATTGATCCATTTGTCTCTTCTGTTGTCAACATCACACTGTCTCGATTATTGTAACTATACAGTATGTCTTGAAATCTGGTTGCGTCAGTCCTCCAACTTTGTTCTTCTTCGGTATTGTGTTGGCTATTCTGGGTATTTTGTCTTTCCGTATAAACTTTAGAATCAGTTTGTTGATATCCATGAAATAACTTGCTGAGATTTTGACTGGTGTTGCACTGAATCTCTAGATTAAGTTGGAAAGAACTGATATCTTAGCCCCACTGAGTTTTCCTATCCATAAACATGGAATATCTGTCTATTTAAATATTTGATTTATTTTCTGAGAGCTTTGTAGTTTTCCTCATATAGATCTTGTGCTGTTTTGTTAGGTTTATGCCTAAGCATCACATTTTTTGGTGTTATTGTAAACAGTATTGCATTTTTAATTTCAAAGTCCAATTGTTCATTGCTGGTATATAGGAAAGCAATTTTGGCTTTTGTTTATTAACCTTACATAGTAGTCCCCATCTATGGTTTTTCTTTCCATGTTTTTAGTTACCTGCAGTCAACCATAGTTTAAAAATATTGATTGGAAAATTACAGAAATAATTTGTACATTTTAAATTGAGCGTGATTCTCGGTCGTGTGATGGAATCTTGTGCCATCCTGCTCCACGCTGCCCGGTACACAAGTCATGCTTCCGTTCGGCACACTCATGCCATATACACTACCTGCCCATTAATCACTTAATAGCTGAGAGAGACGCCACATTCATGTAACTTTTATTACAGTACATTGTTATAATTGTTCAATTTTATTATTATTGTTGTTAATCTTTTGCTATGCCTAATTTATAAATTAAACTTTATCGTAGATAATCCATATAGAGGAAAAAGCATAGTATATATAGGATTGGATTCTATCCCTTGTTTCAAGCATTCCTATATGTACTACAGGGTCTGGTACATATCCCTGACAGGGTCTTAGAACATGTCCCTAAGGACAAGGTCGGGGGGTGCTACTGGATCCAGCAACTCTGCTGTAGTCACTTTTATTAGTTTCAGGAGTTTTTTTGGTAGAGTCTTAGGATATAATACACAGTTTATCTTATCATCTGTGCACAAAGACAGTTTCATTTCTTCCTTCCAAATCTGTATACCTTATTTTCATGTCTTATTGCATCAGCTAGGACTTCTATATGATGTGGAACAGAAGCAGTGAGAGGGGGACATTCCTGCCTTATTCCTGTTCTTAAGGAAAAGGGCCACTTTCTCACCATTAAGTATGATCTCAGCTGTTGGTTTTGTGTAGATGTTCTTTATCAAGTTGAGGAAATGCCCCTCCATTACTAGCTGGCTAGAATTTTTAACGTGAATGGGTATAGAGTCTCAGCTGGGGATGATGAGAAAAATCTGGAGCTGGATAGTGAGGTCGCACAATAATGTCAACGTACTTCATGCCACTGAACTGTACACTTACGAATGGTTAAAATGATAAATGTTTTGTATATTTTACCATAATAAAAATAGTGCATTTTGAAGACAACACCACAACCTCCCACGTGTAGCTCTGGCCACTTGCTCCTCAGACACCCGGCTGCACCCTGCCTCAGGCCCTGTGAGCCTCCTCCTTCAGACACGACAAAGATGAGTGGACAGATGCAAGGGGATGGGCAAGGGGACACTGGAGACACATTCAGAAAGCTCCCTGTGGCTGGGTGTGGGAGGAGCCTGGAGGAGGGTGAGGGTAGCAGTTGGATTCTCATCCACCTTCCTGTACTGACTACTAGCTGGTAAGTACAGGAAGCCAGCTAACCTCTCGTAGTTTCAGTTCCCTCATCTGTAAAATGGAGGTATCAATGCCGTCAAGCCGAAGGCCACAAGGAACATGCCTGTAATTGAAGGCGTTGGGATTGTCGCTGGTTGCAGCGAGGAGGATGCAGATCATGGAGAACTGCAAGGATCTCAGTAAGAGGTGTCGGGAAAACTTACTAAAAAATGTGGGCTTGAGTTGTGTGATTTTTTTCATGGATTAGATGCCCTCAGGAATTGTGGGGGTGAGCGGGGGAAGAGCGGTTCTCTGGGCATCTAGGTAGATGTTATCTGTGAGGAGGCCAGGGCAGAGGGAGGCTCAGCTGTAGCTGGTAGAGGAGCTGGGGTCATTGCTACTAACTGGGAGAGGATATGTCTTAGATTTTGTGGGTGGCATAGTGACCCTATTTTTGTTTGTGTTTAGACAAAATTATGACATGGCCTTGGATCATGATAGTGCTCCTCCACAAGAGTATTTATGTCCAATAGGAGACCGCGTGGCCTTGATCTGAGCGCCAGGCCAGCTGCTGGTGTCACGGTCCACTTTTCTCCTTGGAAGTCACACTAGTACCTATTTCATGGAAATAAGCTACATAGCGTGCTCAGTATGTACTTTATGAAGGGTTAATGCTATGAATGCTGATAGTAGTGGGAGCTGATATGGAGGGGGAATGGAGGAAACACCTTGGAAAACCAAGCAAGAGTCTGAAGGTGTGGCAGGCTAGGTCTCACTAACTCAGGCCTCCATTACAACTATTCCAGCATGGACTGGGTAGCCAGGTTACACATTCAAAGCTGATTGAGCCACTGCCTTTATACAAAGGTTGGAATGTAACAGCCGACCAAGAGTATTGCCTTGGCTTTTCCTGGGCATTGAAGCATGGCAAGATAATGAATGAATTCTTAACAGGACCCTTTTTAGTATTAAACAAATTTTATTGGGGTCTGAAGAAACTCCCCACGCCTCCACAAACAAGTTTATTGGGGTCTAAAGGAACTCCCCATACCATTATGATTTAGCAGGAGACAAGACAAGGGTAATCACCCCAGCACCTAGACCCATTTAGATTAAGTAAACTTACCTGAGGCTCCAGAAGAGGGTCTTCAGGACTTAGACCTTAGTTACAGATTAAAAGAAGTTAATCACTTATGTCTTTAGCTGAATGCACACTTACACGTAGACATATAGTTTAGAAGGTGTATAAGCTCTGGAAAACTTTGTAATTTTGAGTTGGTCTGCTGATGATTTCCAGGCCTTCTCCCTGTAATCTGTTGCAGAAATAAAACCTCTCTTACTTCCCAGTTCATTGGCATCTTGTGTTATTGGGCCACGAGAAACAGCAGCCTGACCCTGTTTGGTCTGGGAACAAAGCGAGTGTCTGAAGACAGCAGTGATGTGATCATACTGTGTTTTAGGAGGACCACTCGACAGAGCCCCAGGGTAGCGATGGGAGGGGTCGGGAGAGGTGAGGGAAGCTGGGGCAGGGCAAGGAGGGATTATGGGGACGATGTCCCTGGCAATGGGAAGAGGGTCAAGGATGACTCCAGGGCTTCTGTAAAAAAGTCACAGATAACCACAGGCTCTCGGGTGGAAGGACGCTAAGAGCCCCGTGAAGGTCATGAGGTGGTGGGCAACCTCAGGTCCATGGATCCAGTACCATGGGTCAACAACAGAAGTGAGATCTCCCTGGGACCACATACGTGGTGAGGGCGCCGGCCTTTGGTTTCAAACTCTGCTCTTAAGTGGAGCTCCAGGGTCTGGGGAGGAATGCGGGGCAGGAGGGAGGCCGGGACCGGAGACCCAGGCCCACTCCTCTGCAGCAGTGACGCTGGCACTTGCTGCACATATGGGGCAGTTTGCATGGCTGTGCTTGAAGAAAGGGTTCTGCGGCTAAAACCCATCTGCAAAGCCCCATGCGAGGTTTGGGCAATGGGTTGTGTGAACCCAGAAAATCTGAGACAGGTCTCAGTTAATTTAGAAAGTTTATTTTGCCAAGGTTGAGGACGCGCCATGACACAGCGCAGGGAAGTCCTGGCCACAGGTGCGCAGGTGGTCAGGGTTAGGGAGACAGGAGACATCAATACACGGAAGAAGCATATTGGTTCGGTCCTGGAAAGGCGGGACAACTTGAAGCAAAGGGGAAGGTCAGGGTTAGGTGACACACAGACGGTGACATTCTTTTGAGTTTCTGATTAGCCTTCCCAAAGCAGGCAAATCAGATTCGTATCTAGCTCGGTGAGCAGAGCAGCCACTGAACGCAAGGCAGGTTCCCTAAGCCGGAGTTTTCCGGAGTGATCTCGGAAGCCGGCTGGGTAGGAGGGCCCCAGGGCCGGGTGGCAGAGCGGGGTCCCCGGCGGCTGTGCTGATGCGGGGGAGGCCGCCCTAGGGCAGCGCCGGCCCCGAGACAGCAGCCGCAGGGCGCCCTCGGGATGCGGAACGTCCCAGCCGTGGGTCGGCAACGGCGTCTCAGGTAACCCTCAGGGAGGTTTCTCAGGTAGCCCGGGCGGGGTCCGTCCTCCACGTTGAGCCCTGCGCGGACCGCGCGCCCACGAGACTCAGACTAGGCCGAGGGCTCAGCGAGCGCCCGAGGAGCGGGCGGACACCGGCAGCCCAGAGGAGAGGGGCCCTTCCTGCGCCGCCATCGCCCCTTTAAATGCCAGGCCCGCGGCGCACGCGCAGTCCGGCCGTTGTGCGCAGGCGCAGAGGCGGTGGCGACGACGGCGACGGATGTTTACGGCGGCCGAGGTTGGAGCGGCGCACCCGGGGCGCGGACACACCAGGGAGGCGTCCGAGGAGCTGCAGGTCGCAGCCCAGGCGGTCCGAACCCGCCGGCCGGCCGAGCCTGGAGGTAGAGCCGCCGCCGCCGCCGCCCCCCCCTCGGCCCGGCCTGCGGCGAGCGGGCGGTGTGTCTCCTCGGCCCCTTCCCCCTTCTCCGCCACACCCGGCAGCCCTGTCCCCCGGAGCGGTCCTCGGGGCCTCGCTTCTCCCCACCTCGGGACACCCTCATCCCCACCCCCCGCAGCGGACCCGGGGCGCCCCGCGTTTCTCTGTCTAGCGCTCGCGGTTTCCCGTCGGTCACTGCTGGGTGTGCTAGTCCAGACCTCCAGCTTGTCCTTGAGTTCTTAAGTGGGAAACGTTTGCAGCTCCAAGGCGAGCCGAGCGCTAAGGTTTAGAACAAAGTCTACTTTGGACCCTTTCAGAAGATGACAGAATTTTTTAAAAAATAGTGGCCCCGGCCCCTCTCCCCCGCGCGCCTTGGAGATAGTAAGAATTGGAGCACAGCTCTGGGACTTCAATTCACGCGTCGAAAAGAGCTTTGTTAGTTGAGGAAGGAGAACTGGCCTGAGCTTCGCGCCTTCGTTTTTGTTTTTGAGAGAGGGATGTGCCTCTCGAATGGATGTTTGCTCCAGCGTTGCACCTCAAATAAGTCACCTAAATATCCCCCCCCTCTTTACTCTTGTGAATAGTTTTCTTTTTTCTTCTCACGAGGGAATGGCTAAACAGCTCCGATCTGGGCGCCTGATAGACTGTCCTTCAAGAATTAGTGAAGTTGAGGTGCCTGTAAGCAACTCAGAAATTGTGGTCGTGCTTGGGGGAAATAGAGCCGTACACTCAGGTGAGGAGAGGAGACCTCAGAGGTGATGCGGTTCAGCTCTTGAGGCCAGTGCCTTTCTCCCTGCCCCACCCCAGCTCGTACCTCCAGTGGAACTTGGCTGGGGGTGTCCTGAGAAAAGGGCTCCTTTCATTCTTTGCAGCTTCAGTTGTTAGAAAGCTTCTCTGTGTATTTAGGTGGTATTGTCTGCGACATGTACCGCCGATCTGGCTTTTGTGAGGCCCGTTAATAGCGTGCATGTGACAGCCTTTCAGGTACAGTTGCTGCTCGACTTAGGATGAGGTTGCATCCCAATAAACACATCGTTAAACCTTAAGTCGAACCATCCTAAGTCGGAGACCATCTGTATTTGAAAAATGTCCCTTTGCCTTCCTTCTAAGAGTTCTGGTTTTCTAGGTGAGAAATCTATTTGTGTGTGTGTGTGCTTGATCATTCTGCCCAAAGGAGATGTGCCTTTAGGTTCTTTTCCCCACTCATCTTCCACAGTGAATTACTTTGTCCATATTCCCCTTAAGAAGTAACATCGAGGTTGGATTGTGGTCTTCCGTGTGTAGCCTCCCAAACTGCCATTGCCATAGCTTCGTGCTTGTGTTGACACAGCCACAGTCACGACCTCCTCAGGTATCAATTCTGAGACCTTCCCATGCCTGCTGCCACTCAGCAAGTGTTCCTCATGTGCCCTGGTAGTTGGTATTGTAAGGAGCAGCAAGGTTATTATGGACTGCTGCTAGTCACTGCAGAGTAGTGAATTATATGAAGGATTACAGCAGATAATGTGCACAGTATAATCGAGTCCAGCATTCTAAAAATGATTCTGCACTTTTACTTTGAAAAATTGGATTTGACTGGATTGTAGAATCTAGGTGAAAATGATAGGATTTGGTTTTGCCAAGAGCTTAGTTTGTTGTCAGTGTTTTTGGTGACATGATGACTGATCACATCCACAGTCTGTTGTTAATGGGTCCAGTGTGAGGGAGTGTTAGATTACCAGGCAAAGATGGTAATACATATCAGACCCACAGATATTCACATGCATCCTACCAATGGCAATAGATATAGACAGGGTTACCCCATAGTCAAAAGATTACCAAAGTGTTGTGTGGTAAAGAACATTGCTGTCCTGAGTGTTTTTAAAAGCTGCGTTGGTGTGGTGTTAAAAACACAGGCCTTTGCCATACAGCCCTGGGTCTGAATCCAGTGCCCTCCTCGCAAACTGTGTAATCATGAGCAAATTAACCGACTAGCTCCCAGTTTGCCTCTTAGTGTTGCGGCGTGTGAATGAGGCCATGACTGACAGGTGGTACCTGGAAAACACATGCTAGCTGTTTTCACTAAGAAGTCGTCTGAACTTTCAAATTAAGGAAGAGTTCAAAATAAATGATAGTTATTTAGTAGAAAATGAAAATGAAACCTATCCAACATACAGTTTGCGGATACCTTCTAAAGACGTGGTATTGAGATAGAATGATAGATCATTATATACAGGATTCTGGGTGAAGAGGTGGCTTTCACTGAGTAGGGTATGTGATTTCCAGCTCTTTTCTTAAATAGATCCTTAAGCATCCAAACCCATGATTCCGCTTTAACCACTGGCCTAAATTTTAAGATGACTGTGCTAGGCTATGGGTGTAGCCTCAGAACTAAGTGGCTTATCCAGGATTAAACTTGACCTCATTAGGACTTAATTCCTCCAAGTCTAAGTCAACTGGCTGTGGACCATAATCTAACGAGGGCTCCAAAACAATTCAAAAAGGGTGTGAAAATTTAACGACTGGACTATCCTATTGATTTGCAAAACCTAACATTTAGCTCTAAAATCATGATTATAAAGATTGAGTATTCCACCATAAAAACAGAAGATAATTTGTGTTAAGCCATACCCTTCACACTTTTTGTTCACTTGCAAGAAATTATGTGATTATTTTCACTCCTGGGAAAAGCTCTCCCACCACTGTCACCAGTTGTGTACATGGGTGTGTGTGAAATCTGCCCACTCCCCCGCTCGGCACCCCCCAGTATTTCTTTATGATCCCCATCCTGTTAGAAATCCAGAGGAATGTGAGGAGGAAGGCAAGTGTGAACTTCATCATAATTATAACGGTTTTAAAAAGGTTGTGTTCATGAAAATGTCTTCATGAGGTCTGGTGGTCTTTTTCCCCGACAATCTGTGTCTGGTGTTTTGTAAAGCATTACCATTTTATGTGAAGTTAAACATTTGAAAAAGTTACATGGGGTAAGTACAAAATTAGAAAGGATATTTTTGTGGCTTTAAGAAGAGTAAGACTTGTCCACATGAAAGAATGTTTTCCTGTGAATTAGATGAAGCTACACTGTATATTTTAATAGTTAGGCTCAGAGGTGACACCTGCTGCACTTTTTCTTCTTGAAGGCAGCTTGGGAGAAGGTAAGACAAGCAGTTGTTATTTTTAAAGAGCTGGGAAAGCTGCATATCATGCAATTGAGGAGGGGCTGTAGGAAGTTCTGTTAGCGCCCCCGTCTCCTACACTTAAACCTGAGCCAGGAAGCTGATTTTGCATTTGTTAGAAGAAGGTATTTGTCATAGTATGTTCTATTTGGGAAGAGTGTTTTCTTGATGTTTTTGTCTAAAATTTGAACATCAAAATATCCAAATCAACAGGTCGAATGGATTGCTTGACTTGGGTGGGTACTTTTGTGTATGTTGGGGATGTAGAGTTCCCAGATACAATATAGGACACCACTAAATTTTCTTTTTCTTTTTTTTTTTTTTTTTTTTGAGACAGAGTCTTGCTCTGTTGCCCAGGCTAGAGTGCAGTGGCACGATCTCTGCTCGCTGCAACCTCTGCCTTCCTGGTTCAAGCAATTCTCCTGCCTCAGCCTAACAAGTAGCTGGGATTACAGGGATCCACCACCTCACCTGGCTAATTTTTGTGTTTTTAGTAGAGATGGGGTTTCACCATGTTGGCCAGTCTGGTCTCGAACTCCTGACCTCAGGTGATCCGCCCACCTCGGCCTCCCAAAGTGCTGGGATTACAGGCATGAGCCCCTGTTCCCGGCCTAAATTAGAATTTCAAATAAACATCAAACAATTTTTAGTGGTGTTGTTTACTTGAATTTTCAATTGAACTGAGATTTTTTTTCCTTCTAAATCTGGCAACTCTGGGTGGTGGTGAGGTGGGTGTTGACAAAAGATTATTATTTTCAGAATTCAGCATTTGAAATTGGTATCTGTTTAGAACTTTTATTGTTCTGCTCTCATCTTTAACATAAATAACTTTAAAAAAATTTTTAATTGTAGTATTGCCTACGTGTAACCCTGAACATGGGCGGTGCTGTGAGTGCTGGTGAAGACAATGATGAGCTGGTAGATAATTTGAAGGAAGCACAGTATATCCGGACTGAACTGGTAGAGCAGGCTTTCCGAGCTATCGATCGTGCCGACTATTATCTTGAAGAATTTAAAGAAAATGCATATAAAGACTTGGCATGGAAGCATGGAAACATTCACCTCTCAGCCCCGTGCATCTACTCGGAGGTGATGGAAGCCCTAGATTTGCAGCCTGGACTCTCATTTCTGAACCTGGGCAGTGGCACTGGGTACCTCAGCTCCATGGTGGGCCTCATTCTGGGTAAGTGTGGAAGTAGAGTCTGAAAACTCATCTGTTTCAGGGAAGGAGGCATCTCCTTTGACAGAAAATGTAGTCTGTTGATGGCCTGCCTGGGTAGAGACCACAGCCTTCCCAGTAGTGACCTGACGTTGACACATCACTGGGTGGTGGATAGAACGATGAGGGAGGAAGGCCTGCATGGCTCTGTTGGGCCCCAGGGTCTCCAGAGGGACGCCTCTTGTTCTCTGTCCCCTCTGCCTGAACTTGCCACAGTCTGTACTGTGCACCTGCCCTCTGGACAGTGGAGAACAAAGACAGTTGTGTAAATCTTGACCCCACTATGATTTCTTGATTTAATTTAATCACCCAGCCTTCCTTGTCACTCTCTAAACCAATGATAATTAACTTTAAAGTCCTTCTGGAGTTAAAGTACTTCTAAGCAGTTTTTGTCTTGTTGGGTTTTGTTTTTGTTTTGACAGAGTCTTGCTCCATGGCCTAGGCTGGAACACTGTGACGTGAACAAGGCTCGCTGCAGCCTTGACGTCCTGGGCTCTAGCAATCCTCCTGAGTACCTAGGGGCCACAGGCACACACCACCATGCTTGGCTAATTTTTAAATTGTTTTTAGAGACGAGGTCTTGCCATGTTTCCCAGGCTGGTCTCAAACTCCTGGGTGCAAGCTGTCCACCTGCCTCAGCCTCCCAAAGTGCTGGGATTACAGGCATGAACCATCATGCCTGGCCTGCTTTGTTGTTTTAATAGTAAGAGTAATACCTGTAGATTTTAAAATTAATTTCAGAGGTGGAAGGGATTTCACAGGTTATATTATTTGAAGCTATTTAGCCTATTTTCCCAAACAAGTGAGTTGTGAGGGAATTCTGCACATGGGAATATGCCTGTTTTTAACAATAACAGTACCAAACAACTGAGGAAAAATGTCACTTGGTGCAAAATGGAACAGGTGGGGAAAGGCATCCATTTTTAACTCAGTAAGGTGGAATGGTTTTGCTAGAGGAGTGATAGGAGCTGATCTATACTGTACAACCTTGCTCTAAAGAGGAAGCAGGGGCCAAGCTGCTGTGGCAAGCTGGGTGAGAGATACTGGATGAAACCAGTGCAGAGAAGCTGGAGTCTATATTGTTTCCAAATCCTGTTAGAACTGACAGCATTTATGGATGAACTGTATATGGTTGTGAAGGAAACATCAAGAATGTGGCTGGGATTGGTGATTCATGCCTGTAATCCAGCCCTTTGGGAAGCCAAGGCTGGAGGGTTGCTTAAACCCAGGAGTTCAAGACTGCAGTGAGCTATGATTGCACCACTGCACTCCAGCCTAGGTGACAGAGTGAGACGCTGACTCTAATTGATTTTTGTGGATATGGAATGAGAATTTGGGTTTCTTTAAAAGTTTGTGTAAATTGGAATTTGGTGAAGTTTTGGGACTGATTGTTTGGCTTTTGGCTGTAGATTGCTACCTTCAGATATAACAGTGTGTGGATTTTTATAATGCTTTTTGACCTTAATTTCTCTTCGATTGAGACTATTGTGGCCCCCGTGCTTTGAGAAGAGAACACAGTGCCCAGATTATTTATCATTTTTAATTTGGGACTTGCGATTTCCTCCATTGTAGCTGAAAAATTGGAGCTAAGGTAGAATCTTGGGGAGAAATAGGTGATCAAGCTGACTCAATTAGAAATGCTATTGAAAAGAGCCAAAATGCTTAGGAAAAGATGACTTAAAGTAATCCTGATGTGGCCAGGCACAGAGGTTCACACACCCATAATCTCAGCACTTTGTGAGGCCGAGGCTGGCAGATTGCTTGAGGTCAGGAGTTCGAGACCAACCTGGCCAACATGGTGAAGCCCTGTCTGTACCAAAAATATAAAAAATTAGCCGGGTGTGGTGGTGCGTGCCTATAATCCCAGCTACTTGGGAGGCTGAGGCAGGTGAATCACTTGAACCCGCGAGATGGAGGCTGCAGTGAGCAGAGATCGTGCCACTGCACTGCAGCCTGGGTGACAGAGTGAGACTCCATCTCAAAAAAAAAAAAAAAAAAAAAAGTAAGCCTGAAAGGGCCTTGCTGTACTTGGCATCCCCTAGAAGTTATAAAGAAAGGCCTTCCAACTTGATATTGTTGCTTCTCTTTCTGAATCCCCTGTTTACTGGGAATTTTATTGGATTTCGGGAGGAGAGAGGTCTGAAGGAAGGAAAGGCCTGTTTTCTACTGTAATGGATGTGACATGCTGCTTTGATGCAGTTGAAGGAGATGACTTCAGGGTTTGCTGTCATGGATGCATATCTTGGCTGTGTCTCCAGATGCTGCAGCTTATTCAACCTTAACAGCATTTTGTGCAAAGCACTCCAGAGTGAAACCTTATTGGCTTCCTGGTGCCTGTGAATGTGAGTCTCTCATCTGACAGAGTTTCTTACGGTGACCCCACTGCCTTTCATGAGGTCTGAGCTGCATCCTGGGTCAGCCATGTTCCTGTGCTTGCTCTGTGGGCTCCTCTCCGCTTTGCTCAAGGCTGTCCTTACCTTTGTTTGTCATCAACCAGGGGAGAATACAGTAGCTACTTAAGAGACGGTGACTCAGGCTGGGCGTGGTGGCTCACGCCTGTAATCCCAGCACTTTGGGAGGCCCGAGGTGGGTGGATCATCTGAGGTCACGAGTTCGAGACCAGTCTGGCCAACATGGCGAAACCCTGTCTCTACTAAAAATACAAAAATTAGCTGGGTGTGGTGGCCAACTACTTGGGAGGCTGAGGCAGGAGAACTGCTTGAACCCAGGAGGCAGAGGTTGCGGTGAGCCAAGATTGTGCCATTGCACTCCAGCCTGGGCAACAGAGTGAGATTCTGTCTCAAAAAAGAAAAAAAAAAGATGATGACTTATAAGTAACCTACCTGAAAACTGCTGTGTGATTAGGAAGCAGGGCATACCTGGGAGTGGCTCTCCCAGGGTGGCCTTGCAGATCTGGCTTCAGTGCCATGTCCCAGTGCTGTGTCCCAGGTGCCGTGTTCCTAACACCTCCCAGCCACCCTGTGTCCTCCTTCCACTGCTAGTGATCTTTTTATTAAGCAGGTGGGTGGAGGGATTTGTGTTACTATTGTTTGGTGTTAAGCTTCTTGGGAATAGGAACTGTATCTCATATCTGTTATTAGAATTAACTGCTTATTAAGTAGTTGATAGTGATGGTGAGGGGTCAGTGAAAATAAGATGAGCGGGAAAAATCAAGCAGCTTTTTTGGTCTTGGCCTAGTGACAGAGTCATGGGAATTGAAGTCGGAGAGTTGGCAGAAGGTCTTGAAGTTCAGAGTAATTCAGGATTTGATGTTGTAAATAGTGAAAAGATGGACTCTTAGGTAGGGTGTTTTTTGATGAGGTAATGTTTTAGCAGCAGCTCTGCGTATGAAATATGGTGAGAGAAAAGAGCAGCAGGTACAGCTGTCCAAATGGCGGCCAGAGAAGCCTTGTCCTGGGCTGGTGGCTCTTGTACTAGGAAGACCCACACGGCAAGATGCAAAGGTGTGGGAGCACAGAAGGTTGCTCATTTATCAGCATTTCTGCTAGACTGTAGATCACTGTGGTATATCTGTCTACTACATAAAGTCCTACATGCCCTGTCGAATTTTGCATGTAGATTAAAAAAATTAATATGTAACTTACCTATAGTAAATGAATAACCATGAAGTGTGAATTCTGATGGACTTTTACGTATGCATCCACCTCCATATAAACTCCACCCAGAGCAAGATGCAGAGTAGAAACAGCACCCTAAGAAGGCTCCGTTGCCTTCTCCTCCTTCTAGAAAGGTTACCACTGTTGTACTCCACTTCCAGAAAGCTGATGACTGTTTTGCCTTCGTCAGCACAGATGAGTTTTGCCTGATTTTTTACCTTCATGTAAGTGGATTCCCACAACAGAGAGAGTCATCTATGCTGAGTGTCAGTACTTTGTTCTCACTTAACATAGGGGCAGTTTTCTATGGAGGGAGCACTTTCATCACTAAGTAGACTTGTAACATTCCTCAGTTTTATTTCAAATTCCTGGTAAATATCCTTTGATGTAAAACATGTTTTATTGTGACTTGGAAGCATAAGTTTTATTTTAAAGACCTTGATTGAACCCTGTTTTGTGAATATTAAGATGCACACATCTGAGTGTTTTGGGGAACCTTTCAGGGAAAACAGAATCGTCTTAAATGTTACCTCTGGACAAACAGGTGAGGCCTGTGTCCGTTTCACTTGCAAATACATGTTTCTTCTTTAATTCATTAGTTAGACTTGAACAGTTGTTTTTTTTTCCATTTTCAAATGATTCTTTAAAAGTTTGAGGGTAGAGAAGCCCAGGCATCAGAACAAGTATTTATGATGTGGTGAGCCGTGGTAATGTAATGAGACCTCAAAACTTTGTGAATTTTTGTAATTATACATGTTAAATCAGATGTGTTACAGTTGATAAAGAGAAGCAAACGAATGAGCAAGAGTTCTTGTTCTGTTTCTACATGTCTTCTTATTCTTAAACCTTCTAGGTCCTTTTGGTGTGAACCATGGGGTGGAACTTCATTCAGATGTGATAGAGTATGCAAAGCAGAAACTGGACTTCTTCATCAGAACAAGTGATAGTTTTGACAAGTAAGGTGAAATACTATCCATTGGGTCAGAGAATGTGAATTATAATTTTACAAACTTTTGATCAGATAGAAAGAAATCAGCTTATTAGTGTTCATGTGCCATCAGACATGATTAAACTGTGGTAGGATGGGCGGGGTGCAGTGGCTCACGCCTGTAATCCCAGCACTTTGGGAGGCTGAGGCGGGTGGATCATCTGAGGTCTGGAGTTTGAGACCAGCCTCACCAACATGGAGAAACCCCATCACTATTAAAAAAAAAAAAAAAAAATTAGCCAGACTTGGTAGCACATGCCTGTAATCCCAGCTACTCAGGAGGTTGAGGCAGGAGAATTGCTTGAACCTGGGAGGCGGGGGTTGCGGTGAGCCGAGATCGCACCAGCACTTCAGCTTGGGCAACAAGAGCGAAACTCCATCTCAAAAAAAAAAAAAGAAAAGAACAACAAAAAAACCCACTGTGGTAGGATGATGGTATGTGCCTGTTCTAATTTTTTAAAAAAATTCTGTGTTGTTGAGGGTTTTAGGTTTTTCTAACTGTTATACCTACATAAAGGTAATTTCTCACCAATATAAGAATAGAAGAAAACACAAAGTGTTCATTTTGCTCAATTTTCATGTTTCCTATTTAAGATAACTTTTTACCACCTAATTGTTTCTAAAATAAAATTATTGCATTTGTCTCTAAACAGTATATATAACTAGCTTTTACCGTTTTAAAATAAGGCATTGCAGTTCTTATTTTAGGGATTAAAATTTTTAGAAACACCAAATGCAGTTTCGCCGCCCCCACATCTCACTCACTGTGTAGTATTAATAGATCTGACTCAAGATGGTAAGAAGATGACAGAGACAACAGTGATTGGAGATTGTGTTAAATGTGGGTAATACTTTTGATATTTGCTTTCATACCATTTTGTTTGGCATTTCTAGAGTTCTAGATATAAAGTGAAATTCTTTTGGGAAGTAATTCTTGGATATTTGTAATTCTTTTCTCCAGCTCCCTGGCTCTGTAAAGTGTGTTACATTGCTGTGGGATTGTAACCTGTGGTTAGCATAGATTTACTGTGTATACTTGTTGCAATGTGATACCTTGGTTGCAGGAAACATTCTGTACTTCCAGGTTTGACTTCTGTGAACCCTCCTTTGTCATTGGAAATTGCCTGGAGATTTCTCCGGACTGCTCTCAGTACGATCGTGTGTACTGTGGGGCTGGTGTGCAGAAGGAGCATGAAGAGTACATGAAGAATCTTCTCAAAGTGGGAGGGATCCTTGTCATGCCACTGGAAGAGAAGGTCAGAGTCCCTTCATAACTGACATTTTTGCATATAGTTTGCCAAGGTCTGTTCTGGGCAGTTTATATCTACTTACCCTTTTAAGAAATTCCTGCATTTCACAAATTAGGCACCAGAGGCCAGGGACAGGTGAGGGAGCTTGTGAGGTCATACACATATCCTAGGTGGGGCCAGAACCTGAGTCAGGTAGGTACTTCAGAGACTACACGCGAAACTCTTTTCTCCATCTTCCTTCTCTCTTTCTTTTCCTTCTTCTATCCCTTCCCCCTCACCTCCCTCTTCCTTCCCCTTCTCCTTCCCCTCTTTCTCCCCAGCTGTTCTGTTTTAATTCTAATAATCTATTATAATTGTTCTGTTATTAGAATTATATATAAAATTATTAGAATAAATGTATTCTCATTGTTTGTCTAATTGATAAATGCCTTGATGTTATGCCTTTGCTTAGTGAGAGTCTTGTCCAAGTTTGCTGTTTGGTTATGCATGTTTGTTTTACTGTATTTCACTGGGTAAAATAGTTCATAGTAAATGAACAGATTAACAGACCGAATTGGTCACCAAGAAGAATGCCTCTCAGTCACAAAGAACTAGGAAAAAAGCCAATAAAAATTAGGAGTTTTTAATTGTTTAATAAAAATTTGGAGATGGGATCTTTCTCTGTCATCTAGACTGGAGTACAATGGCATGATAATAGCTCACTGTAACCTCAAACTCCTAGGCTCAAGTGACCCTTCCGCCTCAGCGTCCCAAGTAGCTGGCACTATAGGCACATGCTGCCATGCCCAGCTAATTTTATTTTTTTTAGTGACAAGTTCTCACTGTGTTGCCCAGGCTGATCACAAACTCCTGGCTTCAAGCAGTCCTCTCACCTCAGCCTCCAGAGTTGTTGGCATGAGCCATCACACCTGGCAGAATATTGTTTTAGATGTCTTTACTAATACAAGTGATATTAGAAATCTTTGTTGCTATATAAAAATGCATTGGATTTTTTATTCGAATTGTTTCATCTCGATTAATTTGAGGATTGTGGACATCCTTACAATGTTTCATCTGCTTATCTAGAATATGAAATAGGGGTTTATAGTTTCATTTAAGGTTTCATACATCATCTATTGATTATATTGAAATACTTGTTTTTCATTATAACTAGAAAGTCTACTTTTAAAAATGTTTAAATAAACATAAGTTTTGCTGGTATACAAGAATGTTAGTTGATGTTTACCTAGTACATGGCTACTTAATCCTTTAAGTTATAAGATTCATGACATAGAATCTTAGTTTTTAGTAGATTTACTGACTTTGATATTTTTAGAAAAGACCAGCATATAATCATAGCATGAAAGAACTGACCAAAAATAGTTCTGTGACCTGTGTAGGCCACTTGGAGACTGACCCAGCCACGTGGAGCACACAGAGGGTCATGTCTAAGTGGGTTTTCTGGTGCTCCTAATACTTAAATTCAAAAGAAATGTTTTGATGACCTACACTGCAGTATGTTAAGCCACCAGATTCCAGGGCTTTCGTGGGGGTGATGTCAGGGCAAGGCTCATTTAAACATTTCAATATTTATCTCCAAAGCATGAGGATAATTGCCTAGGATTTCCAGGATGACAAGTTTGCATTTAAAAAAGTAACAGGGATCCTGTAACAGTATCTGTTACTACAGTGTCTATCGGGAGTTAGCCCCCACCAATAAAAGCAGGTCAGGATTCAGTTGGTTGGTACGTATCTTTAATTACTTTTTACTTTAGAACAGACCCCCTTTCACCCCTCAATATTGACTTTTTTTGGAGAGTGCAAGAGCGTTCTTACAAGAATCCCCACATTCTTTGTGTGGTTGTTTCCTCTTGCTATCCTATAACTAGTTTCTCTTTAATATATATTTCCTATAAACAGAACTTTGGCCTAGGGCCTGACTATGTTCAGGTTAAGCATTTTTGCAGGCATATTCATAAGACAGATGCATTTCATGGCACATCTCATTAGGGGTCTGTATGTCAAAATACTTAATTTTATTGTAAGCATATTTATGTATTTTTATAGTATGTATAGGAATGATTATATTTAAATATGAGCTATTTAGTAGCCAAATATTTTGAATATTCTCATTTTGTCTCTTGGATAGTTGACTAAGATAACACGCACCGGTCCTTCGGCTTGGGAAACCAAAAAGATTCTCGCTGTTTCTTTTGCTCCTCTGATCCAGCCCTGCCATTCAGAGTCAGGAAAACCAAGACTTGTCCAGTTGCGTGAGTATACCAGTCATCTACCAGTCTACCAATTTTTACTTATTTTATATTTTAGATCCTTTTTGTCTCATTAGATTTTAAAAGGAAGCAAAATTTACAAAGAACCTTCTGATAATAAACAGCACCATTCCCATGCTGAAACTTTAAAATTCTACACGCAATTTCAGGCATTTAAAAAATTATAATGTATTTTTAGCCTATTTCAGGTTATTTTAGCCGTCTTTTAAATCTACAAAGAGCCGTTGTAGATTTCAATGGTCATGCCATTGAAAGCAAAGGATGCACATAAAAGGGAGCTCATTTTGTCACATAGGGGACTTAGCCTATTTGCCACCTCCACTAGGAGAGGTCTTACAGAGAGCTCCATCAGCCAAAGAGCTCCTACAGAGTCATGGGGCTTTGCTCCCCAGGGCTACTTAGTGCCTGCTGCCTCCTGGGTAGATGAAGGGTAGAGAACACATTGCAGCTAACTACTAGGGTGTGGGTAGGAGACTTTCTGGAAGCTTCCACAGCCAAGCCTTTGTGTTTCACTAGTTCAGGGTGCAGACTGAGCAAGGAGCTGATACCGGGGCCACCACGACAGCAAAACGTCCTAATATTTAAAAATCTAAACAACTCACACGGAAGATGCTCTGATCATTTAGAAAATTTGGAAAATGCAAAAAATAATAGGAAGGAAAAAAGTTGTGCATAGTCCCACCCAGAGACAATAACATTTTGGCAAATCTCTTCCAGAAATGTTTTTTAATTTATTAGGAACCATTTATTAAATGATTACACTTTGTTTTGGTCTCTGCTAAGTACAGGTCCTAAGAAATAGACACGATTCTTAAAATTTGATAATGAGCAACAATAGGATATGCAAAAGGGTTAGAGTAATTAGGGAAGGTTTGACAGAGGATGATGTCTGTGCTTGGTCTTCAAGGGCAAAAAGGAATTCCCTAAACAGAAAAAAGGGGAGAAAAGTGTCAGCAACGGCAGGACAGAAATCAAAGCGCGTGTTCCCCTGTGTAGTCAGAGTTGAGACAGGTGGGAGAAACAACTGGTGTGTAGGTGAGAATTGGGCTTATCATTTTAGGCTAGAGAGAGTTATCAGATACTTTAAATAAAAGATGCAGTGCCTCTGTATCCTGGATAAGCCTGTTGGTTGTGTGGAGGGTGAATCTGTCAAATGCATGCTCTGAAAATCTCACCAGAATAACCTTTTTAAGTAAGTGCTGCTCTTGGTGGGGAGGGCACCAGCTTCCAGAGCCTTAGCAGAATTCGGGAAGGCAAGGACATCTTTGGGGTACTTATGAGAATTTTTTTAGGGTCTGGTTGAAAATGAGTCTTTCCCTGTGAGGGTTTCATCTGGCCTGATTAAGAATCATGACAATGTGGTGGGCACTTGGGATGCTTGTTTTGAGGAGATGGCTTTGAAGAGAGTGTTAGATGATCAACATTAATGTGATGCTTTTAGAGTTTCTTAAGTGACCCATCAAGTTATTTATAACTTTTCTTTTCCTGGGCCAGAGTTTCCTAGACTAGTAAAGTCATGTTTGTGAAGACAATAGAGTAGAAAACTCTGTGAGTATAGACATACATGATATGGGATCATGTGAGTGTAGATGTGTGGGGTGGGGTGTGTAAGTTTAGACCTGCACGATATAGGGTCACGTGGTGTGCGGTCGTGTGAGTGCGGAAATGCAGTGTGGTGTCATGTGAGTGTAGATGTGTGTGGCGTGAGGGGGATCTCTGATTGAATGGACACAGGACACATTGGAAGCAGAAACCAGTGGAAAGCTGTTAAAATTTTCCAGGCGAGAGATAAAGATGAAAACTAAGACACTGGTTTCTACAGTGGAGAAGATTGAATGATACATACAATGATACAGTCCGTCTGAGGAAGGACATGTGAGCCTGAGGTGTTCATTGTCTGTTGTAGACCTGGGTCTGTGGGAGGCTCAGGATCCTGGTCAGGACTGGATTAGAACCTTGGGAGCTGTTGGCTGGCCTCTGTCATTTAAAACCACAGAATGGATGTAAAACCAAGGACTAGCAGTCATACCTAGAAGGGGAAATGGTAGAAATTGGAACCTTAGGAGCACGACTGGGCTGGCTGGAAGAGGAAGAACCTGCAACAGAAAAGAGCTGTGGAGATCAGAGAGGGGCCGTGACTCGGGCCAGGGGAGCAGTGAGCGCCACGTTCCTTATCCCAAGCTGACACCTTGAGATCTAGGGAGGCCAAAGCTGAAGACTGGGACTCTGAGGGCTTCGGAAGGAGTTGTTGCAGCCTCTGGGGCAACAGGCAGATCCCAGTGGCTCTGGAAATAATCTTTCTTGATGTGAGATGATGAAGGAAGGAAGGATGACAGTGCTTGAGGAAGGAGCTGGGTCACAGATGGAGCAAGAGGCATGATCGTGTGGTTCAATGAAGAGACAAAGGAAGTGCCGGAGCCTGTCCTGGAGAAAGGATAAGGGACCCCTTGCCCATGGAGTCAGAAAAGCAGGAAAGGTTGAAGGGAGAAGGGGCTACTTATTCAGTGCCAAGAGCTGGGAACACAGACAAGCCTGTTTGAGGGTTTCCAAAGAACAATGACAATTGCTGAGATTCTGTGCAGGCCTCTCTGATTTTGGTAATAAATGTTGTACACAACACAAGAGCCCTCTCTATAGTGCAGACTGCTATTCTTTGGAGGAGTTGAGTACTGTAGGGGAAAAGTGATGCTGATTTTCAGTTTAATGTAATTTCCTTCCCTTTGAGAAATACTGCCAGCATGAAATTGTGAGCTTTAATTGTCAAATCTTTCTCCTAAAAGTGCTTTGGTGTTTTTGTTTTTTTCTGAAAAAATGTTTGGATTTGCATTTCCCTACTTTACTAAAAAAGGAACAAATATTCATTGTAAATAACTATGAAAATATTAATAGATAAAAGAATGTTAGGCCGGGCGTGGTGGCTTACCCCTATAATCCCAGCACTTTGGGAGGCCCAGGTGGATGGATCACTTGACATCAGGAGTTTGAGAACAGCCTGGCCTGCATGGTGGCATGTCCCTGTAGTCCCAGCTACTGGGGAGGCTGATGCTGGAGGATCACTTGAACCCAGGAGATGGAGGTTGCAGTGAGTCGAGATTTCACCACTGCACCCCGCTTTGGGTGACAGAGTAAGACTGTGTCTCAAAAAAAAGAATGTTGGAGACATATTCATTCTATTACTAGTAGATGAGTATTAATATACACATGAACACAGCAAATAATAGAGTAATGAAACTGGGCTGTCATAAGAACAAACTGTAACCCAGGTTTTAATTCCACCACTGATTATTGCAGCCAAGCAATATTGCTTCCTTTTCCTTTCAAAGTTAAGGATTAAGGCATTTGAAAATATCTTTTGAAAAGTATTAGTAAATTGGAACACTAATTGACATTTGCTTAGCATGCTTTCATATTCTTATAACATATTCGTAAATTTGCCAGTTAATTCAAATGAAGTTACGGTTTTTAGGTGTTCAGGTGTTGTGGTGGTATCACTCAGATGAGTTTGACTGTGTGTCATTCTTCTGTGCTGCAGCACCAGTGGCAGTTCGCAGCCTTCAGGACTTGGCTCGCATCGCCATCCGGGGCACCATTAAAAAGATTATTCATCAGGAAACTGTCAGCAAAAATGGAAATGGACTAAAGAACACCCCTAGGTTTAAGCGAAGGAGAGTTCGCCGCCGTCGAATGGAAACGATTGTCTTTTGGACAAGAAGTCTTTGCCAGTCGTATTTCCAACCCCTCTAGATGACAACAGCTGTGAAGACTTGGAAGAGGAACGGAGGGAAGAAGAAGAGAAGACCCTGCCTGAAACAAAGCCAGACCCCCCAGTGAACTTCCTACGCCAGAAGGTCCTGAGCCTCCCTCTGCCAGATCCCCTGAAATACTACTTGCTTTATTACAGAGAAAAATAAGTCTCCTGTTTGAAAGGGGGAAATGAGGAAGAGCAGATTGCTGAGTTTGAAGTTTGTGCTCCCTGTGTGCGGTTGAAGAGTGACCTGGAAGCAGATGTTGTGGTGAAGGGAACTGCTGGACTCATCCACATCATGGTTTTCTTCTAGTTCCTGATTGACCTCTAAAATTTTGTTTGGTTGTATGATTTCTTTACATAATTCAACAAGACTTACATTGCATAGAAGACTGCTTTCCAAAATTGGAGAGGATCTTCATAGAGAAAAGAGAAGGGTGTTTCTTTTTCAGCTGTGATGAAACACTAAAGTGTGCGTAAGAGAACTGATGACCATTTCTGATACAACATGCAAGTTACTCACTATAAATGAAAACTGAAGTGGAAACTAACCTGTGTTGCTTATAAAGTGTGAAAGCACAAGCTTATAAATGTATAAAATCTTTCCTGGGTGTGACACACCTGTGTCCAAGTTTGAATTTTTATGATATGCGCCACTTAATTACTGGCACGGAGTATCACTGAACTTGTTAGTTTTCTAGTGGGGGAAACATTATTGAGAAGCCCTCCCTTATTTTAAGTAAGTTAATTAAATCTTATGTGAGTTGTCAGTTGTAATTTTTTAAAGGAAAAATTTTGTTGGGGTTGAGGAATGAACAGCCAGGTAATCTTTCTGGAATTCCAGGAGAATTCCAAAGAGGTTTTCTTTTTTGACACCTTCTTTTGATATCTTTAAAAGAACCACTGTTAAGTAATCCTTAAAAGAATATCCTGGAAAATGAAGCAAGTTTTTTCCTGCGTGTAAGCAGTAAGCAAAGTTAATTTGCCCTAACTGTAGGGATGATTCTTTACCCAATTTTAGGTGTTGACACCCTCCGTCCTCAGAACAGGTAGAAAGTATTAGGAATGCAGGAAATAGATTCGGGACTGTATTATGGACAGCCTATGCTTTTTGACTTCAGTTTGCTATTTTTCTGTGATCACATTAGAGTACTGATTCATAGATTCTATCTTTTATAAATCTGGAGAAAAAGAGATTTGTTAGTTTTGTAATTTTTCATAAGAACAAATGTATGTATTTTAGTAGCTGTGTTGCATGAGAACAGTGTAACTCACACTGACTTGTGAAGTCGGCCGTCTCTGGGCCTTGTGTGTGGAGAGCTCTGTCTTACTAAGTGGTAAGGCTCAAAGAACAGCAGCCTTTTGGTAGTCACGTGGCAGGATGATCAAAGTTACATTGCTTATTCCAAAACATTGGTTCTTTTTAAAATATTTTTTTTTACCCAAAGAAAAGAGTAGTATAAATTATTAACAGTAAACGTAAATTCAGAGTGTCGATGTAGGATTAAATATCCAGATTTTATTTTTAATCTTAATCCCCAGCTTCTTGGGGAGTCTCTGTGGTTTTGCCAGCTTAGCTGAGCTCTGGTTATTTTGGATCTTTTCTGTTTTTGTAAGTAACTGAGTCATTTTTACTACACAATACAGTTTGCATGTATAGCTGGGAAAACGTGTATTGCTCTAGATTGGCCAACTTTAGCCATTTTAAAGAAAGTTAGTTCATAGTTGTTGCCTTTTAACTCATAGTCAAGCTTCATTTTTTCAGAGAGAGATGTGTGATTTACATTTACTTGCTAATATTTTGTAGTTTTGAGATCCTTGTGGGCATTATTCTAACTAATACGTAGACACATGGAAATTTTTGGACATAATATTAAATGAGTGTTATCTGTGAAATTTGTTATATTAGGTGGCTTGACTAATTTTTTTCTATAATTGTATATGGACTGCATTTTTTAAAAACCACATTTGCCTTTATGCTAGGTTGTAAAAAATTATATTACAATGCGTAAGACCTGTTTTTCCCTCATATGTTAGACATTTCCTAGCATTTCGTATTTATGTGTTGTCAGTTTGTGATTTTACAACCAGAATTTGGTTTAAAAAAAATGGTTGTAATATATGTGAGAAATAGTTTGGTGTTTACCTTATGAAAATAAAGGATTGTAAGTAAGGTTTCCTGTGCACCTGATACCAGAAATTCAGTATCATATACTACTTTCTGTTTTCAAACAGAGAAATCATAATATAGTCTGTATTGTCTGTAAGATCTATATCATAAACCGCGATCTTGACAAATATTTACTTTTGAGTAGTTTGTATTTTAATATGTGACTTTTGTTTTGAAAAGTAATAAAGCCATAGACTTGTACAAAACAAATTTCAAGTTTGGAGATACTAAGTATGTAATGTAAGAATCAAATGTATATGTAAAAATACTTTTATCAGTCTGGAACTTGGGAAAAATCCAAGGAATCTGAAACATAGATTTTAATGAGCTGATAAACACAAATTACGTTAATAAAGGTAGTCAGGATATTTCATTCTTAGCATTGCTTCTGCACCCTGTGTGGGTTCAATTCTGGAATACGTTCTTTCAAAACCTTAAGAACCTTTTTTCTTTACTAACATGTATTTACTTTCAGCAAATATTCGTATTATTGCTTGATTGTGTAACATTCACAGTAGATGTAGAGAAGGCATTATTTTTCATTAATGTGGGATTGGAATGGACAAATGGAGAAGTGGCTAGCTCCAAGTACGTGAGAGAATAGGGCTTTGAAGATGGCGGCCAATGGTTTTGGCATAATTTTCCCACATTCAGCTGTCTTAAGGAGCAGAATTTCAGAATTTTTTTTTTTTTTTCAGTTAATCTATTCAGAGCACAAATGTTATTTAGATGGTGGAATTCTGGGATCAGTCTCCCAGAGAGCTTATATTTTCTTTTTTATTGTATGTGCTTCTAGGTACCGGCTGTACGAGAACTGCCAGGGTGTGTTGCTCACTTTCATCAGGGAGCAGGCTCAGTCCTGAAAATTCTAGAACCATGACTCAGCCAGCTGCATCATGTCCATTTTGGGAAAAATAAAATCTCTGGAGCTGGCCTTTGACTGGGAATGGACCTCCCAAGAAGTGGCACCTATGCAATGATTAGAGGTCCGGTCCAGCGGGAGGCTGAATGCTCCTCCTCACCTGCTCCACTTCCACCTGTGGGGGAGGGGCCGCTGCCCTCAGCACTTTTGCCCACAGCACCCCCCAAACACTTCCCCCTCTCCCCTTTCTGGCCTTATCCCTGGCCCCTCTGAGAAGAGGGATATGCCCTCACCTCCTTAAAGGGCCAGCCTGGGCCCAGTGGACACAGGTGAGGCACCATCTTGTGCCTCTTTCTGTGCCTTCTTGAGGCACTTTTACTAGAGATTAAAGGGACATAATGGCTGTTGCAAAGTGTGGATAGCTGGAGGAGGAGCCAGGGTAGGTGTGAGGGGTGGGCTTTGGGTTAGCCCTGAGTTTTCTGTGCTCCAGTGACAGCAGGATGGAGGCTCAGGGTCAGCTCTGGGTACAGTGGGGTGGAGACTCAGGGACAGCTTCAGGGAGGCTACCCCCACCCATCTCTCCTTGTCCACAGAGATTTGTTGTCTCAAGTTCTGAAGTGCAGAGTCTGAAGGTGGTGGGGCCGTGCTCCCTCTGAAGGCCCTAGGGAGGCATCTGCTCCAGGCCTTTCTCCAGCTTGTGGTAGTTTCTTTGCTTATGACAGCAAAGCACTAGGCTTCACAAACCACCTTCCCTGTGTGTGTTTCTGTGTCCAAGTTTCCCTTCTGATAAGGACACAATCATATTCATGAATCAGGCATGAATATTCTGATGGTTAATTTTTGACATCTGCTTGATTGGATTAAGATATACCTAGCTGGTAAAGCACAATTTCAACATTTTTACTCATTTGATTACAAGTTCTCAGGCATCCAAAATAATTAACAAAATGACAATTTCTAGGGTTTCCGTGGGAGAGCATGGAAGGTCTTTTTGAACTTTTTAACACTGTCAGCTAAAGCATGATGAGGTTCATAAATTGAAAGGAGAGATTTGTTTATTTTTATTTAATTATTTTTTTGAGAAGGTGTTTCACTCTTGTTGCCCAGGCTGGAGTGCAACGGCGTGATCTTGGCTCACTGCAACCTCCACCTCCCGGGTTCAAGCGATTCTCCTGCCTCAGCCTCCCGATTAGCTGGGATTATAGACACCCACCACCACACCCAGCTAATTTTTTGTATTTTTAGTAGAGATAGATAGGGTTTCACCATGTTGGCCAGACTGTCTCAAACTCCTGAACTCAGGTGATCCACTTGCCTTGGCCTCCCAAATTGCTGGGATTACAGGCATGAGCCACTGCACCCAGTGAGAGATTTTCTCTGAAGGGTTGCAGCCTGCAGGGTAGTCCTTCTGACAGCCAGGGAAGCATAGCCTCCAGCCAGAAACCAGAAGCAGACATTTCAATGGAGAGGTAAAGGAAACAGTAATTTATGCTGAGTGACATATTTATAAAGGAGAAATGCATGCACGCGCAATTGAGTTTCTTATTCCTTCATGGGTACCATGTACAAAAAATGGCAGTGTTAGCATAATCCCAGGTGGAGTTTTCAGCCCTCTGACATTAAAAGGTGAAGCAGAGGACATGGAAACTTACTCTGTGCATCCTCTATATGCTGGCCAGAACCTCGCTGTCATGGGTGGTCTCTTATCAGCCAAGAAAGGAGAGGCAGCTTCAGGCAGTTGGTTGATATCAGTGGTGGAGTCTTTTGAAAAGGGCTGGTTTCTCTTAAAGCCTTTGGTGAGGTGTCTGTTCAGAGTTGTGTGCATCTTTAATTGGGCTGTTTTACTTAGTTTTAAGATTTCTTTTGTATATTGAATAGAAATTCTCAGATCTGTATTCTGCAAATATTTTCTTTCAATATGTGGCTTGTCTTTTTATTCTCTTAACAAGGTCTTTTCCAGAGTATACACTTTTCATATTTAAAAAATCTGTTTAATTCTTTGTTCTGTGTGTATTGACACTTTGTGTTGTTTGTTAACATTACCGAACCCAAGGGCACATAGCTTTTATTCTACGTTTTGCCAGCAGGGGATGCCGGTCACTGCACTGTAAGAGGGCCCTGCAGTGGCCCTAGCCGCCAGCAGGGGCGCGGGGCACAGCACCGCGAGCAAGAGGGACCTGCCGTGCCTGGCAGCCAGCAGGGGACGCCCAAGCTCGCCGGCGTGCGTGGCGTCCCAGCGCCGGCGTGCGTGGCGTCCCAGCGCCGGCGTGCCTCCCCGTCCGAGCGCCGGCGTGCCTCGCGTCACTGAGGTCTGCAGAGTTTTCCTCAGTACAGACCTGGGGGCCGCTGCAAGGGTGAGCCTGCACCCTCCTCAGCACAGACCCCCCGGGCAGGGTGGCGGGGGCATCGCCAGGGCGGAGCTGCGTTCTCCTCAGCACAGACCCGAGGGCACTGCAAAGGCAGAGCCGTGTTCTTAGCACAGACCTTGGGGACACCGCGTCCACCGTGAGTAAAATCCCTCCTGTTTGCAGCCCTGGCTGCTGAGGGTCGGAGACTAGTAAGAAGGTCTCGGGGTGGAAAACCGGACACCAACGCCCCTCCGAATTCTTGCGCACCCAGGTTCTTCCCAGCAAAGGCCGGGGGGCTGCAGTATGAGGGCCACACCGCAGCCTCAGGACACAGAGCGTCCCTGAGGCAGATGCGACATCCGAAATGTGACGACACCCACAGCAGTCACGGGACGCTCACGCAGGGCCTCGGTACCAGACGTTACTGTGAAATCCGCGCCAGCTCCGGCCTTGCCGATACGCGGCGTTAATAATCGGCCCTGACGTGTCGGCGCAAACACGGAATACCGGTGGTTAGCGTCAGGGTGACGGTGAGGGTTAGGGTTAGGGGTTGTAGGTCAGGGGTTATAGGTCAGGGGTTAGGGTTTAGGGGTTAGAAGAATTTTAGGCAAAATAAATTTAAGCATTTTGTTTGAGGAAGGGAATGGTCCATGAATCCCGCCCGAAGCGCCAGAACGGAAAACAGGGCTTGGGGCTTGGAGCGCTTAGTGGTGGCAGCTAAGTGGGTTCTCATTGGCTCCGCTGGGCGACCGCCTTTCGTGGGGATGGTTCCCCTCAGCGTCCCTGGTCATACAGCCGACTGGCGGCTGGGCATTTTGTCATTGACTCTGGTTGGTTTGTTAATTTTTTTAAGTCTAAATGCCTCCAAGTTCGGTCTCCATTTGCTTAGGGAAGACCTCAGGCTAACGGCCTCCTCCTTTTTTGCTTTAACGTGTCAAAACATAATTCACTTGCATTTTACTTTCCTGGTATTAATAGAAGTAAGTTCACATTTTTGTTGTTATTCAGAAAGTTGGCGTAATTGGCAACCTGTTTGTGGTGGTGCATAAAATAACGTCTTTTAATCGTTGGCGTCTTAGATGAGATGAAATATGTTAACTCTGTTAAGCCTTGTTGGTAAACCATAACAGGTGTTGAGTTTCTTTTTTTTTCCTCCTAGACTTCAACCATTTAACATACACTCAAGCATCTCCTAATGAAGTGGATATTTTCTGAGAAATTTGTCCTTATTGATTTCATCTTTCTGCGAACACCATAGGATGTCCTTATAAACCTAGATGGTGTAGCCCACTCCACACGTAAGTTATATGGTGTAGCCTGTTGCTCCCAGGCTACAAACCTGTATAGTACGTCTCTACTGAATGCTGTAGTCAACTGTCACACCATGGTGATTGTGGATTGTGATCCCAAAATATCTGAGACAGGTCTCAGTCAATTTGGAAGACTTATTTTGCCGAAGTTAATGACGGTGCCCATGACACAGCCTCAGGAGGTCCTGACAACCTGTGCCCAAGGTGATCAGGGTAGAGCTTTTTTACATTTTAGGGATGCATGAGACACCGATCAATATGTGTGAGATGTACAGTTGTTTGGTCCAGTAAGGCGGAACAACTAGAAGCAGGAACTGTGAATGCTTCCAGGTCAGAAGTAGATAAGAGACAAAAGGTTGCATTCTTTTGAATCCTTGATCAGCCTTCCACTGAATACATAATTTAGTCTGGCTTAGTGAGTCTGCATTTTTACATATACAATAGGGCAGAGGAATGGTGCGATCTGGACCCACCACAATCTCCGTCTCCCAGGTTCAAGCGATTCTCTTGCCTCAGCCTCCCGAGTAGCTGCAATTACAGGCATGCACCACCACGCCTGGCTAATTTTTGTATTTTTAGTAGTGACGGGGTTTCTCCACGTTTGTCAGGATGGTCTTAAACTCCTGACCTCAGGTGATCCACCTGCCTTGGCATCCCAAAGTGCTGGGATTACAGGCATGAGCCGCCATGCCTGGCCAGGAAGCATATTTTGATTCTGATATCGTCAACTGTATTTCAGGCATAACTTCTTTTCCTTGGAGTAGTAAATACTGCTTTGGTATTTTATTACACAAAAAAAGCACAGATATCTTTTTATCATTATATTCATTACTAGCTATATTGACATCTAAATTTAGAAACATTCCAGAGTCTGGGCTTCCAGGAATTCTCTGTGATCCTCTAAAAGGTAAATTATTTTTTCCCACAAGACACAGTGACACCTAAAGTCACATTGAATGTCCTGCCACTTTTGTTTCCCTAGTTTCATCAACTTCTGCAAAGCATCTTTGGGGGAATAACTTTGACTGTCCCTTTAAACTCTTCTGTATTAGAAATCATCATGATGAAACATTGAAGGATTGTGGTCACAAATTCTGTTTACATTCTTCCTGTCCCAGTGGCAAATATTTGCTTCTGTTTTATTGTAGCTAAAAGGGGGTGCTGGGAAACAAAATAAAGGCAAGCATTCATTAGAATTAGTGATCCAGTCACAATCAATTTGCTATTTGAACTTTTTTTTTTTTTTTTTTTTACACAGTAATACTTTTGAAATAGTTTTCAAAATGTGAATTTTTTCCCTGGTTCTAAGGTGACAGCTTTCCTAGAGAGTGAACCATACCACAAGAAAAAAGATATGGTAATTATGTTTACATGTACGTGTTATTTTAACATAAAATGTGTAAAAGAGGCATTTCCTTGAAATTATATATTAGTTTGCATAATTTACTTTGCAGCATCATGAATGCTCTTATTTTAAAAAGTAGGAATAGTTAGTGTCAATCACTACTTACTGGTACAAGTAATTAAGCAGACATTTTTAAAAAATTACAGTTTTTTAATAAAGGTTTTATTTTAAATTTTAGATTCACATAGAAATTGGGAAGAAAATGCAGATTTTCCATGTAGACCCAACCGAGTTTCCCCTCTTATTAACATATCAACATGTAACATATATGTTATTAACATCTTTTTTTTTTTTAGTTGGAGTCTCGTTCACCCAGGCTGAAGTGCAGTGGTGTTATTATCTCAGCTCACTGCAACCTCTGCCTCCTCCTGGGTTCAAGCGACTCTCCTGCCTCAGCCTCATGAGTAGCTGGGATTACAGGCAGCTGCCATCACACCCAGCTAATTTTTGTATTTTTAGTAGTGATGGGGTTTCACCATGTTGGCCAGGTTGGTCTGGAGCCCCTGACCTCGGGTGATCCTCCCGTCTCGGCCTGCCAAAATGCTGGGATTACAGGCATGACCCACCAGGCCTGGCCAACATCTTACATCATTTGTTGCAGTTAATGACCAGATATTAATATATAGGCTCACATTTTATTTGGTTTCCCTTAGTTCTGCCTTTCTGTCCCAGGATCCTATCTGGGATCCCACAGGACATTTAGTCATCATGTCAGGCTCTTCTTGGCTGTGACAGTCTTTCAGACTTTCCCTCTGAGGACCTGGAACAGTGTTAGGAGGACTGGTCAGGTATTGTGTAGAATGTCCTCCATTGTGGCTTACTTGGTGTTTTTCTCATAATTAGACTGGGGTTATAGGTTTGGGGGAAGCAGATCAGATATATAGTATGTCCACAAGAAAGAGTCAAAGTCTGTAAAATATTTGAAGAGATGTATTCTAAGCCAAATATGAGTGACCATGGCCTGTGATACAGTCCTCAGGAGACCCTGAGAACATGTGTTCAAGGTGGTTGGGGGTGCAGCTTGGTTCTATACATTTTAGGGAGATAGGAAACGTTAATCAAATGTATTTAGGATATATACTCGTTCGGTCCAGAAAGGTGGGACAACCCAGTGGGTTAGGGTGGGGTGAGGCTTCCAGGTTATAGGTAGATTTAAACATTTTCGTATTGGCAGTTGGTTGAAAGAATTACTATCAATAGAAAGGAGTGTCTGGATTATGATAAGGGGTTATGGACACCAAAGTTTTATGCAGATGAAGCCTCCAAGTAGCAGGCTTCAGAGAGAATAGATTTTAAATATTTCTTAGCAGATATAAGGTTAGATTGTAAATGTTTCCTATCAGATTTAAGGTCTGATAAGAAACCAAATGCCGATTGGCTTTTCTTGAATTCCAAAAGGGAGGAGAGAATAATGAGGCATGTCTGACCACCCCTTTCCCATCAAGGCCTGAACAGTCTTCCAGGTTAACTTTGGTGTCCCCTGGTGGAGAGGAGGGAGTCTATACAGATGGTTGGGGGAAGGGTCTTTGAATTTTATTTTTGGTTTGCAGGTACTATTCTAGTCACTTCATGCCTCAAGATGTGTAATCACCATTAATGTTAACTTCGATCACCTGGCTGAGGTAGTGTTTTCAAATTTCTCACTATGAAGTTACTTTTTTCCCATGGCTACGTTTTATGTATGTTTTTGGAGGAAGTCACCATGCGAAGCCCACACTTCAGGAGTGGGGGAGTTAGCCCCACCTCCTTGATGGCTGAGTGTCTATATCAGGTATTTGGAATTCTTCTGAATAAGAGATTTCTATTCAGGCCATGTATGTATCAATTTAATCATAAATAGATACCAGTATGGATGCTCAGTTACTTTAATGTTTTGGTTGTTATCCAATTCTGCAGTATTTTGTTGCTCTTTGTTTATACCCTGTGGCCATTGGGAGCTCTTTCCACTGGCTCCTTTGACATAATTTCATGTATTTATTTATTTATTTACAGTTTCTTTCTGTTGCTTCAGAAATACCCTGGCTCATATATTTTCCATCCCAGTCCTAGTTTCAACCAGTTTTTCAAAGATCCCTGATTTCCTTTGTTAGAGAATGGTATTAAAACTTACATTTGGCCACTAAATGTGGTTATTGCATCATGGCCCTCACAGCTGACAGTGCAAACAAATATATGTGTGTATTCCAACTTATATGTACCCACTTAATTATACAGGTTTCTACATGGAACCATCTGTGTATATTATATATTAAGTTAAATCTGAGTTTATACCTACTTATATATGTATATTCTGATCCATTATCACAGAGATCATTCCAGGCTTCCCGTATTTCTCATCTGTAACTTCTCACTGTAACAGTGACGAACCTGGCTGTCACTATCTGCGATTTATTTTATCCCTTGTTCCATTGGGAACAAGGAATTCATTCTTGATCCAGATTCCAGGTTGGGATTTAATGAGAAGTATATTTGGTCTCTGTCTCCAGTTCATAGTACAGAGCTCCTAAACTTTTATAACTTCCTGAACAATAGGGGTGCTAGAAACATCTTGTGTTCTAACATTTGGTCTTTGGCCCTGGTTCCTGACGTGGAGTTCCTAAATTCCTTGGAATCTCCTGAGTGATAGGAATGTCTTCTGTAAGGACCCTCTGTGCGTTCCTGGATGGTTTCAGGATGGGGGATGGTCACCAGAAAGACCAAGCCCTGATAAGAAGCTTGTAACTTTTAGCTTCACATGCAATCCTTTGAGGGTGTGAAGGGACTGGAGATTGAGTTAATAGTTGATCATGTCTACATGATGAAGCTTTCATAAAAATTCCTAAAATGTGGAATCTGGTAAGTTCCAGATCGACTCTGACAGATTTGATGTTTAGTGAGGGCTCATCTTTCATAGATAGTGCCTTCTAACCATGTCCTGACATGGCAGGATTGGGGGGGGAAAAGGTTCCTAGATTATTTTATAAGGGCGCTGGTTTCATTCATGAGGGCAGCACCCTCATGATCCAATCACCCCTCAGTTACCTCTGAATACCATCCCTTTGAGGATTATGTTTCAACATAGGAATTTGGAGGGTATACACACATTGAGACCATAGTAACTAGTAAACATAAGTAAGTGTTTCTCTGAGTTCCATAAGCCATTATAGCAAATTATCAAACCTGAGGAGGGGGTGTAGGAGTGCATAGTTTCTAGCCAAGTCATAGAAGTTTGGGTAAAGTGGGGGATACACTACTTTTGATTGGCATCTGAGGTTGGGGATAGTCTGGTGTTACTAAGCCCTTAACCTATAGGGTCTGTACAAACTTCAGTAATTAATGTCATAATTGAATTATAGGACACCCAATTGTTGTCCAGAGAGTTGGAAAATTGGTTGGTGTAGGAAACATCACCCACCCCAATTTGCTGTCAGAAGTGAAGTGTTGAGAGTATAGGGGAAAATCATGGTTATTTTTCTTTTTACAGATATAGTGGTTTCAAAATTAACTATTATCCCTATGGGAAATAACTTTCTAAAATAGAGTCAGCTGTCTATGTATAGTACATTTTGCTTTTAGTCTATGAAATCTACTCATTTCCAAACCTTTGGCCCACCATTTGCAACATACATTCTTAGTTACACTCTGTATCTTGTCCTTAGATACTTCCATAACCTAAATAATTTAATTTGTGTAGATTGTGATTTGTTCTTTGTGCTTTAAAATTCTGTGGGTTTAAATATATACATAGTGTCGGATATCCACCACTTAAGTACCAGAATACCTCAAATCCCCACCCCAGTCACTCACCTGATTATCATCTCTGTAGTTGTGCCTTTTCCAGAATGTCACATGAATGGAGTCATATAACGTACAGCATCTTCATGCTGCCACCCTTCACTTAGCAACATACATGCCAGATTCATTCATTTTTTTTCATGGGTTGAAAGTTCATTCCTTTTTGTTGCTGAATGGTATTCCATTGCATTGTTGTACTTCAAGTTGATTATGCTAGTTTTTGTTTGAAAATAATTTTTCTTTTTTTTTCTTCAATTTATTTTTGTATATTTTTTGAGACGGAATCTCACTTTGTCGCCAGGCTGGAGTGCAGTGGTGCAATCTCAACTCACTACAACCTCTGCCTCCTGGGTTCAAGTGATTTTCCTGCCTCAGCCTCCTGAGTAGCTGAGACTACAGGTACGTGCTACTGAAAATAATTTTTCTTTTTTTCTTTTTTTTTTTTTTTAGACAGAGTCTCACTCTGTCACCAGGCTGGAGTGCAGTGTCGCGATCTTGGCTCACTGCAACCTCTGCCTCCCAAGTTCAAATGATTCTCCTGCCTTAGCCTCCCAGGTAGCTGGGACTACAGGTGCATGCTACCACGTCCAGCTAATTTTTTGTATTTTTAGTAGAGATGGGGTTTCACTATGTTAGCCAGGATGGTCTTGAACTCCTGACCTTATGATCCACCCACCTCAGCCTCCCAGAGTGCTGTGATAACAGGCGTGAGCCACCAAGCCCAGCCTGGACTCCAAGTTCTTGTTTTGAGACCCAGACTGGCTCTCCTTGCTCCTCAGCTTGCAGACAGCTTATTGTGGGACGTTGTGATCATGTAAGTTAATACTTAACTCCCCTTATATATATCTATCCTATTCTGTCCCTCTAGGGAACCCTGTGTAATACATAGTACATTGCCAAAGGAAAAAAATCTAAACTCTCCTCTTTAGATTTTACAAAACAGGAATGTTTAGCTTGTGTTCAACAGTTTAAATATTCTTCAGATTGGCAGCCTGTATTAGTTTCCTGTAGCTGCTGTAACAGATTATTAAAAATTGATTGGCTTAAAAAACAATGAAAATGTATTCACAGTTCTGGAGGCCAGAAGTCTGAAATCAGTATCACTGGGCCAAAATTGCTTTTCAAGTCTCATGGTGTTCCATCTTCTCATTGTGTCATGTGTCTCTCTCTCTCTTTTTTTTTTTTTTGAAGAAAGAAAAAAAAGAAAGAGAAAGAAGGAAAAAAGAGAATGAAAGAAAGGGAAAAAGAAGAAGAAAAAAGAGGGAGAGAGAACGGGAATCTTGCTCTATTGCCCAGGCTAGGATGCAGCCTAAAAATGGGTATTGAAAAGCTCCTTTATACTAATAATTGTGTTATACAATGGAGACAGGAGAGGAATAAGGGAGGAAAATAACAAACAGCCAACCAATATTTCATTTAAACCTATGAAATGCCATGCAATTGCTGGGGAGTAATTTACTCTGAGCCATGTGGTCACTTTTAGAATAGATGTGATGTGTTACTGAAGAAAATGTATGTTTTGTGGATTTGGAGTAGAGAGTTCTCTAAATGTTTATTAAGTTTACTTGTTCGAGGTCTAAGTTCAAGTCCCAGGTATCCTTGTTAACCTTCCGTCTCATTGATCTGTCCAATATTGACAATGTAGTGTTAAAGTCTCCCACTATTATTGTGTGGGAGTCCAAGTCTCCTTGTAAGTCACCAAGAAGTTGCCCTGTGTATCTGGGTGCTCCTATATTGGATACGCATAAACCTAGGATCGTTAACTCTTCCCATTACATTGATCCCTCTACCATTATACAATGTCCTCCTTATCTCTTTTGGTTTCTATTACTTTAAAGTCTATTTCATCAGAGATGAGAATTACAACTCCTGCTTTTTTTTTTTTTGGCTCTCCATTTGGTTGGCAAATCTTCCTCCATCCCTTTGTTTTGAGTCTCTGTATATCCTTGCATGTGAGATGGGTCTGGATGCAGCTTACCGATGGGTTTATTGGAATGGCTGATACTGGTTGTTCCTTTCTGTATGTAGTGCTTTTTTCAGAAGCTCTTGTAAAGCAGGCCTGGTGGTAATGAAATCTCTTTGAGTACTTGCTTGTTCGTAAAAAATTTTATTTTTCCTTCACTTATGAAACTTAGCTTGGCTGGATATGAAATTCTGGGTTGAAAGTTCTTTTCTTTAAGGATGTTGAATATTGGCCCCCACTCTCTTCTGGCTTGTAGGGTTTCTGCTGAGAGATCTGCTGTGAGTCTGATAGGCTTCCCCTTGTGGGTAACCTGACGTTTCTCTCTGGCTGCCCTTAATATTTTCTCCTTCATTTCAACCCTGGTGAATCTAATGATTGTGTGCCCTGGGGTTTCTCTTTTTGAGGAATATCTTTATGGTGTTCTCTGTATTACCTGGAGTTGAATATTGTCCTGCCTTGCTAGGTTGGGAAAGTTCTCCTGGATAATATCCTGAAGAATATTTTCCAGCTTGGATTCATTCTCTTCGTCACATTCAGGTACACCTATCAAATGTAGATTAGGTCTTTTCACATAGTCCCATATTTCTTGGAGACTTTGCTCATTCCTTTTTACCCTTTTTTCTTTAATCTTGTCTTCTCGTTTTATTTTGTTAAGTTGGTCTTCGAACTCTGAAATCCTTTCTTCTGCTTGATCAATTCGACTGTTAAAACTTGTGCATACTTCGCGAAGTTCTCATATTGTGTTTTTCAGCTCCATTAGTTCACTTATATTCTTCTCTAAATTGTCCATTCTCGTTAACATTTCGTCAAACCTTTTTTCAAGGTTCTTAGTTTCCTTGCATTGGGCTAGAACATGTTCTTTTAGCTCACAGAAGTTTCTCATTATCCACCTTCTGAAGCCTAATTCTGTTGATCCTCACATTCATTCTCGATCAGGCCTTGTTCAATTGGTAATGAGGAACTGCATTCCTCTGTAGGAGGAAAGGCATT
The DNA here is from genome assembly GCA_036589455.1 of Ateles fusciceps. Taxonomy (NCBI): domain Eukaryota; kingdom Metazoa; phylum Chordata; class Mammalia; order Primates; family Atelidae; genus Ateles; species Ateles fusciceps. The sequence goes on along the minus strand of JAZHEH010002291.1, from coordinate 23,766 downwards.
CTAATTTCGGGTGTTTTCAGCCTTTTTGCACTGGTTTCTTCCCATCTTTGTGGATTTATCCACCTGTCGTCTGTATAATTGCTGACTTTCAGATTAGGTCTCTGAGTGGACGTCCAGCTTGTTGGTGGTAAACTTTTTTCTGTTTCTTAGTTTTCCTTCGGCGGACGCCCCTCCCCCACAGAGCTGGACCTTCCCGGGTTCAGCTGTACTTGCTGTGACACTCTCAATCCTCAGCAGTTCCAATTGGTGGTGGTGGGGGGGGGGGACCAGCCTTCCCCTGCGGCGACCCACTACACCGGCTGAAACAGCGGCGTTAAGGTTTGTGGTGCTTTTCTGCCTGGGAATCTCCCGGTCTGGTTCCCCACTTCAGTCCACTTTTCAATCAGCTGAATGGGAGACTCTATCTTCCCAGAGCTCTAAACGCCAACTAAAAGGGCACTGAGTCCCGTATACTCCGGACTGAGAACCGCCGCGCTGGGGCGCCTGCAAAATGGCCGTGCCGGCCAAAAGAGTTGCGCTGGCGACCCATGGGGCTCCTCCGCCAGGAATCTCTTGGTCCGTGGGCAATAAAAATTCATCTGAAAATGTGGCGTCCACTCACTCTCTGTGCTTTCAGTGGGAGCTACAATCCTGAGCTGCTGCTAATCGGCCATCTTGGATCTCTCTCCCATGTGTCTCTTTGAAAATAATTTTTCAAAGCATCTGTGTAAACATACACATTTTAGGGGCGCATTTGTTGGATTGTAGGTAAGCCTTGTTTGTCTTTGGGAAAAACTGCCAAACTATCTCCCAAAGTGGCTGTACAATTAATGCATTCTACTAACAGTGAATGACAGTACCTATTGTTCCTCAACCTCCAGTTGTTATTGGTGAGCTTTTTTAGTCTTGCAGTTCTACTAGGTGTGCAGTGGTATCTCAGCATTATTTTAATTTGCAGTCTCTTAATGCGACATGATGTTGAACATCCTTTTGTGTAATTATTTGCTATCTGTATATTTTCAGTTTTTTTTTTTTTTAAGACAACATCTCACTCTGTCATTCAGGGTGGAGTGCAATGGCCTGATCTCAGCTCACTGCAACCTCCGCCTCCTGTGTTCAGGCAATTCTTTTGCCTCAGCCTCCCAAGTAGCTGGGGTTACAGGTGCCCACCACCGCGCCTGGCTAACCTCCAGATTTGCAGTTATTTTTAGGATTGGTTTGGCTTTTCAGGATTCCTTGAAATTCCATATAAACATTAGGATCAGCTTTCCCATTTCTGTCCCAAGACCTTTGGGATTTTCATAGGAATAACATTGAATCTGTAGATTGCTTTGTGTAGTTTGGCAAACTTAACAAATATGGTCCTCAAATCCATGAACATGACATGTTTTTACATTTATTTGGGCTTTGTTTAATTTCCTTAAGCAATGTCTTCTAATTTCCCCCTTTTAAGTCTTACCCTTTGATTACATTTATTCCTAAGCATATTATTGCCATTGGTGTTATTTAAAGTGAAATTTTTATAATTTTGTTTTCAGATTATTCACTGCTAGTGTATATGTATAAAATGGATTTTTTGGTCAGGCACAGTGGCTCACACCTGTAATCCCAGCACTTTTAGAGGCCAAGGCAGACAGATCACCTGAGGTCAGGAACTGGAGACTAGCCTGGCTGACGTGAAAATCTGTCTCTACTAAAAATACAAATTTAGCTGGGCATGGTGGCATATGGCTGTAATTCCAACTTTATTGAAAGCCCTTTCTTTAACAGCTGAGAAAATTATGGGGTGTTTTCCATTCATTCTAACAATACTGTGTGTTACATGAATGGTATTAGTGTGTGGAACCACCGTTGATTTACTGGGATAAAAAATCGTGTTCATGGTGTTTGATCCTTTCAAAGTGCTGTTGGTTTTAATATGCTATTATTTTGTTGAAGATTATTAAGTCTATATTTCTGAGGTTATAGATCAGTCCTTGAAGTGGCTTGGCACTGAGTAGGATAGATCAGGATGAGATTGTGTATAGACTGCAGTTAGTATTTACAGAGTTAGTCTGTCAGGATACTATAAAATCAAGAGATATGGGTCGAAGGGTTCAGAGTTGACCAGTTGAAGATGATGGCGTAAGGGCTTCAAGTAGGAGATTCAGGTTGGTGGTTGGGAGCTGCATAGTAAGATGTTAGAGGGAGAGATCAGGTGAGTAACCAGGGTTAGATTGAGAGGTCAGGATTACAGTGAAGAGTTAGGGTGAAAGGGTAGTGAGGGTTAGGGTTAGGGTTACAGTAAAGGTTTGAGTAGGTTTAGATTAAGGTTAGAATTAGAGTGGGTAAAAGTAAAGTTAGAAATTATGATTGAGAGTTACCATAAGGTTAGCTTTAGAGATAAGGGTAATCAGAGTAGGGTTAGTGTTAGGGGTTAGGGTTAGGGTTAGGGTTGGGGTTAGGGGTTAGGGTTGGGGGTTAGGGGTTAGGGTTGTGGGTTAGGGTTAGGGTTAGGGGTTAGGGTTAGGGTTAGGGGTTAGGGTTGTGGGTTAGGCGTTAGGGTTAGGGGTTAGTGTTAGGGTTAGGGGTTAGGGTTAGGGGTTAAGGAACATCTCTTCACTTATTTATATTTCTTTTGGTTTCTCTCAACTGTGATTCATGGTTTTCTGATTGCATATTTGCATATGTTTTGTTACATTCATACTTAATGGATTCAACTTTAGGGGTGCTGTTGTAAATGACATTTTAATATTTCCAGTTTCAATTATTTCCATTCGTTATTGCTGATACGAAGAAACACAACTGACTTTTGCCTACTAGACATCTTTTTTAGTTTTTAAAATCTCCATTCTGGCCAGGCATGGTGTTTCACACCTGTAATCCCAGCACTTTGGGAGGCCGAGGTGGGTGGATCACCTGAGATCAGGAGTTTTGAGACCAGCCTGGCCAACATAGTGAAACCTCGTCTCTACTAAAAATACAAAAATTAGTAGGAAATGGTTGCATGTGCCTGTAATCCCAGCTACTAGGGGGCTGAGGCAGAAGGATCACTTAAACCTGGGAGGTGGAGGTTGCAGTGAGCTGAGATCATGCCACTGCACTCCAGCCAGCCTGGGCAACAGAGCAAGACTGTTTAAAAAAAAAAATCCATCTGTTCCATCAAGGCATGGGATGGTGGGCTCAATTTCAGTTGAAATTTCGAAAATCACAGCCTGAGATAATCTGAACACTGATTTTGATTTCCCAGGGCTTCCACCAGGGGGCGCCCAGCTCCTGCCAAACCAGGAATGTGTGCGGGAACCACAGTGGATTCCTCACTCGTGCCCTGGGACTTCAACCCTCAGGAAGGAGCCTCCTTCTCCTCAAGACCTGCCGCCCGGGAGAGGCTGTGGTTCAGGACAGTCAGTTACCAGGTGAGGGAAGGAGGAAAATGCTTCCTGTCAGCAGCCACAAGTGCAGAGGAGGGAGCACTGCCATGGGCCTTACTTCCCTGTCACGGTCTACGCAGCCTATTGTAAAATGCTGTCCCTTCTGCCCGACGTTGACTGCGTGTCATGACAGCTGAGTGCAGCTTGTCTTATAGATCCAGGCTTGTTTCTGGGGAGAGATTGTGGTGCTGAGAAAGGAGTGACAGTGAGCAGTGCCATCAGGACGGGCCGGTGGTGGCGGTGGCTGGGGACCCACAGGTGCTGCGGGGTCACAAACACTTTTTTTTTTCTTTTTTTTTTGATAATTTTTTTTTTAATTGCATTTTAGGTTTGGGGGTACATGTGAAGAACATGGAAGATTGTTGCATAGGTACACACATTGGCAGTGTGATTTGCTGCCTTCCTCCCCATCACCACAAACACTTTCACTCATGTTTTAATATAGCTCATTTGTCTCACAGCATTAAAGTAGTTGAAACAGTATGGATATTTAACAGTAGACCACATGATAACTAGAAATGTTAAGTTTAAATATATTGTTTATACCTCTACACACAAAATAACATATCCCAAATACTAGTATATAAATATGTAAAGATTATGAGCTGAACAAAGTACAGATTTAGCTTGAGAATCTGGGGAGGGAACATGATGTCTTTGACTCTTTCCTATACCTGCCAGACTATAGGAACTGCAGGAGTAGTTCTTACTTCTGTTTGAGGGCCACGTAGCTGAGGATCTGGGCAGAAAGAGTTCATTTTGTTGTTTGAGGGCCACGCAGCTGTGGAACTGGGCAGGAGCAGTTCTTTTTGTTGTTTGAGGTCCGCACAGCTGTGCACGTGCACAGGAGCGGTTCTTTTTGTAGTTTGAGGGCGACACAGCTGTGGACCTGGGCAGGAGCAGTTCTTTTGGTTGTCTGAGGGCACGCAGCTGTTCACCTGGGCAGGAGCAGTTCTTTTTCTTGTTTGAGGGCTGCACAGCTGTGGACCTGGGCAGGAGCAGTTCTTTTTGTTGTTTGAGGTCCACGCAGCTGTGGACCTGGGCAGGAGCAGTTCTTTTGGTTGAGGGCCACACAGTTGTGGACTGGGCAGGAGCAGTTCTTTTTGTTGTTTGAGGTCTGCACAACCGTGGATCTGGGCAGGAGCAGTTCTTTTTGTTGTTTGATGGCCGGACAACCTAGGACCTGTGTAGGAGCAGTTCTTTTTGTTGTTTGAGGGCCACATAGCTGAGGACCTGGGCAGGAGCAGTTCTTTTTGTTGTTTGAGGGCCACACAGCTGTGGACCAGGGGAGGAGCGGTTCTTTTTGTGGTTTGAGGGCCGCACACATGTGGACCTGGGCAGGAGTAGTTCTTTTTGTTGTTTGAGGACCACAGAGCTCTGGAACTGGACAGGAGCAATTCTTTTTGTTGTTTGAGGGCCGCACAGCTGTGGACGTGGACAGGAGCAGTTCTTTTTGTTGTTTGAGGTCCACGCAGCTGTGGACCTAGTCAGGAGCAGTTCTTTTTGTTGTTTGAGGTCCGCACAACCGTGGATCTGGGCAGGAGCAGTTCTTTTTGTTGTTTGATGGCCGGACAGCCTAGGACCTGTGTAGGAGCAGTTCTTTTTTGTTGTTTGAGGGCCACAGAGGTGTGGACCTGGGCAGGAGCAGTTCTTTTTGTTGTTTGAGGGCCGCACAACCGTGGACCTGGGCAGGAGCAGTTCTTTTTGTTGTTGAGGTCTACGCAGCTGTGGACCTGTGTAGGAGCAGTTCTTTTTGTTGTTTGAGGGCCGCACAGCTGAGGACGTGGGTAGGAGCAGTTCTTTTTGTTGTTTGAGGTCCACGCAGCTGTGGACCTGGGCAGAGCAGTTCTTTTTGTTGTTGAAGGGCCGCACAGCTGTTTACCTGGGCAGGAGCAGTTCTTTTGTTTGTTTGAGGGCCGCACAGTTGTGGGCTGGGCAGGAGTAGTTCTTTTTTTTGTTTGAGGCCTGCACAGCTGTGGACTGGGCAGGAGCAGTTCTTTTTGTTGTTTGAGTGCCGCACAGGTGTGGAGCAGGACAGGAATAGTTCTTTTTGTTGTTTGAGGTCCACGCAGCTGTGGATCTGGGCAGGAGCAGTTGTTGTTGTTGTTTGAGAGCCACACAGCTGTTCACCTGGGAAGGAGTAGTTCTTTTTGTTGTTTGAGGTCAATGCAGCTGTGAACCTGGACAGGAGCAGTTCTTTTTGTTGTTTGAGGGCCACAGAGCTGTGGACCTGGGCAGGAGTAGTTCTTTTTGTTGTTTGATGGCCGGACAACCTAGTACCTGTGTAGGAGCAGTTCTTTTTTGTTGTTTGAGGGCCACAGAGCTGTGGACCTGGGCAGGAGCAGTTCTTTTTGTTGTTTGAGGGCTGCACAGCTGTGGACCTTGGCAGGAGCAGTTCTTTTTGTTGGTTGATGGCCCAACAACCCTGGACCTGTGTAGGAGCAGTTCTTTTTGTTGTTTGAGGGCCACACAGCTGTGGACCTGGGCAGGAGTAGTTCTTGTTGTTTGAGGGCCGCACAGCTGTGGACCTGGGCAGGAGCAGTTCTTTTTTGTTGTTTGAGGGCCCGCACAGCTATTGATATGGGCAGCAGTAGTTCCGTTTGTTGTTTGAGGTCTACGCAGCTGTGGACCTATGTAGGAGCAGTTCTTTTTTATTGTTTGAGGGCCGCGCAGCTGTGGACCTGGGTAGGAGCACTTCTTTTTGTTGTTAGAGGGCCGCACAGTTGTGGACCTGGACAGGAGCAGTTCTTTTTGTTGTTTGAGGGTCGCACAGTTATGGACCTGGGCAGGAGCAGTTCTTTTTGTTGTTTGAGGGTCGCACAGGTGTGGGCCTGGGCAGGAGCAGCTCTTTTTTGTTGTTTGAGGACCACAGAGCTCTGGACCTGGGCAGGAGCAGTTGTTTTTGTTGTTTGAAGGCTGCTAAGCTGTGGACGTGGGCAGGAGCAGTTCCTTTTGTTGTTTGAGGGCTGCACAGCCGTGCACCTGGGAGGAGCAGTTCTTTTTGTTGTTTGAGGGCCACACAGGTGTTGACATGGGCAGGAGTAGTTCTTTTTGTTGTTTGAGGGCCACAGAGCTCTGGAACTGGGCAGGAGCAATTTTTTTGTTGTTTGAGGGCCGCACAGCTGTGGATGTGGACAGGAGCAGTTCTTTTTTGTTGTTTGAGGTCCACGCAGCTGTGGACCTAGGCAGGAGCAGTTCTTTTTGTTGTTTGAGGGCTGCACAGCTGTGGACCTGGGTAGGAGCAGTTGTTTTTGTTGTTTGAGAGCCACACAGCTGTTGACCTGGGCAGGAGTAGTTCTTTTTGTTGTTTGAGGTCAATGCAGCTGTGAACCTGGACAGGAGCAGTTCTTTTTGTTGTTTGAGGACCGCACAGCTGAGGACGTGGGCAGGAGCAGTTCTTTTTGTTGTTTGAGGTCCATGCAGCTGTAGAGCAGGACAGGAGCAGTTTTTTTGTTGTTTGAGGACCGCACAGCTGTTGACCTGGGCAGGAGTAGTTCTCCTTGTTGTTTGAGAGCCACACAGCTGTGGACCTGGGCAGGATCAGTTCTTTTTGTTGTTTGAGGTCCGCACAACCGTGGATCTGGGCAGGAACAATTCTTTTTGTTTGAGGGTCGCACAGGTGTGGACCTGGGCAGGAGCAGTTCTTTTTGTTGTTTGAGGGCCACATAGCTGTGGACCTGGGCCGGAGCAGTTCTTTTTGTTGTTGATGGCCCAACAACCTGTGGACCTGGGTAGGAGCAGTTCTTTTTGTTGTTTGAGGGCCACACAGCTGTGGACCTGGGCAGGAGCAGTTCTTTTGTTGTTTGAGGGTGCACAGCTGTGGACCTGTGCAGGAGCAGTTCTTTTTGTTGTTTGAGGGTTGCACAGGTTTGGACCTGGTCAGGAATAGTTCTTTTTGTTGTTTGAGGGCCACAGAGCTCTGGACCTGGGCAGGAGCAGTTGTTTTTGTTGTTTGAAGGCTGCTAAGCTGTGGACGTGGGCAGGAGTAGTTCCTTTTGTTGTTTGAGGGCTGCACAGCCGTGGACCTGGGAGGAGCAGTTCTTTTTGTTGTTTGAGGACCGCACAGCTGTGAATCTGGGCAGGAGCAGTTCTTTTTGTTGTTTGAGGGCCGCACAACCATGGACCTGGGCAGGAGCAGTTCTTTTTGTTGTTTGAGGGCCACACAGGTGTTGACACTGGGCAGGAGTAGTTCTTTTTGTTGTTTGAGGGCCACAGAGCTCTGGAACTGGGCAGGAGCAATTCTTTTTGTTGTTTGAGGGCCGCACAGCTGTGGACGTGGACAGGAGCAGTTCTTTTTGTTGTTTAATGGCCGGACAACCTAGGACCTGTGTAGGAGCAGTTCTTTTTGTTGTTTGAGGGCCACACAGCTGTGGACCTGGGCTGGAGCAGTTCTTTTGGTTGTTTGAGGGCCACACAGCTGTTGATATGGGCAGGAGTAGTTCTTTTTGTTGTTTGAGGTCCACGCAGCTGTGGACCTGGGCAGGAGCAGTTCTTTTTGTTGTTGGAGGGCCGCACAGCTGTTGACCTGGGTAGGAGCAGTTCTTTTTGTTGTTTGAGGGCCACACAGTTGTGGACTAGGCAGGAGCAGTTCTTTTTGTTGTTTTGGGTCCACGCAGCTGTGGACCTAGATAGGAGCAGTTCTTTTTGTTGTTTGATGGCCCAACAACCTTGGACCTGTGTAGGAGCAGTTCTTTTTGTTGTTTGAGGGCCACATAGCTGTGGACCTGGGCAGGAGCAGTTCTTTTGTTGTTTGATGGCTCAACGACCTTGGACCTGTGTAGGAGCAGTTCTTTTGTTGTTTGAGGGTCGCACAGGTGTGGACCTGGGCAGGAGCAGTTCTTTTTGTTGTTTGAAGGCTGCTAGCTGTGGATGTGGGCAGGTGCAATTCCTTTTGTTGTTTGAGGGCCGCACAGCTGTGGATCTGGGCAGGAGCCATTCTTTTCCTTGTTTGAGGTCCACACAACTGTGGATCTGGGCAGGAGCCATTCTTTTCCTTGTTTGAGGTCCACACAACTGTGGATCTGGGCAGGAGCAGTTCTTTTTGTTGTTGGAGGTCCACATCTGTGGACCTGGACAGGAGCAGTTCTTTTTGTGGTTTGATGGCCCGACAACCTTGGACCTGTGTAGGAGCAGTTCTTTTTGTTGTTTGAGGGCCACATAGCTGTGGACCTGGGCAGTAGCAGTTCTTTTTGTTGTTTGAGGGCCGCACAGCTGTTGATATGGGCAGGAGTAGTTGTGTTTGTTGTTTGAGGGCCACACAGCTGTGGACCCGGGTAGGAGCAGTTCTTTTGTTGTTTGAGGGCTGCACAGCTGTGGACCTGGGCAGGAGCAGTTCTTTTTGTTGTTTGAGGGGCCGCACAGCTGTGGACCTGGGCAGGAGCAGTTCTTTTTGTTGTTTGAGGGCCCCACAGCTGTGGACCCAGGCAGGAGCAGTTCTTTTTGTTGTTTGAGGGCCGCACAGCTGTGGACCTAGGCAGGAGCAGTTCTTTTTGTTGTTTGAGGGCCACACAGCTGTTGATATGGGTAGGAGTAGTACTTTTTGTTGTTTGAGGTCTACACAACTGTGGACCTGGATAGGAGAAATTCTTTTTGTTGTTTGAGGGCCGCACAGCTGAGGACCTGGGCAGGAGCAGTTCTTTTTCTTGTTTGAGGTCCACGCAGCTGTGGACCTGGGCAGGAGCAGTTCTTTTTGTTGTTTAAGGGCCGCATAGCTGTTTACCTGTCCAGGAGTAGTTCTTTTTGTTGTTTGAGGTTCACGCACCTGTTCACCTGGGCAGGAGCAGTTCTTTTTGTTGTTTGAGGTCCACTCAGCTGTGGAGAGGACAGGAGCAGTTGTTTTTGTTGTTTGAGGGCCGCACAGGTGTGGACCTGGGCAGGAGTAGTTCTTTTTGTTGTTTGAGGGCCACAGAGCTCTGGACCTGGGCAAGAGCAGTTCTTTTTGTTGTTTGAAGGCTGCTAAGCTGTGGACGTGGGCAGGAGTAATTCCTTTTGTTGTTTGAGGGCTGCACAGCTGTGGACCTGGGAGGAGCAGTTCTTTTTGTTGTTTGAGGACCGCACAGCTGTGAATCTGGGCAGGAGCAGTTCTTTTTGTGGTTTGAGGGCCGCACAACCATGGACCTGGGCAGGAGCAGTTCTTTTTGTTGTTTGAGGGCCACACAGGTGTTGACACGGGCAGGAGTAGTTCTTTTTGTTGTTTGAGGGCCACAGAGCTCTGGAACTGGGCAGGAGCAATTCTTTTTGTTGTTTGAGGGCCGCACAGCTGTGGATGTGGACAGGAGCAGTTCTTTTTGTTGTTTGAGGTCCACGCAGCTGTGGACCTAGGCAGGAGTAGTTCTTTTTGTTGTTTGAGGGCCACAGAGCCCTAGAACTGGGTAGGAGCAATTCTTTTTGTTGTTTGAGGGCCGCACAGCTGTGGGACGTGGACAGGAGCAGTTCTTTTTGTTGTTTAATGGCCAGACAACCTAGGACCTGTGTAGGAGCAGTTCTTTTTGTTGTTTGAGGGCCACACAGCTGTGGACCTGGGCAGAGCAGTTCTTTTTGTTGTTTGAGGGCCGCACAGCTGTGGGACGTGGACAGGAGCAGTTCTTTTTGTTGTTTAATGGCCAGACAACCTAGGACCTGTGTAGGAGCAGTTCTTTTTGTTGTTTGAGGTCCACGCAGCTGTGTGCAGAGCAGTTCTTTTTGTTGTTTGAGGGCCGCACAGCTGTTCACCTTGGTAGGAGCAGTTCTCTTTGTTGTTTGAGGGCCACACAGTTGTGGACTAGGCAGGAGCAGTTCTTTTTGTTGTTTGCGGTCCACGCAGCTGTGGACCTGGACAGGAGCAGTTTTTTTTTGTTGTTTGATGGCCCAACAAACTTGGACCTGTGTAGGAGCAGTTCTTTTTGTTGTTTGAGGGCCACATAGCTGTGGACCTGGGCAGGAGCAATTCTTTTTGTTGTTTGATGGCCCAACGACCTTGGACCTGTGTAGGAGCAGTTCTTTTTGTTGTTTGAGGGCCACACAGCTGTGGACCCGGGCAGGAGCAGTTCTTGTTGTTTGAGGGCCGCACAGCTGTGGACCTGGGCAGGAGCAGTTCTTTTTTGTTGTTTGAGGGGTCGCACAGGTGTGGACCTGGGCAGGAGCAGTTCTTTTTGTTGTTTGAAGGCCATGGAGCTCTGGACCTGTGCAGGAGCAGTTCTTTTTGTTGTTTGAAGGCTGCTAAGCTGTGGACGTGGGCAGGTGCAATTCCTTTTGTTGTTTGAGGGCCGCACAGCCGTGGACCTGGGAGGAGCAGTTCTTTTTGTTGTTTGAGGGCCACACAGCTGTGGATCTGGGCAGGAGCCGTTCTTTTCCTTGTTTGAGGTCCACACAGCTGTGGACCTGAGCAGGATCACTTCTTTTTGTTGTTTGAGGTCCACACAACTGTGGATCTGGGCAGGAGCAGTTCTTTTTGTTGTTCGAGGTCCACATCTGTGGACCTGGACAAGAGCAGTTCTCTTTGTGGTTTGGTGGCCCGACAACCTTGGACCTGTGTAGGAGCAGTTCTTTTTGTTGTTTGAGGGCCACATAGCTGTGGACCTGGGCAGGAGCAGTTCTTTTTGTTGTTTGAGGGCCGCACAGCTGTTGATATGGGCAGGAGTAGTTGTGTTTGTTGTTTGAGGGGCCACACAGCTGTGGACCCGGGCAGGAGCAGTTCTTGTTGTTTGAGGGCTGCACAGCTGTGGACCCGGGCAGGAGCAGTTCTTTCTGTTGTTTCAGTGCCACACAGGTGTGGAGCAGGACAGGAATAGTTCGTTTGGTTGTTTGAGGACCACACAGCCGTGGTCCTAGGCAGGAGCAGTTCTTTTTGTTGTTTGAGGTCCACGCAGCTGTGGATCTGGGCAGGAGCAGTTCTTTTTGTTGTTTGAGGCCTGCACAGCTGTGGACTGGGCAGGAGCAGTTCTTTCTGTTGTTTCAGTGCCACACAGGTGTGGAGCAGGACAGGAATAGTTCGTTTGGTTGTTTGAGGACCACACAGCCGTGGTCCTAGGCAGGAGCAGTTCTTTTTGTTGTTTGAGGTCCACGCAGCTGTGGATCTGGGCAGGAGCAGTTCTTTTTGTTGTTTGAGGGCCGCACAGCTGTGGACCTGCGTAGGAGCAGTTCTTTTTGTTGTTTGAGGTCCACAGAGTTGTGGACCTGGGCAGGAGTAGTTCTTTTTGTTGTTTGAGGTCCACACAGCTGTGGACCTGGGCAGGAGCAGTTCTTTTTGTTGTTTGAGGGCCCAACAACCTTGGACCTGTGTAGAAGCAGTTCTTTTTTTTTGTTTGAAGTCCACACAACTGTGGACCTGGGCAGGATGAGTTCCTTTTGTTGTCTGAGGTCCGCACAACTGTGGATCTGAGCAGGAGCAGTTCTTTTTGTTGTCTGATGGCCCAACAACCTTGGACCTGTGTAGAAGGAGTTCTTTTTTTGTTTGAGGGCCACACAGCTGTGGAGCCGGGCAGGAACAGTTCCTGTTGAGGGCCGCACAGCTGTGGACCTGGGCAGGAGTATTTCTTTCTGTTGTTTGAGGTCCATGCAGCTGTGGACCTGGGCAGGAGCGGTTCTTTTTGTTGTTTGAGGGCCACAGAGCTCTGGACCTGAGCAGGAGCAGTTCTTTTTGTTGTTTGAAGGCTGCTAAGCTGTGGACGTGGGGCAGGATCAGTTCCTTTTGTTGTTTGAGGGCCACACAGGTGTGGACCTGGGCAGGAGTAGTTCTTTTTGTTGTTTGAGGGCCACAGAGCTCTGGACCTGGGCAGGAGCAGTTCTTTTTGTGGTTTGAGGGCCGCACAACCGTGGACCTGGGCAGTAGTAGTTCTTTTTTGTTGTTTGAGGGCCACAGAGCTCTGGAACTGGGCAGGAGCAATTCTTTTTGTTGTTTGAGGTCCACGCAGCTGTGGACCTGGGCAGAACAGTTCTTTTTGTTGTTGAAGGGCCGCACAGCTGTGGACTTAGGCAGGAGCAGTTCTTTTGGTTGTTTGACGACCGCACAGCTGAGGACGTGGGCAGGAGCAGTTCTTTTTGTTGTTTGAGGGCCACACAGCTGTGGACCAGGGGAGGAGCGGTTCTTTTTGTGGTTTGAGGGCCGCACACATGTGGACCTGGGCAGGAGTAGTTCTTTTTGTTGTTTGAGGACCACAGAGCTCTGGAACTGGACAGGAGCAATTCTTTTTGTTGTTTGAGGGCCGCACAGCTGTGGACGTGGACAGGAGCAGTTCTTTTTGTTGTTTGAGGTCCACGCAGCTGTGGACCTAGTAGGAGCAGTTCTTTTTGTTGTTTGAGGTCCGCACAACCGTGGATCTGGGCAGGAGCAGTTCTTTTTGTTGTTTGATGGCCGGACAGCCTAGGACCTGTGTAGGAGCAGTTCTTTTTGTTGTTTGAGGGCCACAGAGGTGTGGACCTGGGCAGGAGCAGTTCTTTTTGTTGTTTGAGGGCCGCACAACCGTGGACCTGGGCAGGAGCAGTTCTTTTTGTTGTTTGAGGTCTACGCAGCTGTGGACCTGTGTAGGAGCAGTTCTTTTTGTTGTTTGAGGGCCGCACAGCTGAGGACGTGGGTAGGAGCAGTTCTTTTTGTTGTTTGAGGTCCACGCAGCTGTGGACCTGGGCAGAGCAGTTCTTTTTGTTGTTGAAGGGCCGCACAGCTGTTTACCTGGGCAGGAGCAGTTCTTTTGTTTGTTTGAGGGCCGCACAGTTGTGGGCTGGGCAGGAGTAGTTCTTTTTTTTGTTTGAGGCCTGCACAGCTGTGGACTGGGCAGGAGCAGTTCTTTTTGTTGTTTGAGTGCCGCACAGGTGTGGAGCAGGACAGGAATAGTTCGTTTGGTTGTTTGAGGACCACACAGCTGTGGTCCTAGGCAGGAGCAGTTCTTTTTGTTGTTTGAGGTCCACGCAGCTGTGGATCTGGGCAGGAGCAGTTGTTGTTGTTGTTTGAGAGCCACACAGCTGTTCACCTGGGCAGGAGTAGTTCTTTTTGTTGTTTGAGGTCAATGCAGCTGTGAACCTGGACAGGAGCAGTTCTTTTTGTTGTTTGAGGGCCACAGAGCTGTGGACCTGGGCAGGAGTAGTTCTTTTTGTTGTTTGATGGCCGGACAACCTAGTACCTGTGTAGGAGCAGTTCTTTTTGTTGTTTGAGGGCCACAGAGCTGTGGACCTGGGCAGGAGCAGTTCTTTTTGTTGTTTGAGGGCTGCACAGCTGTGGACCTTGGCAGGAGCAGTTCTTTTTGTTGGTTGATGGCCCAACAACCCTGGACCTGTGTAGGAGCAGTTCTTTTTGTTGTTTGAGGGCCACACAGCTGTGGACCTGGGCAGGAGTAGTTCTTGTTGTTTGAGGGCCGCACAGCTGTGGACCTGGGCAGGAGCAGTTCTTTTTGTTGTTTGAGGGCCGCACAGCTATTGATATGGGCAGCAGTAGTTCCGTTTGTTGTTTGAGGTCTACGCAGCTGTGGACCTATGTAGGAGCAGTTCTTTTTATTGTTTGAGGGCCGCGCAGCTGTGGACCTGGGTAGGAGCACTTCTTTTTGTTGTTAGAGGGCCGCACAGTTGTGGACCTGGACAGGAGCAGTTCTTTTTGTTGTTTGAGGGTCGCACAGTTATGGACCTGGGCAGGAGCAGTTCTTTTTGTTGTTTGAGGGTCGCACAGGTGTGGGCCTGGGCAGGAGCAGCTCTTTTTGTTGTTTGAGGACCACAGAGCTCTGGACCTGGGCAGGAGCAGTTGTTTTTGTTGTTTGAAGGCTGCTAAGCTGTGGACGTGGGCAGGAGCAGTTCCTTTTGTTGTTTGAGGGCTGCACAGCCGTGCACCTGGGAGGAGCAGTTCTTTTTGTTGTTTGAGGGCCACACAGCCGTGGACCTGGGCAGGAGCAGTTCTTTTTGTTGTTTGAGGGCCACACAGGTGTTGACATGGGCAGGAGTAGTTCTTTTTGTTGTTTGAGGGCCACAGAGCTCTGGAACTGGGCAGGAGCAATTCTTTTTGTTGTTTGAGGGCCGCACAGCTGTGGATGTGGACAGGAGCAGTTCTTTTTGTTGTTTGAGGTCCACGCAGCTGTGGACCTAGGCAGGAGCAGTTCTTTTTGTTGTTTGATGGCCGGACAACCTAGGACCTGTGTAGGAGCAGTTCTTTTTGTTGTTAGAGGGCCACAGAGCTGTGGACCTGGGCAGGAGCAGTTCTTTTTGTTGTTTGAGGGCCGCACAGCTGTTGATATGGGCAGGAGTAGTTGTGTTTGTTGTTTGAGGTCTACGCAGCTGTGGACCTGTGTAGGAGCAGTTCTTTTTGTTGTTTGAGGGCTGCACAACCGTGGACCTGGGCAGGAGCAGTTCTTTTTGTTGTTTGAGGTCCACGCAGCTGTGGACCTGGGCAGGAGCAGTTCTTTTGGTTGTTTGAGGGCCGCACAGTTGTGGACTGGGCAGGAGCAGTTCTTTTTGTTGTTTGAGTGCCGCACAGCTGTGGAGCAGGAGCAGGAATAGTTCCTTTGGTTGTTTGAGGACCACACAGGTGTGGTCCTAGGCAGGAGCAGTTCTTTTTGTTGTTTGAGGTCCACACAGCTGTGGATCTGGGCAGGAGCAGTTCTTTTTGTTGTTTGAGGGCTGCACAGCTGTGGACCTGGGTAGGAGCAGTTGTTTTTGTTGTTTGAGAGCCACACAGCTGTTGACCTGGGCAGGAGTAGTTCTTTTTGTTGTTTGAGGTCAATGCAGCTGTGAACCTGGACAGGAGCAGTTCTTTTTGTTGTTTGAGGACCGCACAGCTAGGACGTGGGCAGGAGCAGTTCTTTTTGTTGTTTGAGGTCCATGCAGCTGTAGAGCAGGACAGGAGCAGTTGTTTTTGTTGTTTGAGGACCGCACAGCTGTTGACCTGGGCAGGAGTAGTTCTCCTTGTTGTTTGAGAGCCACACAGCTGTGGACCTGGGCAGGATCAGTTCTTTTTGTTGTTTGAGGTCCGCACAACCGTGGATCTGGGCAGGAGCAGTTCTTTGTTGTTTGAGGGCCGCACAGCTGTGGACCTGGGCAGGAGCAGTTCTTTTTGTTGTTTGAGGGTCGCACAGGTGTGGACCTGGGCAGGAGCAGTTCTTTTTGTTGTTTGAAGGCCATGGAGCTCTGGACCTGTGCAGGAGCAGTTTTTTTTGTTGTTTGAAGGCTGCTAAGCTGTGGACGTGGGGCAGGTGCAATTCCTTTTGTTGTTTGAGGGCCGCACAGCCGTGGACCTGGGAGGAGCAGTTCTTTTTGTTGTTTGAGGGCCACACAGCTGTGGATCTGGGGCAGGAGCCGTTCTTTTCCTTGTTTGAGGTCCACACAGCTGTGGACCTGAGCAGGATCACTTCTTTTTGTTGTTTGAGGTCCACACAACTGTGGATCTGGGCAGGGAGCAGTTCTTTTTGTTGTTAGAGGTCCACATCTGTGGACCTGGACAAGAGCAGTTCTCTTTGTGGTTTGGTGGCCCGACAACCTTGGACCTGTGTAGGAGGCAGTTTTTTTGTTGTTTGAGGGCCACATAGCTTGGACCTGGGCAGGAGCAGTTCTTTTTGTTGTTTGAGGGCCGCACAGCTGTTATATGGGAGGAGTAGTTGTGTTTGTTGTTTGAGGGCCACACAGCTGTGGACCTGGGCAGGAGCAGTTCTTGTTGTTTGAGGGCTGCACAGCTGTGGACCCGGGCAGGAGCAGTTCTTTCTGTTGTTTAGTGCCACACAGGTGTGGAGCAGGACAGGAATAGTTCGTTTGGTTGTTTGAGGACCACACAGCCGTGGTCCTAGGCAGGAGCAGTTTTTTTGTTGTTTGAGGTCCACGCAGCTGTGGATCTGGGGGAGGAGCAGTTCTTTTTGTTGTTTGAGGCCTGCACAGCTGTGGACTGGGCAGGAGCAGTTCTTTTGTTGTTTAGTGCCACACAGGTGTGGAGCAGGACAGGAATAGTTCGTTTGGTTGTTTGAGGACCACACAGCCGTGGTCCTAGGCAGGAGCAGTTCTTTTTGTTGTTTGAGGTCCACGCAGCTGTGGATCTGGGCAGGAGCAGTTCTTTTTGTTGTTTGAGGGCCGCACAGCTGTGGACCTGCGTAGGAGCAGTTCTTTTTTGTTGTTTGAGGTCCACAGAGTTGTGGACCTGGGCAGGAGTAGTTCTTTTTGTTGTTTGAGGTCCACACAGCTGTGGACCTGGGCAGGAGCAGTTTTTTTGTTGTTTGAGGGCCCAACAACCTTGGACCTGTGTAGAAGCAGTTCTTTTTTTTGTTTGAAGTCCACACAACTGTGGACCTGGGCAGGATGAGTTCCTTTGTTGTCTGAGGTCCACACAACTGTGGATCTGAGCAGGAGCAGTTCTTTTTGTTGTCTGATGGCCCAACAACCTTGGACCTGTGTAGAAGGAGTTCTTTTTTGTTTGAGGGCCACACAGCTGTGGAGCCGGGCAGGAACAGTTCCTGTTGAGGGCCGCACAGCTGTGGACCTGGGCAGGAGTATTTCTTTCTGTTGTTTGAGGTCCATGCAGCTGTGGACCTGGGCAGGAGCGGTTCTTTTTGTTGTTTGAGGGCCACAGAGCTCTGGACCTGGGCAGGAGCAGTTCTTTTTGTTGTTTGAAGGCTGCTAAGCTGTGGACGTGGGCAGGATCAGTTCCTTTTGTTGTTTGAGGGCCACACAGGTGTGGACCTGGGCAGGAGTAGTTCTTTTTGTTGTTTGAGGGCCACAGAGCTCTGGACCTGGGCAAGAGCAGTTCTTTTTGTTGTTTGAAGGCTGCTAAGCTGTGGACGTGGGCAGGAGTAATTCCTTTTGTTGTTTGAGGGCTGCACAGCTGTGGACCTGGGAGGAGCAGTTCTTTTTGTTGTTTGAGGACCGCACAGCTGTGAATCTGGGCAGGAGCAGTTCTTTTTGTGGTTTGAGGGCTGCACAACCATGGACCTGGGCAGGAGCAGTTCTTTTTGTTGTTTGAGGGCCACACAGGTGTTGACACGGGCAGGAGTAGTTCTTTTTGTTGTTTGAGGGCCACAGAGCTCTGGAACTGGGCAGGAGCAATTCTTTTTGTTGTTTGAGGGTCGCACAGCTGTGGATGTGGACAGGAGCAGTTCTTTTTGTTGTTTGAGGTCCACGCAGCTGTGGACCTAGGCAGGAGTAGTTCTTTTTGTTGTTTGAGGGCCACAGAGCCCTAGAACTGGGTAGGAGCAATTCTTTTTGTTGTTTGAGGGCCGCACAGCTGTGGACGTGGACAGGAGCAGTTCTTTTTGTTGTTTAATGGCCAGACAACCTAGGACCTGTGTAGGAGCAGTTCTTTTTGTTGTTTGAGGGCCACACAGCTGTGGACCTGGGCAGAGCAGTTCTTTTTGTTGTTTGAGGGCCGCACAGCTGTGGACGTGGACAGGAGCAGTTCTTTTTATTGTTTAATGGCCAGACAACCTAGGACCTGTGTAGGAGCAGTTCTTTTTGTTGTTTGAGGTCCACGCAGCTGTGTGCAGAGCAGTTCTTTTTGTTGTTTGAGGGCCGCACAGCTGTTCACCTTGGTAGGAGCAGTTCTTTTTGTTGTTTGAGGGCCACACAGTTGTGGACTAGGCAGGAGCAGTTCTTTTTGTTGTTTGCGGTCCACGCAGCTGTGGACCTGGACAGAGCAGTTTTTTTTTGTTGTTTGATGGCCCAACAAACTTGGACCTGTGTAGGAGCAGTTCTTTTTGTTGTTTGAGGGCCACATAGCTGTGGACCTGGGCAGGAGCAATTCTTTTTGTTGTTTGATGGCCCAACGACCTTGGACCTGTGTAGGAGCAGTTCTTTTTGTTGTTTGAGGGCCACACAGCTGTGGACCCGGGCAGGAGCAGTTCTTGTTGTTTGAGGGCCGCACAGCTGTGGACCTGGGCAGGAGCAGTTCTTTTTGTTGTTTGAGGGTCGCACAGGTGTGGACCTGGGCAGGAGCAGTTCTTTTTGTTGTTTGAGGTCCACGCAGCTGTGGATCTGGGCAGGAGCAGTTCTTTTTGTTGTTTGAGGCCTGCACAGCTGTGGACTGGGCAGGAGCAGTTCTTTCTGTTGTTTCAGTGCCACACAGGTGTGGAGCAGGACAGGAATAGTTCGTTTGGTTGTTTGAGGACCACACAGCCGTGGTCCTAGGCAGGAGCAGTTCTTTTTGTTGTTTGAGGTCCACGCAGCTGTGGATCTGGGCAGGAGCAGTTCTTTTTGTTGTTTGAGGGCCGCACAGCTGTGGACCTGCGTAGGAGCAGTTCTTTTTGTTGTTTGAGGTCCACAGAGTTGTGGACCTGGGCAGGAGTAGTTCTTTTTGTTGTTTGAGGTCCACACAGCTGTGGACCTGGGCAGGAGCAGTTCTTTTTGTTGTTTGAGGGCCCAACAACCTTGGACCTGTGTAGAAGCAGTTCTTTTTTTTGTTTGAAGTCCACACAACTGTGGACCTGGGCAGGATGAGTTCCTTTTGTTGTCTGAGGTCCACACAACTGTGGATCTGAGCAGGAGCAGTTCTTTTTGTTGTCTGATGGCCCAACAACCTTGGACCTGTGTAGAAGGAGTTCTTTTTTGTTTGAGGGCCACACAGCTGTGGAGCCGGGCAGGAACAGTTCCTGTTGAGGGCCGCACAGCTGTGGACCTGGGCAGGAGTATTTTCTTTCTGTTGTTTGAGGTCCATGCAGCTGTGGACCTGGGCAGGAGCGGTTCTTTTTGTTGTTTGAGGGCCACAGAGCTCTGGACCTGGGCAGGAGCAGTTCTTTTTGTTGTTTGAAGGCTGCTAAGCTGTGGACGTGGGCAGGATCAGTTCCTTTTGTTGTTTGAGGGCCACACAGGTGTGGACCTGGGCAGGAGTAGTTCTTTTTGTTGTTTGAGGGCCACAGAGCTCTGGACCTGGGCAGGAGCAGTTCTTTTTGTGGTTTGAGGGCCGCACAACCGTGGACCTGGGCAGTAGTAGTTCTTTTTGTTGTTTGAGGGCCACAGAGCTCTGGAACTGGGCAGGAGCAATTCTTTTTGTTGTTTGAGGTCCACGCAGCTGTGGACCTGGGCAGAACAGTTCTTTTTGTTGTTGAAGGGCCGCACAGCTGTTTTTTTTTTACCTGGGCAGGAGCAGTTCTTTTGTTTGTTTGAGGGCCGCACAGTTGTGGGCTGGGCAGGAGTAGTTCTTTTTTTTGTTTGAGGCCTGCACAGCTGTGGACTGGGCAGGAGGAGTCCTTTTGTTGTTTGAGTGCCGCACAGGTGTGGAGCAGGACAGGAATAGTTCGTTTGGTTGTTTGAGGACCACACAGCTGTGGTCCTAGGCAGGAGCAGTTCTTTTTGTTGTTTGAGGTCCACGCAGCTGTGGATCTGGGCAGGAGCAGTTGTTGTTGTTGTTTGAGAGCCACACAGCTGTTCACCTGGGCAGGAGTAGTTCTTTTTGTTGTTTGAGGTCAATGCAGCTGTGAACCTGGACAGGAGCAGTTCTTTTTGTTGTTTGAGGGCCACAGAGCTGTGGACCTGGGCAGGAGTAGTTCTTTTTGTTGTTTGATGGCCGGACAACCTAGTACCTGTGTAGGAGCAGTTCTTTTTGTTGTTTGAGGGCCACAGAGCTGTGGACCTGGGCAGGAGCAGTTCTTTTTGTTGTTTGAGGGCTGCACAGCTGTGGACCTTGGCAGGAGCAGTTCTTTTTGTTGGTTGATGGCCCAACAACCCTGGACCTGTGTAGGAGCAGTTCTTTTTGTTGTTTGAGGGCCACACAGCTGTGGACCTGGGCAGGAGTAGTTCTTGTTGTTTGAGGGCCGCACAGCTGTGGACCTGGGCAGGAGCAGTTCTTTTTGTTGTTTGAGGGCCGCACAGCTATTGATATGGGCAGCAGTAGTTCCGTTTGTTGTTTGAGGTCTACGCAGCTGTGGACCTATGTAGGAGCAGTTCTTTTTATTGTTTGAGGGCCGCGCAGCTGTGGACCTGGGTAGGAGCACTTCTTTTTGTTGTTAGAGGGCCGCACAGTTGTGGACCTGGACAGGAGCAGTTCTTTTTGTTGTTTGAGGGTCGCACAGTTATGGACCTGGGCAGGAGCAGTTCTTTTTGTTGTTTGAGGGTCGCACAGGTGTGGGCCTGGGCAGGAGCAGCTCTTTTTGTTGTTTGAGGACCACAGAGCTCTGGACCTGGGCAGGAGCAGTTGTTTTTGTTGTTTGAAGGCTGCTAAGCTGTGGACGTGGGCAGGAGCAGTTCCTTTTGTTGTTTGAGGGCTGCACAGCCGTGCACCTGGGAGGAGCAGTTCTTTTTGTTGTTTGAGGGCCACACAGCCGTGGACCTGGTCAGGAGCAGTTCTTTTTGTTGTTTGAGGGCCACACAGGTGTTGACATGGGCAGGAGTAGTTCTTTTTGTTGTTTGAGGGCCACAGAGCTCTGGAACTGGGCAGGAGCAATTCTTTTTGTTGTTTGAGGGCCGCACAGCTGTGGATGTGGACAGGAGCAGTTCTTTTTGTTGTTTGAGGTCCACGCAGCTGTGGACCTAGGCAGGAGCAGTTCTTTTTGTTGTTTGATGGCCGGACAACCTAGGACCTGTGTAGGAGCAGTTCTTTTTGTTGTTAGAGGGCCACAGAGCTGTGGACCTGGGCAGGAGCAGTTCTTTTTGTTGTTTGAGGGCCGCACAGCTGTTGATATGGGCAGGAGTAGTTGTGTTTGTTGTTTGAGGTCTACGCAGCTGTGGACCTGTGTAGGAGCAGTTCTTTTTGTTGTTTGAGGGCTGCACAACCGTGGACCTGGGCAGGAGCAGTTCTTTTTGTTGTTTGAGGTCCACGCAGCTGTGGACCTGGGCAGGAGCAGTTCTTTTGGTTGTTTGAGGGCCGCACAGTTGTGGACTGGGCAGGAGCAGTTCTTTTTGTTGTTTGAGTGCCGCACAGCTGTGGAGCAGGACAGGAATAGTTCCTTTGGTTGTTTGAGGACCACACAGGTGTGGTCCTAGGCAGGAGCAGTTCTTTTTGTTGTTTGAGGTCCACACAGCTGTGGATCTGGGCAGGAGCAGTTCTTTTTGTTGTTTGAGGTCTGCACAGCTGTGGACCTGGGTAGGAGCAGTTGTTTTTGTTTTTTGAGGGCCCAACAACTTTGGACCTGTGTACGAGCAGTTCTTTTTGTTGTTTGAGGGCCACACAGCTGTGGACCCGGGCAGGAGCAGTTCTAGTTGAAGGCCGCACAGTTGTGGACCTGGGCAGGAGTAATTCTTTTTGTTGTTTGAGGGTCGCACAGGTGTGGACCTGGGCAGGAGCAGTTCTTTTTGTTGTTTGAGGGCCACAGAGCTCTGGACCTGGGTAGGAGCAGTTCTTTTTGTTGTTTGAAGGCTGCTAAGCTATCGGTATGGGCAGGAGCAGTTCCTTTTGTTGTTTGAGGGCCGCACAGGTGTGGACCTGGGAGGAGCAGTTCTTTTTGTGGTTTAAGGGCTGCACAGCTGTGGACCCAGGCCGGAACAGTTCTTTTTGTTGTTTGAGTGCTGCACAGCTGTTGACCTGGGCAGGAGCAGTTCTTTTTGTTGTTTGAGGGCCACACAACTGTTGACCTGGGCAGGAGTAGTTCTTTTTGTTGTTTGAGGTCCACGCAGCTGTGGACCTGGGCAGGAGCAGTTCTTTTTGTGGTTTGAGGGCCACACAGCTGTTGATATGGGCAGGAGTAGTTCTTTTTGTTGTTTGAGGGCCACAGAGCTCTGGAACTGGGCAGGAGCAATTCTTTTTGTTGTTTGAGGGCCACACAGCTGTTGATATGGGCAGGAGTGGTTCTTTTTGTTTTTTGACGTCTACACAACTGTGGACCTGGGTAGGAGCAGTTCTTTTTGTTGTTTCAGGGCCGCACAGGTGAGGACCTGGGCAGGAGCAGTTCTTTTTGTTGTTTGAGGTCCACGCAGCTGTGGACCTGGGCAGGAGCAGTTGTTTTGGTTGTTTGAAGGCCGCACAGTTTTGGACTGGGCAGGAACAGTTCTTTTTGTTGTTTTAGGCCTGCATAGCTGTGGACTGGGCAGGAGCTGTTCTTTTTGTTGTTTGAGGCCCGCACAGCTGTGGACTGGGTAGGAGCAGTTCTTTTTGTTGTTTCAGTGCCGCACAGCTGTGGAGCAGGACAGTAGTAGTTCTTTTGGTTCGTTGAGGGCCACACCACCGTGGTCCTAGGCAGGAGCAGTTCTTTTTGTTGTTTGAGGGCCGCAGAGCTGTGGACCTGGTTAGGAGCAGTTGTTTTTGTTGTTTGAGAGCCACACAGCTGTTGACCTGGGCAGGAGTAGTTCTTTTTGTTGTTTGAGGTCAATGGAGCTGTGAACCTGGGCAGGAGCAGTTCTTTTTGTTGTTTGAGGACCGCACAGCTGTTGACCTGGGCAGGAGTAGTTCTTTTTGTTGTTTGAGGTCCACACAGCTGTGGACCTGGGCAGGAGTAGTTCTTTTTATTGTTTGAGGTTCGCACAGGTGTGGACCTGGGCAGGAGCAGTTCTTTTTGTTATTTGAGGGCCACAGAGCTCTGGACCTGGGCAGGAGCAGTACTTTTTGTTGTTTTGACCGCCACAGAGCTCTGGACCTGGGCAGGAGCAGTTCTTTTTGTTGTTTGAAGGCTGCTAAGCTGTGGACGTGGGCAGGAGCAGTTCTTTTTGTTGTTTGAGGGCCGCACAGCCGTGGACCTGGGAGGAGCAGTTCTTTTTGTTGTTTGAGGGCCGGACAGCTGTGGACCCAGGCAGGAGCAGTTCTTTTTGTTGTTTGAGGGCCGCACAGCTGTTGATATGGGCGGGAGTAGTTCTGTTTTTTGTTTGTTGTGTACGCAACTCTGGACCTGTGTAGGAGCAGTTCTTTTTGTTGTTTGAGGGTCGCATAGCTGAGGACCTGGGTAGGAGCAGTTCTTTTTGTTGTTTGAGGGCCACAGAGCTCTGGACCTGGGCAGGAGGTGTTCTTTTTGTTGTTTCAATGCTGTTAAGTTGTGGACTTGGGCATGAGCAGTTCCTTTTGTTGTTTGAGGGCCGCACAGCCGTGGACCTGGGAGGAGCAGTTCTTTTTGTGGTTTGAGGGTCACACAACCGTGGACCTGGGCAGGAGTAGTTCTTTTTGTTGTTTGAGGTCCATGCAGCTGTGGACCTGTGCAGGAGCAGTTCTTTAGGTTGTTTGAGGGCCACTCAGCTGTGGACTCTGCAATAGCAGTTCTTTTTGTTGTTTGATTCCTTCTCAGCCGTGGACCTGGGCAGAAGTAGCTCTTTTTGTTGTTTGAGGCCTGCACAGCTGAGGACCTGGACAGGAGCAGTTCTTTTTGTTGTTTGAGGGCCGTACTGCTGAGGACCTGGGTAGGAGCAGTTCTTTTTGTTTTTGAGGGCTGCACTGCTGTGAACCTGGGCAGGAGTAGTTTTTGTTGTTTCAGGGCAGCGCAGCTGTGAACGTGGGCAGGAGCAATTCTTTTTGTTTTTTGATGGCCACACAGCTGTGGACCTCGGCAGGAGTAGTTCTTTTTGTTGTTTCAGGTCCAACAGCTGTGGATAC